>OU452277.1:6779651-7421754 GCA_911728535.1 Pammene fasciana | reverse complement strand
TTAGAGGGGAAAATGTCTGAAAATAAGTTAAGTATGTAGGGTAAATCGCCAGTAACTGGCCACCTCAAACTAAAAATTAGCTCTATTCACCTACAAACAGAATTCATCCATAGATAAATGAGTAGATAGATTGCTAACTCCATAAATAGCAAAACTACTAATTAAATAATAAGTCGTATGGGAGGTATGGTTAAACTCATTTTTACTAAGTTTTAAGCACACTTAAATCGTAATACGTATTAAGCTGTAATCTTTCGAATAATAACTTTTAGCAAAGCTCGCTTAAAACTTATTATATATACGCATTTAGCCATGTATGGAGAGAACACTCTAGGTACTTAATTCTCTTTGATTCATCAGAGGTTTTAATTACTGGCCCCCCTTCAATAACTGGCGGCGTTATACTAAAATGAATTCTGTTTGTAGGTGAACAGAGTTAATTTTAGTACGAGGTGACCAGTTACTGGCGATTTACCCTATATCACTCACTATAAGGACATTAAGATATATGTTTTTGAAAAATCAGATAGAAATTTCAGTCCGCTATTTTGCACCCCGAGAACCTAATAATACTTCGCAATATACTGATGAACGCCTAGGGAGTCAAAGGGTCTGGCCGGACCGCCATACCAAAATCGCCCCTGCCTGAATTTGAAATATTGTTATGCACGATTATTCCTTTTATTATTACATATACTTTTGGTGAATATTATGCCTTAAATGATTCCCGTTTGCGAAAAAATTAAAAAAAAAGAAATTTCGTTTTTATTTTTTTTCTTTAAAACCACGTATTCGATTGACTTGTTCTTTGGATATTTTATAGATATATTAGAGATACATCAAAGAAAAAAAAATTAACTTCCTGACTTTATTTTAAGTACATAATTTTTTGAGTTTATTTTTAAAATATTTTTTTTATACTACATATGAGTTAGCGACACCTACCATATTTTCATATAATATGCGCATTTTTATACTCTATTACATATATTTTTATCAAAAATATTGGTTTGGATCAACAACTTGAAAAAAGAAAATTTCATAAACAGAGTAGACAAAATTAACCTTTATTAGTATTTAATTGTCTAACACCGGGAGTGGCCCTTTTTTCCTCAATTGAAACGGGTTATTATTTAAAAAAAAACATAAATTAAGAATGATTTTTTTTTCTTGCGCTGCTGGCGAATCGAAGCAGTCATATACAGGATGGATTTTCTTTTTGGGTCAGTGAAGGCAGCTGCCAGATTCCGGGCTGCTACGTGAAAATGGTCTTAGAAGACCTTCCTTCGATTTCAGAATAGTTTCAGATTAATGAAGGATCGCATTTACAGATTTTGGAATAAACATACAGGGTGCAAGAAAAAGGTAATTTTTGTGAAACTTTTTTTTTGATGCCATTCGAGTCCATTCCTATCCAGGATAAAAAGCTTGTACGGGACCAAAAAAATTCCGGCTAGAACAGCCACAAATCGAGGGAAACTTTTCCCATATATTTTGTATGAAAATGAAAACTTTTATTTTTCACATGCAATTTTTTTATGCCAATCGATTCCATTCCCGTTTAGTATCAATAGTTTCCATGGGGTCAACTTACGGTGATGTACCAAACAGCCACAAATTGAAGATTCTTTTTCCATACATTTACTATGGAAAAAAATATGAAATTTTATTTACATTTTTCAATCACGACAATCAGTCCCGTTACGTTTAAGAACAATAATACTGTTTGAGGATATTACAGTCAAATCATTCAAAAAATCAAAAAACGGGGATTTTAAAGCAGTAAATGTATGGAAAAATAATCTTCAATTTGTGGCTGTTTGGTACATTACCGTAAGTTGACCCCATGGAAACTATTGATACTAAACGGGAATGGAATCGATTGGCATAAAAAAATTGCATGTGAAAAATAAAAGTTTTCATTTTCATACAAAATATATGGGAAAAATTTTCCTCGATTTGTGGCTGTTCTAGCCGGAATTTTTTTGGTCCCGTACAAGCTTTTTATCCTGGATAGGAATGGACTCGAATGGCATCAAAAAAATGTTTGACAAAAATTACCTTTTTTCTAAGACCATTTTCACGTAGCAGCCCGGAATCTGGCAGCTGCCTTCACTGACCCAAAAAGAAAATCCATTCTGTATATGACTGCTTCGATTCGCCAGCAGCGCAAGAAAAAAAAATCATTTTTAATTTATGTTTTTTTTAATAATAACCCGTTTCAATTGAGGAAAAAAGGGCCACTCCCGGTGTTAGACAATTAAATACTAATAAAGGTTAATTTTGTCCACTCTGTTTATGAAATTTTCTTTTTTCAAGTTGTTGATCCAAACCAATATTTTTGATAAAAATATATGTAATAGAGTATAAAAATGCGCATATTATATGAAAATATGGTAGGTGTCGCTAACTCATATGTAGTATAAAAAAAATATTTTAAAAATAAACTCAAAAAATTATGTACTTAAAATAAAGTCAGGAAGTTAATTTTTTTTTTCTTTGATGTATCTCTAATATATCTATAAAATATCCAAAGAACAACTCAATCGAATACGTGGTTTTAAAGAAAAAAAATAAAAAAGAAATTTCTTTTTTTTTAATTTTTTCGCAAACGGGAATCATTTAAGGCATAATATTCACCAAAAGTATATGTAATAATAAAACGAATAATCGTGCATAACAATATCTCAAATTCAGCCAGGGGCGATTTTGGTATGGCGGTCCGGCCAGACCCTTTAGTGTCATAAGTTGCATTACATATTATTCAAACACTCGACGTAAACGCGATCGTCAAGATCGTCTGATAAGATCGAAAAATGTTAAGCTATTCGATTATTATTGTAATAAATACATATCTGAAATGGGACCTATTCAAATTTCACCAGATACCTAGTGTTCTATTGTGCGGCAACAAAAATATGCGTGGTACCGAAGTAACCCGTTTATACTATTTTTAATAATTGTAATGTTAATGACGATGTTAATTTAAAATCGTATAATGCGCAACCAATTTACAATGCACAACTGTAAAAAAAGTATGTTTTAAGTGGCAGATCAAATGAAACGCTCAAGTGCAGCGTCCACCAACCAGCGTTGGATAAAAACCTCCGTCTCGTCTCGCCTGTGTAGCGTAGGAGCGGGTCGGCGCTGCGCCGTCAAGAAATCCTCGAAGAGCGGCAGACGCGTGGCCGGTAGCGCGAACTACACTGGGTCTGACCCCGTCCAGGTTTACCTTATTTTGGAAATATGCGGTGTTGATCACCTACGATGCGCCGAGATAGCGTTAGCATAACTGCGCAATGGAGGAAGTGCTCAATGAGTGTAGAGCGCGGCGCCGGCAGGACGATTAGGACAGTGTAGCATTAGACCCAGTCCAGGTGCAAGTACCTACCAGCTTCTGCAGGTAGGCCGCGAATGCCGCGATGATACCTGCGTCTCGTCGAGGTAGCGCAGCAACACGTCGTCGCGATTGAGGAAATGCTCAATGAGTGTCGAGCGCGGTGCCGGCAGGACGAATATGACAGAGTAGCCCTAGAGAGTCCAGGTGCAAGTACCTACCAGCTTCTGCAGGTAGGCCGCGATGGGTTCTCTGCCTTTTCGCCGAAAATTTCATTGCCGAATTACACTTGCCAACCAACTTTTCGCAGAAGTTTATTTCGCCGAATTTCATTTCCCAACTTTACATAATCCAACCTAACCTAACCCAACCCAGTAGGCAAGTTTCATTTCCCAACCCCATAGTAAATTATTAGGTAAAAGTTATTCGGCCAAATGAAACTACTGCTAAGTTAGTTGGCAAGTGAAATTCGGCATAATAATTTTCGGCGAAGTGTGGCGAAGAAGTGGACACTTAAAACAACAACATGGTCAGGGCCTATAGCACAAGGAAAAAGGAAACCAGGCAAGCCACGAAGGCGTTGGGCAGACGATATTCATATGGTAGCAGGTGCAAGCTGGATGGAGTCAGCCAAAGACCGAGAAAAATGGCATGGGTTGGAGGAGGCTTTTACCCAAACGGGGTCCATATAAAACTATAATTTATGTCAAATAATATATTTAAATTGTTAAAATTGTGGAATAAATAAAGCTTAAATAAATAAATAAATAAATTTTCGGCGAAAAGGCAGGATACCGCCGCGGCTATACCTGCGTCTCGTCGAGGTAGCGCAGTAACACGTCGCGATTGAGGAAATGCTCAATGAGTGTCGAGCGCGGCGCCGGCAGGACGAATATGACAGAGTAGCCCTAGAGAGTCCAGGTGCAAGTACCTACCTACCCGCTTCTGTAGGTAGGCCGCATTGATGACCTGCGTCTTGCCGAGGTAGCGCAGTAGCGCCTGGTCGCGATGGAGGAAGTGCTCGACGAGGGAAGAGCGCAGAGTGTGTGTGCGCCGCGCCGGCGTGGCGTAGCCGCGCCGTGGGACCCACGCCGCCGCGGATTTCAAAATCCACGCCGTGGGCCAAAATTTCAGGATTCGACAAAAATTTGCCAACGCCAATGTCCGATCAAGGAAAGTCAGATGAACATTTAACGACGTATATTGATGAATTAAACCATAAAAACATCTACAGATAGAAAAAATTAGGTTTGGGTTTTTATTCCTCTTACGGGAGAGAAGAGCGAGCAGGTTTCCGCCCAGGTCACTTTGCACAGACCACACCAATCCCTACGCATCTTTATTGAACGGTGTGTACAATGGTAGTCAGAGCTTTTCCTGGCATTTGTGGACTTTAAAGAAGCCTTCGACACCATGAAGTGGTCCAGCCTGTCGCAGGAGCATATTATCCAAGTTCATCATTCGCTCCTTGTACGAAGGTAGTACATGCAAGTTGATCCATGTAAAGGGAACGCTATAAAGATAACTGCCGGCGTGAAGCAAGGATGCCTCCTATCACCGGCATAACCACTGTTATTCGTAATTCTCCTCGATGATGTAATGAGAAAAGTGACTGGAACACCAAGAGGCATTAACGATTACGCCGATGACATCGTGCTGATTTTGCTATTTCTAGCTAATCTTAAAGCTAAACTCGAGAGCCTTCAAGAGGAAGAAGTCATGGGCCTGCGAACCGACGTAAAACTGTTAACAGAGTAAAATTAGATTGCACGGAACATTTGTTGCTCAACAACGATCGCCTGGAATCAGATTCTAAATTTGTGTATCTCGGAAGTACAAAATTATATCGATGAGGTGCAGACGAAGGATACATCGAGAGCAGGATTAAGAAGGCAAAAGTTGTATTTGCTTAAGTCAAGCCTGTTTGAGATTCCAACGTGCTTACTGGTCGCATTAAAATCTCCCTCTTCGAATCCATTATCAAGTCCGTGCTGCTCTTCGGCTGCGAAACCTGGAGAGTGATAAAGGGACTGACACACAAATTACAAGTGTTTTTCAATAAGATCCGCATCTTCTGGCTGAAGATTATAAGAAATGAGGATTTGTGGAGTATGGGTCGTCAGTCTTCTATCACCCAGAAAGTAGCGCTATGGAAGTGGAGATGGATCGGACATACTCTTCGAAGAGGAGCATTGAAGTGTCGCTTTTGAGTGGCTGCCTCAAGATAGAAAGCGAGCCGGCGGCGGATGCCCTGCACACACGTGGCGGAGGTGCGTAGAGATCGAGTTGCGACCCTTAAGACTGAGCTGGAGAGAGGCCAAGACCAAGACGGTTGTTCAGGATAGACAAGCGTGGAAGGATCTTGTAGAGGCGTTAACCGCTCACCTCCCTTCCCTACGTAACTAAAATAGTGTCACCAATCACCAAAACCAAAATCGTATTACCAACAAAATTTGCCAGAGTACAAGAGTATTGTCGGTGTCAGGATTAATCCTGAACTGTATGTTTGGACTTACTACGAGTCAAAAAAGGATCTTAATTTACCAGAATTATGAAAAACATGAACATAAATGCGATTTCCGTAAAGAAAACAAGGATGTGGTGTATTATAAAAACCCTCCTTAAATTAACAAACAAATTCAAACATTGGTTTATGTTCCCTGTTCGTAAAGTGTTTAATATTTAACATATTTTTAATATGAACCAATACGTAGGCAAAAGCGACCTTGACGCCGGCGTGGCGCAACCACGCCGCCAAAAATTACCGGCGCGCCGATTTTTATGGCGGCGCACACGTCTAGCGCAGAGTCGGCAGGACGAATAGGACAGAGTAGCATCAGACCTGTCTAGGTGCAGGAACCTACCAGCTTCTGCAAGTAGGCCGCGTTGATGACCTGCGTCTCGCCGAGATAGCGCAGCAGCGCCTGGTCGCGATCGAGGAAGTGCTCGACGAGCGGAGGACGCGGGGCCGGCAGGGCGAACTGCACCGGGTAACACCAAACCTTGCGTAGCGCAGCCTGCTGCAGCGGCGCCGGTAGCTCCTGCGTAACAAATGGAATAGTATACAGGGTGGTTTTTCAACCATTAGCCATATTGTGTGAGGTCATTAAGCAGGCTTTACTGAACAATTTTTACTAATACATTTTTGTTAATCAGACGTTTCCTATGAGAATGCCATATTTTGTTTCAATCCTGGTATTATTTAGTACAATAGTTATTTGTGCAACAAGAGAGCAAAGTTAGTTTTTGCTTCGAGTGTTTATTTTGAGTCCTGAGCAAGCGAAACATTCTATAATAGAATCACGAGCGTAGCGAGTGATTCTAATTTAGAATCTTGAGCGTAGTGAGGGACTCAAAGGCACGAGGTGCAAATAACTTTGGTCTCATGTTGCACGTACAACTTTTCACCTCAGCAGTGAGAACATACCGATAATAATACAGATACGAATACCGATACAAAAATACTCGGTTACTTTTGACTTGTATGACTTTTCGACTTTTTTGTTTTTTTTTTTGACTTTTTTGACTTTCCTTACTAATTTAACTTTTTTGAAAATTTTGAAATTTCTGAAATTATTGTAAAATTTTTGTAATTTTAGAATTTTTTGTAATTTTTGAATATTTGAAATTGAAATTTTTGAAATTTTGAAATTTTTGAATTTTTTTGAAATTTTTGAATTTTTGAAATTTTTGAAATTTTTGAAATGTTTGATATTTTTGAAATTTTTGAAATTTTTGAAATTTTTGAAAATTTTAAAACTTGTAATTTTTGAAATTTTAGAAACTAGAAATTTAAGAAATTTAAGAAATTTCGGAATTTTTGACCCTTTTTTGACTATTTTTAACTTAATAAGAGAGGAGGAGCTTCGTTTGAAAACATTGTAATCACGCATTGATTAGAAACTAGTGCCTGCGCCAAATCTTGTGATTAGGTTTCCAAACTAATTTAGTGTTCATCGGGGTTCTGCTATTCAAAAAGCGACGTTATGACGTTTGAAATATTAGTTTCTCTTTCTTTTTACTGCAGAATTTTCAAGGTCATTTCGTCTCACTCAGTGAGCAAAATCGAACTTTGCTCACTGAATTTAGGCGGCAAAGAACCCTTGTTCGAGCTGCTGAGGTGAAAAATTAATTCTCATAATAAAGTATTAAATTAATGCAATTCATGTATTTACTTTATAATCAACATTTGTTGTAGGAGAAGTGCTGATTATGATGCTGATGATATGAACCATCAAATTATAGCATCATCATCATCATCATCATCATCATCTCAGCCGTAAGACGTCCACTGCTGAACATAGGCCTCCCCTTTAAAGGGGGAGGGGGGGTTTGCCATACGCGCCACGCTTGGCAGGCGGGTTGGCGCGCGCAGTTGCTTTTTTGTTTATTGTTTGTTTAGGCTTTCGGAAGATGCTGCTGTCCATCTCCCGGTATATTCTCTTAGCAGACTCCTACTGCAACCACGGGACGATATGGTGGGGGACAATTCTGAAGTCAGGCACCCCACGGCATCCGGGCACCCCACAGCATTATTATTTTATTTACATTACTCAAATTTCACTGACTCGTTTATGAACATTTGAAAAAGGAAAATATATAAGATTTTGATGTATATGAATAAGTATGGTTGATACTTTAAATTCTTCTATACCTGTATTCCATTTTCTTTTAATAGAGCACTATGTTTCTCTCGTATTTTGCGCGCATACTCTGCAGATAAGTGGTATATCTTCAAACAAATGCCTTCCACTGAAGCCTTGACTGTTTCAGCCAAATGTGGCTGACACTGTCTCTGAAATAATGATCAGAAATATTTCAAATAAGATAGCACACTATAAAATTTTTGTTATACTACTAAGCCTAATTAGACAAGAAAGCCAATAAAAATAACAATTAATAACTTACTCGTAGATGTGCCAGTCTGTCTTGAAAGTCATCGTAAGTAGCTCCGACAGTGCGTCGCAGCCATTGGAATGTATCCTCTGCATTCCATTTCACCACCTTACGACTTTCAGGTGATGCATTTCTGGACTCTATCATTTTCTTTGCAGCTTCAGCATAGCGTGACAGTTGTTTACGAGCATCCCCAGTAAATTTTGGATGAGTGAGCTTGATAGGTATGTCATTCATAATTTCTTCATACATGGAGCGGGATATCTCTGGAAAGCAGTGACTGGGTAAAAGGGGATCTGATCCACCCTGATCATTCACTTTACGCTCCATAAGCCAACGGTTAAAAGAATCCTTCGGAGCATCAATACCCTCTCTGGTATGACACAGCTCTTGATAACATTGTCGAAGTTTGTTTGCCAGTGTAAATCTGAAACCTTCAATTTCAGGATGAGGATGGGGACATATGGTTGGAGGCCGTTCATATATAACCACATTTGTTGGCACTTCTATATCCCAAGGCCCTGCCAAAACAAACTTTTTGGGAGGTGGCCCATTGTCCTCTGAAGGTCGACGCTTGCTGGCACTCGGAGTCATATTACCTGCATTGGGTGGACCAGTGTGACAAATGCCAAGGGGGTCAGTGATAGGATCAAAATCTCTTTTTACCGCCGGTAACTCCCACATTGACTCTCCCGACAGCTTGTTCCAAAAGTAGGGTCTATTTTCTCGTTTGGACCAGTACTTGCGCCAGCCCTGTTGTATGAGATCTGGATGTAAGTCGGCAGCAAGATGTGGTGCAAGCGGCGCGGGCGCCCCGGGCGTCTGAGGGGTCTCTCCACTGCCGCCGGGCGATGATTGGGTCTCAGGCGATGAGTCGCTTCGTGTTGTTGTGTTCTCCCAACTCGAAGACCCGGCAACAACTTTGTCACGAACATCATTCATGTTGATTTTTCAGATTTAACTAATAATAACAGGAATTTAAGAGCACTTAGCTGTCCTGCATCCAACTTTGATAATTCTCTTACGCTAATAAGGTTCCAATAAGCACATTTTTCATCAAGAATCATTAATTGTTTTCTTAGCGCCAAGAATTGTTATCTTGCAAACTTCAGCGATCTCAAAGAAATACATCATTATTTATACATGAAAAATAACGCAACAAAATAAAACTTTATAAAACAATATTTTTAGATTCGAAATCAACCAGAAAGTATTGTATCGTAAATTTACGACTAAGCAAGGCAGCAAAGCCCCCAAGCTAGCACCGCCATCACAAATATGACATGCCACAGACAAGATAAATAATTAAACTAAGAATTCTGTTCGAGACACTTAATTTAGAATTCATGAATTTGGTTGGTTTAATTTTTGGTAATAATTTAAACAAAACATAAATACGTACATAAACATAACATGAATTCTTCATGTTGAAATGAATAGCTAAATTAGTTAATATTTGAAATTGTCAGGTTCCTCAGTTTCATATTTACAATAGAAAAACACGCGTCGTTCCTGTCATGTCATGTCAAGTCGAGAAGATTTTCGGACGGTGGGGTGGACGGTTTTCGCCTAGGAAAATTCGTTAAATATTTTTGTTTTAACAAAGTTCGATCGATAAGTAAATCTTAATAAAAGTCAGAGTAGAATGTTCTGTAAATAAATAGTATAAGAAATGGAAATTGAAATAAATGGATATCTAGATAGTACACATGAATATAAATACACTGGTTGCGAAGTTAGTATTTTACCGAAAGATATAGAATACAGTAAGTTTTATAAAGATTTCATTTACAACAATTTGCCGTGCATAATAAAAAACATTAGTTCCAATTGGGAATGTTCCACTACATGGGTCAAAGACAACACAATAAATTATGACCACTTCATGGAGAAATACAGAAATCTTGTTGCCCCAGTAGCAGATTGCGGCACTATCGCTTATAATGCGCAAACTAAAAACGATCTTAATGTTAGTGATTACATGATGTATTTAAAAACCAAAGAAAGGGGAAAGCTCCTCTATTTGAAAGATTGGCATTTAAGGAGACTCTGTCCTGATGACAATTTTTATGAAGTGCCAGTAATTTTTGGCTCAGATTGGCTTAATGAGTATGCTCAAGATCACAAAGAAGATGATTTTATGTTCGTTTATATTGGCCCCAGAGGTTCATGGTATGTAATTAATACTGTTATTATGATTTACTAATTAAAAATTGTACTTGACTGTGATAACAGTATGTTTTTACAGGACGCCTTTACATGCTGATGTGTACAGTTCCTTCAGCTGGTCAGTAAATGTAGTTGGAAAGAAGAAATGGATCTTATTTCCTCCTGGAGAAGAAGATAAACTTAAAGATTCTTTAGGAAATTTACCTCTTCTCTTTGAAGATAAAAAAATCGAAAATGTTACATACTTTGAAGTAATTCAAGAAAAAGGTGATGCTATTTTTGTACCTTCAGGATGGCACCACCAAGTTTCAAATGAGCTTGATACTATCTCCATCAATCAGAACTGGATTAATGCTTGCAACATAGAGGAAGTGTGGAATGCTCTAGAAAAATGCTTGTTAAGTGTTGAATATGAGATAAAAGAGTTCCAAAGCACTCCAGAGTTTGCAAGCCAATGTCAGCTTATCTTAAAATCAATGTTTGGTATGGACTTTGAATATTTCATTAATTTCATTTGTTACATAGCTAAAAAGAGACTAAGTGAACTGGAAGGAAACAATTGTATTATATTCAACAAGTATATATTAGGAAAAAATCATATTATTTTTGACTTGAAAAAAATACTAAAAATAATCGATTTGTTTAACAACCACCTCTTAATTGTCAATAGTAGTTTCAATATAAATTATAAATATGAACCCCTTGCCATTAAACAACAAATTACCAAAAACATTCAGTAAACAATTATAGTTTTGATATCCCTGCAGCATATACAACCCCCTTGTTAATTAAATCTTCTATTTTATTTTTATCATAACTTAACTCTTTCAAAATTTGTATTGTGTCTTGTCCTGGATTTGGCATGTTTTGGTGTCCAGTGGAAACCCCGGGTGTCACAGACAGCCTAGGGGCTGGCTCTGGGACTAAGAGATTTTCTATGTCTCTGTAAAAAAAGTTTCTGGACACATGTAATTTGTGCTCATCTGCAGAGTCAATGTCTAAAACTGGTGTGACACAAGCATCAGTGCTATCAAATAATTGACACCATTCTTCTTGTGTTTTGGTTAAGAATTTATCTGCAAATACTTTCCTGCAGTGTTCCACATCACCTCCCTGTGGATAGTCTTCTTCAGATAACTGCAGTACATTTAAAAAGTTATTATAAAATTGTGGTTCCAGTGCTCCAACTGCCATGAATTTGCCATCTTTAGTTTTATAAGTTCCATAAAATGGAAGTCCCCCATCTAGGGCATTTGTTCCTGGCTCTCCTGACCACACCGGTAATTTTCTTGATTTGTAAATCCATGTTGCTAAATATGCTGCTCCTTCTGTCATGCTGGAATCAACTATTTGACCTTTGCCAGATTTGGTTCTTTCAAAAAGAGCTAAAAGAATTCCAAGAGCACACATAAAACTTCCTCCAGCAAAATCGGCCAGTAAGTTCACTGGGGGATGTAGATCCCCTTTTCTTGCCAGTGCAGATAAAACTCCTGACATGGCTACATAATTGATATCATGGCCAGCTTTACTCTCATATGCTCCATTTTGCCCATATCCTGTTAATCTTGCATAAATAAGACCTGTATTTTCCTTAAGGAGCAAATCAGGACCAAGACCTAATTTCTCCATAACCCCAGGTCTAAATGTGTCCAGTAATACATCTGATGATGCACATAATTTCCTGATAACCTTTACTCCTTCCTTAGACTTCAAATCAACAGACAACATTTTTTTTCCATTAGATAAAACATCAAATGGTGATGCTTCTATCTGTAAATTAAAAAAATATATACAAAAATTAACTTGAAAACATCATAACATGAACTTGTATCAAATTTCCATTAATTTTAGTGGCCAAAACAAACCTGAGTGGGATTCAGCTTACATAGATAAAGATCAGCCGCAAATCAGAAATTTGTCTATGATGACTGGTTGGCCAAAAAGTGCAGTAACAGTGAAAGTAATGTAATAAGCTTATCCCGTTTTAGGTAGCAACGGTACTAGCGTAAGAAAGAGACAGTATTATTGATAAACCATATGTATGAAGCCTATAAACAAAATTCAGCCGGAAATAAATAAATATTCCGCTTTCCAGCAGATATTTTGTCTATGATAGCCGAGTTCCGCTCAAGTATGTTTTACGCCTATGCAATTGTGTTGTAAATTCATAAAAAGTACGTTGAAAGTTTAGTTTAAACCTTTCATAGAAAATAATATCGTCAGGTGACAACCAAAACTCACAAATTACACAAAATATTTAACGAAAATCAGCCTTCTTATGTTATTAGTATGGTGCATTATGGCTGTGAACTTGTTGATATAGCCCTTTACCTTTTGAATCACTGTGACCGTAGCCCCAAAGTCTGCTAATATGGTTCCACATAGGGGCCCAGGAGCAAGTCCCAACATTTCTACGACTTTTATGCCTCGGAGTGCCATCTTAACATAACTGTAAAAAATTGTTTCAATATAATAGTGTGTGTAATATCAAAAGAACAACTTTACTGTCACTTTTGTAGACTTGTAGTCCTTACAGACTGAATAATATGGTTTAACAACACAATAATAAAAGTATATGTTCAAAGTCCGGTTTAACGGTCTAACTAATCACTCTGGGCAAATTCTAAAGTATGTATCTCTCACATTAATAAATATGTAAATATTCAAATGAGTAGGTGGCAAAGTTTCGCTAACTAAACACCACATATGTCACATAACTGCACCAAACCCATACCAAACCAATGTCTTGTGCACAGCACAGAACAGAATCAAACTTTTTTTTTTCTAATGTACTTTGGGCGGTATTGCCCGTAGCCAATAGTACTGGAGCCGGCGGAACTGTTAATTTAAAGCGGTATTAGACATTGCAACCTGCAGGGCCCAATCTGTCAGGTTGGAAGATGTAATTAAAGGTAGGGCCCGTACTTAGAGCATATACCTATGGAGTAAGCTTAGGTACATTTCCCGTCTGTCAACGTTATTAGCAGGAAAATCTAATACGTTTATAAAAACTATTTCAAAAATCGATTACACGCATTTCGTTCATCGTTTTCAGTGAGTAAAGAGCTCCGTGAAAATGCCTTTATGTATTGTTTTTAGGTGTAAACAATGTTTTACTATGTCTAGTTTACAAAAATATGAAATATAATTTCACATGTAATTATAGTTTTACTTTTTTTATCATTACTTTTATAATTAAAAAATTAATCCATATCGAAAATCGTTTACAGAATCGATTCAAAGATAATCGTTTATTTTCTGACGGGCAGTAACTATTTTGACGTTTGACACTTATGCATATTTAACGCCCCTAAGGATTGCTGCCTTCTATATTTTGTTTGAAAATACAAGTAAAAATGATCCTTAGCTTTTTTGTTTGACATTTGCAAGGACTGCATCCGATAATGAACCATATTCCAACATATGTAAAGTCAACTATCTGTTGCTCATGCTCCATTTAGTGTCATGACTTACTGTCAAATATGCGTGATATTTTCAAGTCAAAGGTACATCATTGTCCGTTATCAATAAGGCGATGCTGCTATAAAAATTCAATTAGAAATAAACTTTATTTACAACCGACAATGATGTACCTTTAAATTGAAAATGCCATACGTATGCTACCTCGCCCCCCTCAGATTTTGGCAGACTTTTGTTTGGAAAGATGAGGCGATGCGTCCTCCAGGTATAGAGCTTTATGGGCCCGTAGGGAGCTGAAGGAGAGGCAGGGTACACAACAGATCGGGCCCTGCAGGTTGCAATGTCTAATAGCCGTTTTATCAGATTTCTTTACGCTTGGCTTCCATATAAGGGCTCCTCTACATGATGGGCCATCATAGGGACGCAGCTATGCGTTAGAGCGAGCTAACGATATTGCGATCTCGTTCTGTCGTATAGCTGCGTCCTTATGATGGCCCATCATGTAGAGCAGCCATAAGGTTGTAGGGCCCATCTCGGAGATCACGAAAACAAGTCTTAAAGGTCTTAAAGCGGTATTACACATTGCAACCTGCAGGGCCCAATCTGTTGTGTACCCTGCCTCTTCCTACCCCTCCTTCAGCTCCCTACGGGCCCTACCTTCGATTACACCTTCCAACCTGACAGATTGGGCCCTGCAGGTTGCAATGTGTAATACCGCTTTTAAATGGGCGCTAGTATGTATGGCGTCAAGTTGAAAAAATGACGTTAATTTATCATCGAGCTTAAAGCGGTATTAGACATTGCAACCTGCAGGGCCCAATCTGTCACGTTGGAAAGTGTAATTGAAGGTAGGGAGCTGAAGGAGGGGTAGGGAGAGGCAGGGTACACAACAGATTGGGCTATGCAGGTGGCAATGTCTAATAGCCGTTTTATAGCTCCAAATTTTGAGACACGGTAGAGCCCACCTCAAATAGTACTGGAGCCGACGGAACTGGTAATTTATCAAAATTATTTACGCTTGGCTTCCATATAAGATTGTAGAGCCCGTCTCGGAGATCACAAAAACATAAGTCTTAAAGGTCTTAAATGGGCGCTAGTATGTATGGCGTCAAGTTAAAAAAACGAAAAAATGGCCTTAATTTATCAACGAGCTAACACCTCCAAATTTTGAGACACGGTAGAGCCCACCTCAAATGACCTACATACCGAATTTAAGACCATTCCGGTGGGCGCACTAGATTTTAAGACCAGTTGAAAATACGAAAAAATGGCCTTAATTTATCAACGAGCTAACATCTCCAAATTTTGACACACGACAAAGCCCACCCCAAATAACCTACATACCAAATTTAAGACCATTCCGGTGGGCGCACTAGATTTTAAGACCATTTTAAGAAGTAATCGATTCCATACGAAAAACAGCAAATAGCTTTAAATTCGGTTCAAAAATACATTTTAATGGGTTGACATAACGGCATATTCATATTCAAGGGTCTCATAGTTAGATATGCCGTAAAAGTATACTACATAAGTCTTAAAATTGGAAAATTCGTCATAGCAGTACTTAAGTCAGGGTGTTTTGTCCTTAAGTCAGGGTGTTTTGAATCACAAAATTCATTTTAGTTTTTAACTTTATGGTACAAATTTCGATTCAGAAAATCGGACGCAATTCTTATAAATGTTTTCTAACAGTCACTCATATCCCCAAACAGACAAGCGTCAAGTAAGGTGCTCCTAAAAGTAGCTGTCTGGAAAAAAAAATCATCTTAAGGGTGACAACACACCTAGCGGAATTCCTCGCGGAATTAGCGGAAGTAGCGGAAATTTGTCTATGGTAGAGGAAATTTGTCTATGGTAGCAGATTTTTTGTATGGAAGCCATAGACAAATTTCCGCTACTATAGACAAATTTCGGCTACCATAGACAAATTTCCGCTATTTCCGCTAATTCCGGTGGTAGTTTCTTTTCTCTCTGACGTTCATAAGTGCATTGTAATGTGCCTAAATTGAAGAATAAATATCTTTTATCTTTTTTTTTATTATTCCGCGAGGAATTCCGCTAGGTCTGTTGTGACCCTAACGCTCCAAATTTTGAGACGCGATCGAGTCGACCTCAAATAACTTACATACCAAATTTTAGACCATCCCAGTGGGCGCACTAGATTTAAAGACCAGTTAAAAATACGAAAAATTTGCGTTAATTTATCAATGAGCTGAAGCGTTGGTAGCCTGACGTTAACGACGTCTGACTTTCAATCCGAAGGTCCCGGGTTCAAACCCCGGCTCGTACTAATCAGTTTTTCGGAACTTATGTACGAAATATAATTTGATATTTGCCAATCGCTATACGGCGAAGGAAAACATCGTGAGGAAACCTGCATACATCCGCGGAGAAATTCAAAAGGTGTATGTGAAGTTCCCAACCCGCTTTGGGCCAGCGTGGGGACTATAACCTGATCCCTCTCATGCACGAGAGGAGGCCTGTGCCCAGCAGTGGGACGTATAGAGGCTAACATATTATATCAATGAGCTTACCGCTCCAAATCTTGACACACGATAAAGCCGAATTGAAGTATACTGCATACTAAATATATATTCCGACCATAGTGTCGTCCCTTTCAAATCAATCTAAGAAAACAGGACGACACTACGATGTCGCCACTTTTTAATTTCTACTCATTTTGGTCGGAATATTAGACCATTCCTGTGGGCGCGTATGATTTTAAGACTATTTTAAGAAATAATCGATTCCATAAGAAAAATAGCAACTAACTTTAAATTCGGTTATAAAACTCTTTTAATGGTTTAACATTAACTGCATATTTGAATTTAAGTCTTATAGTTTGATATACCATAAAAGTATACTACAATAAATCTATAAAGTAGATAATTCATTATAGCTTAAGTGACTGGAGTTTTAAATCACTAAATGTATTTTTCATTTTTAACTCAGAAAACCGGATAATGTGTAAAGACGTTTTCTACTTGTTGCTTATAAACGACAATAGATAAGCGTCAATTATAGTTAGGTGCACTGAGATTATTAGTACTGGAGCCGACGGAACTGTTGATTTATCAAATTTATTTACGCTTGGCTTCCATATAAGGTTGTAGAGCCCGTCTCACGAAAACATAAGTCTTAAAGGTCTTAAATGGGCGCTAGTATGTATGGCGTCAAGTTGAAAAACGAAAAAATGACGTTAATTTATCAACGAGCTAACAGTGTAGTGTGTGTGTTACACCTCACTCATACTCTTACATGTAGCTCCTATATAAGCGTGTATTAGGTAACTTTAGACACATTATATTCAACTTCGTAACAGATAGTTGTTTCCATTAATCCCCACATCACATGGCGACCCTGCCAGTGCGGCCTCGTGCTGCACTGGCGGCGCGCTGCGCCAGCCGGTTGATTAGTTATTAACTTTAATTAAATGAAGGACTTGTGAGCTTGTGAAAAGAAGCGGAACTTTTTTTATTATTAACGGGACGGTGAACCGTACCGTAAAGTGAATTCATCTTTTTTTTAACAATGTAATACTAATTAAAGGACAGTGGCAGTGTGCGTAAAATTGAGAGACAGTTTAAAAAATGTGGTAGTATTGAAGGAACCATGGGGGTTTAAAATCCGTTAAGATTTCAAAACCTACACAAGACAGTACAGTGTTATTTACAAGGAAAAAATAATAAGGCAATCGCTGCGGTCAGTAGCCAAAGTAAAATGTGGTCGTGTTTGCTGCCGGGAGTGGTTGGTGTCCGTGGCCAAGGACACCACAGGCTGAGGTTGAAGACGTAAGGAGAGCAAACACAGTGATTAATGTTGAGTGAAAATACTAAAACAGCTAGTGTGTAAAGCATTTTCAAGAAAAGTGGGTAAAGTTTAAGTATAAAATCAGTGTAATTTTAGGTTTTTTTTTTGTGCGTGTTATGTAGTTGTTGATTTTATGAATTATATTTTATAATTGCCGTTTGATGATGAAACACTAATATGGTTAAAAGGGCGACAAGTCGTAAATAATCATTTTTATTATATTATATTTATTTTGTTATACAAATTATTATTTTTACAAATTCATTTGCAAATTCATCATTCGTTTTAAGAAGTAAATTAGTAGTTAGATACAGGTAGCAACAATGCAGATATGGCGAAACGCTGACGCGTGGCCACCTGCATAAAGGATTAGAATGCATCATCTGCAATTACATCTCAAATTTCACTCAGTTCTCGAAGCATTATGCACTGTTTTTGATTATTTAAATTTTGTCGTAATGAAACATAATTGCTTACAGATATGCCGACTTTTTTTTTTACCATACATTTTATATTATGTATTTATTGTATGTTTTAGATAATTATGATGTACTAGTTGGAGTTATATAAGGTTAAGTTTCTAGTTATTACATTTGTCCGGATTTTACTTTAATATTTTAACATGGACGTGACAATTTAAAAAAAAACATGGTGATTGACAAAATAATAATATTAAGTGTAAAATGAAATAATGTATTTATGATAAAATATTTGGATCGCGAGTGATATGAATAGGTTATTGATGTTGGTATAGGAATGTTGACGTAGAAGAGTTGGTATTTTTTTGGATTGAAGCTTTAGATAATATATGTTTGCAATGGAATGTCTAGAAACTCTAGAATATGTTTAGAAAAGAATGGTCGTGTTAAAATATTTTGTGTAACGAATTTTGAAAGGTTTGTAATTGACATGGGAGGAAATCGAATGATATTTGAAAAGTGCTTGAAGCTTGATGTTTGGAAAAGCTGAAACAAATAATTATTTCACAGAACAATTAGCCTGATCAGCTAAAAGTTGCTGAAATTCTTATATGTTTTAAGTTTTCACTGTGTTTGAGTAATTTGACTGAGATTTTGGATGTTTTTTTTTAAATGGAAGGTTAGGAATGAATAATTAAATATGAATTATTATATACTTGTCGTCTCAGCGGTGGCCCGAGAGGCGGCCTTGAGCGATAAAGTATAACAAGGGTACGCCAGGATACAAGGCAGGCACGGAATCCTTGGACTCGGATCATGAATTGGTCGAGAATCATTCGTGACGATCGATCCTTGGACACATGGAAGGTTATGATGTATGGACGTGTTAAAAGAACTGCCTGTATGTGTATAAATATTATGGTTGCGCGCTAAATTAAATAATAAATCCTTGTATCCTGAGCAAATAAATAAATGTTATGATAAGGTCGGCCGACCACAAATGTTATGCGTTGTGTACCCTTGCCGCAAGTGATGCACTTAAGATGCACACTTTTAATTAATATAATAAAATAAGTGAAAGGTATTAAGGACGTCATAAAAAAAAACTTAATAAGTCACAGTAATAATGAGCATGAGGTCATTATTTACATACAATGAAAACTAGGTACCTAGAAATGACAAATTATAGATGTGTCTCTTGAATAGGCACAGAAACTTATTTTTAGAAACATAGTAATAACCACCAATGATTTTTTTGTGTTACTTACTTGTATTTCTTTTTTAATATTATATTTAGTAAGTAAATTCGTTTCGTCATCAAACGTGCAGAAATAGTGGTTATTAAGGTAATAATATTTTTTTTTTGTTGTCAATGATATTAATCATTATTTTACCAAATCACTTAAATTACTACTATTACATTTTATAGCTATCAGAGAGCTCTGTGTGTTTCATTACTAAATAGTTTCAATAAATATTATAATTTTTATATTTTTTTGCTTCTATGTAATTAAAAAAAAAAAAAAAATGTCGATACGTAGTGTTAAGCAAGTAGCTATAATATAAAGCCTTAGTTAATTACATATAATACAACTACTTATAGTTTATTTCTAATGTCTTGTAAGAACATATGTATTACGTTCTTTAAAGGTAAAATTTTAATTGCATAAGTACTTGGAATTTATGTGAAAGTCGAGTTGATCAAACAATAAGTTATGATAATCAAATTGGTCAGTATTACGACACCAACACCTGTGATTTCGATTTCGTTTAATGAATGTTCAACTAATGAATCATATCAGCATGCACAACAAACATTGTGTGGCATCAATCGACCACCCACCTGTTTTTAGAATTTCCACGGAACTGCATTTATTGCATTGAACAAAAAACTAAACAATGCACTTTGAGGGTTCGAGTTTGCACTATATGTAATTTTTTTTTATGTACTTACTGTTAAGAAAAAAAAGATTAATTTGTAGTGTAATTTTAATCTTTTTTTTTCTTTAAGAGGGGAGGTGTAGTGTGTGTGTTACACCTCACTCATACTCTTACATGTAGCTCCTATATAAGCGTGTATTAGGTAACTTTAGACACATTATATTCAACTTCGTAACAGATAGTTGTTTCCATTAATCCCCACATCACAACAGCTCCAAATTTTGAGACACGGTAGAGCCCACCTCAAATTACCTACATACCGAATTTAAGACCATTCCGGTGGGCGCACTAGATTTTAAGACCAGTTGAAAATACGAAAAAATGGCCTTAATTTATCAACGAGCTAACAGCTCCAAATTTTGACACACGATAAAGCCCACCTCAAATAATCTACATACCAAATTTAAGACCATTCCGGTGGGCGCACTAGATTTAAAGACCATTTTAAGAAGTAATCGATTCCATACGAAAAATAGGCAAATACTTTAAATTCGGTTCAAAAATACATTTTTCATATTCAAGGGTCTCATAGTTAGATGTGCCGTAAAAGTATACTACATAAGTCTTAAAATTGGAAAATCGTCATAACAGTACTTAAGTCAGGGTGTTTTGAATCACGTCAGGGTGTTTTGAATCACAAAATTCATTTTTCATTTTTAACTTAATGGTAAAATCTCGATTCAGAAAATCGGACGTAATGCTTATAGGCGTTTTCTAACAGTCACTCATAACCCCAAACAGACAAGCGTCAAGTTAGGTACTCCTAGAATATGTAACTGTCTGAAAAAAATAGTATAATGGTGTTGTCTAAATTAAAATTGATTAAAAAAGCAACGGTATTTTCATTTATTTTAAGTCTGAAAATACACACCGACAATAGGAACAGGCTTTTAGAAATTTGGAGCGTTAAGATGAATATTTTCTTTCCAGACAGCTACATACTTTAGGAGCACCTTACTTGACGCTTGTCTGTTTGGGATTATGAGTGACTGTTAGAAAACGTCTATAAGAATTACGTCCGATTTTCTGAATCGAAATTTGTACCATAAAGTTAAAAATGAAAAATGAATTTTGTGATTCAAAACACCCTGACTTAAGGACAAAACACCCTGACTTAAGTACTGCTATGACGAATTTTCCAATTTTAAGACTTATGTAGTATACTTTTACGGCATATCTAACTATGAGACCCTTGAATATGGATATGCCGTTATGTCAACCCATTAAAATGTATTTTTGAACCGAATTTAAAGCTATTTGCTGTTTTTCGTATGGAATCGATTACTTCTTAAAATGGTCTTAAAATCTAGTGCGCCCACCGGAATGGTCTTAAATTTGGTATGTAGGTTATTTGAGGTGGGCTTTGTCGTGTGTCAAAATTTGGAGATGTTAGCTCGTTGATAAATTAAGGCCATTTTTTCGTATTTTCAACTGGTCTTAAAATCTAGTGCGCCCACCGGAATGGTCTTAAATTCGGTATGTAGGTCATTTGAGGTGGGCTCTACCATGTCTCAAAATTTGGAGGTGTTAGCTCGTTGATAAATTAAGGCCATTTTTTCGTTTTTTCAACTTGACGCCATACATACTAGCGCCCATTTAAGACCTTTAAGACTTATGTTTTCGTGATCTCCGAGACGGGCTCTACAATCTTATGTGGAAGCCAAGCGTAAATAATTTTGATAAATTACCAGTTCCGTCGGCTCCAGTACTAAAATAACTTACATGGCTAATTTAAACGGCTATTAGGCATTGCAACCTGCAGGGCCCATTCTGTTGTGTACCGTGCCTCTCCCTACCCCTCCTTCAGCTCCCTACGCGCCCTACCTTTAATTACACCTTCCAACCTGACAGATTGGGCCCTGCAGGTTGCAATGTCTAATACCGCTTTTAAGACCATTACAGCGTGAGTGGGCGCATTTGATTTTAAGACCAGTTGAAAATACGTAAAAATTGCGTTAAATTATTAACGAGCTTACCGCTCAAAATCTTGACACACGATAAAGCCGAATTGAAGTATACTGCATACTAAATATAAGACCAGTCCGGTGGGGGCGTATGATTTTAAGACTATTTTAAGAAATAATCGATTCCATACGAAAAATAGCAACTAACTTTAAATCCGGTTATAAAACTCTTTAAATGGTTTAACATTAACTGCATATTCAAATTTAAGTGTTTGCATAGTTTGATATACCACATATAGTATACTAAAATAAGTCTATAAAGTAGATAATTCATTATAGCTTAAGTTACTGGAGTCTTAAATCACTAAATGATTTTTTCATTTTTAACTTAATGGCACAAAACATGATTCAGGAAACCGGATAATGCTTATAGAAAAATTGTTGCGGCCGATAGACTAATCTGCGTGCGCATGTACCCGGCAACCTATAATGAATGACAACAAGACACATAAAAAAGGATTGTCTATGTCAATCTAGGCATTCTTTCAATTTCTTTTACTCATTTTACACGAGCTATTATAATTAAATAAAATATAATGTTAATAAACGCAAAGTTCTTATTTCATGTAGTTATTCAAGTAACTAGAGCTTACAAAATACTTAAACTATTTTTTTATACAACAGCTCCAAATTTTGACACATGATTTGTGGCACTTCAAATAACCTACATACCTAATTTGAGACCTCAGTGTAGGGCTGTAGGGTTCCGTAAACTGAGACCATTAATTCAAAAGGTCGTTTCTTACAGGAAATTTGGCGGCGCTTACGTCATTTTTACTTACGTCCTTTCACTATGCTCAAAAACGGCTCAACCAATTGAATTCAATATAGTTTTCATTGAAGGTACTCATTAGGCCTCAATTTCATGTTTTTTTTCAAAATTTTAGGACCCACGATTCAAAAGTTAGATGGGGGGGACGCCCTGTTTTAAACTTTCGGAGCTATTATTTCCGAAAGTATTAGTTTTATCCAAAAACTGTGTTAGAACACCCAAATTATTTTTAAAAGACCTATCCAACGATACCCCACACAACTTGATTGGAACGAAAAAAAATTTCGCCCCCCACTTCACGTGTACGGGAGGTACCCTAACAAAATATATTTTTCGCGATTTTATTCTACCGTTTTGTCGGCTTGGTTAATGCACATATTCAAACCAAATTTCAGCTTTCTAGTGCTAACGGTCACTGAGCTAGACCGCGGACGGACGGACGGACGGACATGGCGAAACTATAAGGGTTCTGTTTTTGCCATTTTGGCTACGGAACCCTAAAAATTAAAATATGTTTATTTCAGTGCCTTATGTAATAGTGCTGGAGCCGAGCATACAAGAAATTTATCAAAAAAATTACCGTTTTTCTTCCATATAGCGTTGTAGAGCCCGTCTCGGACATCACGAAAACATAAGTCTTAAAGGTCTTAAATGGCCACAAGTAGGTATGGCGTCAAGTTGAAAATACAATTTTTTGGCCTAAATTTATCAACGAGCCGGACGCTCCAAATTTTGACACATGATTTAGCCTACATACAAATAGCCTACAGACCGTTCTGGTGGGCGCATAAGATTTTAAGACCAGTTGAAGTTACAATTTTTTGGCCTAAATTTATCAACGAGCCGGACGCTTCAAATTTTGACAGTAGTTAAAGGACCCAGTCAACAAACCAAACCTTAATTTTAAGACCATTATAATATATCAAATTATTGTAAATATTTGCTACATTTTCTATGAAATCGTCTATTTCTTAAAATAGTCTTAAAATCTTATGCGCCCACCAGAATAGTCTTAAAATTGGGATTCGGTTTGTTGAATGGGTAATTTAACAACTGTAAAAATTTGGAGCGTCTGGCTCGTTGATAAATTTAGGCCGAAAAATTGCAATTTCAACTGGTTTTAAAATCTTATGCGCCTACCGGATTGGTCTTAAAATGGGTATGTAGGTTATTTGAAATTAGTACGGGCGGCGGCCGTAGGATCTGCTACGTAACGTGATACAAAGATAAGCCCCATGGCACATGTTCATATAAGTGATGCTGAGTTCCGGAAAAAAAGTAAAAAAAATTAGAATTGGCCGAAAGCACAAAAAAGTACCACTTCCGGTTTAAAAAATGGATGGTATTTAACTACGGTCATTGGATATACAGATGACACTTGTGGCAACGAATAGTAATTTATTTTTAGGTATAGAAAAACCCAATCTGCCAGTTCCTGCATGGACGGAAGTGCCCGGCAGACTAGTTTAAAAGCAACTAATTTGACTCCAAATATACGTCATTTTTGAACTAGTCTGCCGGGCACTTCCAGCCATGCAGAAACTGGCAGACTGGGTTTTTCTGTACCTAAATACAAATTACTATTTGTTGCCACAATAATCATCTCAGTATGAAATGCCGTATGTAAATACCATCCATTTTTTAAACCGGAAGCGGTACTTTTTTGTGCTTTCGGCCAATTTTAATTTTTTTTACAATTTTTCCGGAACTCAGCATCACTTTTATGAACATGTGCCATAGGGCTTATCTTTGTATCACGTTACGTAGCAGATCCTACGGCCGCCGCCCGTACTAATGGGCTAAACCGTTAATCAACATTTGGAACGGTAGAATTTAAAATAAATTGATGTATTTTTTACTGTCAGTAATATATTGTCAATGCATCTAACTTGACGCTTATCAGTTTAAAGTTATGAGCGACTGGTAGAAAATGCCTATAGGCATTACGTCTGGCTTTTCAAATCATGTTTTGTGCCATTAAGTTTAAAATGAACAATATTTTTCGTGATATAAGACCTCCGTGACTAAAGTACTGCTAAGACGAATTTCTCCAGTTTTTGAGTTATTGCGGTATACTTTTACGGCATTTTTAGTTACGAGACACTTAAATATGAATATGCAGTTGTGTTTGTGCCAGTTAATTGATTTTTAAAGCGAATTTACAATAATTTGATATCTTTTCTATGAAATTGACTATTTCTTAAAATGGTCATAAAATCTTATGCGCCCACCAGAATGGTCTTAAAATTGGGGTTTGGTTTGTTGACTGGGTCCTATAACTACTGTCAAAATTTGAAGCGTCCGGCTCGTTGATAAATTTAGGCCAAAAAATTTTAACTTCAACTGGTCTTAAAATCTTATGCGCCCACCAGAATGGTCTTAAAATTGGTATGTAGGCTACTTGATGCGGGCTAAATCATGTGTCAAAATTTGGAGCGTCCGGCTCGTTGATAAATTTAGGCGAAATTTTTTTATTTTCAACTTGACGCCATACCTACTTGTGGCCATTTAAGACCTTTAAGACTTATGTTTTCGTGATCTCCGAGTCAGGCTCTACAACGCTATATGGAAGAAAAACGGTATTTTTTTTGATAAATTTCTTGTATGCTCGGCTCCAGCACTATAAAAGCGGTATTAGACATTGCAACCTGCAGGGCCCAATCTGTTGTGTACCCTGCCTCTCCCTTCCCCTCCTTCAGCTCCCTACAGGCCCTACCTTTAATTACACCTTCCAACATGACAGATTGGGCCCTGCAGGTTGCAATGTGTAATATAGTCCTAGCGGTACGCCTTAAACATGCTGCAAATGGTGTTAAAAGCATGAAAATTGGAACGATTGATCTTTAGGCCAAATTAATCGATTTGGCCCGTAGCAGTAAAAAAAAAACAGAGTGCAGTTATGACGTCATCATTTTTTTTTTGTATGGAAAAAAAATAAATTTTGTTCTGAAACCTATTGTGTGTGGTATCAAATGAAAGGGCTTTTTGAGCCAATTCTAAAAATATATCACATCATTATATTTATGTCACTTGTTTCAAATGAAAATAAAAATAATTTTCAAAACATACCAAGTTTGGGCTCCTACAAATACGATACGGTTGAATATTTTTTTGTAAAATATACCTTAAATGATACCTGATATCCTCATTTCAAACCCCAAGAAAGCAATTTTGAAAATAATTTCACTAAGTTTTTTTTTTTAATTTTTCATTATTACGAATGTGGGATCTATCAATCTATCAATTAAATATAAAAAAATAATCATAAAACACTGGTGTTTGTGCAATTATTAGTTTTCTTTTTGATTCGATTTTTTATCTTGAGCATGGATTCCGCCCCCGCTCCCTCCCCGCATCCCTTTCTTGCCCGCTCGGATAATTATAGGAGTAATGAAACTGTTTACACGTTCTTTTGATATAACGTGATAGGTGAGCTCGAGGAACCCGGGTTGCACATATCACGATTTTATTCTTACTTAAAGCGAATTAAGTTTATCCCATTTTTTGCGAACTTGAGGGTGGGTAAAGTTATATCGAGTTTTACCCAACATTGCTCAAGTCGATTTGCGCTTAAATAATGCGATTATAGTATTTAACAAGTATTAAACAAGAATTACAGCAAGTCTCTAGGGTAATCCTATCATTCCCTTTAAATAGTTCAGCGATAAGTACGTAAACTTTTGTACAAATTAGGTGGGCAATTATAGGTACGCGTTTTTGATCTTTATGGCACAAGGTGCATACAAGCATTCCAAAGTACAGGGGTTGTCTCATTTGACTTATTTTTTTTAATTTAGTCATGCATTAGTATGTATATTAAACAAAACATAATTAAATGAGTTATATTTCATTATTTATAATAGAAACAAATCATAACGAACCTATCTTAGTATTATGTTTACAAATAAATCGGCAGATCAAAGAAAATTATGTATATATTGAATACTATGGTTTCACATTAACAATTACATTAAAAAAATAAAGAAACAGTTCCAAAACGTCATATATATATTTCAAAAACAATAATCACCTTTTTTCGTGCCGAGTGGTTAATACAAAAAGCTGATAGCCCTAAGATTTTTTTTGTCTTGGGCAAAGTTGGCCATCACTAGTTGTTACATTACAACGTAACATTGCCCACATCGAGACTTCTTCATTCATTATCCTTTTGAAATCGAATTACGATATAAACAATCTAGAGTAATGGCAACTGTCACAATACTCTAAAATGAAAATGCTGAAGCAAAAAGCTATAGGGAAACAATTGCATAAGAAAAGCCTTTTAACTGTACATAGTTCCCGTACATTGTTAAGGACCATTCATCTTTTGTTTCTTTTCCTCATTGTATGGAATCTAAAAGAGCACCCTCTACAATAAGGTTTCACTGGCTTTCCCCATTGCCTTATTATATACAGGTATAAGTATAAGTATGGGTTTTACTCACCATGCTTTCCCATTTTGTGAGATTCACATCAACACTTTCCCGCACCAGAATACTATAAAATTACGTAAATTAATGAATTTGTTCAAAATGTTGGCCAAAGTTTCGCCTGGGGGCAAAATTGGAGGATATTACGGTACTCGTACTCGTATTGAGTAAAACGACACACTTTGTAAACATTAAAAATCAGAAAAAAATACTAAATGTAATTATTTTCAAAATTGCATTCTTGGGGTTAGATATGAGGATATTAGGTATCATTTGAGATATATTTTACAAAAAAATATTCCTTGGTGTCGTATCTGGAGGAGCCCAAACTTGGTATGTTTTGAAAATGTTTTTATGTTTATTTCAAACATGTGACTGAAATGTAATGATGTGACATATTTTTGGAATTAGCTCAGAAAGCCCTTTCATTCGATACCACACACGATAGGTTTCAGAACAAAAAATTTTTTTTTTTCCATACAAAAAAAAGATGACGTCATAACTGCACTGTTTTTTTTTTTACTGCTACGGGCCGAATCGATTCATTTGGCCTAAAGATCAATCGGTCCGATTTTTATGCTTTTAACACCATTTGCAGCATTAGGGTCGCCACACACCTAGCGGTTTTCCTCGCGGAATTACCGGAAGTAGCGGAAATTTGTCTATGGTAGCGGAAATTTGTCTATGGTAGCAGATTTTTTGTATGGGAGCCATAGACAAATTTCCGCTACCATAGACAAATTAAACATTTTGTCTATGAATTTCCGCTACTTCCGGTAATTCCGCGAGGAAAACCGCTAGGTGTGTGGCGACCCTTATACTGAATTTCGGCGTGTACCGCTAGCACTAAGGGTCGCCACACACCTAGCGGTTTTCCTCGCGGAATTACCGGAAGTAGCGGAAATTCATAGACAAATTAAGCATTTTGTCTATGAATTTCCTCTACTTCCGGTAATTTGTCTATGGCTTCCATACAAAAAATCTGCTACCATAGACAAATTTCCGCTACCATAGACAAATTTCCGCTACTTCCGGTAATTCCGCGAGGAAAACCGCTAGGTGTGTGGCGACCCTAATAGCCGTTTAACTTAAAGCGGTATTACACATTGCAACCTGCAGGGCCCAATCTGTTGTGTACCCTGCCTCTTCCTCCCCTCCTTCAGCTCCCTACGGGCCCTACCTTCAATTACACCTTCCAACCTGACAGATTGGGCCCTGCAGGTTGCAATGTGTAATACCGCTTTTACAATAATATAAAACGGCTATTAGACATTGCAACCTGCAGGGCCCAATCTGTCAGGTTGGAAGGTGTAATTAAAGGTAGGGCCGGTAGGGAGCTGAAGGAGGGTTAGGGAGAGGCAGGGTACTCAACAGATTGGGCCCTGCATGTTGCAATGTCTAATTGCCGTTTAACCAATAGTATAAGGCTCAAAACACACCTAGCGGAATTTTGGCAGTAATGTATTGAGCTTTGTCGATGGTAGCTTAAATTTGCCTATGGCATCCATACATTACTGCCTCCATTTCGCTAGGTGTGTTTTGAGCCTTATACAGAGAGACCTCTGTAATGTCACGAATCATGTTGTCCCTTCTTAATACATGACAAGTTCTCTTTCGCACTTATGCAAACGTATCGGATACGTTGTGTCACACTCAAATTTTTTGACAGATTTAGGGTCGCCACACACCTAGCGGTTTTCCTCGCGGAATTACCGGAAGTAGCGGAAATTTGTCTATGGTAGCGGAAATTTGTCTATGGTAGCAGATTTTTTGTATGGAAGCCATAGACAAATTACCGGAAGTAGAGGAAATTCATAGACAAAATGCTTAATTTGTCTATGAATTTCCGCTACTTCTGGTAATTCCGCGAGGAAAACCGCTAGGTGTGTGGCGACCCTTACACTGAGTTGTATTGTAGTTGTACCCCCCTGACGAAATCAATCCATGGATCAAACACCGCAATGTATCAAAATCGCAGGTGACTTGTCGCTTACGTTTGTAGAGGCCTAAAGAAAAAAAACCCTCCACTCCACCCCACCATCCCTCTTCTCTTCGCCATTCCATTCCGTTGATTTATTTTATTATCTGTTCCTCAAGACGAAGCGAAGCGGATTCTACTTGTTGTTCATATTGTATTTAAAAAATATTTGTGGAATTAAACACTGAAAGTGATTCAAGGCATTACAAAAACACATAGCCGACAAGATGTCGGTAGCTTTTGCGCCACGGGGCAATCGACCGCCGCTAAGTCCTGCTCAAATCCAAAAAATGTTGGACGAGAATGCTCATCTAATACAAACCATTCAAGAGTATCAAGCGAAAGGCCAACTAATGGAATGCCATCAATACCAGCAAGTTTTACATCGAAATCTTGTGTATTTGGCATCAGTAGCTGATTCAAATCAGAATATTCAGGCCCTTTTGCCGGTGAGTTTTTTGCCTACTTATCATTGTTAATTTAAGACAATTAATAGGCATGTATTAAGTGAAGGTAAGGTAGCTTAGTTGGTAGATATTGTAAAGGTGATATACTTTTTAATGAATACCAACTATGGTTTATCTATCTTGCATAATATGTATATCACTAGTGTTGTATATAACAAGGTTTCATTTATAGTTTTTAACACTCATGTCCATTACACACCACACATATGGACCGCACAATAAGCCTTATCGGTTTAAATATACTTAATTATCTAAGTAAAAAAAAAAAAAAAAAATCCTGTTTCTCTATCCATTCTGTTCACTAATAACTTAACTTAGCAAATATTAACTATCAGGAAATTCAGGAATGCCTTTCCTTTGTAGTACTTACATCTTTGTACATTTGAAACAAATTGTCCTTATAACTCATACAACCATTAAACCAATCAATATTCATAGCTAGTTCTGTACTGCAGGTTTTTCCTTGCCTGATAGGATAATAATAGATATTAGATCTGGGCTCTCTAGGGCTAAAACATGTGGTGTGGAAGTGAAATCTGAATATGTAAGGACGTAGCTTTAAACTGCGATTAGAATATAATTGAGTTAGCTGTGAATCCATTTTAATTTTATATCCAGTATCTTGCGCGCGAGATAGACTACCCGTCTCTTTCTAATTGACAAAAGACGGATAACGGACGAATAGACTATCTCGCGCGCGAGATAATGACGTGTCAATCAGATTGGCATACTATCTTTATTACTAGATCTGGGCATCTGGCAGGTTTTAATGAGTGGAGGTCAGAGTTACAGACTAGCAAAATTTTTGAATTGGAAAATAGTACTATCAAAAAAGATAAAAGCTGCCAATCTTGTTTCAGTTATAGAGGGTGGGGCCTATATTTTTACATTAGAACAAAAACAAAAAACATTCCATATTTTTGCTGAAACAGAAACAGTAGGCGACAAACTATAAATTACTTTATTTGTCGTTTGGAACTACTTTTGCCCCAACAGAAACTTTTGACAATGATATAATTTCGCATAATACTGCATTGAAACCAGAACTTTTGTTTTCTTGAAGTAAATTGAATTCTTTAACCTCCACCACTTTACAGTTGCCAGATGTCCAGATCTATAAATAAGCATAGTATAGCAAACTGACTAGATGGGTATATATCTGACGTAGCTAGCTCTCCATCTATTAGTGGAGCACTCCACTGTTTTATTCACAACAAAACATGTTATGTTGTTTTTTCACAATAGTGATAAACTTTCAAACATTTTATTTTTAATACCTTCCTTCACATCTTAACTTTATGACAAGAGTTCTATAGTTAATACAATAGGCAAGATGCAGTGTTTTCATTTATGCTTCCATTTGAAAGAATCGCACGTAGAATAGACCACGAGTGTGTTAAAAAATGAAAATACTATAATTTATAGTCAAAAATGCTGTTACAAACTGACAATTTAAATTTTCGCGCCTAAACGGATCTACAGTTCCTGTGACGTCACTCATGTATGTGGCATTCGCCATATTTGTTCGTCCTTGGTTCGTCCCTGTCAAACTTGCCAACAGTGTCAAATTCTGTTTTTAGGGTTCCGTAGCCAAAATGGCAAAAACGGAACCCTTATAGTTTCGCAATGTCCGTCCGTCCGTCCGCGGTCTAGCTCAGTGACCGTTCGTTAGGACTAGAAAGCTGAAATTTGGTTTGAATATGTGCATTAACCAAGCCGACAAAACGGTAGAATGAAAACGCGAAAAATATATTTTGTTAGGGTACCTCCCGTACACGTGAAGTGGGGGGCGAAATTTTTTTTCGTTCCAACCAAGTTGTGTGGGGTATCGTTGGATAGGTCTTTTAAAAAGAATTTGGGTCTTCTAAAACAGTTTTTGGATAAAACTAATACTCTCGGAAATAATAGCTCCGAAAGTTTAAAACAGGACGTCCCCCCCATGTAACTTTTCAAACGTGGGTCCTAAAATTTTGAAAAAAAATCATGAAACTGAGGCCTAATGAGTACCTTCAATGAAAACTATATTGAATTCAATTGCTTAAGCCGTTTTTGAGTTATCACTCAAAAACCCATAGTGAAAGGACGTAAGTAAAAATGACGTAAGCGCCGCCAAAGTTCCCGTGAGAAACGACCTTTTGAATTAATGGTCTCAGTTTACGGAACCCTACACTCAAAAAAAAACCGGCCAAGAGCATGGCCCGACATGCTCTTGGCCGGTTTTTTTTTTGACCCGGATGACCCTTTAAGCCAAATCCCATATAACCATAGATATACCATCCATAGCAAGATAGAACGGGATGGTCTTATTACACTTTCAATAGATACGGCAGAGAGGTGCTATTATCGTTGGTCCTTGTCATAGTTTCTATTACCCTCCACGCGTTACTTCTAGCAGTGGAGGGTAACAAACAGATATAATGCGCGATTTCTTCAAGAATTTCTGTGATTGCTACGAGAAAAGCTGTTAGTTTTCCTAGAAAGTTGTGTCGGCTAAGGAAAAGATCGGTAAATTGTTCTGTTTTTTGCTGTAGAAGTGATTATGGGCATCTATATATCTATCCCATACGGGGGTACACGTGTGCGGGCTCTAGTTAATACTTGCTTTGAGCATATAACAAAACTAGTGACAGTTGCCAACCCCATTAGCCGTCATACAGGTGTGACGTCACCAGACCCTGATTGGTGGATTAAAACACGTTCCGTTTCACGTGACTTCAAATCGTAATTATTGTTTGAAATTTGTATAAAGTAAAAACGTTACAATACCTATTATTTTATGTTTTTTCAACGTTTTGATCACGAAATAATGGTAAATATTATAGCTGCATCTTCCCTATTCTTGACAGATATCTAACATTAGATATATTTTCAGCCTCCTCATCAATTGGCAGCAGGCAATGTTCCACCACAAGGCCCTCCTCAAGGCCCTCCCTCGAGTGGAGCAGAGTCCCCTGGCCCTTCCCAGCAGCCGTATAGACCACCAACTGGTGTATCAACTACACCAACTAGGCCAACTCAATCTTATGGTCAGAGACCATATCCTCAGAATCAATATCAAGGCCAATACCAAGGTGCACCTGGTTATCCTCCGCAAGGTGGTTATGGACCTCCAAGTCAGGGATATGGACCTCCTAATCCTGCTCAGCAACCTCAGGGCTACCCTCCAAACTCTACTTATGGACCTCCTATTACTACAACTCCTAGCAATTATCCACCTTCCACTCACCCTGGAGGTGGCTATCCACCATCTACAGTTCAGCAACCTTATGCTCCTCCACCAGGTAGTCCTGTTGTAGCAGGCTCCCCGTACCCTGTGCGTGGACCAGCTCAACCTGGTTACACTGGGAACTCTGCTTATCCACCACCACAATCTGGGCCAAACTACCCAAATGTGGGAGTAAGCACTTATAATTCTACTTCATCCCAACCCCAACCCTATCAGTCTCAGCCATTCCCTAACACCACTCCAACCTCTGCTTACAGCACAACCCCCACTTCACAACCAAACCGATCTCCTCAGCCACCACCAAGTGGTTACACATCACAAAACCCACCAAGCTCAGGCTATGGGTCTCCTTCTGCTCAATCTCCCACTTACAATTCTAGTTCTCATGGAAATAATGTCCCACCTTCCACTGTTGCATCAGGAGGTGGGCCTCCACCTCAAAGTGGCCCTCCCGGACAGCAGTATCCACCCCCTGGTCAACCATCCCCTTACCCACCAGCTACACAACCTCCGTATTCCAATCCCTCGTCCCAACCCGGTAGTCCTGCGCCGTCGGTGTCGACGGCACCTCCTGCGCAGGGGTCGTACCCCCAGAACCCACAAAGCTACCCTCCGGCTGGTGGCGCGTACCCGCCGCACGCGTACCAGCAGGGTTACCCGCCCGCGCAGTACCCGCCGTCGCCGTACCCCCCCTACGCCCGAGGCCCGGCCCCCGGTGCGCCGCCGCCCGGAGCCCCGCAACCATATCCTGGTTACGGTTTTCAACCGCCCACCCAGCAGTAGTTGTGACTAGCTTAGCATATGTTTAATTGAATCAATTTATAGATATTTGTTTAGATCGAATTAAGATATATTGGTATTAATTATGAGTGTTCCAATGAAATTTTGTCATAAAATTAAATGAAAATCGTATATCTTCGTTTTATTTCTATATACATGAATTTTCCCGGTTGTACTTTCATGTTTTACCGACGTTTCAGGCCCAAGAAGTATCGACAGGAGACCACAAATTGCCGAAATAGATTTCAGACAAAATTTTAAACATCCAGCTTCTTTGAACCTGATTGTTGAGTGATTCCTAGAAATCCTGGATAAGTATATATATTGCTGTACCTTATTGATACGTTCACTACGCTAATAGAGAAATAGTACATTGTGCAACATGGGGCGTAAGATGAATATTACAAACGAGAGTCTAGTTAAATCGCGACGGCTTGCCGGAGCGATTTAAAGACTCGAGTTTGTAATATTCTTACGCCCCGAGTTACACACAATGATTTTCATCACAGTTGCGAGGAAAAAAGCAAAGATAAATTCAAGAACGTTAATTAGGCAGCAAAAGTTGAGAACGTACAGTCAGCTGCAGAGAAAAGGACCCCCCCCTGCATACAAAGTTTGTATGGCAGCGGGGGCCTTTTTCGTTGCAGCTGACCGTACATGACAGCGCTCAGCCCCGCGCATGCGCCGTTGCTTAGCAACGCGATACAAATATTCCGTGCATTTTGTTATTACGACATATTTTTCGAAATATAAAAACTAGAATGGCTAAACAACCAGATTTTGCAAAATTATTATAACAATATTTACCAAAATTAATGATAAATACTTTAAATATTAAAAATAATGTAGAAATTAAAACGTATAGATAGTGTGTGATATTATTTTAGAATATAGCTAAATTTTAAAGATGAAATTAAACTTATGAATTTTTGGCTGAACATCATACCTCCTTAGTTCTGAAATGATGTACGAAATCAGTTGCAAATTTTAAAACGAGAGTCATTACTCCCTTGGGGATAATATCTCGCCATTACTCCCGCGGGAACAATTTAGGTCATTGTCCTTCTGTAGACAGGCAGGAAATAACACCGTTTACGAGCAGGTGTGATGAAAAATGTTTTATTTAGCAAAGGTTTCAGCGTGGGATAGTCTTGTATATTGTTATATTAGCGTCCAAATGATTGACTAGGTATTCAAAGACAAGGTTGCGTTGATGTTGTCTTGTGTAGAGTTCTCTTCTAGTAGGCCTAGCTTATAATATTAGGTAGGTATGTATATTTATATACAACCATTATCATATACTAACATTTTAATTCGTCTACAAAATATATGCTTAGCTCCCTAATCCTCTTCAAATGTAATTGTAGGTTCTTCAAATGGATGGATTGATTCATCATAGTATTCTAACGGAAGATCGTCTGTAGGTAGATGTGTGGGGAACGGCGGTGAGGTCTTGTGTTTTCGGAGGGGGAGGACCGTGTCGAACATGTAACACATGGCGCCCGTTTCACCGGGGATGCCCACACCCAACATCCAGAGGACATTTTGTTTTGTGTTGATGCGAAGGATTTTTACGCCACGTAGAATTCTCCATCTAAAACAGATATGTTATTTTGTAAAGAAAATAGTACTGGTTAATCAGGGGTGGAGTGGAGTGTTATCTCACACGCCCTAAAGGGGTTGGTAAGTATAGGTGGCTGTGGCTCAGTTGGTAGTAATTGTTTCATTAAAAAAAAATCAGATGAAATTGAAAATTAAGGCAATTGTTTTCTTAATTCATAATAAAAAATTATAATAATAAGTACCTATTGCCCATATGTCCTGGCATCTTAGTACCTGGCCATACTCTAGCCTTTTCTCCACCTGCTCCAATGTTACCAGGCCTCCTGTGGGTCTTTGTGACACCGTGAGATGCAGGCATACCTTTGAATCCCCATCGCTTCATAACTCCTTGGAAACCTCTGTCAATACTGGAAAGCAAAAATTCTTGGATTGAGATGGAATTCCACTGAGGTGTAAATGCAATCGCATTTCACAGTACATATTTGTGCACTAGTAGTTTTTTTTTACTATAAGCGTGCTAGAATAGCATTAGTCGAATCTTGATGCACCTTTAAGTGAAATTTGTAAAAAAAAAACACAGTATGGCAAGGAAAATGTATTTCATCATGCCTTATCAAAATAAGCACAAGGTCAATTCAATCCTTACGTTTTAGCTCGTACATCAACATAATCCCCAACTCTGAAATGGGTAGCAGTCAATGGGGTTCCAGTTGGAAGTGCAGCATTTGGAGAGACCATAAACCTACACAGGTGCCTCTTTGGCAACATACCCACACTGTCAAACAGGCCACAGTACTCTTTGGTGACTGTTGTGGGATCAATTGTCTCTGAACCAATCAGTAAGCTCCCTAGTCTCCGTTTTTCTTTCCAAACTGGTTTTCTTGTGACCATGGGGTTGAATTCTTCAGGAGGTATGTATTTGATCACATGGTTATCCACTACCTACAACAGAAACAGATTAAATTAATATTTTGCTGGTAATAACTGAAATTGTTTTTGATCAACTGAGTTGAATTTTTTGTATATTTTTAATACAATAGTTACTAAAACAGCAACATCATTTTCTTACTTAAAAAAATACTTTGACTTCTCCATAAATAATTTTTTTATAAGTTAAAATTTTACCAGTTTATTTTTACTGTATTTCCTCTTAACAGTATTTGCATTTATACATGTGACAAGCAAAATTGTTTTAGTTACCTGTAAAAGAGTTGTTTGCAGTTTCTTTCCATCCTTGGTCCAGAGAGGGTAGTTGCCAATTTTGCGCGCAATCAGCCCTGCACGCCTAGTGTATGGATCCCAAGGAGCAGTTGGCACAATTTCACTATTTAACAGGGGTGATTCTAAAGCTGCTTGAGCTTGAAGCTTATCTTGGCGAATTTCTTCAAGGAACTGCTTGTTTTCTTGGGTAAGCATATCTTCACTCATCTGTAATAAATTGTAAGGTGAAAAAAATAAATAGAGCTCCTATCCAAATCTTATCCTATTGCAATTAAAAACATCAATCAGGGTGCAGCCATATTTGTGTTTCCTAAATTCATATAAACCATCATAGACTGAGAGCTAGCCACGTCAGATATGACACAATAATGCGAGTGACATAACCCCACTTGCTAGTTTGCTATGCTACGCTTATTTCTAAATCCGGACATCTGGCAGCTGTAACGTGGTGGAGAACAAAGAATGCAAATAACTTGAAGACAACAAACCCTAGAGTTCTGGGTTTGCTGAAATATTATGGGAAATTATGTAATTAATTAGATTATATCATAGTTAGAAGTTTCTGTAGGGGAAAGAAGTGCCAAATGATGTATAATGCAATTTATAGTTAAATCGCCTGCTGTTTTTGTTTCCGCAATAATACACAGTGTTTTATGTTCTAATGTTAAAATATAGGCCCTGTTCTATATAAATGATACAACTTTGGCAGTCTTTCCCTATTTTGGTAGTACTTTTTTCCAACTTAAAAAATTCATTGGTCTGTCACTCTGAACTCCACCCTTTAAAAGCTGCCAGTTGCCCGGATCTAGCAATAAGGATGGTAAAGCAATCTAACTACTATCTGTAGGTTTTTATCCTCATTACCATGTTTACACCTGTCACACTGCATCGCAAGGAAATTGTCACAGCAGCTCGGCTTGTGTGGACGTCCGTACTAGCCGAGCTGCCGCAATATCCTCACGAGGCCGTGCGCCAGGTGTAGCATGCCTATTCAAAAAGGCAACAATTGTGTTGATAATTATCATTGTACTTGCTACAAATAATAATAACTCCATCCTAACAGCTCATGCGATGGTCAAAACTTGCAACACATTTCTTTGCTCTCTTGGAACAAAGTGATATTATCCACTTGGTAATATATTTCATCTTAACCTTCGACTACAGTCGATCATAGTCAAGAGTACCTAATGTGCTAAGAAAATACTTACCACTCTTTCCTTGGGCATATACCAATAAGGAGGGCGGTATCTTGGCGGTTTGTAATTTCCAATTTGACGTTGTGCGACATAGCTTATCCTGAAAATTAAGCGGTACTTTACAATTTCAAACACAAAGGACAAAGCTGTTCACGTCGTTTTATTATTATTTTCCATTTACTTACTTGAGTTTACTCAGACTACTACACAGAAGTTTAAGATTTGAGTTCGCCATATTTTAACTTGTGGTTAATACTTTAATTTTAACGTTTTAACTTAATATTTGGACGTTATTTATAATATGAGGACGAGTTCGCGTTGTAATCTTTTCATAATCCTTGATAAAATTTAATTCTATTTTAGTTTTTTAGAGACGCGAATAAAAGAGGTTATGTCGTTTGGGGTGACACAAAGAGTAAAGATCTCAAAGCAAGCATTAACTAGAGACCGCACACGTGTACCCCCGTATGGGATAGATATATAGATGCCCATAATCACTTCTACAGCATAAAACAGAACAATTTACCAATCTTTTCCTTAGCCGACACAACTTTCTAGGAAAACTAACAGCTTTTCTCGTAGCAATCACAGAATTTCTTGAAGAAATCGCGCATTATATCTGTTTGTTACCCTCCACTGCTAGAAGTAACGCGTGGAGGGTAATAGAAACTATGACAAGGACCAACGATAATAGCACCTCTCTGCCGTATCTATTGAAAGTGTAATAAGACCATCCCGTTCTATCTTGGTATTATTAGTTCCGTGTCAGATCTATGGGTGGTATATCTATGGTAAAGATGTTAGGTGTGATGTGACAGTAAAATAATGTCAATAATGACAGTGAAATGACACTGACAGATGGTATTGGTTCCAAAACCAATCAATAAGTCTCTTTGATTCTAGCTGGTCGCGTATTTTGCTGTACCTACCCAGTCATTAGTATTCTTTGATGGCAAATACGCGACTACAGGTTTCTAAAAATCCGTCCCCGCAAGGGGAACGCACAGGTAGATTTCGCATCTTGTCCTTGTGGATGAATGGATAAGGGCGCTGCATGGTACCGCATGGGATACCAGTTCAAAGTTTTTTGACGTGATAACGTTTTATAAATCGATGGAGAACCGGCCGCATGTTCAAACAAATGTAGCGTTCCGCTGGGACCACGTGGTTAAAAATTTTATATTTCGATTGTACTAGGGCATAATGAATACATAGGAGTAGGTGTAAGACCGTAAATCCGATTGACATCTAATCTAATTTCGTCGAGTCGATCGTTTCAATAAAACCAGTATAAAATAATGACGTGATAACGTTTTATAAATCGATGGAGAACCGGCCGCATGTTCAAACAAATGTAGCGTTCCGCTGGGACCACGTGGTTAAAAATTTTATATTTCGATTGTACTAGGGCATAATGAATACATAGGAGTAGGTGTAAGACCGTAAATCCGATTGACATCTAATCTAATTTCGTCGAGTCGATCGTTTCAATAAAACCAGTATAAAATAATCTACGATTACGCATACTTGTTACGAATCTAGGGGTCTCTGCAATAATGGTTTGTAAAAGAGACGCGCTTGGTAAGCGACGGTGATTACTGAGGCCCTGGTACTTTAATTTCCATCGCCTAACAAGCGCGCAACTAAAATACACCAATGTAAAGGTGACCTCCGATTATGCATAGTTATAATGGTATGAAAGATTCGCTTATACTGGACAGCTTGTAAGTGTCGGGAATCAGTTAGCCAAAACCTACGATCGTCATTGCCGACTAGTCGGTCGATTAATCGGCAATTTGAAAACCGATTAGTCAGCCGTTTGTGTAGTCGGCAAAAACCCTAGTCGGTCCATCTCTAGTTTTCTTATTACGTTATCACGCAAAATTATAGTCCGTAAACCGCCTTTACAGACAACCACTTTTTTTACATTTTTTTTTTGTACGACCTATGTAATATTTAACATGAATTTAACAGTAAAAGTCGGGCACAAGAATTTTGACCTGCTAAACAAGGCCAAAATCCGCACTTTCAGTTTTTTTTTATTTTTTTTAGAAAACTATGCATTTTCCCGACAGACATAGTTTTTGAATATTTTAGAGAGAAAAATGACCTTTAGATAAAAAATATTGCTGACGTAAAATTATTCACCGTTTAGGAGTTATGAATTTTCTCCAGAAAAATTTAGGTTTTTTTAAATTTCGACTAAAATTAACGATATTTTCTTAAAGATATGATTAAAAGAGTTATAGATATTCAGGTCCCACGCCATATAAAAGAAAAACGGATGGTATATTTTCCATAGGAAAAAAGTTATTTCCGAAAAACTGATTTCATAAAAAGTGAGGCCTCTCCCGTCCCTTTGGCCCTATTCCGCTCGTTCACGAACTTGTCCTAGGTATCAATCAGGGCGATTTTTGTACCAAGGTTGAAAGCAATTGGAGCAAAGATGCGACCGCTATCGTGATGACAAAATTGGGCTGCGGATATATACATACATACATAATTTATATATACGGGGTGTCCCAGAAATCGACGTCAAGCCATGAATGGATGATAGACCAAGTTATAACAGTTATCAGAAAAATACAAAAAAAAAATCTAGCCTGTGTATATAAACTTTTGAACCAGTGGTCATTTTGGAACCTGGGGATCATAACTAGACCTTCTGTAAAGAATTTTTTTCAAAATTCGATTGTGTCGAAGAAATTAATAGGTAGACTCGATTTTCGAAATCTACCTAAAACTGTATAACGTTTTTAATTTTAACACTGAAACTGCGTGGCCAGTGAAACCGACAAATACTAGTAGTAACAGACGGAGAGATTCAGTTCGGGCCGGACATAGACCGATAAGGACGCTGCTATTTGTTAGTGAGAGAGATATATATAATAGCCTAACTATATCATAGAGTAACTTACATGCTAGTAGAGCAGCACAGCCTAAGAATTTTTTGAAGCTCAAGTCAATGGGGTTGGCTGGTCGAAAGTATTTACAGATGGCGCCAGCATAGCTGGTACCTGTCAGTCCTACAAATAGTGTCAAAATCTTGTTTTTTTCGAACTCGCTGAGCGTAAGCGAAGTGAGTTCTTACAAACAACTCCATACCGATCCGAACTGTCACCTGGCTACTGGGACGTCTCGGCATTTGGATGGCTTTTTGATTTCGATAGTTTGTCTGACGATAACTTTAGTAACGTTTTTCTGATCTTTATGAAATTTCTTGGGGCTGTAGCAGAGGTACATAAAATTTGTAAGTTCCTATATGAGCAGGATCCACCAAGTGGTTATGGAGCTAGAAGGAGAAAAAAAATCCTCCTTGGGGTCTTGTTATATTGGTCAACTCGTTTGCAAGTAAATCGCGAGTCCTCAGTTCGAGGCGGACCACTAGTTTAATTTGTTTTGACCTGGATGGGCTAGCTTTCAAGCCAAATCCCATACAACAATACTAGTAAAAGGGAACCAGCTATGCTGGCGCCATCTGGCCAAACCGTTGACAGTTGCCAACCCGATTGCGCCGTAAATATACGTTAATAAAATATACTAAATAAGTTTTAATTATTTTATGACTTTCGTAATTACACAAAAACAACAACTACTCCACTAGCCTTATTTCTCAATGCTGTCAGTTCGGTTTAAATTTACGAAACCTTTGCTTCCTATCGCCAATTGTGCCTATAGTACGTTAAGTTAACCTTCAGGCCGTAGCATTTAAGCTCAAACTCAAACTCAAAAATATTTTATTCAAAATAGATTCTTACAGAATACTTTTTGAAGGTCAATCATGCAAATTCTTAATCCTAAAGTGCAGTGACGGAAATTAACATATATGTATATTATAAATTAAAATTACCAGATATGGCTATCATTATTTTCAGATTTCAATTACGTTCAATTATAATTCAACTATTCCATTAAAGATAAGGCATCCGACCATATGCATTTATCAGTTAGGTAATCATCTATTTTGTAATAGCCTTTCTTGATTAAGGTGTCTTTTATTATGGCCGTAAATTTACTTTCAGTCATATTCACAATATGGTCGGGTAACTTATTGTAGTAACGTGTACAGAGCCCCAAAAAGGAGTTACGAACCTTACTTAACCTAGTTGTAACATCCAATAAATCATTCTTATTTCTAGTATTATAACTACTTCACTACTACTATTACTACTTACTTACGTACTTACGTACTTTTCTAGTATTATTTCTAGTACTATGAATTTCGCATTTCTTAAGAACTTGTTTTAGGTTTTTTCTTACATACATTATGCACTGGTATATATATTGGCTAGGCAATGTCATTATATTTATTGTTTTAAATAATTCTCTTAGTGAGGTGCGAGTCTTTAACCTGTAGACCTTACGTATTGCTCGCTTTTGCAAGATGAAAATAGTCTGAACATCAGCTGATGTCTGACTATTTGATGTGATGTTGAGAGCAGCTGCTCTGCCCCATAGTAACAGTCCGTAGCACATGAGGCTATGAAAATAGCTAAAGTATACCAACTTTGCTGTGTCTTCATCAGTTAGGTCTCTAATCTTTAATATTGCATATACAGCTGAACTCAGCCTCTTTGACAGTGCAGTAATGTGTGGACCCCATTGCTGCCTATAATCTATCGTTATACCAGGGGGGTACAACTCAAAGTAAATCTGTCAAAAAATTTGAGTTTGACACGACGTATCCGATACGTTTGCATAAGTGCGAAAAAGAACTTGTCATGCGTTAAGAAGGGACAACATGATTCGTGACGTTACGTGACATTACAGAGGTCTCTCTGTTATACTATTATTTACTCTGTGGTTATACCTAAGAAGACCGATTCCTGTATGAAGTCTAATGTAATGCCTGATTATTAATCGTCAACCCTTGTAATTGTATAAATTGTCTAACGTTAGGTAGTTTAAAATGTGTACATTTAGTTTTTTTGGCATTAAGAACTAAGTTATTAGCACTAAATCATTCAAGGACCTGTTCTATGGTAGTATTTATATTAGCTATGCCTAGGCCGTCTCTATTTGCCTGAAATACAAGTGAAGTGTCATCCGCGAGTAGAACAATTTTAGAAATGCGTTCCGCCATTAAGGGAAGATCATTCACACAAATGAGAAATAAGAGAGGGCCTAATATCGAACCTTGAGGGACACCTAGCTTAACCTGAGACCCTGCTGACTTAGTCCCATTGACGGTAACCCTCTGACTTCTGCCTACCAAGTATGATTTCAATAATTCCAGCTCAATCCCTAGTCTCGCTTACACTGGTAATATTTTAACGAAACGTTTGTTAGTCCTTTGTAAATAGACTCCTCGGAACGATCGGGCTTCGCTCGGCTCGGGCTCGGCTCTCTTCGGCAAAACTCGTCGCGTTGCAACGGCTTTTACTGTGCCACATTTGGAGTGCTGATTTCTTATCTAGTATATATAAAATCATTGCCCAAATAGCATAATTCTCATTGGTCCGTGGTCCAGCCCGAATTAAATCTCACCGTCTGTTAGTACTATTCCGTGTCCTGTCACTCTCATCCGGTTTTGTAGTTGTAGAACATACCCCTCTTATTCCTCTTAATGTCAAAAGTTTATTTACACCTTCACAAATGTTTATTTTGCTACTATTATATAAATTATTATAAATGTGCATTATTTATTAGTTAAAGTATAAATTACGATGGTATTAAATATTTACTTTTTATTATTTTGTGCTTTGACTCGGATCTCCACACAAAATGATATTAAAATCTTTGGGCCTGGTTTAAATCCCAAAGATATTGTGATGCCGGCTAGATACTTTTTTGTTAACTTTACATTTGTTACAGAGCAATCGTAAGTAAAATACTGATTATCGTTTCCACAATTCACCAAATATGCAAAAAAGTAACTTGCTGAAAGATACTAGGTACCTACTGTTGAAGTAGAATCAACAATTGAATGAGCTTTAGATAGATTGTACTTTGGTTTACCACTATTATTATTAGGTATCTCCTTTTATCTTATCACAAGTTGAGCTAGGTCACTGACCTATATCAATACAATTTTGCATCAATATTCACTATTTTGTGCAATATTAGCATTAGGGTAGGGTATATAATATTATCCCTTTTATTGATATGGAGTTAAGTATTAGTAATTTCTAAAACTACACAACCTACATTATCTATTAGTAAATGTAATAGTTTCTATGTGTACTGAATTTCTCACTTTTTGTCAGTACTACTGACAAAAATTGGGAAATTTCACTAAATTCACCCACATATTATATTTATAAATTTTATAATGCACCCTGTCATAGTTTAAAGTAAACTATACATTTCCATAATTCTGCCAAAACAAAATTGTGCATGTTTGTCTATCTTATAGATTTCTCTCATTTGCTCAAAGGTTAACTGGAAGAAATCCCTTACAGGGATAAGTTCGCCTTTGTACTTTGTTTTTCTTTTCTCATGTTTGTATTGTTACTGTATTTTTATGTCGAATGAAGTGTTTACATATTTACATACATATAATTCCACTGTCATGGTATGGGAACTAATAATAATTCCTAATGATAGAGATAGAGATCTTTATTTGCAAGCAAAATAACCAATCAAGTACACTACAAAGATTAGCACAATGAACCCTAATAGGGTAAAGCAATATTTCTTAAAACTAATGAATAAACCCTGCTCTTTGTTTCAGGTATACCTCTGAGCTAGCTAATGACCTAGCTATAGAAATAAATGGTAGCTCTATGAAACATAAAGATTGCCGTGTTTGGGTAAATAAATTGGACAGAAAAGATGGAACTTTTATAATCAGATATAAAGTTTATGAGACTTGCCAGGACATGTCAATAAGCATATATTATAAAAGTAAACATATTACTGGGTCTCCTTACCAATATGCAGGTGATTAGCACTATTCAAAATTATTCAATTTGGTGGGCTTATTTAGATCTTTTGCCTTTGGCTACTAAATTTGAAGGTAGTGGGACCAGAAGTGTTGACCATAAAAGCCTTATGTGCTGGTCCTTATGAGGTACCAGCTAGTACCTAACTGAAGGGCTCCCTGAATCCACCGTGTGGCCCCCAATAGCCCTAGTGTAAATATGCCCCTGAGCGGGATACAAAAATGCTCTCAGGGGCCACCAGTTATGTTGATCCAGGGATTTTTTTCTTTTAATTTGCTTTTGCTTCAGGATGTATACAAGTTACATTACATTATATTCATATAATTTCTGCATATTTTTCAGGTCCTATTCAACCAGATCAATGTAACTGCCCTGAACAGGACTTTGATGTGTGGCTACAAAAATATGGGTGCCCCACATCTTTTAGCAAAATCAACCAAGATCTAAAGCCCTTTATAGATGTTGATATGGGAGTAAAAGTACCAAAGATTGTGCAAAAACATCACAAACCAGATACCACAAGTTTTTGCCACTATGCAATTCAAAGTAATAATATTTACCGAGATTGCTATGGAAAGCATGTGGGGTTCAATATGTTTTCAGATAATATTCTTTTGTCTTTATCAAGGAAAGTAAGGTTACCTGACATGGAATTGGTAATTAACTTAGGAGACTGGCCTCTAATCCGTAAGAACGCGGAACTGCTACCAGTGTTCTCATGGTGTGGTAGTGATGATACAATGGACATTGTGATGCCTACATATGACCTGACTGAATCCACGTTAGAGAACATGGGAAGGTATATAAAAATCTTTATTTTAGCTACTGTCCTTAAATAAACGTACTAAAAAAAACTAACTACCTACCTACCTACTTGATGACGCCAAGCAATTGCCGCAAATATAAAATGGAATCGAAGAGCCCATATAACACATATTATTTAATATCTTAATTTTTTCAGAGTGACTCTCGACATACTATCAGTGCAAGGCAACATCGAGCAGCCGTGGGAGGCCCGCGAGCCGCGCGCGTTCTGGCGCGGCCGCGACTCGCGCGCCGAGCGCCTGCAGCTAGTCGACGTCGCTCGCGCCAATCCAGACCTTTTCAACGTGTCGTTGACTAACTTCTTCTTTTTCTTGGATAAACAAGAACAATATGGGCCGAAGTCACCCCATATTTCTTTTTTCAAGTTTTTCGATGTAAGTATACACCAACAACAGAACAACAGAGGTACATCACATTATATTATTATTATAGGCGTATTTTATATCAATTGATGTTTTTTTTTCTTGACTAATAATTAAGGTCGTTTGGCCGCAGTTGTGGGCCAGTTACGACACGGGTAGACTTTGTCAGTCTCGCGGCCTGAAGGGCCGCGAGGCTGATGCCCAAGTACGAAAAGAGAGAGAAAGGATAGAGAGAAGATATGAAAGAGACAGATGAAGTACAGAGAAGAGTAGGTTACATTTAAAAACAAAACAAAAGACTCTATATAAAGGTAGAATACAAGTTTTTGACGAGCTATTGGTTATTATACAGTGCAATATAGAAATAAAAGACGGATTTGAAGTGGGCTTAAGGCCCGTGTGGACCGTGTGGTGTCAATTCAGCCAACTAACGTCTATTATTTTCCCAATGAGGGCGGGTCCTATAGTACCTGGGACCTGGCCTATAGGGTGGTCTAGGGTTGGTGTTGGAATGGCCAATCAAGAGTAGCCGGTCTATTTCAGCCTCTCTTATTTGGGCTAGTGTGATGGGGTCGTCCGGGTCTAATAAGACATGCCGCGGTCTGCGAACGCCTTTCTTAGGCGGAGCCTCTGGCTCATAGTCCGCGGCATGTCTTATTTTATTAGAGCGTTGTTATGTGTTGTCGCCTTGACGAAATATCTAGTGCTGACATCTTTAAAATGCTTGGCGACGGTGTCCAGCTTATAATCCCTGTAAACGTCCAGGTTCCTCTGGTACCATTGGGCGCCTACGGCTGTACGGAGGAAACGGTTTTGGAGGGTTTGAAGGGATTTTATGTGAGAGGGCGAATGCCACAGAGGCGTAGGAGAAGACTGTGCGGATGGAGATTTTGTAAAGGAGGATTTTGTTGTGGGTGGACTGTTTGCTTTTGGAATTGAGGAGGTAATGGAGTCGGTTGAGGCAATTGAAGTTTGTTTTCTACAAAAAAATCTATTGATTACCTAATTAATATGTTAAATTCTTATGTTATTCCAGTACAAATACCAAATAAACATCGACGGCACCGTAGCATCATACAGGCTGCCGTACCTCCTCGCGGGCGGGGGTACAGTGCTGAAGCAAGCGTCACCATACTACGAGCATTTCTACGGGCAGCTCGTCCCGTGGGAACACTTCGTGCCGGTGTCACGTGACCTGTCGGACCTGGCGCGGCGCGTGCGGTGGGCGCGCGCGCACGATGCGGAGGCGCGCGAGATTGCGAGGAACGGCAGGAAGTTTGTCAATGACCAGCTGCTGCCTCAACATATCTTTTGCTATCATGCGGTGCTCTTCCAGGTATTTTTTTTGTAACTAGTAGTCTGCCTTGAACTGAGAACTCGCGATTTACTTGCAGTGAGTTGACAAATACAACAAGACCCTTATGAAGACCATTTCGCGCCTTCTAGCTCAACCCTTGGATCCATGCTGCTGATAAACGAACTCTCAAATTGTACTTAAACTAATCGGCAAAAAGGCGGCTTAAAAAGGCATTGAATCGAAATGTACAGACGTCTAAGTAGCCAGCTGACAGTTCCGTTGTGTCCGAAGTCGTCTACTGTAAGAACTTCATCACGCTCACGCTTTGCTCCTTCGACTTAAAGATATTGGTAACAGGTGTTTGCAACTAAAGACCAAAAACATTAACGTCCGAGATGTCACTGTCCTCCCACCCAAAAACCTACAACCTACAAGTGTCTATTGTTTATCCATAGCCAAGCTTTAATTAAATATAATTGAGGATTATTCATTCAATTTAAACTTTCAAGAGACGTATTAACACTATTATTAGAGTACACCAATTTACGAGTAGTCCAAATTCGAACAAAAAAACGGAGCGGGCCGCGGGCAAAATCAACTGACGACGCGAGTGACGCGACCGAATCAGACATGATGAGACATGACAAAATAAGGGGTGTGCTACTGCGGTGCTACCGTTGAAACATGCTTGGTACTGCCTGCAGGCCTGCGGCCAGAGTTTGAATTGCGAACGTGATTTTTTATATGTTCGTAGATGGGTTACTGGTCTAATAGACCACCTTCCTTATTCTGTAATCTCGAAACTGTAATTCAAGGCCAAAAAAGTTACTACAATGTTGCCACTGCAGTAAAATGTTTGTACAATGGTATATTCCCTTTTTTATTAAAAACACGCTAACATAATTTATTTGTTGGTAATTTCAATCCTATAATTTAAAGTAATTGTATTTACTTATTTTACATAAATAAAAGACGCCCTAATATAAAGTTAAACATCCGTGATTTTTGGTTGCAAAGCTGGTATTGCACTTGTATTACTTCGGGTATTCATAACATTTGGTACAATAATTTACGACTAAGTTAAGAACTACATCAAGTCAAAAACGAAACCTTATCGTGTTTAATATGTTCGTTAAAATTGTCTCCGTGTTAGTTTACTGTTGAAAGTAGAGTACAGTCGGCGACAAAAGTTCATACCTACCTTTTTTTTTACAAAAACCTTATTTTAACTAGTAGCCCGCTTCGAACCGAGAACTCGTGATTTACATGCAAACGAGTGGACCAATATAACAAGACACTTTATGATGATTTTTTCGAGCCTTCTAAGCTCCATAACGCCTTGATCAATCTGGTCAGATTTGAACACTCAAATTATATTATTTATCTATGCTGCATCCCCAAGAAATTTTATAAAGTTATCGTGGAACAATTATTTAAAATCAAAAATCGTCTAGACGTCTAGGTAGCCAGCTGACACTTCCGTTGTATCCGTACGTCTGTAAGTACTTCACTTCGCTTACGCTCCACTCTTTAGATAATGTTACAGAATAAATAATATGATAATGTTGGCCAATATAAAGCAGCATATTATAAAAAGGTTGGCGAAACCTGAAAAGTTTACTTGACAGTGACATAAGCGACAATGATGATTATGACACTGACGTAGGTATCTGTCGTAGATTTTTTGGCCTTGAATTCCAGTTTCGAGATTAGTTCTGTACTGTTATCACAAGTGAGTACAGCCGCATGTAGTGATAATAGTGAGGATTATTTGTTGCAGGAATGGAGTAAGAGGCTAACAAACAAAGTAAATGTTCGTGAAGGAATGACGGAAGTACCTCAACCAACTTTTGACTGTGATTGCAAACCAAAAGAAGCAAAGAAACGAGAAGATCTTTGAGTAAATGGCTCAGATTGATAACTTACATACGTAAAAACATTCCATCATAAATATAATAAACCAAACTAGTAATCTCAGTACTGTAGTGTAAATGTTTGAATATTTATAGGTACTTATAATTTTTTAAGTTTGTATAAAGTAACGTAACACAAGGCTATGAAAATTAAAAATTTATGAAAAGGCCTTATTTTATAACAGATAAGTACAAAATAATATCATATCACATTATGGTAAAATAAATATAATAAATTTACTTCTGCATTGCACATCAAGTTAGTCAGCTTAACACATGAATTTAAGTTTCTTTCAATAAATAATTTTAATACTTTTGAAAACTCTACTTAAACCTAACTATTTATATACATTTTATCTACACCCATATCATAAACCCTCCATGATGCGTTCAAAAACCGCACGTTATTATGGTGGTTATAAGCCTTATAACCACCATAAAAATAGATTGTTTCGTTAGTAGTTAGAACAAATGTCTTATCTGTAACGATGTTATTTTTAGTAAATAAATAATAAGTAAAAATTCGATATCTTAATGAAAATCCGCCCGCCGGCACAATCGAGTTGGCCATGGCGATGGCAGTGCAATCCGTGCAATGGCAGTCATTCAATCATCATTTCGGGTTTATAATATGTGTGTAGATAAAGCAGTGTATGCAACTGTACGTAATTAGGCCTTAAAACACTCGTGTTTTAAGGACCCCTATTACGTAACAGTTACATAAACTACTATAATGTGTTTTAATAGGCTGCCCCCAGCACACCGGCGTCTTATTTTGTCCTTGCAGGACTAAAAAAGGAGAAAGTGCCCCATCTCGGATTGTATCAATAGGGGATATTACTGCAATATTCTGCCACCAGAGTGCAGCACTAGCACACCGGTAAACCATAGAGTTTTTAATACATACTAGGCCTTAAACAGCTTTTTACAAGTTTTCATAGATAATTTATAACGAATAAATATGTCATTCGCGCACCAAGGCGGTTTGTTTACAAAGGGCCTATCGTGAAACGAGAAAATCGAAACTTTGACATGTGCCTCTCTATCGCTCGAATATGAAAGAGTGACAGAGAACCAGGTAACGAAATTCCTATTTTCGTGTTTCGTGTTAGGCCCTCTGGATGTGCTAGTACCGCCCCCTACGCAGAGTTTTGCGTAATATTCCCTATTCCTGGGGTCCTGAGGGATCCTGAATCACTTTTTCACCAGGTGGCAGCACCGTGGCGAAAGGCGTGTACCAGCTGTCATAATCCACCAATCATGATAATACACTTTTTTTTAATTGGTGGAATTTCACAGCTGCTGTCAAAAAGACCCTTAAAGCAAGCATTAACTAGAGCCCGCACACGTGTACCCCCGTAAGGGATAGATATATAGATGCCCATAATCACTTCTACAGCATAAAACAGAACAATTTACCAATGTTTTCTTTAGCCGACACAACTTTCTAAGAAAACTAACAGCTTTTCTCGTAGCAATCACAGAAATTCTTGAAGAAATCGCGCATTATATCTGTTTGTTACCCTCCACTGCTAGAAGTAACGCGTGGAGGGTAATAGAAACTATGACAAGGACCAACGAAAATAGCACCTCTCTGCCGTATCTATCGAAAGTGTAATAAGACCATCCCGTTCTATCTTGGTATTATTAGTTCCGTGTCAGATCTATGGGTGGTATATCTATGAAAAGACCTCTCGTCCCGGTCCCGGTCCCAGTCCCAGTGCCGCCATCGCCACCTGGATTTCCGGAAACCCTCCTTGAGACAAACTCTAGTCTTCAGTCACCTTCAGTGACTGTAAACAAACCTTGATATAATTGAATATTTTTATATGCTATTCACTTAAGTGTCTATGTTTTTAATATACCTAAATAATACAATATTATGTTTTTTATTATTGGTCTACTTCCTAATTAGTATAGGAGCAAATTCAACAAAAGTCGTCTCCTTCACGATTTTCGTAGACATCTCTTCTAAATACCTAAAACTGGTATGGATGTGTTCCTCGTAGTCTCCTGAATACGAAATGACTGGTTTTAGTTTATGGAGGGGGGGACGGGTCGGTAAAAAGGGGGGGGGAAAGATGGCGGCTGACTGCCATCTAAATTTGTTTACATCTCGAGTCCTATGAGACCGATCGGTTTGTATGAGATGTCATTTGAAAGACTATTAAATGTACTACAATTGTTCATAAATAACTGTAGTCGTCACTTTAGTCCTTTACAAAATATTTCAAAAAATATGATTTTTTTATCGTGCATGTTTGCGTAAGTACTGATAAAACATGCTTATAACTCAATATATTATAACTTTACCGCAATCAATGTTATTTTAAAATATACAGGAAAATTTATGAGCTTTCGAAAAATACAAGCTTTATTAGTAAGTAATATTATATAACCGAGTATTGATGAATTATGTCCAGCATGGGTCACTGCGCTTCCTCATAGAATGGCAGCCGACCGCCATCGTATTTTCATTATTTCTCGGAATCTATTTTACGGATCAAATCGTAATTGGTATTATTTGAAAGCATTTAAAATGTACTTTAATCGGTTCTTTGAAGTCTAAGTTGCAAAATTAACAGTTTATTATTATTTTTAGAAAATGTTACATTTTTTACCTAATAGACTGGAAGAAACAGGCTTGTTTGGAGAAAGGTCACCGATATTCCTTCTAAATACCTAAAACTGGTATGGATGTAATTCTCAATATTTATAGGACATGAATTGATCAGCTTTATTCTATAAAGGGGGGGACGAGTCGAAAAAAAGGAGGGGGGAATGATGGTGTCCGCCCGCCATCGAAATGTCATTGAAATTTGTTCACATCTCGAGTCCTATGGGACCGATAGATTCGTGTGAGATGTCATTTTAAATATCATTAAACGTACTATAATTGTTTTTAAATAATTGTAGTCAACACTTTATTCGTTTACAAAATATTCGATAAAATATTACTTTTTACCGTGCATATTTGCGTTACTACTGAAAAAACATGCTTATAACTCAATAAATTACAACTTTACTGCAATTAATGTTGTGATAAAATATACGGGAAATTTTATGAGCTTTTGAAAAATATAAGTTTTATTTATATATAATATTGTATAACCAAGTAAATGATGAATTTTGTTCAGCATGGGTCACTGCGCATCATCATATGAATGGCGGCCGACCGTTGTCGTATTTTCATTATTGCTCGGAATCTATTTTACAGATCACATCGTGATAGGTATCATTTGAAAGCATTTTAAATTTACTATAATCGGTTTATTGAACTCTGAGATAAATAATTATCCGTTTGTTGTTATTTTTAGAAAACGTAATATTTTTATCTAAAAGGCTGGAGGAAACAGATTTGTTTGGAGAAAAGTCGTTGACATTTCTTCCAAATACATAAAACTGATATGGTTTTGTTCCTCATTGTCTCCAAAGTATGAATTGACCAGGTTTTTTTTGTAGAGGGGGAGCGAGTCGAAAACAAGGAGGAGGGGGATAGATAGCGTCTGACCGTCATCAAAATGTCATCGAAATTCGTTCACATCTCGAGTCCTATGGGACCGATCGGTTCGTGTGAGATGTTATTTGAAAGGTTATTAAACGTTCTACAATTGCTTTTAATTAATTATAGTCATCACTTTAGTCGTTTACTAAATATTTGATAAAAATTGTTTTTTTTTAACGTGCATGTTTGCATAAGTACTGATAAATCATGCTTATAACTCAATAAATTATGACTTTATCCTATTTAATTTTATTATAAAACACATGGGAAATTTTATGACGCTTCTATAAACGTAAGTTTTTTTATATTCAATGTTATCTAACCAATTAATGATAAATCTTGTTGGCATGGGTCACTGCGCGTCGCCATATGAACGGCGGCTGACCGCCGTAGTATTTTCATTGAACTTTGATTTAATAGTCAATAGTCAATTCATATCCTGGAGAGAATGAGGTACACACCCATATCAGTTTTAGATATTTGGAAGAGCTGTCGACGACTTTTCTCCAAACAAGCTCGTTTCCACCAATCTATTAGGTAAAAATGTTACGTTTTCTAAAAATAAAATATAAACGGATGATTTTACATCTCAGACTACAAAGAACCGATTATAGTACATTTGAAATGCTTTCAAATGATACCTATCACGGTGTGATCCGTAAAACAGATTCCGAGCAATAATGTAAATTCGACAACGGTCGGCCGCCATTCATATGATGATGCCCAGTGACCCATGCTAACCAGAATTCATCATTACTTGGTTATATCGTATTATATATAAATAAAGCTTATATTTTTCGAATATGACCCGTGTATTTTATCATAAGTCATAACATTATTTGCGGTAAAGTTAAACATTTTTGAGTTATAGGCATGTATATCAGTACTTAGGCCAACATACACGGTAAAAAAAAACAAATATTTTCAAATATTTCGTAAACGACTAAATTTATGACTACGGTTATTTATAAACAATTATAGTACATTAAATAATCTTTCAATGGACAACTAACACGAATCTTTCGGTGTCATAGGACTCTAGACGTGAACAAATTTCGTTGACATTTCGATGGCGGGCGGACACCGTCTTTCCCCTCACCTTTTTTTCGACTCGTCCCTCCCTCTATAAAATAAAATTGGTCAATTCATGTCCTGGAAACAATGAGGAATACATCCAAACCAGTTTTAGGTATTTGCAAGAAATATCGATGACTTTTTTTCCAGACAAGCCTGTTTCTTCCAGTCTGTTAGGTAAAAATGTAACATTTTCTAAAAATAATAGTGAACTGTTAATTTTGCAACTAAAATTTCAAAGAACCGATTAAAGTACATTTAAAATGCTTTCAAATGATACCAATTACGATTTTATCCGTAAAATAGATTCCGAGAAATAATGAAAATACGATGGCGGTCGGCTGCCATTCTATAAGGAAGCGCAGTGACCCATGCTGAACAAAATTCATCAATACTCGGTTATATAATATTACTTACTAATAAAGCTTATATTTTTCGAAAGCTCATAAAATTTCCTGTATATTTTGTCCTAAAATTAATTGCGGTAAAGGTATAACATATTGAGTTATAAGCATGTTTTATCAGTACTTAGGCAAACATGCACGGTAAAAAAATCATATTTTTTCAAATGTTTTGTAAAAGACTAAAGTGATGACTACAGTTATTTATAAACAATTGTAGTACATTTAATAAGCTTTCAAATGACATCTCATACGAACTGATCGGTCTCATAGGACTCGAGATGTAAACAAATATCGATGACAGTCAGCCGCCATCTTTCCCCCCCCCTTTTTACCGACCCGTCCCCCCCTCCATAAACTAAAACCAGTCAATTCGTATTCAGGAGACTACGAGGAACACATCCATACCAGTTTTAGGTATTTAGAAGAGATGTCGACGACGTATCTCCAAACAGGCAAATTCCGCCGTACTAAATATAATAACAGTATTGAAACACTTTTTTAATTTATTAATTTAAGGCTCATCAACATCATTAGTAATGAAGTCGGTTAATGATTCATTACCGAATATAATGTATAAATAGAGGAGCACTGTCTAAGAAATTTTTGTGCTCGAAGTTTGCTAGCTTTTACTATAGTATGTTCGTCGTAAGAATGCAGTGAGTCATCAGTGCAACTACAGGGTAAAGGTGTATCCATTATGCACAGATAGAAATAATATCTTAATTCAAAACGGAAAACTCTCTTGCACGCGGTTTCTTAAAGAGAGTAATAAATACCTTAGACCAATAAACATGACTTGAGTTAAAAATATCATGATTTTTAAAAGAAGAATTAAAATTATTCAGCTTTAGCTTTACCCATTTTTAAAGCGAATAGTAATGATTTGAGTTAAGATAATAATTATTTACGGCAAAAAAGCACCAAAATTTTCCTTTAAGAGTTTTATGTGTTTACGTCAAAAGCGATTAGTTCTTGGTTTGATGTTTTCAATCTACAGCTAAGAGCCAAAGCTAATTCAAAGAAGTAGCGCCAAAAGTTTGATTTGAGATTTTTAAGTTTTTAGGCAAGAGAGATTAATTTTTGCTTTGATGTTTTCAACCTACAATCAAGAGCCACATCAGCTATTCCAAAGAAGAAGCACATAATTTTTGCTTTGAAACATTTAAGTCTTGGACGTTAGTTACCCTGCGCATCAATAGATGTCTCTGCGTGTAGGTTAGAACACGCGAACGTCTGTTCGACGTAACTTCATGACCCTCAGCGCTTTACCCGGGCTTATTTGAGATTCACAATAGCAATCTCAGCTCTAGTTAATACGATTATAAATTGTGAGTATATAAATAATCATAATTTATATTTGTATTATCTACTTTTAGTTAAACTTCCTTTCTTGGGATTAGTCCCGAGAAACACAGTTTCTGCTACTAGCTTTTTAAGTAGTGCACTGAGACACTAAGGCGATTATCACACTAACGACGGATCCGCATGCGGCGCCGGTGTGCGAGCGAGATAGCGCTATACACATGCAGAGTACTATCTCGCTCGCGCACCGGTGCCGCATGCGGATCCGCGCCAGTGTGATAACCGCCTTAGAAAATGTTATTGTTTGTTTCAAGTAATCGATTTCATACGCCAAGAAATTTTAGATCTTGGTGTGAAAATATCAAATTTTACATCAAGTAACACATGCTCTTGAACTAATGCGTTTTCTTGTTTCCGTGGAGAAATTCAATGCTCAATTTAAACTATGAGTCTTCATCCAAGAAACAAAGTTTCTTGGCTTAAGTTCTTTATGTATTGCACTAAGACACATAAAGTTCAATTAAAAAAAAATACAATACAAAAACAAAATTCAAACGCCCTTCGTGAGAATATTAAGCTACTAGATGAAAACCCGGCTTCGCTCGGGTAAAATAAATGTTATGTATGTAAAAAAATAAATAATGAAAATATTATAATATATGTAAAAACAACCTGGTTTCCCGCAATCCAGGATTCCTAGGATTTCTAAAGTCCCGTAAGCCTGTACTTCTAAGTCCTGGCACACCCGGGACCCTAAAATCCCGATTGTTTCAATTCCCGGAATCCCTGGTTTATAATATCTTAAAATCCCGGCCTCGCGCAGTTCCGAAATTACGATGTTTTTAAGTTTCGGAATCCTGGACCGCTGGGACCACTCCAGCAAGCCGCATTTTCAAAATCCCGGCCTCCTAAAGTTCCGGAATTCCGCATGCCCTTATGTCCGGGTTCGGGTGCACACGCACAGCAATCCAAAATCACGGTTTCACTATTTCCATAATTCGGGGTTTAGTGATTCCCAGATTTATAAAATCCTTGGCTCCTGGGACAGGAACACTAAAATTTCTGAGAGACACATTTTCGGAATCTAGGCTTTTAAAAATCTCGGAATCCTGCATCCCTAAAGTTCCAGATTCCTAAAACCCTAAAATTCCGGCGTCCGGCATTATACGGCCTTATATCCCGGCCCATATTGGCTCACATAAAATTACTTCGCATATTTTTTTCAGTAATACCGTTTTGTGATCAGAATTATCATTCGTCATAAAAAAATTGTCATAATTTTTATGGTTATAATATTTTTTCATATAACGACAGTGTTAATAATTGTTTGCTGTCCGAATTTTTTGAGACGTTTTTTGTTGATAGTAGTCATTTCTGTGACAGGGTCGACGAAGCCCCCGCTTCGCGGGGGCTTCTATTCTGGGTAGTTATGCCCTTCGGGCAGGATGACACACTAACCTAACCTAACCTAACCGAAATTATGTTGTGTTGTGATCGCAAGATACCTAACACTCCTCCTCGCTTCGCTCGTCGTCGTACCTAACGGTGACTCTGGAAAGTAATATTAGTATAATAGATATTTATATTGATTTAGATTATAAACTTAAATAATTCGGAGTAACGATAGTTATGAACAATAAATACTTATAAGAAATGATCATTATGATTTAAAAAATTATGAACAACAATTTCGGACTTCCAATAATCGAAGTACAAATTTTATGTGAACTTTGGCGCACCCCCCGAAATCCCGTATTTTAAGTCTCCTAATCAAGGATATCAAAACTCCGGACTCCCTTGACTTTTAAATCCCGTCGGCCCGCATTTCTTCAATCCCGGCTTTCTAACGACTCGTAACACTGGCTTTTTAATCTCGGAATTCAAATATCTTGGTTTCCCGCATGGGTTTCTAAAACTCCGAATGCCGAAATCCTAAAACCCCAGAACGTTGCACGCCTGGTATATCGGGAACTCGGCTTTTTCATCCAAGAAACCCACCCGTTGCCTAAAGTCCCGGAGTCCCAGGATCCTTATATCTCGGTTTCTCGCATTCTCGGAATCCCTGGTTTTTCGGCTTCGTGCAGTTCAAAAATCCCGGTTTTTGAAAGTTCCAGTATCCCGGTATTCTTAAGTTACGGACTCCCAGGACCCTAAAATTCGGTTGTCCCGCATTTCAAGACCCCAGCTGTCTAAAATCCCGGAAGCCCGTTGAAGCATTTCCGGAATCCTGGATTTTTAAAGTCCTGAATATCCCGGGATCCTGAAATCCCGGCTTTTGAAAGTCCCGGGATTCCGTCCGTCCTACCTCGCTCGGGTAATACCTCTATATACTTTCGAAAAAACGTGGCCCTCCTTTTAGGTATTAGGTGGCATGTAATAAAAAAGATAAAAGATATTTATTATTAACCAACTTCAAAAAAGGAGGAGGTTCTCAATTCAACTGTTTTTTATCATTATTATGTTCTTTATTTATTTTTGGTCTTAGTGATAGGTTTTTTACAATATTTTTATAAAAGTAAAGTACAAAAATACATCAAAAACACAAAAAAACAATAAAAACATTATAAAAAACCTATCCTAGAGGGTATGGCAGGGGCCCAGGCTGCCGGTGGTTAGGGCCGCAGTGAGAGGAACCGGCGGACTATCCGCGTCGTATCCATGACCACCGCCTTCTGCATCTGACCCTTGATCCAGCCACCTAGCGAAAGTCTCTCGAGGTGTTGATCGAGACATTATTATTATAATTTTTTATGTATGTATGTTACTCGATATCTCCGTGAATCGTGAACCGATTTTCAATTTTTTATTTTTATCGAACGGGTATATCCCCTAGACGGTCCCATTGTCACCAAGTCGGGGTCTGATGATGGGATCTTGGAGAAATCGAGGGAACTCTTCAACTATTATTGGCACGCCTATAGTGATTTCACTATTTTTTACAGCAACTCGGCCACTTCCTTTTGGAATAGCGGATCCTAAGTGAAGTCGGTTCTTTTTTGTTTAAAATTATTCAATTTAGGCACATTACAATGCACTTATAAACGTCAGAGACAAAAAGAAACTACTAATAAAAACTAAGCAAGTTGTGTTTTTTTTTCCTTTCCCTTCTTGAGTATTGTTTTTCTGTTTACTTTTAGTGTATATTACCACTCTTTTTTTCATGTGTCTATTTTTGTGCAACAAATAATGCATTTTTAATTTAATTTTTTACCAGTTGGGTGATCCAATAATTAACTCCGGCTCAATGTAGTTGAAGTTAATTACAGCAGACAGAGACAGTAGCCATTAAATTTATTTACTTTGAAGTGAAGGAGGTTGTATTAAAAACCACAAAAACAGGACACTGCACACACGCTGCTTTAGGCCTGGATCAGACATCAGTGAAAACCGCGCGGATCAACTTTACATACATATGCACACTGTGTCATTAGAATAACTGCGCCGTTTGCGCTGTCTGAACAGTGCCGTAAGCTGTAGCAAAACAACACGTTCATCTATCCAATTTCATTAACTCTCAGTGGCGGCTTGTGAATTTTTTCTTAGTAAAGCCATAGTGGCCAGGGTTTATTTAAAGGCCTTCAGCTTTAGTCTTCAGAATTCCAATTGCACACACTATTTACTATACTTATGACAGCATTTGGTCATACAATTCATGTTTATAAGCATATTTGTGAATACCTAGGATAAAAAATGAGCACCTCTAATTTTGACTACAGCCTATTTCATTAAACTATGATTAATTTGTATTCATTTTAGAAATAATCTTCTACATGCCTCATGACAACGTGATATCCTTTAGAACATTAATGTATTCATGGTTATTTACTCAAAGATATAACCAAATGTGCAATTTTTTACGCAAAGATTGACTTTACGTTTTAGTTAATTCAATATAACACATAATTTTGTCATACTTACAGTCATTTTAATAAAAGATTAGCCTTTACATTTGTAAACAAACTTTTGTTGCGCTCGGCACTACAATATCCGGCCTGAACATTTTAGAAAATGCATCAGTTTCTACACTGCACTCACAGAACCAACGGAGAACCAATATCTACAATAGTTTTCGAGACATATTTAGATAAAATACGTAGGTAAATAAACATAACCCGCGGGTCATTTCATTATTTTCATTGCATATGAATATGACATTGACAAAAAACATGTAGGTAGTGTTCGAAAACTTGCAACATCTATACATTTTCCTTTAATAGTGCTAATAGACTTACTGTAAAATAATATTTTGTAAATCAGCCGTGTTTTATTACATTTATTCTCAGCATTTATTTACTTTTTACCTCCCTTTGTTTGACCACATAACCTGTCCGACACGCAATGCACGTCGGACCTATCCTATATGCGCCGAACGCAAACATGGTTCACAATTTCCGAACGCACCCGTCACTGGCTTCACTGACAAAGAACCAATATGGCCGCCGTCAAATCGCGAAATTAACACTTTTGAACGTAAAATACGCGATAATCCGAATTTTGCCGATATAAGTGTCCAATTCAAAAACTCTTCATTCTTTACGCTCTTTCGTTTGAGCATAGTCTCGTTCAATTTTTCCGTAGAGGCCCGCGAGATTATTAATATAGACTAGATGAAAACCCGGCTTCGCTCGGGTAAAATAAATGTTATGTATGTAAAAAAATAAATAATGAAAATATTATAATATACGTAAAAACAACCTGGTTTCCCGCAATCCAGGATTCCTAGGATTTCTAAAGTCCCGTAAGCCTGTACTTCTAAGTCCTGGCACACCCGGGACCCTAAAATCCCGATTGTTTCAATTCCCGGAATCCCTGGTTTATAATATCTTAAAATCCCGGCCTCGCGCAGTTCCGAAATTACGATGTTTTTAAGTTGCGGAATCCTGGACCGCTGAGACCACTCCAGCAAGCCGCATTTTCAGAATCCCGGCCTCCTAAAGTTCCGGAATTCCGCATGCCCTTATGTCCGGGTTCGGGTGCACACGCACAGCAATCCAAAATCACGGTTTCACTATTTCCATAATTCGGGGTTTAGTGATTCCCAGATTTATAAAATCCTGGACTCCTGGGACAGGAACTCTAAAATTTATGAGAGACACATTTTCGGAATCTAGGCTTTTAAAAATCTCAGAATCCTGCATCCCTAAAGTTCCAGATTCCTAAAACCCTAAAATTCCGGCGTCCGGCATTATACGGCCTTATATCCCGGCTTTATAATGTCACGGACCCCATCCAGATTTTTTTGGAACTCAGAATTCCTTATGTCTCAAAATCTCGGAATCCCTTATACCGGGACTCCCAGCACCCTAAAATCCCGGTTTCCCACATTCCCGAAATCGGGTCCATATTGGCTCACATAAAATTACTTAGCATAATTTTTTCAGTAATACCGTTTTGTGATCAGAATTATCATTCGTCATAAATAAAATTGTAATAATTTTTATGGTTTTAATATTTTTTCATATAACGACAGTGTTAATAATTGTTTGCTGTCCGAATTTTTTGAGACATAATATAATTTCCTACGTTTTTTGTTGATAGTAGTCATTTCTGTGACAGGGTCGACGAAGCCCCCGCTTTGCGGGGGCTTCTATTCTGGGTAGTTATGCCCTTCGGGCAGGATGACACACTAACCTAACCTAACCTAACCTAACCGAAATTGTGTTGTGTTGTGATCGCAAGATACCTAACACTCCTCCTCACTTCGCTCGTCGTCGTACCTAACGGTGACTCTGGAAAGTAATATTAGTATAATAGATATTTATATTGATTTACAATATAAACTTAAATAATTCGGAGTAACGATAGTTATGAACAAAAAATACTTATAAGAAATGATCATTATGATTAAAAAAATTATAAACAACAATTTCGGACTTCCAATAATCGAAGTACAAATTTTATGTGAACTTTGGCGCACCCCCCCCGAAATCCCGTATTTTAAGTCTCCTAATCAAGGATATCAAAACTCCGGACTCCCTTGACTTTTAAATCCCGTCGGCCCGCATTTCTTGAATCCCGGCTTTCTAACGACTCGTAACACTGGCTTTTTAATCTCGGAATTCAAATATCTTGGTTTCCCGCATGGGTTTCTAAAACTCCGAATGCCGAAATCCTAAAACCCCAGAACGTCGCACTCCTGGTATATCGGGAACTCGGCTTTTTCATCCAGGAAACCCACCCGTTGCCTAAAGTCCCGGAGTCCCAGGATCCTTATATCTCGGTTTCTCGCATTCTCGGAATCCCTAGTTTTTCGGCTTCGTGCAGTTCAAAAATCCCGGTTTTTGAAAGTTCCAGTATCCCGGTATTCTTAAGTTACGGACTCCCAGGACCCTAAAATTCGGTTGTCCCGCATTTCAAGACCCCAGCTGCCTAAAATCCCGGAAGCCCGTTGAAGCATTTCCGGAATCCTGGATTTTTAAAGTCCCGAATATCCCGGGATCCTGAAATCCCGGCTTTTGAAAGTCCCGGGATTCCGTCCGTCCTACCTCGCTCGGGTAATACCTCTATATACTTTCGAAAAAACGTGGCCCTCCTTTTAGGTATTAGGTGGCATGTAATAAAAAAGATAAAAGATATTTATTATTAACCAACTTCAAAAAAGGAGGAGGTTCTCAATTCGACTGTTTTTTATCATTATTATGTTCTTTATTTATTTTTGGTCTTAGTGATAGGTTTTTTACAATATTTTTATAAAAGTAAAGTACAAAAATACATCAAAAACACAAAAAAAACAATAAAAACATTATAAAAAACCTATCCTAGAGGGTATGGCAGGGCCCAGGCTGCCGGTGGTTAGGGCCGCAGTGAGAGGAACCGGCGGACTATCCGCGCCGTATCCATGACCACCGCCTTCTGCATCTGACCCTTGATCCAGCCACCTAGCGAAAGTCTCTCGAGGTGTTGATCGAGACATTATTATTATTATTTTTTATGTATGTTACTCGATATCTCCGTGAATCGTGAACCGATTTTCAATTATTTTTTTTATCGAACGTGTATATCGCCTAGACGGTCCCATTGTCACCAAGTCGGGGTCTGATGATGGGATCTTGGAGAAATCGAGGGAACTCTTCAACTATTATTGGCACGCCTATAGTGATTTCACTATTTTTTACAGCAACTCTGCCACTTCCTTTTGGAATAGCGGATCCTAAGTGAAGTCGGTCCTTTTTTTGTTTAAAATTATTCAATTTAGGCACATTACAATGCACTTATGAACGACAGAGACAAAAAGAAACTACTAATAAAAACTAAGTGCAAGATGTGAATGCGATGTTTACCCTATAGCCAGCTATTAAATTGTCATTTTGTATAAGTCAAGAGACAGGTGCGGGCTGAAAAACAGCACTGTGTAGCCGACCAAGCTCAGAGCAAATGCTAAGCTCCGAGCCTATTGTCGCGAATTTAGTTCTTAAGTTGATTGTTTGTTGTGTTTTTTTTCCTTTCCCTTCTTGAGTATTGTTTTTCTGTTTACTTCTAGTGTATATTACCACTCTTTTTTTTGTGTCTATTTTTGTGCAACAAATAATGCATTTTTAATTTAATTTTTTACCAGTTGAGTGATCCAATCATTAACTCCGGCTCAATGTAGTTGAAGTTAATTACAGCAGACAGAGACAGTAGCCATTAAATTTATTCACTTTGAAGTGAAGGAGGTTGTTGTGATTAAAAACCACAAAAACAGGACACTGCACACGCTGCTTTCAACCTGGATCAGACATCAGTGAAAACCGCACGGATCAACTTTACATACATATCCGCACACTGTGTCATTAGAATAACTGCGCCATCCAATTGCACACACTATTTACTATACTTATGACAGCATTTGGTCATACAATTCATGTTTATAAGCATATTTGTGAATACCTAGGATAAAAAATGAGCACCCCTAATTTTGACTACAGCCTATTTCATTAAACTATGATTAATTTGTATTCATTTTAAAAATAATCATGACAACGTGATATCCTTTAGAACATTAATGTATTCATGGTTATTTACTCAAAGATATAACCAAATGTGCAATTTTTTACGCAAAGATTGACTTTACGTTTTAGTTAATTCAATATAACACATAATTTTGTCATACTTACAGTCATTTTAATAAAAGATTAGCCTTTACATTTGTAAACAAACTTTTGTTGCGCTCGGCGCTACAATATCCGGCCTGAACATTTTAGAAAATGCATCAGTTTCTACACTGCACTCACAGAACCAACGGAGAACCAATATCTACAATAGTTTTCGAGACATATTTAGATAAAATACGTAGGTAAATAAACATAACCCGCGGGTCATTTCATTATTTTCATTGCATATGAATATGACAATCACAAAACATAATCAGGTAGTGTTCGAAAACTTGCAAACATCTTTACATTTTCCTTTAATAGTGCTAATAGACTTACTGTAAAATAATATTTTGTAAATCAGCCGTGTTTTATTACATTTATTCTCAGCATTTATTTACTTTTTACCTCCCTTTGTTTGACCACATAACCTGTCCGACACGCAATGCACGTCGGACCTATCCTATATGCGCCGAACGCAAACATGGTTCACAATTTCCGAACGCAGCGCCGGCCCGAGCCCTCGATCAGGGTAGAGCGAAATCGGGTTTTGGCGCCCTTCGTTGAAGCTTTTTACCCAAAGCGTTAGAGAAATAGGGTAAAGTCATAAATGAACTTTTAAGCTATTACCCCCACTTTGATATTTTTTTATGTATGTTATAATTATAACCAATTTAAAAAAAGTTTTTAATACGATTTGGCATATAATCTAGTTTAGAATAAGCTATTCCAAACCCTCTTAGAACTGTACAGTATTCTTATAAGAATGTTTGTGCCAAAATAGGCAAATTCGCCCAGAATATGAACAAAGTGCCCTGATTATGAACGGTTTGATTCAAAAGATGAACCAGTTATAAAAGCAAAATCAAGTACCCAAAAACGAATGATTTGACGCACAAGTAAAATTAGGAAATCGGGTTGATTTAGCTTTGTGCAATAACTGAAGTAAATAAAGGTATTTCAACTGTTTCAATTTAAAATGGTTTCAACTTTTTCGAATTTAATAAACACTGAATTTAGTTAGATCAAGCTTTCAGCACGGTATTCATGATTTTTAAGTTAAAAAAACATACAAAATTCATGTTTTGGAATGCAGCCTAAAAGATGAACTAGTAAATTCTCGTTGTTGTTAGGTGAACAGTTCAGTTTCCATATTAAAGTAAACCCCGTGATAATATCACAGTGGCATAAAAAAGTTTTTTTCATCTTTTAGTCATAAAATCAAGGAACAAAACCGGCCAAGTGCGAGTCGGACTCGCGCATAAAAAGCAATTTAAGACATAAATGGTGTATCTTTTTATGTGAATTTATAAAAGTATTTGAAAATACTAACCCAGGCCCAAAAGTTGAACGCCACTCATCTATTGCAAAAATCACACAATATTGGAACCATGACTTGAGCAATAAATATTTCATAAAATAAGTTAAAATATGCTATTCAAAATCAAGTAAGTTTAAATTTTATAAATTTATACTTAATTATATCGATTTTGAGCCACAATTCTTAATAAGATTTCCATTACAAAGGGCAATTTAGCGAGAGGTATAGATTTGGCGAGCTCTCAAGACCTCAAACTTGGATGTAGTATTTTAGAAGTTTAAATAATAGTACAAGAAAGTGATGCAGTTTTATTAAAAAAAAAAACAATATTAAGGCCAAATGTTCATCTTCTAGGGGTCATTCATCTTTATATTTGTTTTGCCTTCTTTACGTTTTCGGCGCCTTTATCAGCCTTTATTGCCCGCCTGTCATGATCAAAAGCAGCGATTTAAAAAATAGATAATTACTGTAATAATAAACCCAATCGCTTAGAAAATTATAAGGTTTTTCGGCGCCTTTATCAGGTTTTATTTCGCGCCTTTCAAGATCAAGAGCAACGATCTAAAAAAGAAAGTTAAATAATATAATGCAATCCTGATAAACCCAATCGCTTAGAAAAATATAAAGAACGTATCGTTTTGGCGCCTTTATTCGCGCCCTTCATGATTGAAAGTAGCAAGTCACGCCTGATAAAACAAGTTGACATAACAAAAATACCAAAAAAAAATATACCAAAAGGTAAAGGTACTATCCGCCGTCGCGCCACTCCACTCCAAACGTACATATTTTGTGCCTGCGCCACATTTGCTTTAAAACTTTTTTTTCTCTTTGGCCATTTTGGCGCCCCCCTGCCATCCGGCGCCTAGAGCGCCCGCTCCACTCGCTCTACCCTAGGTCCGGCCCTGTCCGAACGCACCCGTCACTGAAGTCACTGACAAAGAACCAATATGGCCGCCGTTAAGTTGCGAAATTTACACTTTTGAACGTAAAATACGCGACAATCCGAATTTTGCCGATATAAGTGTCCAATTCAAAAACTCTTTATTCTTTACGCTCTTTCGTTTGAGCATAGTCTCGTTCGACTTTTCCGTACCCCCCCCTCGGGATTATTAATATAGATTTTAAAAAGAAGATTTTTATATCTCGGATAAAGTATTGAATTTATTAGGTTAAGTAATAAACTTTGAAACATTTTATATCTTAAAATAAAGAATTTAATTTTTTCCTTATATGGGAAACTGGATATCTCTTGATTCAAATAGGTTTCTTTGGTTGAAGAGATTTTTTCTATCTGTGTGGTGTTAAAATTAAAACATTTTTTTGAAGATTTTAATAATAATATAAGTTTATTTTGCCCGCAGGGCAGCTTGTGGCGAGCTGTCGGGGAGTGACGACCCCGCGGACCCGAGTGCTCCAGAGAGTCGGCCAGGGTCTCCGTCTCCGGCGTGTCTTCTTCGGTCGGAGTGGACCCCAGGGGGACCCGCAGGACTCTCAGCTCTGGCTTGCCTTAATTGGCCGTCCAGAGAGGGGCCGTCAGAGCTATATGCTCGCAGGGAGGAAGTGAAATATGCATAAGTCGCGAGTTGGTACAGTTGGCTGGGCAGCGTACAGTCACTGGCAGAAAGCGGTGCACACCTCTCCACACCCTGAGCCGCTCACACCGATGTTGCTCCTGGTCGTCCTTGCGACGGCAGTTTCAGGGACCCATCTAGTCGGCGGCGAGTCACCACCTGCCTCGATAACCGTGTTTTCATTGTTATGGCAGGTGTCCGGACCTCTTAGCAATAGCCCAATTTTGACCCAGCCAAATTTCAATACTATAGCCCAGAACTCTTTCCATTTATTTGCAATAGCTCCAACGCCTGCTGGGACCGGTTCACGGGTATCTATTGATGTACCCGTGAATGGGTTCTAGCAGGTGTAATACATAGCAAATTTCTCCAAAGGGCCTCTGCGTGTTGGATCTGTATCCCCACGTAAGCCTACCAAAAGACCGGGATGTAAAGGCCCGTGCTTCTCAAAGGAGATACAAACATAATAATATAAGTTTAATAATAACATAGAACAGAATAATAAGATCGTAGCTAGATATTTAATCACTATCGTCGTTCGTATTAATAACAAAAGGACTGTTATCTGCCAGTTCCATGACGTCATCTAAATCCCACATGAATTAATTAATTAATTACGAATAGGTGAGGTGTACATTTTTAGAGTTCAATTTTGTTAGCACACTACAGACAAGACACAACCGTTGCGTTCGAAAGCAAGCCTTGAACTGATCACTGTAAACTTGCCCTTACTAATTACTGACTCTTTGATTGGTTAGGGGGCGTGGGTAGGCCGACGGACAATGATGACTGATGACTCACTGCATTCTTACGACGAACACACTATAGATGGCGCTGTACGGCCTCATACATTATGCGGTAACTGAAGCGCCGTCTGAACTAGTGCAAACCAGAATTACCGCATAATGTATGGGGCCGTGCCATACAGCGCCATCTAGTAGAAGCTATTGGATAACAAAAAAAATCTTAGTGCCCTGCTATTTAAACATTCTCTTTGTCATTACTAAACAGGACAGGCTAAAAAGTAAAAACATAGTATCTGCCATAAAGACAGCACTGGAAAGACAATGAGGGTTTCCGCGATCGAGTTTTTTCACTAGATGGCAGCACGGGGCGAGTCTTTTTGACAGCAGCTGTCAAAATCTACCAATAAAAAAAACATGTTAAACATGATTGGTGGATTATGACAGCTAGTGGAAATCTCGATCGCGGAGACCTCATTGGTTATTCAATTTGTGACAAAATAGATTCTGCCACCTGTGTTTGGGCCTACCCCACCCACTTCTTAAGATTAACAAATACATGTGTTTTAGTTTATCAATAAACGTGACGTCACGTCGCGCTACTCTTCTTTCTTAGCATAGCGTGTTGTCAGAGCACCTTTGACAGTTCTTATCTTTAAAAAAAATGTTTGATTTATTAAAACCGTCCTCGCTCAACCACGTGCCCAGCTCCGGGATGTATCTAGCGGTACATGGCCACGTCGGGGCTGCGGTAGAAGCACATGTAGGCGTCAGCGAGCAGGCGCTTGGCGGGCGCGGGCAGCTGGCGGTCGTCCTCGCTCAACCACGTGCCCAGCTCCGAGATGTATCTAGCGGTACATGGCCACGTCGGGGCTGCGGTAGAAGCACATGTAGGCGTCGGCGAGCAGGCGCTTGGCGGGCGCGGGCAGCTGGCGGTCGTCCTCGCTCAACCACGTGCCCAGCTCCGAGATGTATCTAGCGGTACATGGCCACGTCGGGGCTGCGGTAGAAGCACATGTAGGCGTCAGCGAGCAGGCGCTTGGCGGGCGCGGGCAGCTGGCGGTCGTCCTCGCTCAACCACGTGCCCAGCTCCGAGATGTATCTAGCGGTACATGGCCACGTCGGGGCTGCGGTAGAAGCACATGTAGGCGTCGGCGAGCAGGCGCTTGGCGGGCGCGGGCAGCTGGCGGTCGTCCTCGCTCAACCACGTGCCCAGCTCCGAGATGTATCTAGCGGTACATGGCCACGTCGGGGCTGCGGTAGAAGCACATGTAGGCGTCGGCGAGTAGGCGCTTGGCGGGCGCGGGCAGCTGGCGGTCGTCCTCGCTCAACCACGTGCCCAGCTCCGAGATGTATCTAGCGGTACATGGCCACGTCGGGGCTGCGGTAGAGCACATGTAGGCGTCGGCGAGCAGGCGCTTGGCGGGCGCGGGCAGCTGGCGGTCGTCCTCGCTCAACCACGTGCCCAGCTCCGAGATGTATCTAGCGGTACATGGCCACGTCGGGGCTGCGGTAGAAGCACATGTAGGCGTCGGCGAGCAGGCGCTTGGCGGGCGCGGGCAGCTGGCGGTCGTCCTCGCTCAACCACGTGCCCAGCTCCGAGATGTATCTAGCGGTACATGGCCACGTCGGGGCTGCGGTAGAAGCACATGTAGGCGTCGGCGAGCAGGCGCTTGGCGGGCGCGGGCAGCTGGCGGTCGTCCTCGCTCAACCACGTGCCCAGCTCCGAGATGTATCTAGCGGTACATGGCCACGTCGGGGCTGCGGTAGAAGCACATGTAGGCGTCGGCGAGCAGGCGCTTGGCGGGCGCGGGCAGCTGGCGGTCGTCCTCGCTCAACCACGTGCCCAGCTCCGAGATGTATCTAGCGGTACATGGCCACGTCGGGGCTGCGGTAGAAGCACATGTAGGCGTCAGCGAGCAGGCGCTTGGCGGGCGCGGGCAGCTGGCGGTCGTGCGGCGCGGCGGCCAGCAGCGCGCGCGCGCCGTCCTCGCTCAGCCACGTGCCCAGCTCCGGGATGCACACGCACTCGGGGATGTTGTATCCGTTGCGCTCGCCTGACCCAGAAATACCTTATGGTTAACAACTATTAATCCTTTGGCCGTCAAAAACGTCAAAATCATCACGCGCACGGAAAGTCGTGCCTTCAGCGGGCTGGCGCTGAAATATTAGCGAGCTGCCTTGGACGCTGGCGCTGAGGGCACGATTTTTCCGTCCGATGCTTGGCGGTCAAAGGGTCAACGTAAGTCTATAGACGGAGCTATGGTTTGTTTTTTTTTAGATTTGAATTTCTAATCTCAAAAAAAACGAAATATAGGAGGGTTAACAGTTTGATTGAGACACCGAGACTACGTATCAAACGGCGGCAGGCATCCGTGGAGCAGGGCCGGAACGCAGCCTGCCGCTCCTAGAACTTTAAATGAGGAGCCGTAGCATGTGTCACAGAAATAATTGAAAACCTTTTCTCTCAATTTCTACAGAGATCAATGTTTTATTATTTATCACTCAATCAATCAAAAAATGTATTCGAAGTAAACTTAGTGCCAGTGGCGTGCACTTCATAAAGGCATAAAGGCACTGCCTACCCTACTATAATTCTTATGGCTAAGTATACTTGATTGTACCGTACTATCAATAATCGATATAACTTAAAATATTCTAAAAATTAATTAGCGCTCCATCTACCGGTTAATCATTGTCATCAAGTCCTCATCTATAATTCTACGCGACAAAGTTTGCACCACGCGGCACTAGCGCCGCTACGTGCCTTGCACGGCAAAGACAGAAAACATTTCCGCCTAAATCTTTCTATGTGTGCCTCTCCGTGACTCCGTGAGTCGTAGTTACGCAGTTACAGTGTAGTGGGCCTTCCTATAAGTGCGAGCACACAATGGGGTTGGCCGGTCGAAAGTATTTACAGATGGCGCCAGCATAGCTGGGTCCCTGTCAGTCCTACAAATAGTGTCAAAATCACGTTTTTTTTTTAATTTTTTTTGACCTGGATGGGCTAGCCTTTAAGCCAAATCCCATACAACAATACTAGTGAAAGGGACCTAGCTATGCTGGCGCCATCTGGCCAAACCGTTGACAGTTGCCAACCCCATTGTACAAATAACGCACACATTTAGACGCTGATAGGCAGTGTCTTTCATACCAAACCTAAACGATGACGGCCGAAAGTTTCCGAATAGTTCCGATGTTTACCTAACTATTTTAAAAAGTAGCATTTGCTATGGTCATTTAGTGCAAATACGAGACTATTTTTTTATTCGTTTACAGTATTTGGGTAAGTTTAATTACATTTTTTATTTGGTCGCCATTGTTTGTTTCTTTTAGTTTAGTGCTGATAGGCAGGGTCTTTCGTACCAAACCTAAACGATGACGGCCGAAAGTTTCCGAATAGTTCCGATGTTTACCTGACTATTTTAAAAAGTAGCATTTGCTATGGTCATTTAGTGCAAATACGAGACTATTTTTTTATTCGTTTACAGTATGTTGGTAAGTTTATTTTCATTTTTTATTTGGTCGCCATTGTTTTTTTCTTTTAGTTTAGTGAGTTTATGAGATAGAATTTGACCACTGAAATTTTACACAATCTTTTGGCGGGAATTTCAAATAATCTTGGGCTGGTATCACTTAGTATAGAAGGATTTATAGTTTTGATACTAGAAAATATTTTTGATTTTCTCTGCATGTGTAAGGTACAAAGTACCTATGGAAATAACATAGTAACATGGCGAACAATGAAATGTAGCGTAAATAAGACCTAGCTCGATAATGTCATAATATTAATCCATCACAAAAAAAAAGTGGTCACAAATATCGGAACAGCACCATTGCCAAGGCGACAAAGTGCATGTTCAGATTTTTTTTTGAGTACCTTGGCTGCTCCGATATATCTGATGGAGATTGTACTAAGTATGCCAAATTTCAACTCAAAGTCAAGTTCAACTTACTACATGGTTGACTTAAATATGTATAGACACTGATGGTTGGGTTAAGTAGGTATAGATATTCCTTTGACACGTTGGCCGCTCATTTTTATAAAATTATTTTACTCATATTTTTATATCAAATTACTACTGACCAGTCACTCCACAGATTTCATCTTAATAAGGTTTTCAGCTAGTAACTCCTTAGGTTCCAAACTTCCAATGTTTTATTTTATTGATATTTTCCATAGCTTTTAGTTTATTTACACGCTTGTTCTGTTTATGAGATTCAGGTATTAATAAATTCACGTACTTAATCAAAGTTATAGGCAAATGTTACAACTAGTACTAAAGTATCAAAATATGAATAGAGCACCCACCTACTAAATTGTTTCGGACGGACATGTAAACATTGCAGTTTTTCGTTATACAAAGCGTCACGTCGACTTCGCACATTGTCGTAATTACTTACGAGCTTAAATAATAGGATGTGGACATCACTCGGTATAGTCATTATTTAATATTTGTTTAAATATCTCCTGTAAACCGCAAATTATTTGAACAAGATTTGACTGAATGACATATATTGACAACTGACTTTTAGCTCTTTTTTATTCATAGACAATAGGGAATATTACGCAAAAATCTGCGTAGGGGGCGGCACTAGCACATCCTGGGTCGCGTTTTATAAAGTTACAATTTACAATTTCGCTGTTTGCCTCTCTTTCTATCCAATATGTGTGCTAGAAAGAGAGGCAAAAAGCGAAATTGTAAATTGTAACTTTATAAAACGCGACCCAGAGGGCCTACCACCAAACACGAAAATAAAAATTTCGTTACCTGGTTCTCTGTCACTCTTTCATACTCGAGCGATAGAGAGGCATATGTCAAAATTTCGATTCTCTCGTTTCACGATAGGCCCTTTTTAAACAAACCGCCTTGGTGCGCAAATGACACATTTATTCCTTATAAATTATCTAAGAAAACTGTTTAAGGCCTAGTATTTATTAAAAACTCTATGGTTTACCGGTGTACTAGTGCTGCACTCTGGTGGCAGAATATTGCAGTAATATCCCCTATTGATGATACAACAACGAAATATCTGTCAACAAAATTTGGTTATACTAACAGGTGCCGGAAATTATAAAGTGCTATTCGTGAAAAAATGATATTTTTAACTGTGAAAGTACGGTGGGTGTGTGTGTGCAAAATATTAATAATGATGCGTTTTCAAAGCTTTCGTTTAGCCAAGAAAAATTGAAAAGGGCCGGTGTACACAAGAATTGCAGTTAACGCAGACAAGTGGTAAAGTAACTCGCAAGTTCAATCATATCATAACATAAACAATACGATTCGCATTATTGGCTTACGGGTTGCCCCCCGTTCAATCGCTTGTTCTGTAATACTTCATTATTATTAACCGACTTAACAAAAAAATTAAAACCATCATGAATTTTTTTGGTAAGTTAGTAGCTCTCATTTTTTTTGCCTACCAGTGGCGGTGGGTCAAATTTTTGTGTAGGCAAGCCGGGAGGATTTTTGCTTAAAATTTATTCGTGAGCTGTAGGAAAACTGCTCAGGCGCCTGAAAGTTAGGCAAGCCGACGGGAATCGTGTTATATGGATACACCGCCGCTGTTACCTACCCAGTCTCAAATCTCTGTGTACGCCAATGCTTAGTGCATACAAAGGTTTACAAATTTAAACATAAAAATAGAGTTTCCTACGAAATGAACCCGCCTCAGCATAATGCTGACCCGAAAGCCAGCGCTGATCTTCCGGCGAGACCATTTGTGGGCCACGATGACAGTTGTGTTGTGTGGCACGGCCTTACCCTACCCTATTACTAATGAATAAGTCAGGCATACCCTTGCGGTCCGCCATGGAGTCGAAGAAGCACCAGGGCGCGTCGAGCTCCTGGCCCGCCTTGACGAAGGCCACGTAGTGGCTGGTCTCGATGCACAGCACGGCGAACAGCTCCATGTACACGCGCGGCGCCGGCGCGCCCTCCAGCACGCTCGCCCACTCCTCCGGCACCAGCAGTGGCGTCGCCTGCACGAAACAAATGCAACTCTGTTTTAGAAATGATTTTTCTCCAATGTGACGCTCTAGCGCGTCATTGTACGTGTACACTCTGAGGTATATTCACACGTACCTTGTGGTGCGGCCGCTTGGCGTGCGCGAGCCGCAGACAGGCGGCGCACAGCGCGCCCGCCTCCAGCGAGCCGCCGCGTGCGCACGCGCTGCACTCCCAGCGCGCGAGGGCGCCACACACTGTGCACTGTCGAGGTACTGCGGAACAAACATTTTTGTTGTGACGCTTATACAAAAAATCTAAAGCTATTTCACCTATCTGATATAGGCAAAAGCTAAGCAGTGGCAGTGACGTAACTACACCAAACTGGGGCCCGTAGCAAATTAATCAATGAAATAGGAGCCTATAAATAAATAAAAAATAACAGTCTCGCGGTCAGGTTAAGGTGCCAGGGCCAGTGGCATTTGCCACCATGTTAGTTATGCCACTGAAGCCTAGAGCAAAGCAATGGGTGGAAAATACTAAAATGTTTATTATATTATAGTACTACACATGCACATTTGGAAAACAAAAAATTTAGCTGAATTCTCGCGCGCTCGCCCGAGGCATTGCGGCCGTGCGTGCGTTTACCTCGGGCGAGGCACGGTCACACTAGCCGAGCTGCCTCGCGCGGCAATTTCCTCGCGAGGCGGTGCGCCAGGTGTACTCACGCCTAATTACGATTCCTTTTTCTCGTGATCTTTTTATGCTGACCAAATGATTTAATAGCCGTGACGCACCGCCTCGCGGGAAATTGCCGCGCGCGGCAGCTCGCCTAGTGTGGACGTGCCTCGCCCGAGGCATTCCGGCCGCGCATTCGTTTGCCTCGGCCGATCCACGTCCTCACTAGCCGAGATGCCGCGCGCGGCAATTTCCCCGCGAGGCAGTACGATTGGTATGGAACGGCTAATGAATAAGTTTTTGTTCGGATCAATTTTAATTTAATCAATTCCCATAAATAATACTTATAAACTTATAAAACTTACAGCCTTCAATGAGGTCTGTTACGTCAAGCAGTGGCGAAGGCAGCACTCGTTGGTACAACTTGTATTGCTTGCCAAAGCGAGGCATTTGAATTATAAACGCAGCCGGTACCTGAAACAATATTATGACTTAACATTCTGTCGAAATTAACGTTTCCAAAAGATTAGATTCATATCTAGCATTAGCATCAAGACCCCTTAAATAGACTTCATGCTGTAAGACATTAAGTTCAAATTGCATTACCAACCTCACTAAGCTTCACACCGGAGGTAGCAAACGACTGTTCTAACAACTGTTGCACGGTGGGCACCGTGATCTGCTCGTCTTTTTCCACAAACAGCTGGTAACAAAACGCTTCCTGGCCAGAGGATAGCTTCAGGAATGGTTCCGCTCTTAGTAGTTGAGCGACAAGGCCGTTTAGGAACTCTTCTGGGTCCTGTGATACAGAAAGAAAGAAATGTAGTTGAAGAGGCTAGAAAGTGAGCAATGATGGTAGAGTTAGTTTGAGGGCCGATCACGAACCTTCTCCTCGGAGGTGAGGCCGGGCACGTCGGAGAGGCGCTCGAGCAGCGTGCGCAGGCGCATGACGCGGTCGGCGCGCACGTAGCCGTGCCGCCGCAGCGGGTTCACCACCTCCTCGCGCAGGACGCGCTGGACCTCTAGGTAGTGTGGCGAGTCCTGCTCAAACGGATGCATGGATTCGTGTCAATTAAAACCATCAGATGCTGCGCCACCCAAAAAAAAAGGAATATCATTCGCGTTTCAGTCTTTCTGGTATCAATTTTAACATGCCTATTGATACAGTTCAGTTCAATTAGGATGCATTTAGCATCGACTGGAAATCCCTTACCTCTGGCTCCGGTGGGCGATACAGCAGCGCATCGAAGACACTGGTAAATGTGAACATGGCGAAGAGCGTGGCGTCCAGGTAGCAGCTGTTGTGGTGGCCCTGGATGCCGCGGTTCTTGCCCGCCAGCTCGCCCAGCGAGCTCAGCGGCGGCACCACGCCCGTCACCAGCGGGCAATCCGGCTGTAAACACGATATAGGTATCAATACCAAAGATAATTCTTCATATATAAAGAATAGTGTCAGCGGTACGGACAGCGTGCGGCCTGGACTGGACTACAAGAGCGCAGTCTCTCTGTTAACAAATTTTGTGTCAAAGTTTGCTACGAGCGCTAAGCTGGTAGCGTATATCCGCTATGTAAAAGAAATCGTACAAATAGAGAGCCCGTTTAGGGGATCCTGGCACTAAAATAGTACATCATTTTATGTCTACACTTGGCAAGAAAGCGTCTTTTTCCGTACGCGCAGCCACTTTATGGCCAGGTGTGGCATAATAGTACATTACTACAGAGGCTGGGAAGTAGGGGGTTGCCGGCTGAGTTATATAGACGGCGTAGCGAGGCCGGATAGTTACGAGGCTGGCAACCCCTTTTCACGCCGAGGTATGTATAGTGCTTTTCTCAAACATGCAATGAAATAAATATGAAAATTATCCAAATTTTTTTTCCGACATACGTAAGGGAAAAGTCTACTCGTAAACTTGTATTAATAATGTATATGGTGACTATAGTTTGAATCTTTATGGTGACTGAATAAATTCAGAACGTTACAAAAAAAATAAAAAAAAAAATGAAAAAAAATAAAAAATAAAAAAAAATTCAAAAATAAAAAAATAAAAAAATTCAAAAAATAAAAAACAAAAAAATATTGCAAAAAAAAATTATAAAAATAATTTTTCAAAAAAAAACAAAAAAAATTGCAAAAAGAAATATGAACAAAAATTTGAAAAAAAAAACAAAAAAAAAATTGCAAAAAATTTTTTCAACAAAAAACCGAAAAAAAATCTATCTAAAAAAAAATTTTCCATACAAAAAATATGTTTTTTTTTAATATGCATAAGTAGTGGCAGAATGTCAAATGAACCAAAAAGTAAATATCGCTTATAACCTTAAATGGCTGAATGCCATGATCCTGTGCCACAAACATATGTGGAATGGAAATTTAAAAAAAATTACTTCCCGGCCTAGGCCTTATATTTTATATGAAAATCGTTACCTGTTCTCAGGAGTTGATCCGCCCTAAACGTGATATTTTGAAGCCTATTATGACGTACATAACGAAGACATTTCATTGCATGTTTGAGAAAATGTTATTTATTTTTGTGTACCTGATCGAGATGTGAGTCGGGGTCGGAGCGCGGCGTGTCGGGCGGCGGAGTGTCGCGGAAGCGCGCGTCGCGGCGGCACAGCGGCAGCGGCACGAACAACGCCCGCCCCGGCGCGCACGAGAACAGCCGCGCTGACCCGCGGGTGCCGTCGCCCAGTCCGCAAACACTTTGCTCCAACTCCACGCCCGCTGTCGCCGTGTCTGCATAAGCAAATTTAGGTATATGCCATTGGTTACCGTTAATCGCGTCTTCAGGGTCAAAGATGAATATCAGATGCTGACGCGAAAGAATTCAAGCGAAAGATATGATTGACGAAATACATTGCAACGATTCGCTGTTAGGCTCAAAACACACCTGAGCTGAATTAAGCCAATTCATAAACAAAATTCTTAAATTTATCTGTGAATGCTTAAATTTGTCTATGAATGCTTAAATTTGTCTATGGCCTCCATACAAAAAAATCAGCTACCATGGACAAATTTAAGCTACCATAGACAAATTGATTCATTTTGTCTATGAATTGGCTTAATTCAGCTCATTCTCTCACCGGAATGGAGGCAGTAATGTATGGAGCTTTGTTGATGGTAGCTTTTTGTCTATGGCCTCCATACACTGCCTCCATTCCGCTAGGTGTGTTTTGAGGTTGTCATTTGCATAAAAGTGCATAATCAAGACAAAGTGGGTAGTTTGAAAAACAGGAAGATGCCGATAAAATTTCCTCTCCAGTCGGCCTGCGACCGCGACCGTAACGTGACGATCGATTCGAAATGTCAGGCGAAATTAATCAATTGTGTTTTACTCTGTTTTACCTTTCACGCGCAGAAATAAATTAGATGTTCAAAAAACGTACAACTTCTACAATGTCAATTCCACTACAGGATTGCTGCATGTTGTAGGTACATTCGTTTTTCGAGTAGGTATACGTGTTACTTATTTTTGTATCAAAATATTCAAGTAGGTAGTAGACGTGTGCGCCGCCACGCCGATTTCACGCCGATGCGGAGGCGGCGTTGGCAAAATGGCCGGCGGCATCGGCGCGGCGTCGGCGCGGCGTGGCGGCGCACACGTCTAGTAGGTAGTTTCCAATCATTCTTACCATCAACAATCCCAATCCACCTGACCACTCCATAGTAGTGCTGGTCCACGTCCGTAGCAACCTCCACCAGCGACCCCACGCCTATGTCTTCCTGTAAGTGTAGGGGCGATGTTCTTTGTGCCGGGGCCGCCCGGGGTGATCCTAGCGCAGGAGAATCATACAACTCTTCAGGTCCATCTCCGTTGCACACATCTGCATAAAAACTTGTTGGTCAGTGATTACCGTAAAGAATAGAAGTTTAAAATTCAGGGGTCTTTAAAAATCGATTGCCTCCTTCATTGTAAACCTTTGGAGGTAACTGCCGCCATTTGGATTTGGGCCCTTTCCTGTCTTGATGGTACAGTAAACGCCATAAATATGTGTACACTTTTGCACCTTGCTCCATCGTAATAAGGTTCAACATAGTATACATATTTTAGGCGTTGACTGTACAGAATCTGTGCAGAATTGATATTTCTTTCCGATTGGCGATTGGTGTAGATGAGGGAAAGCAGGGCGCTTCACGTATTCGCGCTAATCACAAAGCAATACCTACTGATGTCGCACCGATTTCTTACCGCTGGTAGACATATACTAGATTATTAGAAAAATCCCTATGATAAAAGTTTTCAATAGACGCAACCATTATCATTAGACACAAACACAAGGAAGTAACATTTCCGGTACACTCGAAATACCTAATGCATTCAGAAACAGGTCAATGACTTCTATTCTAAGACAAATGCAACACCATTGTTTAAATAGAAATAGTTCAAAAATAAACACACCTTCAATACCCTCATCATATGCTAGCACACAAGGAGGTATTTCATCGTAAGAGAGCTCCTGTAAATACGGGTACGACATCGTCGGTGCGCCAGCCGGCCGGCCGCGCGGCGCGCAGTACAATGTTTATAATTAGAAACTAGGAAAGCTAAAATTGGAGTAACTTTGCGATCAGTGTGGTAGAGGTGGTGTTATGGACTAGTTTTATCAAGTGTTAGTGAGTTTGTTTATTTGAATTGTCAGTGGGGACAACAGAAAGTTCAATTATATAAAGAATGGTTGGTACCCAAAAATTCATATAAATAATATATGTTTAGGAGTAGGTATGTACATATAAATAGTCTCTTGTTTATAAATAAAACCCATAGTGGACAACACACCAATGTCATGTCAATGTCTATTAAAGTTGCATGCATCTGTATATGTGCACATTTAATTAATTACTTCTCTGATAATTTTTAATAAGGGAAATTACTATTATTTATTCGTGTTTGAAAGGTTTTCAAAATAAAATTGTATAGTCTATAAAATTAAGATTCTCTCACCAACAAGAATTCCAGTTTCAATTTTCTTTGGCTCATGGACCATTTTGCTTTTTGTTCTTTCCTCCGAACTTGTGGAAGCAGTGTTTGCAAATGTAGGTTTAGTTCTTCGCTTTTCGGGAGCCAGGTGGTTAATGATATTTACAGACTTGATTCTTTCATTAGGGGATGAATGCTGCATAGTGCGTCTGCGGTTAGGCACCAACCCATACTCAGGGTGCTGAGGTGGCCGAGGAGCAGGTGGCCAACTGCCCCCTATCAAGTCGTACAAATCTACCTAAAAGTAAATTAGTCATTGTGTTTATAGAATACTATTATTTTTAATGCCAAACATATAAAAGCCATAGAAAAAATTGTGTTTTATATGCACCAGAAAAAACGTGATATTCAATATAAAATGTAGATGCCTATTATGTTGGTTACGTTATGTGTTAATTTGTGTAATAGTTAATAAATATTAGTAAGTTCTTTAACACTTAATTTTCCAGTTAGACGTTATTTTTTTCTGTTAGTTCATCCATTTTTGTTAATTCTTCCATGTAGTTTTTCTAGTAAGTTGTTATTAATAATTTAATAAAAAATTGGTGTTAATAATATTTGGCCACAACCATACATTCTTCAAAGAAATTCAAATATTGCCATTAGGAGTTATATCTTATTTAAAACCTTATCTTTGGAGATCCCTGTGCTCTGGTTTTCATTAGGAATTTGGTCACTCATCCCGGTGTATCAAGTAGACAATATATTTTACTCCATGGTATACACAAATGACATTAAAGTGACTATAATCGCCGCTGCTAATGTATCTATAGCGTAAAAAAATCATCTATAGTACCTACTCACTGCATAACTTGCATCAGTGGGTGCTCACTCCATACAAACAACTGGTTAATAGCTCGAAAGCTTGACATTTTGAAGGCTAGACAACTAAGGCATTGAGGGAGGAGCGTGCCTGAATACCAAGGTTTTACAATGGATGCCCTATTTACACCCCCTGCCCGCTCCTCTCTCAACCCCTTAGTCGTCTAGCCTTCAAATTGTCAAGCTTTCGGGCTAATAACCAGTTGTATGGAGTGAGCACTCTATAAGGCTTATTATTTCTCTATGACTTGCATTAATACTTCTTAGCAAGGTACTCCTATTTACTTATCAACAATGGAATGTTAGAATAATCTGATCAATGATCATCACAATAAATATTAAGGATTAATATATGTGATTAACATTTGCAAATATTGCTGATGGACTCTTTATGCTCGCAAACAGTTCTGCTGTAATGTACTGATTGATGTGACGGATTAACTAAGTCATTTAACTGCATAATTTTACCCTAAATTACGTACCTGTAAGATGACAAAGATACCTAAATAAAAATAACTAGTTTAATATTACTTCTCGCACATAAAATAAGTGATAAGTATTATAATATAACTAATGAAAGTGTAGAGTGTTGACTTGACGGTGTTGACACTAATTATTTGACACTGTTGTGAGTGTTGACAGTCTTTTTTTTTATAATGAATGAATATTTGAGAAGGCTGCTACTTGCTACTGACACAGAGTAAATAATAGTATAACAGAGAGACCTCACGTAACGTCACGAAGCATGTTGTCCCTTCTTAACGCATGACAAGTTCTTTTTCGCACTTATGCAAACGTATCGGATACGTCGTGTCAAACTCAAATTTTTTGACAGATTTACTTTGAGTTGTACCCCCCTGCTACTGATAAATTATTTTTGCTTTTCTGTTTTCTGAAAATCATATTGAAAAAAATAATGTACCTAGCATGAGTACCTGGAAATGCAATAATGATCCCTTATTCACCAATAACAAAATGAATAATTCCACTTAGTCGATTGATTTTACTGTTATGTATGTACTAGATTGAAAAGATTTTAAAATTAAAGCTAACTTTTGAAATACTTTGTTAAAGTCACTTTGACATTTGGTGATAGCTGTCAACACTGTGTCAAAACAAATGAAACGTTTTTATGTTTTTAATCATAGATAGACCTTTTTTGATAAATAATATTACAATAATATTTCAATTAAATTGCTTAAAAAATTGTCTTTATGGTACAATAAAGCACTTCAAATTAGAATTTGAGGATATTCTAATTCCAATGTTCATAGAACCTATAAAAATGATGATTAAAATAACACTATAGAAACTTTTAACTGTTGTGTATTTGAACATTGAAAAACGCCTTAATACGCGTAAATAAGTGTATCGACAGTATCGAGGATTATTTCAATTTTAGGAGTTAATTTTAATATATTCATAAGAAAATACATTGCTATATTATAGACTAAGGTTTTTACATTATATCTGAGTTATAAAAACAGTTCTTTCAGCTTACACTTATGGATTTACAATTTATATTATCCATAAAATTTTGACCTTTCAATGTCGTCACTTTAAGTAAAAAAAGGTAAATAAACAGCTTTATTCAGTTTAAGAATTGTTTAACTTCTGTGCTCATGTGGCGCCCGCCTTCTATGGTGTTCTTTCATAGAAATAAAGGCAATTTACAAAATAAACTTTTAGTAAAGATTGCTAGCTGTGTTAGCTGTGATATCAATACAATTTAGTGCTCATTTTGGTCATTAAAAAGTTGCATTTACAACTTACTTTATACACGTCCATAAAATTGCAACGGACTGATCTGAGACCCAGCATATTCTGACTATTTAAGGCCCTAATATGTCTATTACCTACTTATTTAGCATACATGCTAATAAAATGATTTATTATGCCACAGTTCTTATGAATAAAAATGACATATTAATTGAAAAGATTTCAAAATTATTATTCTTTATATAATTGTTTCCTAATAATTTCAGGCATTACCAGATAGAGATACAATGATTCGGCAGGGCAGTATAGATGATATTAATGCGCAGCAATTCCTAAAGGTATCCAATTATGAAGATACTGTTAGGCAGCTCGACATATATTATGCTATTGGTAAGTAAATCTCGTTTTAAGTCCGTTAAAAAATCTATACATATAATAAAGCTGAAGAGGGTCGAAAGTCTGTACATGGAAGATATTAGAAATAAAATTGGCCGGGGACTTAGAATCAATAACAGACTGTTTTTAGAATTTTTATCTGTTTATTTGACCACACATCACGTGAAAACGGCTGAACGGATTTGATCTAACTTTGTATAAAGATAGTTTGAGTCCTGGGAAAGGACATAGGATTGTTTTCATCCCGAAAATCAACTCTGAAGGGGTGAAAAGGGGGTTGAAAGTTAATATGGAGAATTTTTTACTGCTTATGGAGAATTAAATTGTACACAGAAAGCCAATATTAGCCTGGTAAATGAATGTTCAAAAACGGGTCTAGCTGGAAAAGTTGAAAAGCAGTAATTTTGACTTTGGAACTTTGTTAAGACTAGTTAGGAGACTAACATACTAAAAGTCCCCAGCCCCCGGAGGTGAGCCCGAGGAGGGGGAGGCAAAGAAGGTCCCGTTTTTTGGTTATTTGCTGACATCTTTAAAACCATGCGTCATAGATAATTTTGTTTTAGCACGTAATTAAAGCTGATAAAATTCTCTACAACTGTTATGAACTCACTTTTTACCTAACACTTATGGTTGTCCAGATATGAACTCTGAAAAACAGACGATTTCGTGAAGTGGGGGGTATTTTCCATAATGCTGTCATACTCACTGGCAAAAGTTAATCTGGATAAAAAGCCACTCTATTGTAATAACAGGATGAGGATGGCTGGTTGAACGGGCAGAGTCAGGGTGACAGCGTTGTATTAAAACACGTACATAGTGGCTGAGTATAGAATACTCTAATCACGAATCCTTTATTAATAACCAATGCCTACCTATTTATACACATAGGTTGTCGCTGACACAAGCAATATGCGTTTATGTCGCAGTAATCCATTAAGTTACTGGTAAACACTAAAAGTGGCTAAATGCCATATTACACCTCCCCCGAAAGTCCCGTCACCGCCGGGGTGGCAAAAGAAAAAATTTAAACGCATGTTACTTGTTTACAATTTTTTCTGAAAATAGTCATAAAAAGTTTACATTATGTGATTAAATGATTTCTTAACTGTCTTAGTGTCGCAGTCCTTTAAATATTTTTAACAACCTATTTTGTAAAATGTATCATGCTGAATCAAATTTAAAAACATAATTATAATATTTATTATTTTCAAGATTACTATCATATCTCAGGCTACAAGAGTACCATAGTCACTTGTTAACATTAGCTTATTATAAGCTTCGTAATAAAAATATTTAGGTCATCAAATCATTAATATTTTTAAATATGTATCAATACTTTCATTAACAATCGTATTGTCTATTCATTTCTAAAGCAATATATGAAATATATTATTCAATCGAAATCATTATTATTCGTAGTATCGGTACCTTTCATAATATAAACTAATGCCGAAAATCTAAAGTTATGCCTTTCACGGACACCTGTAAGGTCGACTATGATCAAGGACATACTTAACTGGGTTGCGCCTCTTGCGCACCCTTCACCTATAACATTAAAACCTAGGGCATGGTCACCCTCTATCAACATCTATAACATGGGCATGGTCACCCAAATAATGGCATATCAGGCCTAACTCGTCGGTCGCCTGTACTTAGAGTCACAAATACATTAAGACATAATTAGTCTCCAACATCTCTCACGGAGGATACTGTAGCTCACACTATGATCGAGTACGAAGGACTAGTGCTCTAACTAAGGTCACATCTCGAAATGTGCCTAACTTCTTCACTTGGTACCATACTAAACTATAACTGAAACTTTTCTTAATGAGAAAAAAAAAAAAATTAACACTTCGAATAAAAAAATCAAAACTAATAAGTTAAACTTGCACTACATAACAGGTGATCAGTCTGAACGTAGCTAAGCATTAATCATTACTAGTAAAGAAACAATATTATTGAATTGAGCTATAACTTTAATTGATAAGCGACGGTATCAAATTTCATTCATCGTTTATTAAATTGTTGCATATTGGTGGCGAAGTCTCGCGACCTACTAAAAAAATTGCTGACACGCGCAACCTGCATTTGGTTCGACGCGTGCAGAAATTGCGAAATCTATAATTTTCCTAAATTATACTGTATTCGACACTAAGAATTACAATTTAAAATATGACTTCATGATTTTCGTTACTTTTACTTTAGAATTACTTTATAAAAGAAATGTATTCATATTAATCTGAATTTTAAATGTTATATAGATTTATGCGACAACCTTATTATTTTAAGAACTTAATGGCGAGAATTAAAAAAAAAAAACAAAACAATATCATTATTGGCCGTAATGGCCGTCGCCATCCTCTACCTTGTCAAATTTGCTGGTTTGGCGGTGTCCTGTTGGGCGGTGTCCTCAGGCGGTAGCGGCGCTGGAACGCTGGCTGGCAAGCTGTCACCTCCATGTTGCGCTGGCCAATGCTGCACATGTTAATGATGATGGGCCGGGATAACCCTGGACTCCCTGGAACGTGGGCCGGGATAACCCTGGACACCTCTTGATTTGCGAGCCGGGAAACCCTGGACAACGCTCTTCTTTCTTCTTAATTTTCTTTTAATGTGTTGTCATCTTTTTCTTCTTTTTTTCTTATTCCTTAATCTTCTTTAGGTTTTTAAATTGCGCTTCCGTATTGGTCATCTTGTTCTTTCTTGATAATTTCTTCAATTTCAATCTTCATTTGGGTAATTGTCTGCTCCGTGCTGTGTTCTTCTTCTTGGGTGGTTAGTATGGGTGGGTCGCCATAAAATATTATAGTTGCCTGGTGCTGATGCGGATCAGAAGATTTTTCGGTCCTTAAGGCAGGGTCGCCATGTAATAACAGGATGAGGATGGCTGGTTGAACGGGCAGAGTCAGGGTGACAGCGTTGTATTAAAACACGTACATAGTGGCTGAGTATAGAATACTCTAATCACGAATCCTTTATTAATAACCAATGCCTACCTATTTATACACATAGGTTGTCGCTGACACAAGCAATATGCGTTTATGTCGCAGTAATCCATTAAGTTACTGGTAAACACTAAAAGTGGCTAAATGCCATATTACACTATAAATCTTAAGATTTAAATTATCTTTTAGAATAGTATATTTTAGTATCTTTCAGTCTCATGCGGCACTGAGTCAAAAAATGTAGTCAACTGGCAAAAAAAGTTAGAGTTATATATTTTGTATAAGTATCAATACAGATCCATTATTTGTTTAATTTTATTTTAAGAATTCTAATTGTATGTGAACTTATTGGACACGGTGTATATCAGTATATCTGCATATATTCTAAAAGACAATTTAATTCATTATAAGATTTCTAGGGTGTTTTTTATCTAGATTAACTTTTGCCAGTTAGAATGACAAGAATTGTGGATAATATAATAAGTACCCCCTACCTTACAAAATCGTCCGTTTTTCGGAGCTCATATCATGACAACCATTAGTGTTAGGTAAAAAGTAAGTTCATGAGAGTTGTAGAGAATTTTATCAGCTTTAATTATGTAATACAACAAAATTATCTATGACGCATGGTTTTAAAGATGTAAGCAAAAAACCAAAAAACGGGAGCTTCTTTGCCTCCCCCCTCCTCGAGCTCACCTCTGGGGGCTGGGGACTTTTAGTATGTTAGTCTCTTAACTAGTCTTAATAAAGTCCCAAAGTCAAAATTTCTGCTTTCCACTTTTCCAGCTAGAATGATTCGTTCACCACACTATATAGAAACTTACAGTATTTGCTTGCGTATTACAGTGAAGAGACAATTGCTTCGGTTCCAAAGTCCAATCACTGGACTATTTCCAGTGCTATCATCTGACCTCCATATTGGAAGTGTTAGGGACAGTATCTACTGTGCAGCAGCAGTGTGGGGCCTTTATCAAGCATACAGGTTAGTTCTAATCCTAATAGTTCTGAACAATACAATTATAAGTAGTAAATAAGCGAATACTTGAAATTTGTCGCCCCATTAACTATCAACTTGGACCAGACGCCCACAGGGCTGGTTGGATTCTGATTTAATCAATTTTATAATTTTTTAATTCCCTTTTTTGCCAGCCGCCCTCATGTGCTGCCCCATTACATTTAGCCCGCAAAGGAGCCTCAAAAAAGAGCTAAGCAAATGTTGACTGCATTATCTGTAATTCAATTCAATTCAATTTTTAAAATATGGCATTCTGTCCACAATATTGGGACAATTTTGCCAATGTCGAAGTAGATACGACAAGTGTACGGTTAATTAATTAAAATTTCGCTCCAAGAGCTGGACATTGTACGGTGAGGTTAGGCTTTTTATAAGGAGATAGCTACTCCCTACAAACAGCACGTGGACTAACGGATATCTAACTCAAACAGGGGTTACACATGTTTCGAGACTAATTCTTCATTAGTTGCTCACTAGTTCGTTAAATCACTGCAGAATAAGCTATATATTACACATTGAATCACGAAAATGAACATAAAATAAGAAGTTTTCCCGAAACCAAACCACCTTGCTCGACAAGATGGCCGCAAGTCCCTTATCTGTAATTGTAATTAAGAGGTCAATGATTACTTTGGCAGATGGCACTTGATTACTAGTCACACCTCTCGATTTTTAAGCTTTTGCCGAAGGTGTGAATCCAATTCAGTTTTATCACTTAACCACATTTAATCTGCAGACGCATCGACGATGACCGTGGCAAGTCGCACGAGCTCGGCCAGAGCACTGTCAAGTGCATGCGCGGCATCCTCGAGTGTTGGGTGAAGCAGTCCGCGCGCGTTGAGGCGTTCAAGACGAGGCAGATGGCGGCGCACGCGCTGCACGTCAAATTCCACCTCACTACTGGAGAACCGGTGCTGTCCGACAATCAGTACCATCATCTGCAGATCGATGTTGTGTCGCTGTATCTATTGTTTCTTGTCCAGATGATTACTTCGGGGCTACAGATAATATATACACAGGTTTGTTGAATTGTAGCGCTTATCTGTTTAGAGCACCATGATGATTTTTGATCCTTGATCTGAAGTTTATATCTATTTTTCTTTGCAGGATGAAGTAGCCTTCATACAAAACTTAGTGTATTACGTTGAACGCGCCTACAGAACGCCAGACTATGGAATGTGGGAACGCGGCTCCAAATATAATGATGGCAAACCTGAAATCCACGCTTCCTCTATAGGTAAATATTGCCTAGAGTGAACGATAATATTAAATCATATTACAATGGGATTAAAGTACACTTATGTTCATTGAAATATTGGTCACTTGTGGCTCTTTACTTGCTTTTGGCAATAATTCGGGTAACATTTACAGGCATGGCGAAAGCGGCTTTGGAAGCAATAAACGGATGCAACCTGTTTGGAGACAAGGGCGCGTCGTGGAGCGTGGTGTACGTGGATATTGATGCACACAACCGCAATAGGAGTATTTTCGAAACTATGCTTCCGAGGGAATCAAGTTCTAAGGTAATCCTACACAATTTATATTATAAAGCACTGAATCTATGTGAATTATCTTTGATTTTCGGAAACAAACAAGCGTATTTCTAGCTGCACGTTTCATCGCGAACTTGATAGCAAGTGTCATAAATTAGAGGCTTTAAGCTCTATCTCTGACGCGAAAGAGTTTTTCTTCTGGCAGATTGGATATGCTTTCCTTTTAATATAAATATAAAGTACTCATTACATTTTCAGGGCGTCGACGTAGCTCTACTACCAACAATATCATTCCCTGCGTTCGCCACACATGAGGACCACTTGTTCCAATTAACAAAGTCTAACATCCTACGGCGGTTACAAGGAAAATACGGCTTCAAACGATTTAGCCGCGACGGTTACAAATGCGTACTGGAAGACCCCAGTCGTAGATATTACAATGAGGGGGAATTGAAGGAGTTTGATGGGATTGAGTCAGAGTGGCCGCTTTTCTACGTCATGATGATTATTGACGGGGTGTTCCGGACGCTACCCGAACAAGTTGAGGAGTATCAGAGGTTGCTGAAGGCACGGATATATATGGATGAGTTTGGAGGTATGTTGCTTGGGTCCATTTGACTGGGGGATTTCATCAATTTCAAAACGAATAATCAAACAATATTAATGTCCTGAGATATTTAATATCTAGTTTAGAGGGCGTTATAATTGCAACACACTTTGACACAGAGTTTATTTTTGTCAAAAAAAAAATGCCTGCTACACGTCAGTACATTTTCAGAAATACAGATTATTTTTATTTATTTAAATCATTTCAGATCCTGTAATTCCCTGGTTTTATTATGTTCCTCGGGAGGGAATAGAAAATGAGCGTAATGAGCCTTATTCTGTGCGCCGGATGCCAGCTAGTAAGTAATTTTAACATTATTATTCATTAAAGTTACTACTATTACTACCATGTGAATGGCCCAAGCCGAAGATAAACAGGGTTTTTTTAAAGTGTCCAGATTACTCGCAGCAATGCACGCCTTACGAATGTTAAGTCAATGTGGACACATTTACCGCACAAGGGATCTCGAACATATACATACATTGACTGGTGTGCCGAGTCGAACGTGCCGCGCCGCGCGCTTTGTTTCGCATAATCTGGACGGGGCTTACAATAATTGATAATGTTAATTGCTATAAGTACAAAAATGCGTCGCTTGGTCGCGTATTTACGTATAGATAGAAGTCTGTGGCATGGCCTAAGCTACCATCTTTTAAAAACCTTATTAAGTTGGGTACTTAAATAAATGCTCGTTAGTCTATGAAAGGCAATTTGGTGCCGCCTCTAGTAAATACTGTTTTCTATGTCTTATTTGACCAAGTTCCAAATGTGTAATTCCAGACCAACAAGGCGACGACAGCAAAGGTAAAATTGTACTGGCTTCGAGAATGATCTGTCTTTCTTCGACTTTTAATCTTCTGCACATTTACTAGTGTCTAACAATAGTAACAATCTTTAGTTAGTGATGCTACGTTTAACAAATTATTGAATGATTTTTTCGCTAACTTATTTTATTGCTCATAACTTACAATTCTATTATTAAAGCTTACTGCGCCCTTATCTTATTGTGATGGAGATTGGAGAATAAACCTATGCATTTTTATTTGTGAAACACTAGATCATAGTCTTACACAAAGTGACAATATAATCTGAATGGTTTAGAAACAGGCGATTCGATCTTGAAATTGAATCAAATACTTGGTCGTTCTTAGGTGATGAAAAGCGTGGTTCTATGTTCTCAAAGAGCTTCCATTACCTATACCTATAGAGCTAAAGCTCAAATACGCGATCAGCTTTATGACCCAGAATTAACATTATACAGAAGTGGGTAGAGTTTGTGACTTATATTTGCTTGATTTTGGCACGTGCTTGTAGCTCTAATACTTTAATACTTATATTTCTTAAGCGCATCGTTAATAATTTACTTTTAATCGTGTACTTTTATGTCAGTTCATTGTAAATAATACAACTCTCTTATAACTTTTATCATCCGTGTTTAAACTGGCACGATAATATTTTTTTAAATTACGTTTAATATATTTTAGCTACCTGTGTGGTGTGCGGAAAGTGAATGGTGGGGAAAATCGAAATGCTATAAAAATAAAATTTCTAGCTCCGGAACGAATTTAGGGCCTTACGCTCATCTCATCAGTACTTGCTCGAAGATTTTTTGTCCATGTTTTTAAGTTACCCCTTTGACCGCCAAAGACATCAAACCTCGCGCTGGGAGCACGATTTTTCCGTCCGATGCTTGGCGTCAAACGACAAAATACTCAGGTCTATTGTCCCTTGGAGCTGTGAAAAAATCAAACTTAAAAGCCAACTCAATCAAAAGATACACTCGTTTATGCTGCAAATTTTAGAGTTTTCAGCACTCGCAAAACCTACGGGGTACTTCGCGTGAACTCAGAAACTTGAAATTTGGCACGAAGCAACGTCATATAGCATAGACAATGGAAAAATTACAAAAAGTAGACATTTTTTGTAAAACCATACAAAAACATATTTTAAATTTTAAACTTACTACCTTTTTTCTCGTAAACGCCGGAAGTTGTTAAATTGAAATTCATGTCAAATACTCAGGGCTATAGGACCATTCAGATGTAACAAAATAAAACTTTTATATCAACGCAATCAAAAGAAATAGCAATTTAGGTTTCATATTTTGAAACTGAGTACTCGCATAAAACTCAAAACCTAAAGGGTACTTCCCGTAAACTCAGAAACTCGAAACTTGGCACGAGACGTGTATAGCGCATCTTCATTCACCGGAGCGGGACGCAGCGCCAGTGTGAGCGCCTAAGGCATCAAATGAACTAAAAAAAACTAATGAACATGTTGACGTGTAGACACAGGCGGGCTGTTCCTCTGGGCGCAGTCCATGTTCGTGCTGGCGCAGCTACTGACGGGCGGGCTGCTGCACGTCAACGAGCTCGACCCCATCCGCCGCTACCTGCCCTCCTACAACCGGCCTCGCCGCGCCGGACGCTACTCCGCCTTCCAGGTACGGAAACACTCTCTAACTGATCATATAGACCTTAACTAGTTGTAATAAGGTTGAAAAATCGTCAGCTAACTGTGTCGATCGATGATGAATGATGATAGAGGAACGAACAGGATCCTGTATCAAGATTGGGCTCAAACGTTGCTCGAACTAAGCTACCCTCTTGTAGAAAACCACCGCAACAGTCGCAACTACCTCACCAACCTTATTTAAGGGTTTGTGCTATATCTTGAGAGCTACAATTGAAGTGTCATTGTTACATTTCAGAAAGTAATAAGAAATAAACGTGTTTTGTTTTACTTTCATGCGTAAACTCAGGCCAAGCCAGCGTTTGTAAGTATTAGGCATTGGCAAAAGCATGTGACGCTAGTTTAAACATTAATTTAACTCTATGTTTTGTTTGTTTGGTCGACGTGCTGCATGGGTCCTATTTATTTTTCTCTTCTCTTCTTGTAACTATATATTTTATTTGTGGCGTTCTTGCAAGGCAAATTGTTCCACTCTCTTCCTTCCAGCAATTAGGCAATAAAACGCATACACAAGTATGTACTCGTTTTAATAGCTAATTGTTGTCAGTAGCTTCTTTCATGCATAATATATATGATAAAGTGACACCCTTTGCGTTGATCTTTTTATCATATATTTTTCTATAGCAAAAACAAGTTCGTTGCTCTAGTTTTTGTACTTGCTGTTAACCTTTTGACAAGCATCGGACAGAAAAATCGTGCCACTGACGCCAGAGCACGCGAGCGCACTCGGTTATATTTTGGACGTGATATCACGCGTAGGCGTTGAGGGCTCGACTCTCCGTGCGCGTGATTTCACGTCTTTGGCGGTCAAAGGGTTAAATTCGAATCGATGAATGATACTACGCAAAGTAACTTTTGTTTTCACGACGCTTTTATTAATAAAGCACACACGACTAATAAAAAAATAATAATGTTGTGAGTGATTTGTAATGATAGTTTCACTGCCGGCGGTATTATAGTACCTACGAATGTAGCGGTATGAGCATAGCTTAGCATTTATGACTGTTTATGTTGACGCGATTGATTTGAGAAAACATAGCAATTTGACGATTCACACGCTTGCACTGCAAAGCCTCCTCACGCATATCATCAAAGGGATTTGCAATACAGGTCATTTTACCGGAATTGACTACATAATAATCATAATCAAAAGTTTTATTCGAAATATACTTATTGCATACATAAGTAAAAATATATCAAAAAAAAAATGTTAAACATAAATAGACTACGAAATGGGCCCGCCTCAGCATAATGCTGACCCGAAAGCCAGCGCTGATGGGCCACGATCCACGACACAGTTGTACACACAAGATCAAAAGATACTGGTATTGCAAGTCATCTCATCAGCCCTCATCATCAGTTTTACATCTATATTTATGCATATGCAATACAGTGGCATTGTTGATGCAGGGTATAGCGACGGACTTGGTGGTGCAGGTGGTTCTGATCGCGGAGTCCATGCGTCTGCAGGCCATGATGGGGACTTACGGCATTCAGACCCAGACGCCACATGAAGTCGAACCAGTTCAGGTAAATACATTTTTATTATACCTACTAAGCGCAAGCATTATGGAGCAGTTTAGTAATTTCAACGAATATCATCTGGATTCTTTCGATTTTCAACCTTATTTAAAGTTTCTTAAACTTATTATTGATTGCACTGATGTTTTTGTCGACTTTAGACAAATCGAAATAATTCTTAGTATTCTTAGAGTGAAATTCTATATCTGGCAACAGGTAGCGACTGCGATTCCACATACCGCCTCATAAATTGCATACTGATGACGAGAATAAAACGGTTCAAGTTGAAGTACCTACATATGGCCGCAACCGCAACTATATCGCGCCGAGCAGTAAAGTAAATAATCATTTATTCAAGTAGGATTTTACAATCATATGTAGGTACCAACCCATAGAAATCTGAATTTGTTCCTAAGTCAGTGTACCAACCATTTCAAATTGAAATATAACTTCTATTACAGTTCAATTTGGATCTTGGCGAAAAATGATACCGCTGTCTACTGTTACAAATGGCATGACACCTTCATATTCGAGTTATTTTATATTGTTCCCAGGTTTGTAGTTCAACGCAGTTAGTGCACGTATACAGACAACTGGGCGTCTGTCCTAAACTGAAATTGACGGGTCGTCCGATCCGACCTGTCGGATCCCTTGGAACTAGTAAGGTAACTGACATAGTAATTAATTTAATAGTCTTTTATTTATATTTAATTTAAAAAATGTCTTAAGTCACAGTGAGAAGGGATTGACCGATTATACAACGCCAGCATAAAACATAAACCAAAGCAGTCATTTTACTCCGGCAATTATCGGTATGAACATCTTCTTCTTCTTCTTAGTCGTTCCCTCATGCCTGAGGATCGTGACGTGACCATATGCAATCGCCCTCCATGCAGTCCGGTTTTTGGCTAATTTTACTGCCTTGTAGAGGCTTCCATTAGCAGCCCTCTTTATAGCGTCGCTCCATCGCACTGGAATGGGACCTTTACTACGCTCGCCCTCCACGTGTCCAAGAATAATTTGTTTCTCCAGACAGTGTCACAGCTTCGGTATGAACATAGCGAAGCTGAAATATGTCGAGGATAAAATGGAGTCTCATATTCATGCTAGACTTGTACACTCTGCCTTTCAATTGCGTGAAAATGAAGCTAACTTTTAGCCTACCATGACTATACGTCGAGTGATGTTTGTTATAGTTCATATGCTTGAATGGTTTCTGTTGTAGATCTACCGTGTGTGCGGGATGACGGTGCTCTGCTACCCGCTGATATTCGAGGTGTCGGAGTTCTACCTGTACCGCGACATGGCGCTACTCATCGACGACATCAAGACCGAGTTGCAGTTTGTGGGCAAGTGAGTTGAAATGAACAAACAGAAGCTGCTATTTGGTGGAGGCATAATGTGGAGGACGGACCATTCATACCTTTGTTCATACATTGTGATGATCTGGCAAGTCTTCGATAGAAACTTCATCGTTTAATAACAAATCGTTTTGACGTTTCATAACGAGTAAAATTTGACTCGCTAGGAAAGAAGTAGCCTAATCCTATACACATCATTATACCAATCGCAAAACTCATAAACATCTTGTTTTACGCATGGATTTATATGAAGTGGATCTAATTCTTACACTTTTTCCCCACAGTTAAACCCTATTACCGAGAAAAACAGTTGTTCATACTAGAAAAAACTGTCCTATAGAGAGCTTACTAGTACTATAGAGGGCGGTGGCTCACTCGCACTCGTTACAAAATTGACATTATGACTTGTCATGTTGGCAACTGACAACGACGTTATTAGTCAATACGAAGCGCAGCTCCCTCTATGACTGCAGTATAATAAGTTGATGGTTTTACGTAGATATTGGCGACTGTCCGGGCGACCGACGGTGTGCCTACTGGTGCGGGAGGAGCACATGCGCGACCCGCACTTCAAGCAGATGCTGGACCTGTTCGCGATGCTCAAGAAGGGCCACTGCGACGGCGTCAAGGTCCGCCTCGGCCGCCTGCAGAACCTCATATCTAGCTCCTGCATGGGTAAATAACATCCGTACTACGTTTTTATATGTTGCAAGGTAACGAACACCGTAACATTTAGTATAATTTGTGCATTTTTTAAGGTTTAGGTTAGGATATAATTTAAAACAAAAAAAGAACCGACTTCACTTAGGATCTGCTATTCCAAGAGGAAGTGGCCGAGTTGCTGTAAAAAATAATGAAATCACTATAGGTGTGCCTATAATAGTTGAAGAGTTCCCTCGATTTCTCCAGGATCCCATCATCAGACCTTGACTTGGTGACAATGGGACCATCTAGGGGTTATACCTGTTCGATTAAAAAAAAAATTTTGAAAATCGGGTCACGATTCACGGAGATATGGAGTAACATACATACAAAAAAAAACATAATGATGATAAAAAAAAAAAAAAATTCAGTCGAATTGAGAACCTCCTCCTTTTTTGAAGTCGGTTAAAAAATTATTTGTGATGTTATTTAATTCAAGGTAAAACAACACACAAATAAGGGCTAGTGCAGGCAGGAAATTCCCTACGTATAAGTAAAAGTTTGATCTATAAACTTCATTTAAGACGCAAATTTTTCTGCTTGTACAGAATTCTTCGTTACCTACTAATTTCGACTTTAAACGAAAACTCTTCGAATTCGTAGGTACAGTGGGCCAAGAAAGTGGTCTACCAGTTTTGACAAACGTTTCTGCGAGATCTAACGATCGCTAAGGTTAACTTTTCTAACGGAGTTTAAAACATGCACGACCTTGTTATTTCATGACGTTCAAACGAACCTCAACCGTAGGGTGGTAGACCATATTTTTGGCCGACTGTACGATAGAAGTGGAAGCACTCTAGTGATGTTAGTTTTTTAGGTAGATTTCGAAAATCGATCTACCTATTCATTTCTTCGACACAATCGAATTTTGAAAAAATTTCTTCACAGAAGTTATGATTCCAAAATGACCACTGGTTCAAAAGTTTATATATATATATTTAAGAGATATCCGCAGCCCGATTTTGTCATCACGGTAGCGGTCGCATCTTTGCTCCGATTGCTTTCAAACTTGGTACAAAAATCGCCCTGGTTGATACCTAGGACAAGTTCGTGAACGGGCGGAATAGGGCCAAAGGGACGGCTAGGGCCTCACTTTTTATGAAATCAGTTTTTCGGCAATAACTTTTTCCAATATACCTTCCGTTTTTCTTTTATATGGCGTGGGACCTGAATATCTATAACTTCCTAAATCATATCTTTAATCAATCTATACGGCGAATAATTTTATGTCAGCAATATTTTTTATCGAAAGGTTATATTTTTCTCTAAAATATTCAAAAACTATGTCTGTTGGAAAAATGCATGGTTTTCGAAAAAAAAAGAAAAAAGAAGCATTCTTAGCTGCATGCAAAAAAAGGTCTACACACGAAATTTACCTGTGCGTTCCCCCTGCGGGGACGGATTTTTTTTACAATAACTTATGTATTTTACAGAACACTTGGACTTCATGAGCCAAGGTGACTTCCCATCGGAGATGTTCACCCAGTTCAGGCAGCTCGAACACGAATACATCGGCTACCAGTCCCTAACCGACGTGCCTCGCACGCTCACCTACCGCGAGGAGAACATCTGCTACGAATCGTATAAGAACCGCTCGACTGCGGATGTAGTGGCTGCGCTACGGGGCACAGATAATATATTCGCGCAGTGCCAGCTTTGGGGGATCTTGAAGGACAGAGAAGGTGCGATGTATGAGGTGAGTTACAAATCCCTAACACTCCTAACAGACTTGCTACGGACGTAATCTACCGCGAGGAGAATATCTGCTACGACTTGTATAAGGACCGCTCGACCGCGGACGTAGTGGCTGCGCTACGGGGCACGGATAATATCTTCGCTCAGTGCCAGCTTTGGGGCATTTAGAAGGACCGAGATGAGCGATGTATGAGGTGAGCAGTTACCAATCGCTAACAGACTTACTACGGACTTAATCTACCGCGAGGAGAATATTTGCTACGACTTGTATAAGAACCGCTCGACTGCGCTACGGGGCACAGATAATCCTAAACGCATAGATAATATATTCGCGCAGTGCCAGCTTTGGGGGATTTTGAAGGACAGAGAAGGTGCGATGTATGAGGTGAGTTACCAGTTCCTAACAAACTTGCTTCCGACCACTCGGTACAAGATCCGAACCACTCAACAGTAGATGTAGAAGCTGCGTGACAAAAAGGATACCGTTTTGATATTTATATGAGAACGTAACGAACGAATCATTTCCGCTATATCGGATTTGATGGGTCCATTCGACTTACTTTCTTATCGATTCCGATTTTTTATTTTTTATACCCTCGTTTCAGGTGAACGGTACAACGGCCCTAGACTCTCTGAAGAGCTTGTACCACAGCGCGGGCGTCCTGCGGCACTGGCGCGCCGTGCGGTACTGCTCGTCGCTGCTCAACCACACCGTGGACTCCATCAGCCCCTTCATCACCACCGTGCTGGTCAACGGCAAGCAGGTCGGCCACACACAGTATACAATTGTATAAAATGCACCTGAGAGATTTGGTTCTCTGTGTAGTATTTTACAAACAAAAGACTGCCTATATGTGCTGTAATGAGCTCGCGGTCTTAGCAATTGCTTTGTTAATAGCAATCCTTGTTATAAGTCATCTAGTATGTGTAAGAACTTTTTATTTTTGTTTTTAGTGTCTTTATGAGCGAATTAAATATCGTCTTGGTTCCAGTTAACGGTTGGCGTGATCGGGCAAAAAGAAACGGTGTTCGATAAGCCGATGACGCCGGGCGAGATCCAATCCGTCATGTACTCCACGATCCAGCCTTATGACATCATTGGAGCTGTGCTGCAACAGGTTTCTACTTTTCTTTTCGTACAAAAAAAATTAAGAAATATTTGAACTAATTATTTTTAGATTATTATGGAGAGTTCTCTTTATTATCTTTTTAGTATAAAACGAAGAAGTCGGGTCACCTCTGTAACCTTAAACCACTCTGTGACACTATCTCGAGATAGTTTCAGCCTACTGTGATACCTCAACGAGTTGTGTCTAATATGTCGCGAGTGGCGCTGCCATGTCATACTCGTTTGACGAGAATTTGATTGTTCCGTCAGGAAATCGTGCTATACTGCGGTCGCCTGATCGGCACGAGCCCCGAGATGTTCCGCGGCATCCTGAAGATCCGCGTGGGCTGGGTGCTGGAGGCCATCCGCACCTACCTGCGCCTGTTCCCGCACGAGGGCCGAGCCGGCGCGCCGCTGGAGGCCCTCTCGCCTTATCGACTACGGACCTTACTGCAGAGAGTGCTGACCGTGTCCGACTGGGCCGACGAGGAGGGGTGAGTGTTATTACTGACAAATACCACTTGCCTTCAGATCCAGGTGGGCTGGGTGTTAGAAGCCATCTCCTCCTGCGGTTTTTCCCACATTAGGGGTGAGCCTGGTACACCGCTTGAGGCACTGACGCTTTATAGGTTACGGTGAGTAACACTGACCTGCACCAAAGAACTATACCTTCAATTGTTCCCAAATGAGGGGCGGACCTTACAACTGTCCTCTGCTTGTTACTGGATGATGTCCGCAATAAGTGCTGATTGAGTCCGACTGGGACGACGACTGCTGTAGCTGACTTGCTATCTTACATCACATCACACACACATTGTTAACCAAATGAAGGCTTGATGACTGGCTGTGAATACATACCTTACCACGAAAATGATTATCAGTGTTATATTTCAATTATAATATGAGTATAATATTGTATGCAGATTGACTCCGTTACAAAGGCGGCAACTCGAGGGCTGCCTGTGCCGCGTCCCCAAACACTTCTACATACAAGTGTGGGACATACTATTGCGCACCCCCAAAGGAATCACTATACATGTAAGTAAAATTTGCAGCCCTTATATCATATGTTTTGATGAGATTTTTCAGTTCCCTTATTTATTTGTGGCTTTTATAATTTAAACAGCCTTTAGAGAAGTCAAAACCAACTTTCAGTTTTGTTTAGTTTTTTTTTTTAGTTTTATTTATGAAAGGGCGAAATAAATACTGATAAACCTGAACAACATATTTTCGACTTACCCTATACCGGTTTGATCTCATTATAAAATACAACTGCGATTCTTTGTCACCCTGTGTGTGCTCTATAAATTGAGCATGTTTATATGTGACATTCCACGAGAAAAGGTACCTTATGGCGGTTGGGACTTACGCTATTTCTAACGACGCTGCAATACTAATGCGATGCTTCGCAACGTAAGCGCCAACCGCCATAAGGTACTTTCACCCGTGGGACGTCACATATGATGGGTGTATATAATGAGAGTATGATCAGGGGCACTGCATCCCCGCGAGCCCGACGCTGGTGAACATGTCCCGCTCGGAGCTGTCGTTCGCGCTGCTGGTGGAGGGCGCGCTGGTCCGCGCGCCGTCGGCGGCGCGGCGCCAGCTGAGCGTGGAGCTGCTGTGCGTCGTGGCCGCCATACTGCGCCGCAACCCCGAGCTCTGTCTGCAGGCGCTCGACCTCGACAAGCTGCTGCAGGACGCGCACCATACTTACGCCAAGGTACGTTCGCGCTGCTGGTGGAGGGCGCGGCGCCAGCTGAGCGTGGAGCTGCTGTGCGTCGTGGCCGCCATACTGCGCCGCAACCCCGAGCTCTGTCTGCAGGCGCTCGACCTCGACAAGCTGCTGCAGGACGCGCACCATACTTACGCCAAGGTACGTTCGCGCTGCTGGTGGAGGGCGCGGCGCCAGCTGAGCGTGGAGCTGCTGTGCGTCGTGGCCGCCATACTGCGCCGCAACCCCGAGCTCTGTCTGCAGGCGCTCGACCTCGACAAGCTGCTGCAGGACGCGCACCATACTTACGCCAAGGTACGTTCGCGCTGCTGGTGGAGGGCGCGGCGCCAGCTGAGCGTGGAGCTGCTGTGCGTCGTGGCCGCCATACTGCGCCGCAACCCCGAGCTCTGTCTGCAGGCGCTCGACCTCGACAAGCTGCTGCAGGACGCGCACCATACTTACGCCAAGGTACGTTCGCGCTGCTGGTGGAGGGCGCGGCGCCAGCTGAGCGTGGAGCTGCTGTGCGTCGTGGCCGCCATACTGCGCCGCAACCCCGAGCTCTGTCTGCAGGCGCTCGACCTCGACAAGCTGCTGCAGGACGCGCACCATACTTACGCCAAGGTACGTTCGCGCTGCTGGTGGAGGGCGCGGCGCCAGCTGAGCGTGGAGCTGCTGTGCGTCGTGGCCGCCATACTGCGCCGCAACCCCGAGCTCTGTCTGCAGGCGCTCGACCTCGACAAGCTGCTGCAGGACGCGCACCATACTTACGCCAAGGTACGTTCGCGCTGCTGGTGGAGGGCGCGGCGCCAGCTGAGCGTGGAGCTGCTGTGCGTCGTGGCCGCCATACTGCGCCGCAACCCCGAGCTCTGTCTGCAGGCGCTCGACCTCGACAAGCTGCTGCAGGACGCGCACCATACTTACGCCAAGGTACGTTCGCGCTGCTGGTGGAGGGCGCGGCGCCAGCTGAGCGTGGAGCTGCTGTGCGTCGTGGCCGCCATACTGCGCCGCAACCCCGAGCTCTGTCTGCAGGCGCTCGACCTCGACAAGCTGCTGCAGGACGCGCACCATACTTACGCCAAGGTACGTTCGCGCTGCTGGTGGAGGGCGCGGCGCCAGCTGAGCGTGGAGCTGCTGTGCGTCGTGGCCGCCATACTGCGCCGCAACCCCGAGCTCTGTCTGCAGGCGCTCGACCTCGACAAGCTGCTGCAGGACGCGCACCATACTTACGCCAAGGTACGTTCGCGCTGCTGGTGGAGGGCGCGGCGCCAGCTGAGCGTGGAGCTGCTGTGCGTCGTGGCCGCCATACTGCGCCGCAACCCCGAGCTCTGTCTGCAGGCGCTCGACCTCGACAAGCTGCTGCAGGACGCGCACCATACTTACGCCAAGGTACGTTCGCGCTGCTGGTGGAGGGCGCGGCGCCAGCTGAGCGTGGAGCTGCTGTGCGTCGTGGCCGCCATACTGCGCCGCAACCCCGAGCTCTGTCTGCAGGCGCTCGACCTCGACAAGCTGCTGCAGGACGCGCACCATACTTACGCCAAGGTACGTTCGCGCTGCTGGTGGAGGGCGCGGCGCCAGCTGAGCGTGGAGCTGCTGTGCGTCGTGGCCGCCATACTGCGCCGCAACCCCGAGCTCTGTCTGCAGGCGCTCGACCTCGACAAGCTGCTGCAGGACGCGCACCATACTTACGCCAAGGTACGTTCGCGCTGCTGGTGGAGGGCGCGGCGCCAGCTGAGCGTGGAGCTGCTGTGCGTCGTGGCCGCCATACTGCGCCGCAACCCCGAGCTCTGTCTGCAGGCGCTCGACCTCGACAAGCTGCTGCAGGACGCGCACCATACTTACGCCAAGGTACGTTCGCGCTGCTGGTGGAGGGCGCGGCGCCAGCTGAGCGTGGAGCTGCTGTGCGTCGTGGCCGCCATACTGCGCCGCAACCCCGAGCTCTGTCTGCAGGCGCTCGACCTCGACAAGCTGCTGCAGGACGCGCACCATACTTACGCCAAGGTACGTTCGCGCTGCTGGTGGAGGGCGCGGCGCCAGCTGAGCGTGGAGCTGCTGTGCGTCGTGGCCGCCATACTGCGCCGCAACCCCGAGCTCTGTCTGCAGGCGCTCGACCTCGACAAGCTGCTGCAGGACGCGCACCATACTTACGCCAAGGTACGTTCGCGCTGCTGGTGGAGGGCGCGGCGCCAGCTGAGCGTGGAGCTGCTGTGCGTCGTGGCCGCCATACTGCGCCGCAACCCCGAGCTCTGTCTGCAGGCGCTCGACCTCGACAAGCTGCTGCAGGACGCGCACCATACTTACGCCAAGGTACGTTCGCGCTGCTGGTGGAGGGCGCGGCGCCAGCTGAGCGTGGAGCTGCTGTGCGTCGTGGCCGCCATACTGCGCCGCAACCCCGAGCTCTGTCTGCAGGCGCTCGACCTCGACAAGCTGCTGCAGGACGCGCACCATACTTACGCCAAGGTACGTTCGCGCTGCTGGTGGAGGGCGCGGCGCCAGCTGAGCGTGGAGCTGCTGTGCGTCGTGGCCGCCATACTGCGCCGCAACCCCGAGCTCTGTCTGCAGGCGCTCGACCTCGACAAGCTGCTGCAGGACGCGCACCATACTTACGCCAAGGTACGTTCGCGCTGCTGGTGGAGGGCGCGGCGCCAGCTGAGCGTGGAGCTGCTGTGCGTCGTGGCCGCCATACTGCGCCGCAACCCCGAGCTCTGTCTGCAGGCGCTCGACCTCGACAAGCTGCTGCAGGACGCGCACCATACTTACGCCAAGGTACGTTCGCGCTGCTGGTGGAGGGCGCGGCGCCAGCTGAGCGTGGAGCTGCTGTGCGTCGTGGCCGCCATACTGCGCCGCAACCCCGAGCTCTGTCTGCAGGCGCTCGACCTCGACAAGCTGCTGCAGGACGCGCACCATACTTACGCCAAGGTACGTTCGCGCTGCTGGTGGAGGGCGCGGCGCCAGCTGAGCGTGGAGCTGCTGTGCGTCGTGGCCGCCATACTGCGCCGCAACCCCGAGCTCTGTCTGCAGGCGCTCGACCTCGACAAGCTGCTGCAGGACGCGCACCATACTTACGCCAAGGTACGTTCGCGCTGCTGGTGGAGGGCGCGGCGCCAGCTGAGCGTGGAGCTGCTGTGCGTCGTGGCCGCCATACTGCGCCGCAACCCCGAGCTCTGTCTGCAGGCGCTCGACCTCGACAAGCTGCTGCAGGACGCGCACCATACTTACGCCAAGGTACGTTCGCGCTGCTGGTGGAGGGCGCGGCGCCAGCTGAGCGTGGAGCTGCTGTGCGTCGTGGCCGCCATACTGCGCCGCAACCCCGAGCTCTGTCTGCAGGCGCTCGACCTCGACAAGCTGCTGCAGGACGCGCACCATACTTACGCCAAGGTACGTTCGCGCTGCTGGTGGAGGGCGCGGCGCCAGCTGAGCGTGGAGCTGCTGTGCGTCGTGGCCGCCATACTGCGCCGCAACCCCGAGCTCTGTCTGCAGGCGCTCGACCTCGACAAGCTGCTGCAGGACGCGCACCATACTTACGCCAAGGTACGTTCGCGCTGCTGGTGGAGGGCGCGGCGCCAGCTGAGCGTGGAGCTGCTGTGCGTCGTGGCCGCCATACTGCGCCGCAACCCCGAGCTCTGTCTGCAGGCGCTCGACCTCGACAAGCTGCTGCAGGACGCGCACCATACTTACGCCAAGGTACGTTCGCGCTGCTGGTGGAGGGCGCGGCGCCAGCTGAGCGTGGAGCTGCTGTGCGTCGTGGCCGCCATACTGCGCCGCAACCCCGAGCTCTGTCTGCAGGCGCTCGACCTCGACAAGCTGCTGCAGGACGCGCACCATACTTACGCCAAGGTACGTTCGCGCTGCTGGTGGAGGGCGCGGCGCCAGCTGAGCGTGGAGCTGCTGTGCGTCGTGGCCGCCATACTGCGCCGCAACCCCGAGCTCTGTCTGCAGGCGCTCGACCTCGACAAGCTGCTGCAGGACGCGCACCATACTTACGCCAAGGTACGTTCGCGCTGCTGGTGGAGGGCGCGGCGCCAGCTGAGCGTGGAGCTGCTGTGCGTCGTGGCCGCCATACTGCGCCGCAACCCCGAGCTCTGTCTGCAGGCGCTCGACCTCGACAAGCTGCTGCAGGACGCGCACCATACTTACGCCAAGGTACGTTCGCGCTGCTGGTGGAGGGCGCGGCGCCAGCTGAGCGTGGAGCTGCTGTGCGTCGTGGCCGCCATACTGCGCCGCAACCCCGAGCTCTGTCTGCAGGCGCTCGACCTCGACAAGCTGCTGCAGGACGCGCACCATACTTACGCCAAGGTACGTTCGCGCTGCTGGTGGAGGGCGCGGCGCCAGCTGAGCGTGGAGCTGCTGTGCGTCGTGGCCGCCATACTGCGCCGCAACCCCGAGCTCTGTCTGCAGGCGCTCGACCTCGACAAGCTGCTGCAGGACGCGCACCATACTTACGCCAAGGTACGTTCGCGCTGCTGGTGGAGGGCGCGGCGCCAGCTGAGCGTGGAGCTGCTGTGCGTCGTGGCCGCCATACTGCGCCGCAACCCCGAGCTCTGTCTGCAGGCGCTCGACCTCGACAAGCTGCTGCAGGACGCGCACCATACTTACGCCAAGGTACGTTCGCGCTGCTGGTGGAGGGCGCGGCGCCAGCTGAGCGTGGAGCTGCTGTGCGTCGTGGCCGCCATACTGCGCCGCAACCCCGAGCTCTGTCTGCAGGCGCTCGACCTCGACAAGCTGCTGCAGGACGCGCACCATACTTACGCCAAGGTACGTTCGCGCTGCTGGTGGAGGGCGCGGCGCCAGCTGAGCGTGGAGCTGCTGTGCGTCGTGGCCGCCATACTGCGCCGCAACCCCGAGCTCTGTCTGCAGGCGCTCGACCTCGACAAGCTGCTGCAGGACGCGCACCATACTTACGCCAAGGTACGTTCGCGCTGCTGGTGGAGGGCGCGGCGCCAGCTGAGCGTGGAGCTGCTGTGCGTCGTGGCCGCCATACTGCGCCGCAACCCCGAGCTCTGTCTGCAGGCGCTCGACCTCGACAAGCTGCTGCAGGACGCGCACCATACTTACGCCAAGGTACGTTCGCGCTGCTGGTGGAGGGCGCGGCGCCAGCTGAGCGTGGAGCTGCTGTGCGTCGTGGCCGCCATACTGCGCCGCAACCCCGAGCTCTGTCTGCAGGCGCTCGACCTCGACAAGCTGCTGCAGGACGCGCACCATACTTACGCCAAGGTACGTTCGCGCTGCTGGTGGAGGGCGCGGCGCCAGCTGAGCGTGGAGCTGCTGTGCGTCGTGGCCGCCATACTGCGCCGCAACCCCGAGCTCTGTCTGCAGGCGCTCGACCTCGACAAGCTGCTGCAGGACTCGCACCATACTTACGCCAAGGTACGTTCGCGCTGCTGGTGGAGGGCGCGGCGCCAGCTGAGCGTGGAGCTGCTGTGCGTCGTGGCCGCCATACTGCGCCGCAACCCCGAGCTCTGTCTGCAGGCGCTCGACCTCGACAAGCTGCTGCAGGACGCGCACCATACTTACGCCAAGGTACGTTCGCGCTGCTGGTGGAGGGCGCGGCGCCAGCTGAGCGTGGAGCTGCTGTGCGTCGTGGCCGCCATACTGCGCCGCAACCCCGAGCTCTGTCTGCAGGCGCTCGACCTCGACAAGCTGCTGCAGGACGCGCACCATACTTACGCCAAGGTACGTTCGCGCTGCTGGTGGAGGGCGCGGCGCCAGCTGAGCGTGGAGCTGCTGTGCGTCGTGGCCGCCATACTGCGCCGCAACCCCGAGCTCTGTCTGCAGGCGCTCGACCTCGACAAGCTGCTGCAGGACGCGCACCATACTTACGCCAAGGTACGTTCGCGCTGCTGGTGGAGGGCGCGGCGCCAGCTGAGCGTGGAGCTGCTGTGCGTCGTGGCCGCCATACTGCGCCGCAACCCCGAGCTCTGTCTGCAGGCGCTCGACCTCGACAAGCTGCTGCAGGACGCGCACCATACTTACGCCAAGGTACGTTCGCGCTGCTGGTGGAGGGATCGGCGCCAGCTGAGCGTGGAGCTGCTGTGCGTCGTGGCCGCCATACTGCGCCGCAACCCCGAGCTCTGTCTGCAGGCGCTCGACCTCGACAAGCTGCTGCAGGACGCGCACCATACTTACGCCAAGGTACGTTCGCGCTGCTGGTGGAGGGCGCGGCGCCAGCTGAGCGTGGAGCTGCTGTGCGTCGTGGCCGCCATACTGCGCCGCAACCCCGAGCTCTGTCTGCAGGCGCTCGACCTCGACAAGCTGCTGCAGGACGCGCGCCATACTTACGCCAAGGTACGTTCGCGCTGCTGGTGGAGGGCGCGGCGCCAGCTGAGCGTGGAGCTGCTGTGCGTCGTGGCCGCCATACTGCGCCGCAACCCCGAGCTCTGTCTGCAGGCGCTCGACCTCGACAAGCTGCTGCAGGACGCGCACCATACTTACGCCAAGGTACGTTCGCGCTGCTGGTGGAGGGCGCGGCGCCAGCTGAGCGTGGAGCTGCTGTGCGTCGTGGCCGCCATACTGCGCCGCAACCCCGAGCTCTGTCTGCAGGCGCTCGACCTCGACAAGCTGCTGCAGGACGCGCACCATACTTACGCCAAGGTACGTTCGCGCTGCTGGTGGAGGGCGCGGCGCCAGCTGAGCGTGGAGCTGCTGTGCGTCGTGGCCGCCATACTGCGCCGCAACCCCGAGCTCTGTCTGCAGGCGCTCGACCTCGACAAGCTGCTGCAGGACGCGCACCATACTTACGCCAAGGTACGTTCGCGCTGCTGGTGGAGGGCGCGGCGCCAGCTGAGCGTGGAGCTGCTGTGCGTCGTGGCCGCCATACTGCGCCGCAACCCCGAGCTCTGTCTGCAGGCGCTCGACCTCGACAAGCTGCTGCAGGACGCGCACCATACTTACGCCAAGGTACGTTCGCGCTGCTGGTGGAGGGCGCGGCGCCAGCTGAGCGTGGAGCTGCTGTGCGTCGTGGCCGCCATACTGCGCCGCAACCCCGAGCTCTGTCTGCAGGCGCTCGACCTCGACAAGCTGCTGCAGGACGCGCACCATACTTACGCCAAGGTACGTTCATTTTGCCGCCATAGAAAAAATGCTGAGGCGACACGCCTACGTCAAATACTTTGAAAATACATGGTTAGGTCGATTAGTTTAAAATTAACCATTTCACGCGGTCCAGATTATATAAAAATCTGTGGTGGATGAGTGGCAATAACTGGTAATGACAATGGCGCGTTAGAACGCTTAATACTTAGTCAAACGCAGTCGGACCACAAACGCAGATTTTTAAAATAGCGTCTAATTTTGAATAGTTATGTAATTGCAATTAAACTCGCTCTATACGTCCTTAGTAATGAACTGTATGTGTATGGTATATTTACAGGACAGCGGTGTATCGGGCGACGACGAGCCGCTGGCGTCTGCGCCGGCGCCGGTGAGCGTGGGCTACCTGGCGCGCGCCGTCGTCAACAGCGTGCTGCAGGAGTCCGCGCTGCCCGAGCTGACGCCCACCGCGCACGACTCCTGCCTCGTGTCCTAGGTGCGATGCGAATCATGCGTAAACAACTACTGTGAAAATTGAAAACCGTCTTATCGATGTATCTATCGCTCTTGCACATTCAAGCTATTATGGTCTGGCCAGTCTGGCTTGATAAGCATAGCGTGACTTTGGAATTGAGGGATTCCTGAATAGTTTTTTTCCACCAGGCAGCCCGTGGCGAGAGGTCTATCTTTTACAATCCACTAATCATGATTCATTTTTTTTGGTGGAATTTGACAGTTGCTGTCAAAAATACCTTTCGGTACCTGGAATTTCGCAAACCCACATTTCTGTGTTTTCTCAATCGCGATGCGCCATTATGTGATCGTGAGCCATATAAGTACGCACGCTGTAAGCGAGTATATTTTATGAGCTATTTTTAAACTTAGTTGTTAGATTTTTTCTGATGTGTTAATCAAATCAGACTAAGCTATATGTGATATTGATTGGAATGTACTAAAGTGAAAAAGGTATATATATGCCATACAAGTTATATCTAGGATGTACCCCATAGAGTATATTGAATATAGTATATGTACACTTTTCTCTGGATACACTGGGGTAGCTTACCTGCCTGCCAGAATCCATTAATTTAAATTATAACCAAACTGAGGTGAATTTTAATTTCATAAATAATATAATTTTAAACAAAAAAGAACCGACTTCACTTAGGATCCGCTATTCCAAAAGGAAGTGGCCGAGTTGCTGTAAAAAATTGTGAAATCACTATAGTTGTGCCTATAATAGTTGAAGAGTTCCCTCGATTTCTCCAGGATCCCATCATCAGACCCCGACTTGGTGACATTGGGACCATCTAGGGGTTATACCTGTTCGATTAAAAAAATCTTATAAAATCGCTCCACGATTCACGGAGATATCGAGTAACATACATACAAAAAAAAATTAATGATAATAAATAAAAACTGTCGAATTGAGAACCTCCTCCTTTTTTGAAGTCGGTTAAAAATAGCTCTACTAAGTAGACGAAATTTTAGCGGCTTTGGAAGTACCAAAGCTTTGGCTAGTGCTTTTAGACCATAATTATACCAATTATATTCGTACTTGGTCCATGGTAGATTTGTAGTACCCTTAGTTCTGCCTAGAACGACGCGTTTTTCAAAGACTAAAAAAAAAATTCAAAATCCTGGCAACATAAATACCAATTGTCAGTCTTTAGTTTCGCGCCGTCACGAACGTAACGCGAAATCCGAAAATATCAGTTTTTTAGTGAATTTCAGGAATTTAGACCAGGAATTATGTCTAAAATAATAAATGGAAGCTCCTTGATTTACTTCGAAAAGAATACGTATCATGAAAATCGAAAAACAATGAAATGTTTATGTGATTCTACGACGTGCTTGTGTCATCAAAACAAAGTGCATATCACATACTTAAATTACTATTTCTCGTATAATATTATTGCGTCCCATTATATACTGCGCTTTCGATAGAAAAACAAACGTTACCTAGATAACAGGGACTTAAAAGGTGATGAATAAGATTTTTTTTTTATCATAACCTCACTAAACCTGCGTTGCAGTACTTTGCAGTTTTAAACACTGTCACTTACGATCTAGTAGGTTATACTGGTCAGCCTTCCCGTTGGAAAGGCAATATTTGTTTTAAACACTGTCACTTACGATCTAGTATGTTATACTGGTCAGCCTTCCCGTTGGAAAGGCAATATTTACGAGAAAATAACCCAAAATTTTCAATATTACGAAGATTAGCATTATCACATATTTATGTGTCGTAATGGGTTATGGTGAGACACATCTCATCTTTTTCCCGTTGGGAACTACCCGTTTGTGTGAAACTATAACACAATTTCTAAAAGTGTAATTGTATAACATAATATGTTATATTATGTTTTTCCTCCCGTTGGGAGAGAATGAAGGGTTTCCACATATTACCTATAAATTATTATCGAGAAAGCTTCACCCAAGCAAGCAAGAAATTGGCCACACAGCCCTCAGTCATGAGGATTCGACTTAGAAGAAGGAAATTATCACTACAGGGGTACCTATATATTACCTTTTCATCACTTGTTTTTTGACTTCCTCCCGTTGGGCAAGGATACTTATATTTCAACACATATGTTTAAATCAAGGTGATACCATGGCAACAATTTTAATATTGTTGTTGAAACTCTAAACAGTTGGGTTGGAATGAACACTCATATTTGGAGGATCCCGGATTACCTTACTTTTCACTAATGTGAATAAATTTGATTTTCAAAATTACTTATTATGATCTGAAATGAACTTCAGACTTATAAGTGCATAAGAAAGTTTACTCCAGAAGAATACGCAGAAGAGAATGGAAGAGGAAGAAATAAGGAGGCCCGAATAACAGATTACCTAGACTCTTTTACACTATGTGTAACATATATTTATATTTAATCCAAGAAGACAGTCAGGTAACCATAGCTTATATTGACTTGGAATTATAATGAGCCTTTTTGAAGTATTTACCACAACAGGAAGTTCCACAGATAAACTTTACCGTCCCTCATATGAGTAGTTTTTATACTTTTTATACTCTTGGATATTGAGGTCAATGACCTTGAACAGGTACTTAATGTTCTTGTATGAACTACAGTATATACCCTATTGTGAACTACAAGTAAAATGAATGCTCAAGAGAGTTAAAAGATCTCTTGTTTTTAAACATTCCTAATATTATTCAAATATGGACTGATGTAAGTGGTTTATACAATAAATGGAATAGTACATTCTTTTGGTAAGTACTTACTTGATTTTTAAATGGTCTTGACCCATTTGGTGGTGCAAATCTATCACGACCTAGCCTATGGACGCTAGCGGAACCAACTTCAGTGAAGTCACAAAAGTTTTGCAATACATGCATACATTCATATTATCTTTATAATCATGTCATCATAAATAAATCCATACATGTTTATACTATTTAGTAGTCAATAATAATAAGTCAAATGGAGATTACTCCTGTTCTGGCCTTTTTTATTTAAAAATGCTGACTTCTGATGCGCTTCTTCTACCAAGATTAGTTTAGAACTAATTGTTTCACCACTTTTAAAGAAAGTTAGGCGAAATATTAAAACAAGCTCTTGTAACAATTTCACATGAATAATACATTCCGAAGCAGTCACAGAACAGGTGAAATATGTGGTAGTTTTTAATGCAAACAAGATTGATGACTGATCAACTTGAAGTAATCACAGAACTACATTTTAATAACAATTTTATAATATGTGTACCTGTACCTACTTGCTAAAATTATATAATTATGGTGGTCAATACTCCAATAGTCATCAAAAAATGATAGATCCAATATATTTATTTAGTTACACTGATTTTAGAGATTTGTATGGATTGAGGATCTAAAAGCTTTATCAACTTTTATGGTATAAATTATATCCATAGGTGGGTATACACAAGTATCCAAAAATATATACAACCATAATGACTGACAAGTGGGTAAATTAAAAAATGTTTATCCTTTATTGTTGCAAGACACAGAAATATCCATTTGATGTACTTTATCAGTTCATTTTTAATCGACATTGTACCAAAAAATTTTGTGTTCATTATTTTTTATGTAACAGAAACATTTTTAAATATATGTGTAAATATCATACATATTTAGATGCTAAGGAAATTTTAAGTCATCAAGCTTTTTTCTAAGAGAGGTGTTGTGTGGATATAATACCTAGTGTAGGTACCTATCAATAGTGTGTATTCACTATTTATTTATTTTTATCATGTTACATGAGTAAGAGGATTGAAACCTTATAACTGTCCTAGTAAAAGAATCTTAGAATTCCTAAATAATCTCACTCCCTTACAGCGAGGGGTCGGGTCCCAGATGATAAGGCCAGTTAAAATTTAGATTCAGTAATTGACATAAGAAGTATCTTGCTTAACTCAAAAATAAAATACCTATACCTACCTTATGAAAGGACAATGAATTGCTGATGGAGGGCAAGTTACTTATGAACTTCACTATCTATTTTTTTCATAAATATATTATGAATGAGTGTCATATTATCATTACCTGTTGTCAAAATGGCTTGAGAAAAGTACTTACTTAACATTAATGATCTAGGTACCTGCACAATCATGAGCAGGATGTATTAAGTTGATATATCAACAATATAACAAACTGGAAAAATATAATAAACCTTAATCTGACTAAAACCTCTACATACTGTCTGGATTTTAAAATTGTCATTAAAATAACATGGATATAAAAATGAAAAAATGGTAAAATAATAAGCAGATGATATGATGATAGATATTCTACATATGTCAAATGTAAAAATGACCTTATAGACAGTGAGAACATGGTTCTTTTCTTTGAATATACTCTCTCATTTTAAAATAGATGCACTCAAGCCTGATCATATTATAAATATGGTCAACAAAATCATCGCTGATCTGACCGAAAATCAAAATCGAAAATCCATCACTCTGATTGGTTTAGACTTTCGTCTCTTCTTTAAGGATAGTTGTTAAACTGGTAAACATTTATTAGTAGCGGTAACCACCTGGAGAGTGAATATGAATAATCATTAAAGATTGATAGAAGGTTTTTTAAATATATATATATATTTTTTTTTTATGATAAATGGATATATACTTTCATAACTCATAACTATAGGTATCATTAAAATAATATACCAACTAGGATGAAGGTATACTGTAAAAGAAAGTGGCCATACCTATAAGTATCATAATTTCATTTCTTTACTTATTTATCGTTTTTAATGATGTCCATATATTAAGAATTGAATATAAAGTATATCAAAATAAATATATGTTGTATATTGACTGATCTATTTATAGGTAGGTTAGATAAGCTAATAGTCGACCCTGACTCTAGCTTAAATAATATATTTTTACCATACACATAACAACTTGTAGGTACCTACTGTGCTAGTAGCATTGCGCAGGGTAGTGCCACCGCCAAGACGGACAAAATTTACTTATGACGGTATTGCGTCTAACGCAGCTTAACCCTTTACCGAATACGAAACGAAATCATATATGACCGTTATTATTTTCAACTCTATCGACATGTATCAGAGTTCAAATTTGAAAGAATCTTTTTAATATTCATGCGGTAAAGGGCTAAGAGTTATTTATTCAACGGTTCTGTCACATCTACGCATCCAAATTATTGATACACTTGTAACAAAATTAATGAGCGGCTATCGCATAGTGTATGATATTTACAGTTCAAATTGAAGCAATTTTAGTAAATAATAAATATATTTAGATTTTCTTAGATGTAAGGCTACCATACCATAATAATAAGAATTATTTCTAAGAAACTTGTGACACCAAAATATTGACTTTTTTAAAAGTAAAAGCATAGTTTTTAGCTCACAAGTCATATAATAAATATAAAGACTCAATTGAGCACCAAAAAATAATCATAGGTACCGACCACCTACTTCATTTATTAAAAGGTCTTACCTATGACGTACCTTACTAATGATATAGGACATATAGGTAAATCAACTATTCCAGAACTCTTTTACCTTCTCGTAGCGTGTACAAACAGATTAGGATTTATGCACATCATGCTAATTGCCTGATTAAGTACCTACTATAATACTATACTAAACATATAACCTACTCATTATCTACTTGGCCTATCAAACAACATAAGTCTGATTTAGGAAGGTGCCTAGAGCATAAAGAAGCCATATTATTATAAGAATGATATATTAAATATTGGTTATCTTATTTATAATACAAAAATCAGTCTATTGTCAATTTTAGTCAATCATAAGCCCGCATTTGAATCGTCTATTTCCAATGTGAATATTATTAACTTATATTCATTTTTGAAGATGAAAGCCATTAAATGTTTGCCAAGAATACGGGTCACAACTGTTACAAATCTGTGACTATGGGCTAAACTTTACATACTTACAAGTTTCTCATGGAGGTAAATTAAAAAGGATAGTTAGTGTTTTTTGATGTTGATCTCTCTAAACATCTACAAATCTACCATGGACCAAGTACGAATATAATTACAGGATTAAACGAACTTACCTGAAGTGAAGTTCTATCCTGATTATATGAAGTACTTGGTCCATGGTAGGAGCTTCCCTCCCTCCCAAGTTAACATTAATAGTAATAATTTATTATTGTTAACTTCTTCCCCTATTACTTGTTTTATTTAGCTCTAAACTTACTGACAATTGGTATTTATGTTGCCAGGATTTTGAATTTTTTTTTTAGTCTTTGAAAAACGCGTCGTTCTAGGCAGAACTAAGGGTACTACAAATCTACCATGGACCAAGTACTTCATATAATCAGGATAGAACTTCACTTCAGGTAAGTTCGTTTAATCCTGTAATTGTTATGCTGAAAGCGGAAAACTAGTTTCATTTATCATTATTTAAAAGTGGATTTAAAAAGATAGGTTTATTAGCCGATACCTATTTATACAGATTAATTAAGCGCAAGTATAATTTACACGAGCGTAAATTAATAATTCTTTCAAAAACAATAAAGCAATATGGGTTGGGTTAGTGATTTCCATTATTGTATAATTTGTATTGTGGATGAAATACTCACAAGATAATTCGTATGTATATAAAAATACCAGTATTTTTTAAGTGCCGTTGCCCCCATGATATGTGTAGGTAGGTACAGTCGACGTCAAAGATATGCTTACACTTTTTCGCCTTACTCCATTGTAATAAGGTGCAAAAATGTAAGGATATCTTTGACGTCGACTATCATACCTAGAAAATTTACTAGCTCCAATCTCCAATAACAGTATGTATGTGTGATGATTGTGTATTCTCTACATTATAAATGCAAATGAACTTATTTCATATGAATTTAATAATCATCCAAATCAGCAATCAGATCACATTGTATCTTGCTGGCTTGACAATATGGTCAATATTTATGGAGGTTCATATAAAATAAGTTCAACCACAAATTTGGTTGTTGTTGAATATGTTAAGAGTCTATTTGTTAAATAATTATATTCCTTTAAAAGACAAATAAATGAAATATAAGATTTTGTATTTGAAGTTTTATTACTTTTGCTGTTGCTGTTTAAGCGAAGATAAACAAAGTAATATATAACGAAACCTAACCCATATTACTTTGTTTATCTTCGCTTAAACAGCAATAGCCACATCAGCGTAAGTTGAGAGATGAAGATAATTCATAGATTGTAATATTGCATATACATATATGTACATCGCACGCGCAGGTTCCTTGTGCGCTCAGCTTTTGCTAGTATTTATTTACTAAACTGCGATTAGAACACCTAGGATTGAGATAGCTGTCAATCCATATAAGTTTTAACCATGGTGGAATAAGAAGTAAGGTGTGTTCAATTTTTGACAGCTCGTCCGAAAAGACCTCACTTACGTCACTAATGATGCCATTCGTTGACATCTTCAAATCAGTCAGGGAGTTTTGTGAATATACGATTCATGATTAAAAAATGTTAGCGTGTCGTTACTCATTTTATAATATGGTTTTTAATCATTTTATGTTGCAAATAAACATCATATCAATTTATATAATTAAATACAAGACTTTTAGTTAGTAAGTCATTTACGTCATGTAATTTAATGAGGACTTTTTTTAACCTAGTGGCAATACAAGGATTTGGCGAGCAATCACACTGACAGTCGGCCATATTGTATTATCTGTATTTCATTTTAACTTATCGCGCTGTTTCATATTTGACTGAGATTCCCAAATATTTATGAGTTTTAATTTATACAATTATTAAGCGCAAATGTGTGTACCTAATACGCCATGGTTGGTTGCTCCGTGATAAATTGTAAAAATCGGAGCGAAAAGAGCAGTCCTGTAATTTTTTTTAGTGTTCCAAAGGATGAGGCAGCAGCTCATGAGTGGCTCAAGATTTGTAAATCTAAAAGAACGAAACGATATGGTAAGCGACTTATAAAATTGCAATTTATAATGAATTATTATTTTTATTTCTTTCCCGACCACGGAACAATGGTGTTCCGGACCTTTGGGAGGCGTATGCGGAGCCGAAGCCAACGCGCAGAGGCCCTTTCGACAATTTAATGAAAAGTGAGGGGTACACTAAGCGGATGCTGCCCCTGCCCGTGTCATGGGACGCACGCAGAGACAGCACCCGCCATGGTGTAAGGACTATTGAGAGTTAATGGAGTCTAAAATGTACTAGGCTATTGGGTGAATAGTATGGACTAGTTAATGGGCTATTGGATGAAGGACCGGACGCCTGCCTAATAAAACGGTATACAATTTTATTTCCGGCAGACGGTGACTCGCCCTCCGCAAGATGGGCCCCCATAAAAAGCGACATTTATTTTTATTATTATTATAGCCATTTATTCCTTAATAAATTTAACTTGCATACAAATTATTAGTCCAATAAGTAAGTAAGAAAATTAGTATAAAACAAATCATTTCAATTTAAATTTATAGTATTATTAACAAATATGTAATATTAAAATTTATTATATGTATATATATATTTATTATTAATAATTTTCAATTTTCATTTATTAAGGACCTCTACGAGTATAGGCCTCCTCCATCTCCATCCATAGTTTTCTGTTTTGAGCTGCTTGACCCCAATTTTTTCCCGCTGTGTTTACTATTTCATCGGCCCATCTCTCCATCGGTCTGCCTCTTTTTCGTTTCTTTGCTGGGCCGCGCCAATTTGTTATTTTGTACGTCCATTTTTCATTGTTCATGCGCGCTACATGACCCGCCCAAGACCATTTTAATTTTTGACAGTGAGATAGAGCATCTATAACGTTCGTCATTTTCCTTATATCAATATTTCTTTTTCTGTCTTGCCTTTTCACGTTAAGTATGCTGCGTTCCATACTTCTCTGGCACGAGTTTATTTGTGTTCTTGTACACTTATTAAAAATCCAAGTCTGGCATCCATATGAAAGACAGGGCAATAAACACGAATCTAGAATTTTCTTTTTCAGGTTTATGGGCATATTTGACTTCAACGCTTCTTTGTAGCTCCAGAACTTGTTCCACGTTGTTTTAACTCTTCGGTTTAGTTCGTCCTGTTGTCTGGTTTTCTTAAACGACATTTGCTTTCCTAAGTAGATATACTCTTGAACGTAGTCTATTGGTATATTGTTTACATTTATCGGTATTTGAATACTATTTTTCATGACTTTCGTTTTATCTGTATTTAGTTTTAAGCCAATATCATGACTGACTACGTATAGGTCGTTTATCATTGACTCTAGTTGTTCAGCAGTTTCAGAGAAAAGCACAATATCGTCTGCGAACCGTAAATTACTCAGAAATTGGTTATGTATTCTGATACCTTTATTGCTCCAATTTAGGGTTTTCATAATACTTTGGAGTACAGTTATGAATAGCCTTGGGGACAGCGGATCTCCTTGCTTTACGCCTCTACAAATTTTTATTTCAGGTCCTTTTCTGTCCAGCTTTATTCTACTTATGCTCATACTGTAGATGTACTTTATAAGTTCAATGGTTTCAGTGGGGACTTTACACTCATGTAGAGCTTGCCATATACTTGTGTGCTTGTGTGCAAGAATATAAGCGGCTGGCTTATTACTTTTCCTTTTTTCGGTTCATATCAGCGAAATTGGCATTGAGTTAGGGACAATAGCGGACGATACAAGCGTCCGTCGGTCGACGCCGCGTCGTCGCTGCGCGGACGCTCGCGCGATGTCGACGCTCGAATGACGCTAGTGTGGGGTGGCTCTAAGGTTATCTAATGACACATGGTAAGCAGCTACCGTAGCCTATGGACGCCTGAAACACCAGAGGTGTCACATGCGCGTTGCCGGCCCTTTAAAAACAGGAGGATTCACTGTGTTGACGGCTAAAGGAACAAGAGAGGTCCCTTATCGTCAACACACAGGGTCCTCTTTGAGCTCTTTGGCAACCTTACTCACCAGCAGGACTATTAATCGAACTCCGGAGCGTAAGCGAAGTGAGTTCTTACAAACAACTCGAGACCGAACTGTCACCTGGCTACTGGGACGTCTCGGCATTTGGATGGCTTTTTGATTTCGATAGTTTCTCCGACGATAACTTTAGTAACGTTTTTCTGATCTTTATAAAATTTATTGTGGCTGTAGCAGAGATACATAAAATTAGAGCTAGAAGGAGAAAAAAATCCTCCTTAGGGTCTTGTTATATTGGTCAACTCGTTTGCAAGTAAATCGCGAGTTCTCAGTTAGAGGCGGACTACCTACTAGTTACATATCAAATAATTTTCCCTATTTTTGGACTTTGAGAACCGCAGCGTTCCCTGATGACGTCAGTGAGGTCAGGGTAATCGTGACAAATCGTGAGCTGTCAAAAATTTACAATACCTTGTCTTCTTGTACCATGGTTTTAACGTAAATGTATGGCAAATTTGTCAAGTCTAATCCTTGGTCGCTTTTATCGTGCCGTGCCACGTCACGGTAAAACTCTAGTATAAAGTCTGTAGTTTATGGTCTATTTATGAATGAAACCATAGAGTTATACCGTGCCGTGGCACGGCACGATAAAGTAGAATAGCGCATAATCACTTCGTGGCTACATAATACATTCTAGGACCCCACTATAGTCGCTTTTATACTTTACCGTGACGCACGATAAAACTCTATGGTTTCATTCAGAAATCGACCATAGCCTTTTTACGCTATTCGTCCATGCAAAATAATACAAGTGACCTATCGTTGTCGACACGATTTGCGTGTGATGCGATACATGCGTCGTGTGCAATCAAAATAATTTCATAACAAAAATAAAATACTTCTTTTTTTTGGTAAAAGTTTATTTTACAAAAACAATCACATGGTTTTCCACACCAACATACGACACAAAACCCTGACTTTAAAACAAGACTTTGTTCATACCATCGCACTCACTTTACTATTTCAATAAATTAAAACTGGCTGTAGCAGCTACTAAAGTCCATTATACACTTTATTATTTGTCGACTGCTTCAGAATCTTCCGAAGGGCTGTAACAAGAGAAAAAAAAATCAGTTATTAATATTTTTTAAGAATAGTCCCTGAAGAGGATGGTGTAAATTTTTGAGGATTGGAAAGGATTTGATACCTTGACACATATGTTCTGGTAGATGCACTGGTTCAGTTCTTTCTTCTTATAAACAATTCGTAACAGTTCACAGACTTACATACCCCGGGGTTTTGCACTTATATTAGATACACCTTTTATGAGGATTATTAAATTTTTCAACACTTTTATGGATAGTTTCGAGTTATTTGCGTAGGAGCGGTGCGCGCGCGTTGATTGAGAAGATTCACAATGGCGACCGGAATACCGGAAATGTCTATGCACTTGACGTTCGTCAAAAGCGGAAGTGTCAATGTCAATGGATTAGAGGTGTAAGGAAATAGGTTGCGTTCGGAAATATTGGAATGAGGATATAAGTATAAAGTAAGGGTGAAGACAATTTATGTAAAATATTATATAGCGTACATATTATGTGCAATAATTCGTTAACTTTTAAAATCAGATATAAACGGCCAAACCATATTCCCCCGCCTTGGAGTGTACTCCAACATTGAGGCTCAAATAAAGTGAAATAAAACTTTTTATTCTTCTACATACTGAAGAGTCAAAATGCAATGTATGATCTGCATGAGATCTTTCATTTAATGCTTAATTGAAATATTTAATATTTATTTAGATTTAATTCAGCGCTACAGAATTAAGAAACTTGATCAGTTATTTAAAAATGAGAATTAAATGTATAATAAAAAGTAATAACAATTATATTAAGTGGTACACACTCGGACCACGAGACGAATGTAAATACCAGTTTTAGTTTTACCCATAACAACCTCATCACTGAGACAAGTTTTTTCTACCACCGCAAGCGGCTGACACAAGAGAGGAAGTTTTTGTTCATAAGCAATGGGTGTGTTATGTAAGTATCCTCTTACATGAAGGAGACAATCATTCTTCATGAAAGTATTTGATTTTCTAAGATAGGTGTAAAGCATCTTATTATCTTTGATAGCATCAATGTCAGAAGCAAAGTGTTGTGCTTGAACTGCATTTATGAGATAAGTCTCTGCAATAATTAAATCTGATACTGTAATACAACCACTACTTTTCAATATTTTTGCAAATCTTAACACATATGTTAATGCCTTAATTAACTTTGACCAATTTGACTTTCTTTCAGTAAGTGCTATTAGTGGGTGAACTTCTTTCACCGGGTACACAGTATTTAATAACGCGACAGCCTTTGTATCCAGCTCATCAGAAACATCTGTTTTATTAAATGCATTAATGGGCCATTGCTTAATCAGCAGAGTAATCCATTCAGGCCCCAAAAACCACGTTTTATTGTTAATCAAATTATTAGGTGTGACCCGTGTGACTGGGCGTGATATAAGGTCACTAAGATTCTCGTGGCCTGGAACATGATACCAATGTTGTGGGGCTAAAATGGCCTGAATTATAGAGGTTCTGTTGGCAATCAATGTTTGCCAACTGTGAGGTAGGGAATGACTCCACGCGAGAGTAATAAAGGAGACTGAAAAAACAAGTGTGGTATTAACTTGACGCCTGTCATTAATAATTTTGAGAGCAGTCTGCACCAGCTGAGTTAGCAGGTGAACGGCACAGAGTTCTAGTCGAGCAAGGGTGATTTTCTGAAGTGGGGCTAGGCATGAGCGAGCACACAACAGTGATACACCAGATGCTAGGTCAGTAAGAGGACCAATCCACAAATATATGATAGCACCATAGAATTTTTCACTCGAGTCAGCAAATCCAAAAAGACTGACAAAGGATTTATCAGTTATGACAACCTGACGCGATATTTTAATTATTGACAGATTTGATAATTTATTTTGCATTTGAATCAAATAAATGCTATCAGGGATATCTTTGTCCCAAGAAAGATCCCTTTTCCAGCACTCCTGGATCAGCTGTTTCATCAAAACAGAGAAAGTCAGAAAACCTATTTTATTGCATGTTTGACTATAAACTTCATCAATATTGATTTTGAAAGTGATACATACTTTCACTGGGTCGCAGTGGATCCCAACTAATTTTATTTCTGACTCCGAGTCAAAATTCAGAACTTTTGAGGCGCGAGAATCTACAGGAAAATTTTGTAGAAATTGAGGTGACTTAGAGGTCCATTTAATCATATTAAAACCTGCACTGGCAAACATTTTTACAAGTTGATCATACAATTCTAGAGCTTCACTTGTTGAAGCATTGGAGTGATTAAAATCATCCATATAAGAATAGATTGGAGTTACTTGTGAGGCTTTTGGATATTTTTGACATTCATCATGAGCAAGCTGGCGAACTACTCTTAAAGCAAGAGATGAACCGAAGGAAATTCTTTCAAACTCATATGTTTGAATGGGTTCACTGTCCGGGTTGAATCTAGATAATATTCTTAGAAAAACTTTATGCTCAGTGATCACTTTTACTTGTAAATACAATTTCTCTAAATCTCCAGGAAGAGCAACTGTAAATAACCTGTCAAAAATGTTTGCTTGTTTTTCAACACCGAGTAAAATATTGTTTAAACTGCTACCTATCATGACATTATAACCAGAGTGTAATTGTTGACTAGAGTCTAACTTATTATCTCTGTCTGCGATAATCATACGAAACCAATGATTCAAGTTTTGGATGGAACTAAAATCACTTTCCGTTTCTCCAGTCACTATGTACCCAAGAGTTGTTTTTACTGCGACGACTAGCATCGCGGGATGAGTGACCTTGTCTGATATCAACAAGAGCGGGAACAAACCGGTACCTATAATACAATTTACTTCCAAAGGTTTGGAGAACACTTCATTATCAAAAGGTATATGAGCGAAATATTCTAAAAATTTTGTACTTAATCGTAAGATTGGCAAATTGTCGGTAAGTACCTCAACGACGGCGGCTCTAATAGAATATTTGCAGCAGGGATCAAATCGCGATCTGAACTGTATTAAAGTATAACCTAATACCGGGTTTTGTTTTAATCCGAGTCCACGTACGGACGTAGGTTGATGGTTTATTTCTAAGCCGAGTCGTTTACAACAAGCTAAAGTCACCAAATTAGCAGCCGCGCCTGTATCAAGCATCACTCTCATATTTGGAAGACTTACTTTAGCATTAACCACATTTACCCAGGCGGTTGGAGATACATCGTTACAAGAACACTCTTGCTTATCAGATGCAACAAAATACTGCGGATTATCACTTGTAAACAAACTTTGTTCGTCACACGGCATGTTTAAAGTAGTTTGTTGTTGCACAAACTCGTTTTGTGCGCAAAACGCGGTGTCAACTGACTCGGTCGCGCGGCAAGTGTCAGAAATGTCAAAAACGGGATTCAAGGTCGACTCACACGCACCTGTCACTGCCGAATCGTAAAGTATTGCAACGTTTGCGCGTGGTGCAATTTCCTGTCGATACACAAAATTATCTAGGTGTAGCATTGAATGATGTCTTCTATTACATTTTACACAAGTCCTCGTCGACTTACATTTATTTATATTATGAAATCCGAGACAATTTTTGCAGAAATAATTCTTTGTTACTATTGAGTACCGAGAGTTCGCGTCGAGGTCAATGAACTTCTTGCAAAAATACAACGAATGTTTTTCATGATTACAAACTACACAAGTATGTGTGCTTGTGGCGGTTGCGGCGAGTAGGGCTTGAGCAGCTTGAGTTTGAGCAGATAACGATTGCGAGACTTGCGGTTGCGGTGGAGCGGTTTGCGGTGGAGCGGTTTGCGGTGGAGCGGCTTGCGGTGGAGCGGTTTGCGGTGGAGCGGCTTGCGGTGGAGCGGTTTGCGGTGGAGCGGTTTGCGGTGGAGCGGTTTGCGGTTGAGCGAGTTGCGGTTGAGCTAGTTGCGGTTGTGCGGCTTGCGTTTGTGCGAGTTGCGGTTGTGCGGCTTGCGTTTGTGCGAGTTGCGATTGAGCGAGTTGCGGTTGTGCGGGTTGCGTTTGTGCAAGTTGCGGTTGTGCGAGTTGCGGTTGTGCGGGGTGCGGTTGAGCGAGTTGCGGTTGTGCGGATTGCGGTTGTGCGGGTTGCGTTTGCGCGAGTTGCGCTTGAGCGAGTTGCGGTTTTGCGGGTTGCGTTTGTGCAAGTTGCGGTTGTGCGAGTTGCGGTTGTGCGGGGTGCGGTTGAGCGAGTTGCGGTTGTGCGGATTGCGGTTGTGCGGTTTGCGTTTGCGCGAGTTGCGCTTGACCGAGTTCCGGTTTTGCGGGTTGCGGTTGAGCGAGTTGCGGTTTTGCGGGTTGCGGTTGTGCGGGTTGCGTTTGCGCGAGTTGCGCTTGAGCGAGTTGCGGTTTTGCGGGTTGCGGTTGTGCGAGTTGCGATTTTGCGGGTTGCGGTTGAGCGAGTTGCGGTTTTGCGGGTTGCGGTTGTGCGGGTTGCGTTTGCGCGAGTTGCGCTTGAGCGAGTTGCGGTTTTGCGGGCTGCGGTTGTGCGAGTTGCGATTTTGCGGGTTGCGGTTTTGAGGGTTGCGGTTTAGAGGGTTGCGGTTTTGCGGGTTGCGGTTGTTTGAGTTGCGGTTTACCATCGACTGAAACCAATTCCAGTAATTGCGGTTCACTGACTGGTATTGACACTGTCACGGGTTCCAATTTAACTTTTAAGGTGAGCGATTCCTCAGTGTATCTTATGTGACAATAAATCTCGTCAAAGGACTCGATGTCCTTGAAATTTGGCACGTACTCTGGGTCGAGTTCCATAATTTTCAGATTTATTTCATAAATTACGTCTGTAAATTCTGTGCGCATTTTATCTAATGTTTTAAGTCTTATTAGAAATCTTTGCTGATCTTCAGCGGTTTTTATTTTCAGACTTAAGTCGTATGCATTTTGCAAAATGGCGAACAATCTTTTTCTTTTGTCGTCTAATAGTTTTATACCTATATTATCCATTTTTACAATTAATCGTTTACATCAATAACAACAAACAAATGTTAAACTCTTACTTGAACACTCGAGATAGTGAGAGAATTATGGCCATAATAAAGCATGCGAGTCGAAATGAATTATGTACCTAACTATGTAAGATAGATATAAATGAACAAAATAAAAATCAATTTTAGAGTGGAATGTATAGAGGATCACGGGGAGAAGGACCAAAATGAAGAGGATGGTGTAAATTTTTGAGGATTGGAAAGGATTTGATACCTTGACACATATGTTCTGGTAGATGCACTGGTTCAGTTCTTTCTTCTTATAAACAATTCGTAACAGTTCACAGACTTACATACCCCGGGGTTTTGCACTTATATTAGATACACCTTTTATGAGGATTATTAAATTTTTCAACACTTTTATGGATAGTTTCGAGTTATTTGCGTAGGAGCGGTGCGCGCGCGTTGATTGAGAAGATTCACAATGGCGACCGGAATACCGGAAATGTCTATGCACTTGACGTTCGTCAAAAGCGGAAGTGTCAATGTCAATGGATTAGAGGTGTAAGGAAATAGGTTGCGTTCGGAAATATTGGAATGAGGATATAAGTATAAAGTAAGGGTGAAGACAATTTATGTAAAATATTATATAGCGTACATATTATGTGCAATAATTCGTTAACTTTTAAAATCAGATATAAACGGCCAAACCAGTCCCTGCTTACACTTGTTTTAGTGGCACGTTGTAATAAACAAGCATAGCGAAGTCTTTACATTTAACTTCAGTCTCCTGGCTACCGGTACGTCTTTGTGTTTTGAAGTTTTATGATTTAAGATGATTTGTTCCGAAATAAAGGGTATAGCCGGGTAAGTATGGCACAACTGCCCTTGGCGAAAAAAAGAATTTCCTTTTAGTGGATTATTAACCTTTACATATGTAGTGCTTTCACCAAAAATTAAGCCTCAAATCCTTCAGGTTACAAAAAAAACGCATAAATTGAAATATATATTTTATTTTATTTTAGCTAAAGTACTGATCCGATTTCTTTGTAATTTGGATATATTGTAAGCAAAATTAAGATCGCTTTTTAGAAAACATAAAATAATTATTTTTAGAAAAAAAAAAAGAAAAAAAATTGAGATAACAATATTCAAAAAATAAATAAATATAGGTACGAGATTGCGACAATTACCTAATTTATATATTTTATGTACAATTTAATAATCTTTAACATATATATTTTTTTAATAACTAAAATCGGGATTAACGATGTGAAAAATTCGAATTTGTAACATTAGTCCCCTCCGTTATGGGAGAGGGCCTAAGTGATAGTTCAGATCTGGATACGGTTACCAACTTTTAGTATGTTGTTGGGCACGACACTAGGACCCCAAAACTGCCGAGAGACGGGGACGTCGATGAATGTCTCCCGTGTAATGACGTCATCAAAATGGCTGCCGCTTTGTTGCGAAAAGTGTAAATTTCATCCAAACTGTGCATTGCACCTGTACGTGTGTAGTATCAAACGAAAGAAGATTAAATGTGCTATATTGTTGTTATACATTATATACTACTGTATATTACAGTTTGACAGCTATAAACGAAAACCCAAAATCAGGCTAAAAAATAATTCGGATATTTGCATTTTACAACAAAATTATAAGTCCAACTTTAAAGCCGAGTACTACAATAACAAAACAGGCTATTTAAGCTATACATTGCTATAAAAATTATTAAAATCTGGTAATAATTGTGGCAGCTATGTTAAAAAACATGTCGGCAGTGCCGAGCTATTTCCTTAGAGTGAAAAAATAACAATTTTCACAATTTACAGAATATCCGCAGAAGCTTCGAGTATATTGTTGGTCAAATCATTTGGAGCCCTTAAATGTCAGAAAAATATCTCTATAGTGATTGAGGTCCAAATAATGACGTCATGAACGTGACCACTACCGAAATTTGTAAAACATAAATTAAAGCTATACCATGACACATACACACATGTGTGTAGCATCGATCGAAAGCTTATTGAATTTACTATAATACATACATACATTATTTGTGAAAATAATGTATAGTTTAGGAGTTGTTGACAAAATAAAATATTTTGTTAGGAAAATAAAATGTATATGTTAATTCTGTGGCCAAAGAAAATACAATACACGAATGTTTTGTATAACATTAAAAACACCAACTATTCAGCTTTAAAACACAGTTTGAATTTATAAAATTTGATAAGAACTATAAAAGTTGTGCTTACAACTCTAAAGCACACTAACTATTTTACCTACAATGCACTCATACTATGAGAAGCTTGGGCCTAATTATTGACTAGTTTTTTCTAAATTTTGTAAGGATTTAGGGTTCCTTGTCATTAAAGTAAATAAAAAAATCGGCCAAGTGCGAGTTGACTCGCGCTCCGAGGGTTCCATATACATCACACAATTTTAACAATTTGTATTTTTAAGACCAACTTACGCTTGACCGCAGACTTATTAGTGTTTTTTTCTGTAATGTAGAGGTAAAGAACTATATTACGTATTTTTTTCTAAAATGTAGGTTCGTCGGTTTCCGGGGGACAGAGAGCAATGGAAAAATTTTGCCTTATTTCTTAAATTACTTACAAACTATACCTTGTTATATATCAAATGAAAGGATTTGATGTGAAAACTACAAATATATAACTTTTATAATTTAAATTTTAATAGTTTTGAAGTTATTTAAGAAATAAGGCGAAAATTTTCCATTGCTCTCCGTCCCCCGGAAACCGACGAACCTACATTTTAGGAAAAAAAACCTAATATAGTTTTTTGCCTTTACATTAAAGAAAAAAACACTAAAACGTCTGCGGTCAAGCGTAAGTTGGTCTTAAAAATACAAATTGTTAAAATTGTGTGATGTATATGGAACCCTCGGAGCGCGAGTCAACTCGCACTTGGCCGATTTTTTTATTTACTTTAATGACAAGGAACCCTAAATCCTTACAAAATTTAGAAAAAACTAGTCAATAATTAGGCCCAAGCTTCTCATAGTATGAGTGCATTGTAGGTAAAATAGTTAGTGTGCTTTAGAGTTGTAAGCACAACTTTTATAGTTCTAATCAAATTTTATAAATTCAAACTGTGTTTTAAAGCTGAATAGTTGGTGTTTTTAATGTTATACAAAACATTCGTGTATTGTATTTTCTTTGGCCACAGAATTAACATATACATTTTATTTTCCTAACAAAATATTTTATTTTGTCAACAACTCCTAAACTATACATTATTTTCACAAATAATGTATGTATGTATTATAGTAAATTCAATAAGCTTTCGATCGATGCTACACACATGTGTGTATGTGTCATGGTATAGCTTTAATTTATGTTTTACAAATTTCGGTAGTGGTCACGTTCATAACGTCATTATTTGGACCCCAATCACTTTAGAGATATTTTTCTGACATTTAAGGGCTCCAAATTATTTGACCAACAATATACTCGAAGCTTCTGCGGATATTCTGTAAATTGTGAAAATTGTTATTTTTTCACTCTAAGGAAATAGCTCGGCACTGCCGACATGTTTTTTAACATAGCTGCCACAATTATTACCAGATTTTAATATTTTTTATAGAAATGTATAGCTTGAATAGCCTGTTTTGTTATTGTAGTACTCGGCTTTAAAGTTGGACTTATAATTTTGTTGTAAAATGCAAATATCCGAATTATTTTTTAGCCTGATTTTGGGTTTTCGTTTATAGCTGTCAAACTGTAATATACAGTAGTATATAATGTATTACAACAATATAGCACATTTAATCTTCTTTCGTTTGATACTACACAGGTGTAGGTGCAATGCACAGTTTGGATGAAATTTACACTTTTCGTAACGAAGCGGCAGCCATTTTTATGACGTCATTACTCGAGAGACATTCATCGACGTCCCCGTCTCTCGGCAGTTTTAGGGTCCTGGTGTCGTACCCAACAACATACTAAAAGAAGGTAACCGTATCCAGCTCTGAACTATATTCCCATAAGGGAGAGCACTACATCCCATACTTTTATTCCCATACTTGTATTCCCAACAATCCCAATGCATTTTGAATTTGAATTTAGAATGTGACAAAATTAAAATCCGGCTCTTGAAATCGATATTCGTTAACATTCATTATAAAATAAAGTTCTTACAATTCTCCCCTTCCCGCCTTTTTGTTTATTTTTTTAAATCCTCTTAAAGCCTAAGCCCTAGCCGCATACAGCCACGGATTTTATTAAGGCCCGCACTCAGCACAATAAGTCGCGTTCCAAATTCAAAATGCATTGGGATTGTTGGGAATAAAACTTCACAGTGTAATACGTAGAAGTTATCTTGTTTGAAAATAATGTATGGGATGTTACAAATTCGATTTTTTCACATCGTTAATCCCGATTTTAGTTATTAAAAAAAATATATGTTAAAGATTATTAAATTGTACATAAAATATATAAATTAGGTAATTGTCGCAATCTCGTACCTATATTTATTTATTTTTTGAATATTGTTATTTCAATTTTTTTTCTTTTTTTTTTCTAAAAATAATTATTTTATTTTTTCTAAAAAGCGATCTTAACTTTGCTTACAACATATCCAAATTACAAAGAAATCGGATCAGTACTTTAGCTAAAATAAAATAAAATATATATTTCAATTTATGCGTTTTTTTTTTGTAACCTAAAGGATTTGAGGCTTAATTTTTGGTGAAAGCACTACATATGTAAAGGTTAATAATCCACTAAAAGGAAATTCTTTTTTTCGCTAAGGGCAGTTGTGCCATACTTACCCGGCTATACCCTTTTAGTACAGTTGTTCAATTTTGAGCAGGATCGATCGAGAAATTCGAGAGGTTGTGGAGTGAGAAAGCCCAGAAGCAATTATAATAGGGCTCTTATTATACTGGTCAAGTCGCATGCAACACAGTATAGCCAATTAGTCATAGCGGTTTTATTGTGAATCGTGAATTCTCAACGTTTCAGTTTGAGGTGAACTACTAGTTTGACCTTCACATGCCAAACCAATAATGAGTAGAGTAAAACGTATGATATCTCATGACGGATATATCCGACGTTGGCATTGAAAGGGTTAATTATAATGAAACACGAGTACCTTCTTTCTCCTGATCGTCAAAGTCCTGCTTGGGGAAGTCAATGTCGAAGGTGATGTAGAGGTTGCCGTGCAGGTTGTTGTTGTCGAAGTTGGGCATGCCCTCGCCCTTCTTGCGCACGCGCGCGCCCGCCCACGTCACCTTGTCGCGCGTCACCGACACCGAGTGCCCGTCCAGGTGCGGCAGCTCCAGCGTGAAGCCGGTTAGCGCGTCCTGCAACACATATTTAACTCAATCTACTTTTTATTGCTCCTCCTTGCTATGGTTACGTCCCTTGGAAAACCGCACATTTTCTATCAATTTGTACGAAATAGTATGATACCTAGTAGAACGGGGACAGAGTAAACAACATTAAAAAGTTGATTCGTCCATTTATAGGTACAGTCAGCAGCAGAAGTAGCTAAGCGGATGAGGTGTTCAAAATTATTTTGGCACTACTTGATTGTTAAAATAATAAGAGTGTGTAAAGGTCATTTTGTGTTATCTAAAGTAAATGGTGAAGAAGCACAGTATACTTTGTCTGGTGTTTTTTCAACTCTCAGACACATTTTGAGAGGTGATTATGTACATCGGTTATAGTAAACAAGTTTTATTATGGGACCAACTCAGAAATAACGATAATCATTTTTAAAAGGAGCCGACCAGTACAAATAGGCATGTAAGATTGATGAAAAAATACATATCGCTTTATTGATAAGAATGTGTAATCTTAACACGAGAAAACTAAGCCAATTACAGCACGGTTAATCAAACGTACCTACCGAGTGGTTTCATTAATGGCTGAGATAAGAAACGAGTTAAAAAAACGTGCTTATATGTATTATTTTATTTTGATTCCAAAAACAATAATGATAAGTATTAACATAGACTTAAATTCTTAGGCTATGGCCGTCTACTATATATTTAAGTCTATGGCAGTAATATTTCTCACTATTTATAGTACCTATTCAATAAAGAACGGACGATATTAGAAATACATACTTCTTTTCCGATTATCACTGGTTTAAAATAGTAATTAGTAAATTAGTGAATTTAATGTCATTGGAAGGAACAATTAGTTGGGCCTCTGAAATGTTTGAATTGGTTTTATACAATTTATACAAAAGTATTAATCTTCCGTTTCCGCCTATTAAAACTCGAATCATAAAATTAACTTATGGTTTTTATTGGACTATAAATTATAAATGTACGATTGGCCCGCAACAAGGAAGCAGAGGCTAGACCCGTGCCCTAAAGAAACAAGTTAGTAAAAAAGCTTGTACCTGCAGCGAGATGGTGATGTTGGTGTAGAGATCGTCCCCTTTGCGCGTGAAGCGCGGGTGCCGCTCGGCGCGCAACTCGATGACCAGGTCGCCGGGCTCGCCGTCCACGTGCGGCTCGCCCTCGCCGCGCAGACGGAACTGGTGGCCGTCCGGCGCGCCCACCTCCACCTACAAACGTAAATAGTATGTACAGACACCTATAATATCATGCAGGACGGAACCGTATAAATATATGACACAATCCGCTATAAAAATAAAGGTGCGTCTGATATTTTTGCTATGCAAGATATTTATTGTATGTGACTGTACCTGTACTATGAACCAACAGGACATATTGTAAAGCTCAGCATGTTCAGCTCAGCAGCATCAGCAGTGCATGTGCACTACGTTATCTCATGAAACTTGTTAATAATTGGATAAAGGTAAAGAGAATGGAAAGTCACTAACAATTTAGTCACAGACGGGTAATTTATTTGAGTGATGTTTAGCTAATGAGAAAATGAAGACTATAAAGTTACTCTAACATTTTTTGTTATTTATTACCATACACTTGCTCAATGGTCACTTCTATACTTGACTGTGGATGTGAACCTACAATTTTCCATTACTTTCTGAAGTTAATTGTCTGCATACAACTCCATAAATTATGATCCCCTGCTCGATCATGAGCCCACAGTAAAGATTTTACTATCTACTTAGCCGCTAATAAAGGTCAAAATTTATTGGGGACTAGTCTGTTACCTAATTATTAGGATAAATACATTTACTTGGAGCCTAGTTAGAGTTAAATTATTATTAGGAGCCTGTAATGTCCCACTGCTGGGCAAAGGCCTCCCCCCGGTTTTTCCAATCCTCCCGATTCTGTGCAGCGTTCGGCCATTCCTTTAAAAAGGAGTCTAATTAGTCTCGCCATCGTTGACGAGGTCTGCCAGGTCCCCGCTTTGAAGTGGGCTGCCACTCGGTGGCGATCTTGGCCCACAGTTCGCTTGGCATGCGGCAGACATGACCAGCCCAGTTCCACGTCAGCTTGGCCGCTTTCCGAGTTACGTCGACAATTTGTGTTTTGGAGCGCAGCGTGGTGTTTCGGATTCTATACGTTAATTTTACACCTAATATGCTGCGCTCCATCGCTCGCTGGCAAACCCCAAGTTTGGACCTCTGAGATACTGTCAAAGACCAAGTCTGTGCACCGTAGGTGAGAATTGGAAGGATGCACATGTCTATGAGCCTCTGCTTAAGTGAAAGTGGGAGATCACCTTTCATTAAATGTTTCATGGACCAATAGCTCCTCCAGGCGTTGTCAGTCCGTCTTTCGACTTCCTTCTCTTGACGCGCCTGGAATGAGACTAGTTGGCCCAAGTAAATGTACTCATGGACATATGCAATTGGTTCTCCGTTTATCTCAATCCTACGTTCGATGCCATTGGTCATGATCTTAGTCTTTGACATGTTCATTTTTAGTCCAACAAACAACAGTAGAGTTAAAATAAAAGTAAAATAGCAATGGCATGTTATAAGTCTGTGAATGATTAATTTAAAATGGGCATGCATACCTCAATCTCCAGGAGCCTCTCTTCATTGACAAACTTGACGTTAGGGCACTCGTCACACACAGTCTGCTGCATCATCTGGAAGCGGCCGGGGCCCAGGTTGCGGGTCACCATCTCCTGTCTGCAGTTGCACTTGCGTGTGCCCGAGGCTGGCTTGATGACAGGTTTGTTTCTTGTAATCTGCATATGAAGATAAAAGGGTTTAAATTATTTTTATATTCATTTTGTATCTTTTGCTGTGGTCTCTTATTTTAGTAGGCAAGGAATTTTATTGTATTACACTAAAGTCTCAAAAGTTTATTTATAACATTTATCTGGAATAATATAATCAGAATAAAGGGTAAGCCTGAACTTACATCCAACATTTTGAGTACATTATCCTAAGTCTATTTATATAAAATAAAAACCTGTTTCATAAATTATAAATAATGATGTCACAATAAAAATCATAATCCTTTTACACATATGTATTAATACCAAATTTTTTACAAGGATATCAAAAATGCCGGTGATGCTTTAAGGGCATAATTGGTATAGTATTCTGATTATGATACATAAAGAAAAAAAAGGTTTCCTCCAAAAAAAAATTGGTTTTGTATGGAGGGTTGGCAGGCTGCGACAATGTGTAACAATCAATTTTTTTTTCTCCTGTGTTTTCTTACTCACAATACGGGACCAATTACGCCCTTTAACTGATCACCAGTATTTTTGTTAATAAATAAAATTATAATAATAAAAATAGCCTTTATTTCAGACATTTTTACATGCAGTCTTTCATTTATATCTTAGTTAAGTAAATATTAAAGGCCTCCCCCAACTCCTTCCATTTCTCCCTGTTCAGAGCCAACATCGTCCAGCCTCCACCTGCTTCTTTCTTTATTTCGTCAACCCATCTTCTTTTGGGTTTGCCAAGTTTTCTTTTTAATACGTTACACCTTGTATAATAAAATAATTTACACTTGTGACGCCCACTATCCAATATGTATAATGGATTTTTTTTTATCTAATTCTATAAGCAATTGGGTTGAATTTTAAAGTTTAATAAGATATTGACACTTTAGGGAGGCTTTAAATTACATCAAAATGAGTTTGTTCAGAGGCTAAAACTTTTTGTGATTGTGAAACATACATTTTGCTGATAAATACTTCAGTACTTTTAATATCTTTATTAGGTTTCTTTAATTGTTACAACACATCTATAGAACTACCTACCTGAATAACTTGTATTTTGATTTCAATGCAGATACTTGGGAGATCGCAGTCCTAGTGGTATATGAGTTATGACCATGGGGCAAGGAGAGGGATGGGAATAGGACTTAAAATTGGCTCACCTCAATAAAATTTCCATTATAAAGTTCTTCAAGTGTGACTGTGAGCTCCATGATGATGTCGGCTCCGCGCGGCGTCTCATGCTGCTGCGGCTCGTTACCGAAATGGAAACCAAAGTCTCCAAAGAAGCTGGCAAAGGGGTCGTTGTTGTTCATCATGCCGTCCTTCTTCAGACAGTCCTCGCCACAGCGGTCGTACAGTTCGCGCTTCTCAGGGTCCGAAAGTGCTTCGTACGCCGCCCCCAAGTCTTGAAACTTCTGCGATGCATTGGGGTCATCTTGATTCTTGTCCGGATGAAGCGCCTTTGCTAATTTTCTGTAAGCTTTTTTGATTTCATTCGTGTTAGCAGAACGAGACACGCCGAGGATTTGATAAAAGTCACGACCGGCTAGTGCTAAGACTACGGTAGACAAAGTATAAACTAAAATCACATACGCGGAATTCGTTAACATTTTGCTACTTAGGAACTAATATTATTTAAATACTAGGAAAATTTCTTGTAAAAGATCTGCTAAACATCGCGTTTACTCTTCCTAATTTGACATAAAAATGACAGAAAATAATAGAGGCGTGTAAAGACAATTCGTCCACAGTCCATTGGTCGCTTATTTTTAAATAATTATAAAATAGATGTATATCCTGTTATTGTTACAGAAATATAGATCTAGTTCTACTTGCTATAAAAGCTTAATTGCTAAATCATAAATGATCCACGAATGAGCCAATGACGTGTAGCCTCGTTTATTAAAGTTTGCCAGGATAAAAAATTACAAAAAAATTGGTAAAGATGTTTCACACCGGTTTTTAGACGCCTACGCACCTCTTTGGCCTTTGGTGTTCTGGTGGAAAATGTTTCATTATCTGTGAACGACTAACAACAAAATTTTGACAAGCGGTGCAAGTCATAGTCATCACATTTCTCACAAATTTTGCCCTAAAATTGGGGATTACACTTAGAAAAATATTCTGAATTTGATTTATAAACGATTCCCTTATTAATATGGCTTCAGTATTACTGCCTGACGTGCCAGCTCCTGGATTCTCCTTTGAAAATTTCCAGCGGTAAGTTCTTGCACTTTGAGGTTTGTGTTAGCAGTTATGTACTTACATATTTTATTATTATCTGTTTATTATCACTTTCAGCAATGCTTTCCTTGCGGCAAAAGGATTCCCAGCGCCCACGGCAACAAAAACTGGTACAACAATCGTGGGTATCATTTACGCTGACGGCGTGATCCTGGGTGCCGATACCCGCGCCACCGAAAACACTATCGTATCGGACAAGAACTGCGAGAAGATCCACTACTTGGCAGGCAACATGTACTGTTGTGGCGCAGGTACGGCGGCGGACACGGAGATGACGACGCAGACGGTGGCGTCGCAGCTGGAGCTGCAGCGCCTGCACACGGGCCGCCAGGTGCCGGTGGCGACGGCCGCCACGCTGCTCAAGCGCATGCTGTTCCGCTACCAGGGGCATATTGGCGCTGCCCTTGTGTTGGGAGGGATTGATCGCACTGGACCACATATCTACTGCATTTACCCGCATGGATCTGTTGATAAACTGCCTTATGCAACTATGGGTATGTACACAGTCAAGATTTCTTATTGTTAATCTTTGATATTTTTGCAGCTTAGTCTTACAGATTAACCACACTAGCGTTTAACACATTCACTGCCAAGAACTCGGCTCGTGGGCGCTCGTAAACTTTGCTCAGACGCTGGACAACTCTCTGGGCTGGTTGTTTTGTACGTAGCTATTGACGCCGGTTTCTGAAGTAGGACGTCATTTTGCGACTGGCGGTTACTGTGTTAATTACACACATGGCACATTTACACATTTCATAAATCAATTTCAGGGTCTGGATCCTTAGCAGCTATGGCAGTGTTTGAGTCTGGCTGGAAGCCCAACATGAATGAAGAACAGGGCAAGAAACTGGTCAGAGATGCCATTGCTGCTGGTATTTTCAATGACCTGGGCTCCGGTTCCAATGTAGATCTGTGTGTTATCCGCACCACTGGACCTGCTCAGTATCTGAGGACTTTTGAAGAAGCTAATGTGAAGGTAACTAATCAATAAAAAAGTCGGTTAAAATAAAGTAATTTAAATGGAATTAAGGGTTATACCTAGTTCAAGATTTTTCATGATATGATGTACCTACTTACAACATTTTAAATGACTCAATCACCATTATGTTGTTGTTGTTGGTTCATGATGATCATATCATCATAATCCTATATTATTCTCTACTTAATGCAAAATACCTAAAATACTACAATGCAATATAGTCTCGCTACAGCCCATGTCCAGTGTAGACTAATCAGGGACATTTCTCGGGCAGCTAGAGGTCCTCTCTAAGTATCCTGTTTCCACACAAAAAAAAAACAGGAACATCACCTATCTAATAAATATTTCTTTCCTTGTCCCTTATTTGAACCTGTGGTTGATGCTATATAGATTTCCCCTTACATTTACTAATTGATGCCATTTTATTTTTCCTAGGGCAAGAAACAAGGTTCGTACAGGTATGCCCCTGGAACTACAGCGGTCCTGAGGCAGAAGGTGATTCCACTGGAGGTTGAATCAGTGACTGTTCATCATGTGCAGCCCATGGATGTTGAGCCTTCAGGAAGTCGCCGTTGAGCTTCTTTTTTATTTAATATAATAAATTTTACAATATATTACGTTTTTTCTTCTGATTTTAAAGTGTAGTCTTCCTCATGACCATTGTTAAAAGATGGTGAAAGGTGTACTCAGGTTTATAGCATAGAATTAATGTAATGTAATTGTAAATTCTATATTTATTTTATTCGATAAAACCTTGCATGGACGGAATATATTACATATAAAAAATATATTTCTTAACTAATAGAGTATTAACAAAGACTATGTAAATTGGCATTGTTTGCAAAATGCAAGTCATTACATAGGGTAAATCGCTAGTAACTGGTCACCTCATACTAATTATAAACTCTGTGCACCTATAAACATAATTCATTTTAGTATAAGGTTTTAATTCTCATCTTTCAACAACAGGCCAAGTTATACTAAAATGAATTCTGCCTGTAGGTAAATAGAGTTCATTTTAAGTATGAGTGGCTATGTACTGAACGGTGGCCAGTTACTGGCGATTAACCCTAATTGCGTGCAAATGTAATGTAGCATACAAATAATTCTGCATTAAAAATGCATATTATAATGCTTTAATAAAAACCATTAAAGAGTAGTTTACGTTCAAACATTTGTTCATTTCTTACAACGTAATTAACTTCTATAAATACTGAATTATTACAATACCTTTATCCATAAATCATTCATTTGTTACGTTACATTTAAAAAATTATAATTAACTTAACAAACACTATGTTGTGACGAGACTTTGGGAATGGCTCATACCTATTTAGAGTATTTTAAGACTTAATAAGCATATTTGAGATTAAACTATTCCACTACTTTTTATGCAATATAAAATCCCAAGTGTCCTTCCACCGGAGATTCATGAGCTCGCTCTCGGTCAAATCTACATTTCCGTAATTGAGAACGCTGAATTTCTTAAAGGTTATAACCACGTACGCGAGCCACACGATCACGGCCACGATGAAAACGTTGACCAGCGGGCGCGTGCGTTCGCGCAGGCGTAGAGTGTAGTACACGTGCTCGATCACAAAGGCTAGGAGCAGGATCTTGAAGATGTAGGCGGGGAGGTAGTGGTGAAGGAAGAGAGTGCGGTCGACGAAGAAGTAGGGGAGGTAGTGCAGCCAGTAGCCGAGGAACAGCACGTGGCCGGCGCCGAGGAAGCGCTCGGTGGCGCGCCGCGGCAGCTCGCAGCACGCGCGGCGTCGGCGCAGCGCCAGCCAGCACAGCCGTGCCAGGTACACCAGCACCGACAGCGAGCCCGCGTACCACGTCACTAGGTTGCCGATCAGGTGGATTTGAGCCTGAAACATAATCTTATAGTTATGAATCTTCCCTAAATCCATTTTCGTAAGTAATAAACAAGGCTAAGTGTTAGTACCCGAGCCCGCTTTAGTCAGCCGTATAGGAAACGTTTTCGCTCGACAATATTTCTCATATTGAAGGGAGAATGTTCTCGAGTATAACCTTCGTTTAACAAAAAAAATCCTACGAAAATTTGTGAATAGGCGTGTTTACACCTAGCGCACGGCCTCGAGAGGAAATCACCGCACGAGGCAGCTAGGCTGGTGTGGACGTGCCTCGCCCGAGGCATTGCGGCCGCGCGTGCATTTGTCTCGGCCTTGGCACGTCCACACTAGCCGAACTGCCGCGCGCGGCAATTTCCTCGCGAGGCGGTGCGTCAGGTGTAATCACGCCTAATAACTTTCCGGCCAACCAAAGTGTTCTTTATGGCCTTTACGGCAACCAAAGACCGAATGACAAGTTAAAGAAGCACTCACGTTAGAGTCAGGCGAGAGCCAGTAGGCGATGGAGCGCGCGAGCAGCGGCCAGTCGGCGGGCTCGCTGGCGAACATGTGGCCGCTGGGCGCGTCGGCCGCGTGCGCCGCCATCTTGAACTGCAGCTCGAACAACTTCTCCCAGAAGGTCAGCTGCGTCTTGCCCGGCGGGATCATCTCGGCCGACACGAGCTCGCGCTCGCGCTCCTTTCTGTCTTCAGCTAAACAAAATAGCGAATATTTCCGTTGTCAGTTAGACTAGAACATAGGGCTTTGCTTAGATTAGTATTAACAAGAGTGAAGAGGGAATAAACAAAAGTAGCGCGATACATAATAACCACGTGAGAATAAAAGTTTAGGTATAAACAGCGAACAAAAGTATGAACTAAAGAATCGAATAGGCACTTATAAATAACATACATGCTTCAGAAGCAGAAGTACCCTGGTGGTTTACCTTTAGTATAACGATGTTCTTCGACGTTCCACACTGTATCCTGGTGAGTGAGCACCTTGTCAGCGACGACCTGAAATAGAGAAGCGGCCAAATTATTTTTTTGTTTCGTATATCTATATGGCATTAACCCTTTCACCGCCAAACATCGGGCAGAAAAATCGTGCCCTCAGCGCCATCGCGCGCGAGCACACACGATTATATTTTGGGCGTGATGTGATCACGCGCTGAGGGCACTTTCCGTACGCGTGTTTTGACGTCTTTGACGGTCAAAGGGTTAATAATAGTTAGATTTTTATTTTTCATCTTTTTCGCTGAGACTGGTACCCATGACAAATTTACGGAGCGACGTTTAACTCTTATATAAGCATAGCAGCTGGGTGCACCTCATGCTGGTGGAAGCCCCAGGCGGGCAGCTGGCGGCCGCTGAAGCGCAGCGCGGCGCCCGAGCCGTCGTGCACGAGCCGCACCAGCGACCGGATACTGTCCCACGTCGCGTCGTCGCTCGCTCGGTTGATGATCTCCACGCGCCACAGGTTTTGCGCCGGCATTGATACGTTGTAGTCGATGTAGCATGACACCTCCTGCAATGTTGTTCGGTTAATTGTCGAACAAATTTAGGAATGTCTGTATAAAATAGCTTTCCCACAGCGAGTTTCCCATAATCCAGGCGAACGCACTATCGCCATCTGTTGCGTTACTAACGAAACTGCGCAGTCAAACTCAACTTTCGTTGAATAGATAACGATGCGCCACCAGAACCATAAAGAATAGGTACAGCCTGTTTAGTTTAAAGTCATTTATGGGTGTAACTGTTCATACAGCTATAACTAATTGGCACTTCTGCACATCCCCATGCCGGATGGCGTCCGGTGGATGCACAACAACCAGGGAAGCCACGTCGGGTCGCTCCACGATGCATCAACTAGCCTTGAAGCTTAAGTAGGAGACCTGCTGATGTTCTAGGAGACAGTAACCTGCGACTGCGGCGACGAGGCCGCGGCGACGTCGTGCGAGTTGAGCGCGCGGCTGGTGATGCCGTGCAGCAGCTGCACCACGTCGCCGTGGCGGACGGCGTCGGGCGGCCGCGCCACGGCCAGCGACGCCACGTCGGGCCGCTTCACGATCCACCAGTTGTTCACGTCCTTGAAGCTGTAGCACGTCACTTGCTGCTGGTGCGAGGAGCCGCGCCCGTCCGCGTACCGCACCGGGTACACGTGCGCGTGCGAGTGCAGCCAGCACGTGCGCCCGTGCGTGTGCCTGAACGTTTTAAACACGTGTTAAGGATATTGATATCAGGAACCACCGAATCACCATATTAGAATTTTAGTCTATCAGAATCAGAATTCAATTTATAGTTAGTGTAATGACTATCAGTTCGCGTGCAGTGCGCAAGCGTTCCTCCTTTTTAGATCCTTTAGAGCCTGGTGCTTTGCAATCTAAGAGACAAGACACCTGCACTTTTGACATGTTATGAGCAATTTTTAAGTGGTAAAAAGCACCTTAGCGTGATCTGCGAGCCGTGTGCGACGTGTAGCGGTTGTCCGCGCGTAATACTGGCAAGGCCGCCTTGCAACGATGCCTGCAAATTGAATTACCAAACGTAAAAAAATATGCTTGTGCTACAAAAATATATCAAGAGTATTACATAACATAGAATAATTTAATATAAGTAACATCAAACTTATCTATGCACAAAAATGGACCTTACCCCACTTCAATAAGAATTTTTAATAAACTGCCAGACCATATAAAAAATGAAATAAATAAAATTAAATTTCTAAACTTGTTAAAACAATTTCTTCTAGATAAAACCTACTATGACATTGATGAATACATTCCAAAAATACTAATACTGACATAATTTCTAATAATAAGTATCTAGTCTCTCTCTCTCTCTCTCTCGTTCTAAAATTTCATTTTATTATTATAATGATGTACCTATCCATTTTTATCTAGAAAATATGGGTCAATCAACTTTTTCTTGTTTTTTTGCGAGAATTGCCCTTATTCATTATTAGTTTAACTTTTGTGGGTTATAACAATGTCAACATGAATCAAGATCCTTTACACGCATACCAGATCAGGAAAATAAATAATAACGACACATTATTCATTAAAAAAATGGGTGACCCAGCGGAAGAGCCGTTATTTTCATACAAAAGTGAGGGACACCTATGTCCACTGGGTCACTGGCATTAACGAAGATACGTGTTAAAATGTGATAGAAGAGATTGCAATTCGTAGCATGTTTATCTGTATTTTATATAAAGTGCATAACTTAGTTAAATATAATCCGCATAATTTATTTTTATCACTATTAGTCGAGGTATGCGAAATTTTGCTGACAAAGAATAGTTGATTGACCCATATAATGAAAATATGTATGTATAAATAAAAGATAATAATATATTTAAATTATTCTGTTAATATGTATTATAATTACTATTAAAAAATTAAGTTAATGTTGTTGTTATGCATGCATACTTTTAATGTAAGTACATGTAGAATTGCAGTGCCCTCACAGGGCTGTGTTGAGACATAAGTTATTTATAAGATCTGTTGTACACACAAAGCAATGAATAAATGAAATGAAATGAAATAACTGGAGGAGCTATTGATCTATGAAATAACAAATGAAGGGAGACTTTCCCATATCTTTAAAAAGAGAACTCATGGACATGTGCATTCTCCCCATCCTGACATACGGAGCACAGACTTGGTCTTTGACAAAAGACCTTGTCACCTTCGATAGAAACTGGTGGGAGACGGATCAAGACCGGGACACGTGGAAGGGAAGGAGGGAGGCCTTTGCCCAGTGGGACAATCTTGGCTCAGATAAATAAATAAAAATTACATAACTAACCTGAAAGGCGCTCGTCATCACACTGTCATGTGGCCCCGCGCGTGGCAGCATCTCTAGGTGCGCGTAGAACACGCCCACGTACACAGCCAGCGGCAACCCTACCAGCACCAACATACGCCAAAACGCAGAGAACAGTAGTCGCAGAGTGGAGTCTGTCTCTCCGATCCGCTGCCAGATCTGACGGCCCACTATGAACACCGCTAGGTAGTAAGTGTATAGGCCGGAGTATTTCACGCTGGAAAATATTATGATTCTTTTAATCTCGGTTCTTTAGTAGAGTTATCATTCAACTTTTATTGTAGCACATATTCGCGCACATACGACGCCTTTTGTCGAAGAGGGCCAGTTTTTGAGATCTTCGTTAAACTTAGACATAGAGAAATAATAAGCCTTATAGAGTTCTCACTCCATACAACTGGTTATTAGCCCGCAAGCTTGACATTTTGAAGGCTAGACGACTAAGGGGTTGAGGGAGGAGCAGGCAGGGGCCGTGAATACCAAGGTTTTACAACGGGTGCCCTAATCACACCCCCTGCACGCTCCTCCCTCAACCCCTTAGTCGTCTAGCCTTCAAAATGTCAAGCTTGCGGGCTAATAACCAGTTGTATGGAGTGAGAACTCTATTCTCTATGACTTAGACGAGAATTTAGAGAGCGTAACCAAAACTATAAGCGTCAATGCTACAAAAATGGAGGTCAAGTTATACTAGTCACATAGTCCCGGGAGAAACCATAGGTTTTCTGAATATAACCAGATTTATTGAGCCATATTTTCAGTCAATTTTGTTTTTTCTAGTTGTCTGTTATCTTGTATGCCCAATATGGTAACTACTGCTAACATTTAGTTGAACACACTACTTTTAAATAAATGTAATAACTCAGTACTCTATAATAGTAATTATCATTAAGTTAGTAAGGTTTGACTTACGAAAAACAACAGCCAAGTGAAACTGCACCAACGCATAGCCATATCACTGAAGAGACACCATTGTTCTTTGTACTCTTTATGGCACATAGAACTCCGCATAGTCCAAATAACATTTGAATACACTCCAGTAACATAAATCTGGACTGGGCTAGGAAACAATTCTCTGTAACAAACAATATACACCATTCCTAGGGAAGAAAATAAACTATGGAGGCAATTGGCTTATGGCCAGGGACCGAAACCGGTTACCAATAAAGGGGTATTAGATAGGGTATTTCATACAGTTGTTTTTACAAACCCTATCAACTTGGTAAGCAACATCATTGGCTTACCCATAGGTAAGCGCTTACCAAATGGAAAAACCCCTGAGGTTACCCTATCATGTGTTTTTAGAATGCAATCAAGCTATTGTAAACTCTATCGTTAAGACGTATCCATAGGGAAACCACATTGAACATGGTTAACCCTATTAAAACGCTTAACGTAACGATAGGGTAACCCAATAATAGGGTTACTCTATCGATAGGGTTACCCTACCATTGGGTTACCCTATCGAAAAGATTAATCAAATGAAGGGGTTTTCCGGTCCCTGCTTATGGCAAAGTATATCAGTTTAAAAATAACATGATTTTTATTACTGCATATGCTTTTGCTAAATGGATATGAATAAAGAGAACTTACCAAATAGAATTAAAACAGCAGCTAAGATAGCTGTCCACTGATATGTACACATTTCTAGCATCAACTGATAAGATACAGAAACCAGCAAACTGCCCGCCACGGCTGGCACTAGCCTTAAGGCTCCTATGGGCACATTGTCGGCATATGGGGAGCCGATGCGGTCAAAGGTGAAGTTGCCATCATACCCGGCAGCCTTACCAGCCAGATATAACAGTTGCTTGCCCAGTGGGGGGTGTGCATCAAAGAAAAATATGCCTTTGGTGTACAAAGACACATATCTTCCATAGTGTAGTTCATCGAATCTGCAAATGTATAACAAAATAGCTTATCTTCTTCTCTGCTACGGATTATAATATAAGGAGAATATTCAGTTGTTATCAATTATCAGAACAATTGCTAAGAGTATAACATTATACTTAATGAAAAGTATGAATCATAAGATTCATAGGTAGGGTAGGTATGTTAGTTTTCATCCACTTATCAATTTTGCCAGCTTTGTGATGCAAAAAATATCTTGAATTTAAAAATATTCAATCAATTTTACAGCTTATCAGTTCCACAGCATGTCAATTCTGCCTGCTATTCAAGTTTTTTCCTTATAATATAGTTGTGCCAACTTAGTCAAGTGGATGGCAAACTGAACCTGGACAGAGACAAGCATAACTAATAACTACACTACTTGAAGTATAGAGAAATTAACTAAATGTGATCTTTACTAACTTAATACTTGTGCTGCCACAAACTTGCTATAGGACTATTTTAAACAGAAATTAATTGAAATGTTTTGTTTACTAAAAGCTACAGTATTTGAATTGAGTTATATCTGACTTACACAATATATCTTGGTTCCTGCAGATTGTACAGGCGAGTACAGAGTGCTACAACTAGCAATGCCAAGCACACCAGGTCTAGCTTGATGTGTAGATAAAAACTGGAGGGTGCACTTTCTGCCTCCTTTATCAGAATATCATTTGTTTCTTTACGAGAAAGTTGTTCAGTTTCCTCTTCAGCAGGAGCTCCATCTCCCTAAGGCATGAATAAAACAAATATTAGTTTATATATAAATCTAATAAGGTTAATGATTAATCTAGATAAAGGAAACAAATATTGGTAATTTATTTTAATCAAATAAGCTGCAGTCTGCAGTTTCTGTTCTATTACAGATATATGTATACATATATTTAAAGGCTGTAAGAGGTATGTTGTCTCATTTAGGCATTTACCTAATTGTGTCTCATTCGAAATAGTGCAATAACAAACAGAACAATTACAAAGATTTGAATTACTACTTACAACCTCCCTTTCTTTTATGGTATTTTCTGTGTAACATTCTTCCGAAAGTTCGCTGACCTCGTTCGGCTTCTTTTCACCCTTACGTTTTCTAATATTACTCATATTATATTTTTCTGAAAGGAAAGTTTCTCAGAATCTACTATTTTTACCCCTTAAATCGTACGCATGATGAGTTATTAAATATTTCGTGTTATTTTTTAGTTTGCTGGCAAAACAACGGTACATCTCGCCAAACTTTCGAAGTTACAAAGCACAGACTACTTACAAAGTTTGACAATGACAAAAACGAAGAGTGTTTTCCTTTAAGAAGTTTGACACCATGTGATTTGCCAAGCAATGGCCAAGCCAAAGACCAAACGTGTAAATGCACCATTACTGCAATTTTTCAATGGACGGCTGGCAACATTTATCCAGTTGTCATTGTAGTCATTGTCAAAATACTTACAATTCCCGTTCCCGGTCAAATTCGTGAGAAGTTTTAACCGGTCATTTTATTTATTTATTTTATGTAATGTTATTAAAATTAGAATATTATTCAGTTCTTTAAGTCTCTGTTACGATGGATGGGTCTGTAGCATGCCCAGTGTGCAACCGAGAATTCAAAAAGGACCAAATTGAAGATCATGTCAACAAGTGTTTGTTTCTCAACACACAACCTGAGAAAAGCGTAACAAAACGAGTGGGTTCCATTTTTAACAGCGTCTCTCCCAAAGGCAAGCGGTTCAAGGCGGAGAACAATATAAACGACAATGCATCAAACCCTACGGAGGTACGTTAGAATTGTGTTGAGTAATTTAGTTATTAGTCCCAAGTTCCCAACAGTTGACAACTTATTTGTTTTGTTCCAGCCTCAAACTTCGAATTCTGTTTCTGATGAGAAGGAAGAAAATACTGGTAAGAGTATCCCCTTAGCTGAGCAAATGAGACCTCTTAGCTTGGATGATATTGTTGGACACAAGGACTCATTTGGTGCTGGCACTATGTTGAGATCTATGTTAGAACAAAACAAAATACCTAATATGATTTTATGGGGACCGCCTGGTTGTGGGAAGGTAAATATCCAGAATAACTAATTTATTCTGATAAAGTTGATAAATCATAGACCATTTCTACTTTAAGAAGTGTAACCATGCAGTCACAACACAACACAGGCACACTATTTATTTGTATAATGCTATCCAAGAGGTTGCACCGTCTGTTGTAACCTACGTCATATTATGCTACTCAGCCCTTTATCCTTAGCAGGGTGGTGGTGCTTGTTTCCTGTCCAGGTTCACTTTGCCGTCTGCCTGATTATACTGCTACAAATACAAGGTGTTTTTTTACGAGTCATATTCTGAGAGATGATTAGGTAAGTCATACTGAACAAATTTTTCTATAAGATCAGCCCTGAAATCACCAAAAAGTTTTGGCCTCCCCTTAGAAAACTTTTTTGTGATTTAGAGTTTATCCATAGTAAAAGTTGTTTTGTATGGCTTACCAAAACACCTGGCACAATATGGCTAGTTATTGCAAAAACAACCAAAATATTTGGCAAAATATATTTTTTATAAAAAAACTGCAAGTATGATTTATTGTTGTGTAATATAAACCTAAACATGAGGCAAGTACACAAAGCTGGAAAAATCTATAAGTGGAGGAAAACTAGCACAATTAGTGTACTTGTTGATTAAGCCAGGCAGTAAACATGGGCTTAATATAATATTTTTGTTTTAGACCTCAATGGCCAATGTGATTGCCCAAATCTGCAAAAAACAAAAGAATTTGAGGTTTGTGAAGATGTCTGCTACAATGTCTGGCATCAATGATGTTAAAGAAGTGGTAAAAGTTGCCAAAAATGAAGCTCAGTTCAAAAGACAAACTGTTCTGTTCATGGACGAAATTCATAGGTAACAAACATCTTGTGTTCAACATGGGTTGAAAGATATGGAAATTCTAATAAGATGCTCCACAACTTAGACAGTGCCATGTCCATCTATTGGGAATCCCGTGTATGAAGCATAAGGGAACCTTATTTACTACCAAAAGGAAAAAAGAAAGTAGTTAATTACAATTTTAATATAAGATGAAGATGAAAAAATAAAATACAGTTTTTATTGGTTTACAGATTCAACAAGCTTCAGCAAGACAGTTTCCTGCCTCATGTTGAGAATGGAACTATAAGGCTTATTGGTGCGACCACTGAAAACCCTTCATTCAGTTTGAACAATGCACTGCTCAGTCGCTGTAAAGTTGTAGTCATGGAAAAGTTGACTGTTGAAGATGTGGTGCTGATATTAGAGAGAGCAGTGGGGGAAAATACAGATGCCGTTCTGGTAGATAGTAAGAGCAACTTCAAATGTCCTTCGGATGGTGATATACCTAAGTATATAAAGAATTATTAAAGTTACCTTTGACTAAAAAAATATCCAATAAAAAAACAGGCTATGATTAATTGCCTTAGAATATTTTATACTATGAAAATATAACATTATTAGTTCTGTAAAATATATCTTTCTACAGTCAACCAAAAATATGTGTACATTTTGATCCTTATTACAATAATGTAATGAGCATGTATATACAACATATTTTTGGTACACATTCTACCTATATTGCTTACAATTTTAGTGCTCGGCTCCGAAATGCTATACAAACTAGTGGGTTCCTGGCAGCAAGTGTTAAAATTGTACACATTTTTGTCATTCCAACCCAATCAAACCAGAACTTCAAAACCTTGACCACTGATTGCCATACCATGTTTACTCAGTTGTTAGTAGTAAATACATAAAAACACTTCCAGGTGTTTAGTAGAACGCGCGTCACTTCACTGGCTGGCCGAGGTGTGCGACGGCGACGCGCGTGTGGCCCTCGGGGCGCTCGAGCTGGCACTCACCGCTCGCGTCACGGTTCGCCGCGTGTACGAAGAAGGGCCCGCACTGCTCACGCTTGAGGATATCAAGAATGGTATTAAGGTAAGGCATAGTCGATTTATGGCTATAGTAACAGAGGATGCTCCTGACTTTTAGATCTTTTTCACATACCTAAGGCGGAATCGATATAGCTGCGCCGCTGCAGAGTTTTAGCCGAGGTGTCCGTTGTATTGTAAGCCCAAACAGTGTGTCCGACTGCTCTAACGCGCATTATTTACATCATAATTGTTTCGAGCTTCATTACACGGGCAACTCGTGCAGCGGTGCCGCGCTCACGGTTTCGCGGCGGAGATGTGCTAAAGCCGTTAGTGCCTCCGCTGGCTTGGGCGTACATATTACGGGAAAATACCACGCGTCCGCGGCAGTTAGCGCTGCTCATGATTTGCACCCGCGCAAGACAGCAGAGCGGAGGCACTCTAAAGGCTTGTAGATATCGGGCCGTAAAAGTTGAAGCAATGCGGTTTATTAAAAAAATAAAATGTTTAAATTGCATTTTTACAACCTGTATAAACTAACAGATTCTCGTTGCATCCTATTTTAGTTGAGGTGATTTCTAATTCCAGTATGCAAGCATTGCAAGCTGATTAGAGCCCATGAACTTGTTCCACAGCGATCGCACATGGTCTACGACCACCACGGCGAAGAGCACTACAACACGATCTCGGCCATCCACAAGTCTATCCGTGCCAGCGACGACAACGCCGCGTTGTACTGGACGACGCGCGCGCTGCACGGCGGAGAGGACCCACTCTACATCGCGCGGCGACTGGTCAGGATCGCCTGCGAGGACGTCGGTGGGTATACAGTCCACATGTTGCACACGTACAGTCGCCTTCAGATATATTGGAGCGGCCAAGGTGGTCACAAATATCTGAACAACGCCTGTATTGTCAAGACGATAAAGTGCAAGTTCAGATAACTTGGCCACTCCGATATATTTTATGTTCTTGTGTGAACTAAGGTCACTATGAATGAGGGAAGCCCATATCGTCTATTACAGGCTTAGCTGACCAGAATGCTATAGTAGAAGCTGTAGCATGTCTGCAGGGTTGCCAGCATATCGGAATGCCAGAGGCCGACGTGCTGCTAGTGCAGTGTGCGGTGAGGCTAGCGCGCGCATCGAAGAGCAGAGAGGTGTACGAAGCTATGAAACGGTGCCAACAGTCTCTTAAAGAAGCGAGGGGACCGCTGCCGCCCATACCTCTACACTTGAGAAATGCAACTTCAAAACTAATGAAACAAATAGGTTTGTGTGATTGTATTATATCACTATATATTATTATATCACTTTCCTTGTGGCTTTTTAAATCTAGACACTATTCATTATTCTGTGACAGTATGTAGGTACAGTCAAGGAATTTGATTCGCGTACCGTCTTAAGTCTAAATTACTGATGACAATTAATAGTACTAAGGGCTATGTTTCTTCGCTTGCTTGTATAAGCCTTATGATATTCTGACATTAAAAGCAAAAAATCAACGAAACGGTACGCGAATCAAATTCCTTGACTGTACATTTTTACTGGTATTTTTACATATTCACTGGTGCCTGCTACGCAGGGCTCGGAAAACGGTATTTGATCCGTACTAAAATACCGGTATTTTTTTCTTTTTTTCGTTTATTATTTCATCCTAAATGCAGTATTGAGTTTTACATAAAACCCATAAAATAATTAAATATATTGGGTTATTTCGGGTTTTCGCAAGAAAACCGGTTTATAGCCCTGCCTCGTAGTCATCAAAATATATCGGAGCGGCAAGCTACGTGACGTAGCCTACGCCTACGTGGCCGCTTCTATATATCAGATTATGACTGTACTTATTACTTATTTTATAGGATACGGAAGAGGATATAATTTACTGCACAAGGACGAATCTGGTCTAACATATATGCCACAAGGTATGGAGGACGTGGACTTCTTTCATAACGACGAAGGCCAGGGTTAACGTTAACTGCAAGTCAAATAAAAGTTGATTATTACTAGTGTCAATGTTTTATTTATTTGTGATAATCTCATTTTACATTCGCATGACATGGTAAAAATGTTCTATTTACAAGACACACAAGTAATATTACAAATTTATCTATAACATTGTACCTTTCGTAACATTGCCGGCTTTGTTCTGCCACTGTATTCGGTCTCAATAATATAAAAATAAAATACATAGTGTATTTCCCTGACAATAATTATTTACTGCACACTGCATGTTTGCATACAGTGTCTTCAACAGTGAAAGGTTCTCCTTATCACAGGTAAGATTGTTACATTTGGAGCCGTCAAGAGCAGTAAAAATATAAAACAACCGTTTTTATCTTTCACTGTACACATACACATGAAGATTATCCTTAACTCCGACTGATGTAACCTATCTATTAACTCTAAAAGCATGTTACGCTAAATTTACCTATTACATATTATTTAAATAGTTTCTTAAGTAGATAGATAGTTTCAATACACCAACCAAAGTATGTAATCTTCATACACAATGCATTGACTTGACGTTTTAATCACACGGATAATTTTGATATACAATACATATTTAATAGCATTAGTCCTAAACAATTTCGCTCTTAAAAAACTAAAAGTACGAAAGCATTTAAAACTATTGCTTAATTCACAGCATTTCGTTATTATGATAAAAAATACAAAGTATCTAACTGCCTTACCGTTTATACTTGAAAAATTACTAGTCTATCTTGTCTTGAAACTTACTATACACCAATAAAAGGCGTATTTTTAAAATACAAAATATTGAAAATCTAAGATATACATATGATAACAGATTGCAAGAAGGTATATCATTTTAAATTAGCTAAGTCTATACTAAAAATAAAGTTGAAACTAATGTTTCTAAATAAAATAAATTAGAATCAGACTTCTAATTTGGATCCTGTTATGAGGAACAGGATTTCGATATTTTTGGGTCCAAAACATCAGGAATACTACAAAAACATCACACTTAATTTTTTAGTCAATAGTTCATAAAAGGATGCTCTAAAATTGGAACGCTTGCTGGCTGGCTTAAATTGTTTAAACCCATTCCATTTCAAGTCACGGCTCCTTAGGCTTGACGAGCTGCGCTTGTAGGAGGAAGCTACATATGCCGAGTATATTTACACTTAGAATACATATTCGGGGCCGGCCATGTCGATCGCCCAGCGGAACTTGTCGCGCTGCGTCTTGTTGTAGATCTTCTCAATCGGCACGCCGTGTTTCTTGCACCTGTCATTATAAACAAACAAACATTTAGTTTATTGACAACAATAAGTACCTACAATTCTGATCGGACCCATCAAGTTATTAATTAAATAGAGATTATAAAACTCCAAATAAAGTATTAAACAGATCATTTCCTTTCGATTTCTTTTGCAAGATTTCTGTTGTTCGGTCGCCATCTGATAAATCCAAGCGGCCAAGGTACTAAAAATACTATTATCGCCGTCATTAGAGGCGTTGTTCAGATATTTTTGTCTGGTCACTCAGATATATCTGATGGCGACTACATTAACATCAATTCAATATCTACGTTAAAAAACTTACCAAGCCACAGAAATACGTGGATCGAGATAGTTGAGCTTAGAAGTTCCAAGAGCAATAGTTTTGTTTTCGTCACGGTCAGTTTCCTGTAACTCTAGCTTCTTCAGCTGGTCCCTCAGCCGCTCCAGCGCCTTCTTCTTCTTGTCGTGGTTGATCCTCTCCTTGGCCGACCCGCGCTTGGCGGCCTTGGCGGCGTCCCGGCATTCCTGCTCAGCCTCATCCACTTGATCGCGTTTTACTTGTATCTTTTCTTTCAAGGCTTCCATTGATTTGGAGTGACCTAGAAATATTTAAAATTTTAAGTATTACTATTATTATTACTTACTTGCAACATAAGATTACATTACTTATAAAAATTGTTAATTGTAAGTTTTTTACTAAATAAACTAGGGTAAATAGTCTATAACGAGCAGTGATCGGTTATTTTGATTAGACACGGAGTGAACGACCTAATCATTATGTGACTTAGATGTTAAAGTGTAATAAAATAAACACATTGTATGATTTGCCTTTTCTAACAACATAAAGCCCGTATTCCTGGGGCATAATATAATGATTGAGGTAGTTCACTCCGTGTCTAATCCAAATAACCGATCACTGATAACTAGCCACCTTATACTAAATATGAATTCAATTTATATGTCAACAGCATTTATTTTAGTATAAGGTATCAATTACTGGCCACCTCATACTAAAATGAATTCTATTTACCAATAAATAAAATTGATTTTTAGTATAAGGTGGAAAGTTAGTACCTACAATATTAAATAAATGCTGGAAGAAACATACCTTTAGGCACAGCACGTTGATGGTTGCACAGCACAGCCACAGCTCGATTAGCTCTGTTGTAAGCTAATATTTTCTCTGGTATTGACGCATCCCCATCAGTCAGCTCATCCAATTGATTTTGTAGTGTTATAGATGCATTGTAGGTACGGAACACTTTAGCTGTTAGTCCAGGCATCAAATCCTTAAGGTGTTCATTTAGTGTCTGTGTGTTGAGCCTGTCAAAAAGGTCATCACTGCCTTTCTTATTTTCCATGAACAATTCGAGATTCTTATATACGCGTTTCTCTACTGGGACTTCGTTATAATACCTAATGGAATCTTTACCCAGGAAATCAAATACAACTACATATTCCTTGCCATCCTTTTCTTTAAACAATTGAATATGTTCCACACGCAGCGAGCAACAACCAACAGTATCAGCCTGATCGTCATCTTTCTCATTACCTGCTCTCAATGCAAGCCGATCAATGAAATAGAGTGCCACAGCTCTCTGACGAACCCGCATTTCCTTTGCTTTCCAATCATTGCGATAAGTGTCTCTGATTTTATCAATACACTTATGTAACTTTCTTGCAGTTTCATATTTTTGCCAATCTTTTTCACCTTTCAATTTGGAACTAGGGTTCAGCATGACATACTTTGACTGGCCCTGCACATTTTCTGTCCATGATGCTAACCACGTGACTGTATTGTCATGCCTGACTTCCTTCCACTTATGTCCCGGAGGTGGCTTGGGTATTTTACTGTCTTTGGAACAATTTATAAGCACATCCTCAGGCATAACTCGCCGTTTTAACATACCCATTTTCGGATGCTCTCCGCGCCCTCTAAAAAGGCCTGGAGGTTCTATTCTAAAGTTACCAATTTTTTCTTTATGTCCATCGATTGTGCAGAATCCATATTCTTTTTGGATTTCCTCATTTTGAGCTTTTAACGCTGCCTTTTCTTCCTTAGTCCGATTTTTATTTTTTTCTGAAACACTCTGGAAGTAAGCTTGCATTTCTTTAAAATCGCATTTGGAGAGATCCTTGATTAGCTTAGTCTCGTCATGTGTCATAACTTTGCGCCAGTCGGTCATGAAGTTGTTGTTGAACACGGACTTGGTGGTGTAGTCGTGGTCCAACATCCTCGCGTAGAACCCGGCCACCTCCTCGGCGTTCTCCGACAACCTGATCACTTTGCCGTCATACCGGAACTTGACATTTTCAGGCAAAGGCTCATAGTCTGGCGCAAACACGGGCCCTTTGTGCTCCAAAAACTTCCATTTAGTTCCATCATCCTTCTTTTCTTCTTCCCACCTTAGCAAACGAAAGAGATTTCAGGTTAATTTTTGAGCTTGTTATAAATCAATAACAAATACAATTATCTACTAACAATAACTACACACTTTATTCTTCGAGTCCTGAGTTGCCTCGAAGCAATATGTTTAGATTTGGGCAATGAACACCGACAAAAAGCAATTAATTTGATGCCTACACTAAAAAGCGTCATGTCTAAAAGACATAACCTAAAAGAAGAAACACGGGATGTCACATTGACATGGCACAGTGGCGCCACCTAGAAAAGTTTAGTATTACTTTTTAGTTACTAGAATATTGCACAGATGGCGCGACGCCTCTCAGAGACAAGGTAATGTTCAATAACATTGATCTATTTTGTATTATAATAGTTATAATAGTAGTTTATGTAACTGTTACGTAATAGGGGTTCCTAAAACACGAGTGTGGTTTTATGAAACGAACGAAGTGAGTTTTATAATAAGATCACACGAGTGTTTTAAGGCCTAATTACGTACAGTTACATACACTGCTTTATCTACACACATATAAACCCGAAATGATGATTGAATGACTGCCATTGCACGGATTGCACCACCGTCGCCATGGCCAACTCGATTGTGTCGGTCGGCGGGGCGCGTGCCGGCGGGCGGGCCCATCCCGGATTTTCATAATGAAATCGAATTTTTGCTTATTATTCGATAATAACATCGTTACAGATAAAACATTTGTGCTAACACTGCTAAGTACTAACGAAACAATCTATTTTTATGGTGGTTATAACGTGCGGTTTTTGAACACATCATGGAGGGTTTATGATATGGGTGTAGATAAACACCATTATAAAATCTAGAGAATGGCTAGTTACACTGGAACGGAGAACTAGCAAGGACAGGTCCGGTATCCCCCTTGCAAGGGTTTTCGAAGGGGTTTATTAAATTATTAAAGGGTTTCCCTTTCAACATTTATGTCATTATATCCTACTGTCTATGACGTTGTCCTATATTAAAATTTACAATTTCACAGCCGTCTGTCTCGTGCTATACATATCACTGGCCCAATATTACAGGGTTCTATGTTACATTTACAAAGTACAGTATTTGCATAAATAGAACATGTTTGCACTCACCATTTCCAGACTTCTCCCTCTTCTTCTTGCTTCTTCTTCCGCTTGGTTGGGCTGGCACTTTCTACAGGCTCTGCTTTAAACTTAACTGGTTTTGATTTAGATTTTGATTTCTTTATGGGTATTGGTTCATCTTCTGACATTTCCTCGTCATAACCTGACTCTGTTGTGAAAAAGTTGAAATAAATATTGATTCTAGGACAATTTTTTAGTCAGTTCTGTATGGTCCCATGCATTTTGCAGTTACTCTGGTTGGCACTGTTGGTATGTGCACATAACAAAGCCGCTAAGCTTTTTAAACTTTACTTCTATTATTAATTTTTCTTTGGTTTCAATAATTTCCTAACAATTATTAATAGTAATTTTTATAACAAAAAATATTGATTTACATTGAACTATAACTATGACTGGTGGTTGGTGTTTATACCTTTTTTAACTTTTTTCTTCTTTATTTTCTTCCGCATGGTCAATGGAGTGTCATCTTCACTATCGCTAGGGGCCCGACGTTTGGGTGCCATACGCGCTGACTGTAAAAATAACAATAAATCTTCAGTTATCAGTATGTACTTAAGTATTTTGAAACACAGCATATGAGCCACATCTCCCTCACCGAACAAAACACTATCCAAGTACCTAATAGATATTGAAATAACTTATGGTATGGTATATACCGGGAGATGGGCAGCAAGCATTTTCCGAAAGCCTAAACAACAATAAACAAAAAAAACTGCGCGTGCCAACCCGCCTGCCAAGCGTGGCGCGTATGGCAAACCCCCCCTTTAATAAAGGGGAGGCCTAGGGTTCAGCAGTGGACGTCTTATGGCTGAGATGATGATGAAATGATGATGGTATAAGATTTACTTTTTCTATGAGAGATTCATATCTGTTCGTAAGAACTATTATATAATCTGTGGTATAAGCCTCTACTTTCTGGAGTTTTGCTTATCAGAAAGAGCTGTCTCTCCCTATCTTCTATAAAGCGATTACAAATAGTATCACTACAGTTTCTAAGTTTATTCTTGGTCTGTAAGGGATTAGCGTCTTATCGCCTGGCAAACTGCAAATTGGAGGCGCCATAAAAAAAGGTTCAGAGCGCTAATGATTGTTAAGGAATTATCAACTCTTTAACTGTAGATTTTAGACACAAAATTAATAATTAAATGTAAAGCATCCTGCGCGGGTGGCCAGCACATGTCAGTGGCGCGTGCCGTGACAGGTAAAAGTTGCTGGTAGTTATACAGTTAATTTTGCGTCTAGAGTCATAGAGGTACATTAACTTACCAATGGAGTATCCTCCTCACTCTCCTCATCAGGAGGCAGTTCCGACAGAGGCTCGTCTTTGAACTGGGAGAGTGAATAGTCGCAAGATGACGCAGTGTTGTTGACAGTACCGGCATACCCATCATCACTTTCCTGCTCATCTTTCACTTCACTTTTTAATTCTGGCTCGTCCAACTAGTGAAAAAAAAAACATTAGATGGCGAAAAATGTATTACTATCCAAATTACTATAAAACCATTCTTATTCAGGTAGATTTTCGTTTAATTCTTTTCCTGTAATTAGTGTTAATTTATATAAGGCTTTTTATATAAGGCTTTACTACTAGTTTCTTATCATTATTATAAATATTATATCAAATACAAACAAAAAACAAAGATGAAAATGATTTTTCTCAAACATGCGCGGAAATGTTGTCGTTACGTTCGTAAAAATAGACTCGAAAGTATCACGTTTCGGGCGCCGTAAGAACACTTGATATGAAAAGCATTTTCATACTACTTTGCAGGCCTAGGCCTGCAAAGTAGCCGGCGCCCGCCACGCGCTCGACCGCGCGGGCGAGCCGGGCGCCGCCGGTCACTGCCGCGCGGGCGCCGGCCACGAGTGCGATAGACTTTTAGGCTTTAAGTATTAGGTTTAGGTCTTATTTCCACGCATTTTTTTGAGAAAAGCACTATACATGCCTCGGCGTGAAATCGGATTCCCGGCCTCGTATCCCTATCCGTATATACCTACTTGGCCGGAAATCCCTGTTTTCCCAGCCTCTGCTGTAATGTACTATTATTGGTTTAAGCCCAACTGGGTTGATAGTTTTTTTCCATGTGACTTGACTCTTGATTGAAGTACTTTACGCGAAAATGATATGGGGCCCGTTTGACGCGCGTTTTAAAATATATAAGTGAAACACAGGCAGCTTATAGATCTTTGCGCACCTACATTCTATGGACGTGCGTTTGTATCAATACAGAACTGCTCCATAGAGTGAATAACGCTGTTTTCGCTGTACTGTGAAGATGAAAAGAGTGAAGACAGGTGAACGCGGAGTAGCGGATTGAACGCGAAAGTGCGCGGAGCGAAAGCAGAGACGGCGCGATGGTACAGATGCGCGTAAGAGCAGTCGAATACGCTATTATTTCGCATTATTATTATTTATTATCCGTATATTTATTTTCTTTCCTAAGCTAGGCTTTTTACAATATGAATATAAAATTAAAATAAAATATACCATACAAAACAAGAACAATATAAAACATAAACACATTATAAAAAACCTAACCTAGAGTGCCGCCGGCAGCAGGGCAAGGCCCAGGCTGCCGGTGGTCAGGGCCGCAGAGAGAGGAATCTTCGGACTATACGCGCCGTGTCCAGGATTACCGCCTTCTGAATCTGACCCTTGATCCAACCACAACTCCGTAGCGAAAGTCTCTCAAGATGTTGGTCGAGACTCTTCGCTATGAGACCATTCGCAGAAACAACTATCGGCACAATGATCGCCGAATCGACCTCCCACATGGTTACCTCGTGAGCCAAGTCTAGGTACTTGCTGGACTTGTCCTTCTCGGCTTTCACGAGGTTCACGTCACATGGGACGGTGATGTCAACGAGCATGGCCCGGCATTGCGGTCGATCTATTACCACGATCTATTATTATTTCATGTGCGACTGTGAATTTGTGAAGTGATGCTGCGGTGTCGGACTGTCGGTTCTGCGGCAGAGATGTGCCCTTAACTATTGTTAAATGTTGTCAATATGTCAAGATTTCCAAATTTTACCATACCTGCATGGGCTCCATCTTCAAGGGATCTTCAGGTTCCGGTTCAGACTTTATTTTATCATGTTTCTCACTGCTACTTTTTTTGTCTTTGCTAGAACTAAAAACAGAATACAGAGTTACTATTTGAAACATACATTTTAATGACAAAATGAGGTAAATAGGACGGAAACAATCATGTATTATGCATACCGCATATCCTTCATTTGATCTAGCCAATTTAAAACGTTAAATGTGGTATTATATATTTCAGTCATGTTGTTTTAAAATGAATTAATAACTAGAAATTTATCTCAAAAATTTACACTAAATAATAGACATTAACTGTCACATGTCACAGATAATGATATAAAACAAAATTAACCAGTAAACATGCAGTAAACTTTGAATTCCATAATAAGGTCAAAGTGTAGTCAAAGCAGGGGGGTACAACTCAAAGTAAATCTGTCAAAAAATTTGAGTTTGACACGACGTATCCGATACGTTTGCATAAGTGCGAAAAAGAACTTGTCATGCGTTAAGAAGGGACAACATGATTCGTGACGTTACGTGACATTACAGAGGTCTCTCTGTTATACTATTATTTACTCTGTGGTCAAAGTCAATAAAAGAGTAAAATAAGGTAAACTAATATGGCTGACTAACAAACTTGCATTTCTAGATTTCTGAAAAATACAGGCATTTTTTGACACATGACGAAATACTAACAATTCATTATTTCAATATTTTTTTAATAATTTGCCAGTTTTGGGCAATGCGACCACTTATTGATAAGCAGTGTCTTATGAGGCGCGTACAACAGCATTTAATTCATCCTATGAACTCATTTGCACGTCATAGGTACTAGGTACTTGCCATAGAGTTAGAAGATAAGAGGCCCAGACTCAAACAAGATTTTCCGAAAATATAGCACAGAAAAATGTGTAACCGGCCAGTGCGAATTATTTAACATCATTAAGGTTGTATTACAAATTAAAAGAAAGATATGATAAAATTGTACCTGTCTTTCATCTGGCGTTCAAAAATCTAAACATAAGAGCAATGGAGTCGCTCTTGAATCAATTACTTTATTGTCTTTATTATTTGTAATTTTTTTTATGAATTTTTATTAATAAATATTGATAACTTCATAATTATATCTATTTCGTTAATTAGTTGGTTTTAATCGATTTTTATAGTGTGTCACTATCATCGCAGCCATAAGACGTCCACTGCTGAACGTAGGCCTCCCCTTTAAGGGGGGGGATTGCTATACGCGCTACGCTTGGCAGGCGGGTTGGCGCGCAAAGTTTTTTTTTTGTTTATTGTAGTTTAGGCTTTCGGAAGATGCTGCTGCCCATCTCCCGGTATATTCCCTTAGCAGACTCCTACTGCAACCACGGGAAGATATAGTGGGGGACAATTATAAGGCAGGGCCCACGGCTCTTATAGTGTGTATTTTATTAAATTGCCTTCATATGGTAGTGACAAAATATTATGAAATTATTAACCATATACATAGTAGTTAATAATTCTATAATTACTTTTAAATAATACATTTTCATAAGTTTGTGTCTTCCAAAGCTAAGGTTTCATATTTACATACTAGCTAAAATCTAATAATTTTATTATGGATAAAAAACTAGTGCAATTTAGGGCAGGCTACCTGGGTCTGACCCTTGCTGGAGGTTATGTAAATTTCATTTTGAAACAATGAATACCTACAGTAACCACTCTTTTTAATTTTATTACCATATTTTTTAGTAACTTGTGGAACATATGTTAATAAAATTTACAAAATAAGTTTAGATTATTTTCTGACTTTCGTAATTTAAAAAAAACTAACAACTACTCCACTAGCCTTATGCCTCAATGCTGTCAGTTCAGTTTATATTACGAAACCTTTACTTCCTATCGCCAATTGCGCCAGGGTATGTTGACCTTCATGTTGTAGCATTTAAGCTTAATCCCTAGTCTCACTTACACTGATAATATTTTAATGAAACATTTGTTAGTCCTTTGTAAATAGCCTCCTCGGAACGATCAGGCTTCGCTCAGCTCTCTTGGGCATTAAGAGTTGAGGATTGACTTGTTTTACTTTTCCAAATATAAAACTTGGCTAAATAACAAAAGTTCCAGGTTTATGGTTGGCTACCATTATTTATTATAACCAGGTTGATTAGTACTTTCAAATGGCAGGCCACTGGACATGGCCATATATGTGAACGCACCAGAATATAATGACGGTAATATGTAAACGTTTGCCAATATTGACTAGAGGTACTATTTCACTAAGAATAATAATATAATACAAAGTTAAAATGCATTACTAACCTATGCTTGTCTTTACTACTGCGATGTTTGTCCTTATCACTGCGGTGCTTGTCTTTGTCACTCCTATGCCGGTCCTTTTCACGGTCGCGATCTTTGTCCCTTGATTTATGTTCCTTATCTTTATCCTTTGATGAAGATGAGCTCTTGTGCTCCCGGTCCTTGTCTTTAGAAGATGACGATGATGATTTCTTTTCACCATTGCTGCTGCTGCTCTTGTGCTTGTCCTTATCCCGATCACTTCTGTCCTTGTCACTCTTGTCTTTGTCCCTATGTTTGTCTTTATCACTGCGGTGTTTATCCTTGTCACTGCGCTCCCTGTCCTTGTCCTTGCGATCCTTGTCACTACGTTCTTTATCTTTTTCGCTACGATCTTTATGCTCTTTATCACTGCGATCTTTGTGCTCTTTATCACTGCGGTCTTTTTCACTTCGGTCTTTGTCTTTGCTAGAGGACTTATGGGAGCTGCTGTGGCTCTTACTGCTGGAGTGCTTTTCTTTATCTTTATCTCTACAAATTAAGAAAGTGATGACAACGATTTATCCAATGGTGGTATAACATAGCGTGTTGCGAATTTTCTAGAAAACTAACCTGCTCGAACTGCTGCTGTGTTTGGAGCTCTTGTGGTCGCGGTCCTTGTCACGATGCTTGTCCTTGCTCGACGACTTGTGGCTGCTCTTGTGCTTCTCGGAACTACTATATCCGTTGTGGATACCGTTCACGTGTTCAGTTTTATTGCCATTTACCTTTCCCTGCGAATAAAATAAGCGAATTTCTTGACATATATATTTAAACACATAAAAATACTAATACCAAAATTTTATATACTAAATTACACCACAAGTTCGTTTTACAGGCATAGTACATTTTTTAATAAGTTTCATGAACCGACGCTTCGCTCTTCAGGGACTTAGTCGTTGACGCCATATTGGGACTTAGAAAATTTTGCTTCACGGGCCGTGTACACCAGTAAATAAGATAATCCACGACATAATAGGACACAATAACTTAACAAAATGTATTAGATTAATAATTAGAAATGATTTGAATACTTACTGACTCACAATCATTATCATTAACTGGGTTTTCGACACTCATTTTGCCTACGTATACTCAACGTTGGCCCGAATAATGAGAGAGATTACATGAGAAGTGTGGCCGAGCCAACAGACAGCGCAAGCAAATTCTAAGTGCGGTGAAATGACGAATACGCATGCGCCCCAGCCGGTCAGTGAAGCAAGCGTACACAACTTCAGTTGAATGAATGACCTATTTGGGTCAATTTTGACCCTGGCAACATGTTTACATTACTGTCAATTTTCAAGTCAAGCTGTCAAATGCCACTCAAATGTCAGCCATATTTTCCTTTTTATTTTCAATCGGATAATTCAGATTCTGAATTCGTTAATTTTATTATTGGCTTTTACCTGTAGACACTCAATGTGTCTACACTATCCCTGTGTATTAACCCCTGTATGCCACGGATCGTCTGATAAATGAAAACAAGCAGGTATTGCTATTCATAATTATAGTGTTTTAATTATGCATAATAATAAGTGGTCAACTGGTCACAAACAACTACAAAAACAATCTTGTTTAAGTGTATTTGAGTAAAAAAAGAACTTGTAGACTTGTAAAAACGTTTTATTATTGATGCTTGGTCAAGTTTTTTAAAAGGGTAAAAAGGGTTACAATATAGGTTACTATATTAAAGTAACACTTAGGTAGTTGCTGTTTCCGTCACTTTATAACAACGGTAGGTACCGTGTACCGTGAAGTGCTACAACTTTGCCTGGCTTCAAGCCAAGCAAAGTTGTAGCAGGTTATCTAAGTTTGCCTTTAACAGTATTTGTTAAAGGCAAACTTAGATTACAGTAGCCAACAATCAGTCTATTTGATCTGTTTTTGTCACCCCACCTGCACACTTGCCCAAAAATATAAATATCCCTGGATTACTTTCTTTTGAAATATTAAACCGAGATGCAATACAGGTTTCCCAGTTCTTACACATTTTTCCAAGCATTCACAGGCTTGTTAAAGCTTTGAAAGCATGACAATATTATACTTACAGTAAATAAGTACTTAGACAAGTCTACAGGTAGATAAAATCTGAGGTTGTCTAATGAAATCAATTAATTACAAGTCATATTTTCTATTTAAACATTGTCAGGCACTGATTAAATTAGGAATTTTCAGGAAATCAAATAGCATTCTACCCTATTGAAGATAATAAGTTATATCAACGCAGAATTAGGTCAATGTTTTTCTATTTGTCATTTGCTCTTTGTTTGATCAGTTGAACTTCTGTTGTACACTGGTTTTCCATTGGCATCCCAAGTGCTTTTCAGCTTTTTGAATGCAAATGCCATGTAGATTGCTGCAACAAAAAAAGTATCATTACATTTCCTGTTTATTACAATTATCTTTATCATATTTTTTACTTATGAGTGAACAATACTTACTTGCAGCTTCCCATTCCCTTTGACTCATAGTCCCGATTCTATCCCTTTCAGACCTTTTTTCTGTTTGTTCCCAGTGTTCTTTAGCATGTTTATAATCTGTCTCTTCTCCTATAAGCTCCTTACCTGGTGGTGCAGGGTAGCTTTCAAAGCACATGATTCTGTTCAACAGTGGTTTGTACTTTTCACAATGGTCTTTATAAAAGTCAGCTAGCCCAGCGCTGTAAACCAGTTCTAAGCCATACTCAGCGGCAAGTTTAATAAACACCTGAAAGTTGACCAGAAATTCAGGACAGTCTACTACTCCTTCCAAATTAAAATCATATTTGGCTCCAAATAATGGATAGCCTTCCTTTGGGTCAAACAGCAGTTTTATGTTGTATATTTTGTTCCCAAAAGCTCTGTCTGGAGATTTCTGCGCTCTTGACACTATTTCATAAGCATTGGGAATAGTTCCAAAAAAATAACCATCAGGTTTTAAACACTCAGATATGTTGGTCAGCATTCTGCGAGCTTGTGCTAAACTCTCAAAACTGTAATGTAGTCCAAATTGGCAGCTGACAACATCAAAACTGATTGAGGGGTCACGGTACTTATCCCTCAAAGTATCTTTGGTGCAGTCTGCAGCAATAAACTCTGCAGCAAAGAGTCGCCCACAGCGACGCCGCAAGTCTTCGTAGCGCGTCTGGCATTGCTGCACAGAAACCTCCGCAATATCTGCAAAAACTACGCGTTCTACTCTAGCTTTTTGCCATTTGCTTAAATCACCACCTTTGCCACAGCAAATATCGAGAACCCTTAATGGTCTGCCATAATCCTTTTCCCGTATTTTATCGGTATATTCTTGAATGAGAACGCTTTTCACCCAATTGTTAAAATTTCTCAAGTAAAATATAGGAGAGTTAAACCTCTCCTTAAGTCCTTTCTCTTCGAGGTGATTATAATGCGCCGCGACGACTGAAGCGTGCTCCTCGCCCTGAGGCAAGGACGTCGGTGGAGGCTTGCCACCGTTTTCAGAGTGATCACCGTCACCGTCATGATCTTTCAAATCATTTCTGTCTGTATGTTCAGCACCATCGTCCACTAAACTTGTCATGTCAATATACTAAATATATCTCATTAGTCAATTGAGATTCTATGTTTATTCAGATTTTATCAAAGTATTTGTTAAAAACGTAGCTTAACCTAAACTTATGTCAACGTTTACTTCGGTTTCTGTATTTGGCACAACTGCCACGAGATTCAGGAGTCAGAGTCAATATCTGCTTATTAAAGTGTACTATTAAGTACATTAACCAGAACACGCGGATTAATAAAACACGAATTATTATATTAAATTGACAATGGACCACCAATGAACCGCTATGCTAATTACTATTCGACACAAAAGAACGAAACGAATGGGATTGATTGTCACCCGTCACCCATTTATACTCGCACAGATAATGCAAACAATTTGGAATGAATGAATGGTTTTACGATGGTTAAGGGTCACCACACACCTAGCGGAATTCCTCGCGGAATTAGCGGAGGTAGCGGAAATTTGTCTATGTTAGCGGAAATTTGTCTATGGTAGCAGATTTTTTGTATGGAAGCTGTGAAGTTCAGAAGTTGGTTGTGGTCAGGATGGAGAACTTCGTGAATCAATGATTAATGTAAACGATTAAACGCTGAAGCTATATTTTTATAATTGGTTTTATTTAGTAGACTTTTTTAATGTCTTGACAATATTCTTTATCGAGTTATTTGAAAGATATGTTTTTCCTTTAACAGTAAACTCTATGGTATGGTCAGTATGTAGGTGGTATACCATACTTCACATCCTCGGAAGTTTTTAAGAATTTAGAGATAAATTCTTTAGTCCTATTCTAGAACTTAAATCTTGTAGTCTGGGTCCGAATAGAGGCTTTGTAAACATGTCAGCTAATTGGATCTCGCCAGGAACTTGCTTGACACTGAAGTCTTCATTGCTGACACATTCTCGCACGAAGAAGTGTTTTAATTTAATGTGCTTGGTGCGCTTGTGGTATTCGTACTTCGGGTTGTGCGCGAGATAAACTGCTGACTTATTGTCTAAGTTCAAGACCGGTTTGTCAATATTAGTCAGGTCGTTGAACAGTCGATTCAGTCATAATATTTCTTGTGCGGATTCACTTGCCGCTATTACCTCGGCTTCCGTTGAAGAAATCGAAACGGTTGTTTGTTTTTGGCTTCTCCAGCTTATAGCGGCGCCAGAGAATAAGCACACCATGCCAGAAGTCGATCTTCCCGTAGACTGGTCTCCTCCATGATCTGCGTCGCTGTAGCAGACCAAGTGTGGCGGTGACTTCTTTGTAAATATCAGTCCCTTTTCTTGTGTCCCTTTTAGATATCTGAAGACGCGCTTGACTAGCATTACGTCTTCCTTTGTAGGTGTTTCCAGATTTCTCGAGGCGACTCCAACAGCATAGGAGATATCAGGCCTCGTACCTACTGATAGATAGGCTAAAGCGCCTACGGCTTGCCTATAAGGAAAGTTCGGCTTGACGTTCTCATCTGCTGCCGAATTATCTTTGATCATGGGCGACGGCGCTGACTTGCATTGAGACATTCCATATTTTTCCAATACTTTCTCAATGTAAGCTTTTTGACATAAAGATATGGAACTATCCTTTCGCACGCTTATTTCCATACCAAGGAAGTAGGATGCAGGCTTAGCTGTAATTGTGAATCTGGTTTTAAGTTCATTCAAAAACTCCTCACCTGCTGCCGTTGAGTTGTGCGCTACAAGTCCATCATCGTAGAGAGCTATTGCAACCTTGGATTTACCTTTGGTTCGCACGAACAGACATGGATCCGCTTCGCTCTGTTTGAATCCAGTTTTCAGTAGGAATTCTGCTATGCAGGTATTCCAGCAGCGAGGCGCTTGCTTCAATCCGTAAAGGCTGCGCCTTAATTTACAGACTCGTTTAGTTCCATCTCGATAACCTTCAGGCTGTTTCATATAAATTTCTTCCTTAACTTCGCCGTTTAGGAAGGCGGTTGTCACGTCAAACTGAGTCAGTTTCAGGTTTTCACGAGCAGCGACTGCAAGTAGTGATCGTACAGTGCTCAGACGAACCACTGGGCTGAACGTTCTGTCGTAGTCCACTCCAGGTATTTGGGAATAGCCTTTAATGACCATTCTGGCCTTGTACCTCTCGATGGAACCATCGGGGTTCATTTTTACCTTATACACCCATTTGCAAGGTAGGGCTTTGCGTCCTTTCGGTAGGTCGACCAGATCCCATGTTTGGTTGTCTTCTAGTGAGCGAATTTCACTTTTCATTGCTTCTTGCCATTTTTCGCTGTTTGTAGATTCCATAGCCTCTTTGAAAGTTTCAGGTTCCCTCGGTTTGTGAAGATTTTCTATTTCTTCAGCTGCTGCCAAAACAAAATCATCGTACCTTTTTGGAGCAGCGATGGTTGACCTGTCTCTCAAAGTTCGAGGTGGATTTGTGTCATCTTCAGCAGTTGCAGCGTCTTCTTCATTATCCGCACCAGTAGCATCAGCGGATTCGTCATCATCAACTAAGTTGTTGGAACCGTTGAAAGATTCGTACTTACTTTCGTAGTTTTGTGGTTCCAGTTGCTGAACGTCTTCAGTGCTGTTGACCGAGTGTTGTCGCAACGTATTGTCGAGATCTTCATCATCTGAATCGCTACTGCTGTTAAGTGGCGCGACTTCTCCATCTTCATAGTCGTCAAGTTGTATCGTAACTTGTTTGCTTGGTAATTTTGACGGTGTTGAAGGTTCGGGAGGTCCAGAAAGATTGTCATCGTTGAAGAGATCGGTGATGTCGTTTTTGTGTGTGTTGTCGTAAAACATACATTTCATCACGCGGATATCCTTCGATGTCACCACTTTGTTTTTGGATGGTAGAAGAATCTTGAATGCTTTTGATGTTTCAGAATAGCCAACGAACATGCCAGGAATTGCTTTTGGTGCAAATTTGTGACCATTAGTGCCTTTGATGAGGACGTAAGTTTTAGAGCCAAATACATATAGGTGGTGAATGATAGGCTTTCTGCCAACCCATAGTTCGAATGGCGTTTTGTTTTGAATGGCACTGTTTAGGCTCCTGTTGGATAAATAGTTCGCTGTTGTAATTGCTTCACCCCAGCATTTTAGTGGCGCTTTTGCGTCGATCAGTAGGGCTCTTGCTTTTTCGATAAGAGTGCGATTTTTGCGTTCCGCAAGACCGTTCTGGTGCGCTGTGTGCGGTGCACTTAGCCTTCTCTGTATCCGGTAGCGTTTTAGGTAAGCGTCGAAGTCCCTGTTGATATATTCGGTCCCGTTATCTGTTTGTAGAACCTTCAGTTTGTTCCCTGTGTGCGTTTCTGCTAACTCTTTGAAGTCTTTAAAATTTTCTAAGACTTCGCTCTTGCTTTTCAGCAGGTACACTCGACTGTATCGGGAGTAGTCGTCAATGAAGGTGACGAAGTACTTGTTTCCGCTTATTGTGGGCGTTCGGATAGGTCCACAAACGTCAGAGTGAACAATTTGTAAGCATTCAGTTGTTCGTTGAGTTGTTTTCTCACGGGGAGCGGGTACTCGATGCATTTTGGCTTGGATGCAGGTTTCGCATTCCGGTAGTTTTTCGGAAGGATCAAAGTTCAAGCCAATGAGGTTTTGGCTCTGAAGTGCTATTTTTAAATCTTTGGCGTTCATGTGACCAAGTTTTCTGTGCCAGTCGTAGATGTTTGATGAATCAACCTTGTTTGTGGTAGTTGGTGCTATTTCATCGTTATCTGTGGCCAGGTTGTAGCACTCGTGCTTGTCGGGCTTGATGTAGTAGAGACCATCTTCTTTGTAAACAGTGAGAGTTATTCCAGCTTTTTCGTTGTTGACTGTTGCCTTGTTTTTGGTGAAAAGGACAGAGCAGCCAGCGTCTGTCATCTTGCTAACAGACAGAAGGTTAGTGCAAAGACTGGGTACGTACAGTGTGTCTTTCAGGTGCGTGAGTGCATCTCCGCTGCCATTTTTTGTAGTAAAAGAGACTGTTCCCTTTCCTTTAATCTCTGCTTTAAAATCTTCCGTTGCAAAGTTGAGTTGACTGGATGTTTTCTCAATTTTCTTAAATAGGTCTCGTTGATAGGTCATGTGTGAGGTACAGCCGCTGTCCACAATCCAAGTGCTGTCTTCAGGCTTCTTGTTTGACTTGTTTCGTGTAGGAAGACACTGTGTAGCGAAGTGGTTATGATGAGAGTCAGTGTTTTGTTTATGTTTGGGCTTCTCATTATTTTTCTTCCAGCAGCTAGTACATATTTTGTGTGTTTTGCGTTTGAAGATGTTACCTCTTCGTTTGCAGATTCGACAGGACGCGTATAATGCTTCTTCTTGATATAAAGTTTCAGGTTCGTCGGTATTTGCCATGTTTTGATTATGACGTGCTTCAAACTCTTCCACTATTTTAGTTTTAAGCTCTTCTGGGCGTTGGAAGGTTGTCGCGCGATTCAATAGCGACTCTGAAGTTCTCATACTCAGGGAGAGACTGTATAACATCATAATGGTTAACAGGTCTTCGTTTATAGTGACGTCCATGTCAGCCAGTTTATCAACAGTGTCCATAAACTTGTTCAAGTGTCCACGTACATCTTGACAGTCTAATTTAGTAAGGATGCTTAAGAAGGGTCGCCTTACGCGCAGGTCCCTTACTGGCGTAAATGTTCTTAAGTTTGTCCCATACTTCTTTCGCAGTGCCGCAATTTATAATTTGTTTAAGCTCGGACGGAGCAATGATAAGGATGAGCTCAGATTTAGCCAGTCGGTCCTTATCTTTTTGGTCGGCAGTTGCATCGGCAGTTAATGGGGTCTCGACAAATTTGAACAATTTATGTCTTACTAAAACAGCTTCGGCTTGTATGACCCAAGTGTCGTAGTTATCCTTTGTTAGAGGATCGATTTTTATATTAGACATTTCGACTTGGTACTTACAATACAATTTTTAAATTTTCGTATAACATTATTTTATTTCAAATTTAGCGCTCTGCTACCATGTGAAGTTCAGAAGTTGGTTGTGGTCAGGATGGAGAACTTCGTGAATGAATGATTAATGTAAACGATTAAACGCTGAAGCTATATTTTTATAATTGGTTTTATTTAGTAGACTTTTTTAATGTCTTGACAATATTCTTTATCAAGTTATTTGAAAGATATGTTTTTCCTTTAACAGTAAACTCTATGGTATTGATGATGATCAGTATGTAGGTGGTATACCATACTTCACAGAAGCCATAGACAAATTTCCGCTACCATAGACAAATTTCCGCTAGTTCCGCTAATTCCGCTAGGTGTGTGGTGACCCTAAGAGTAGGGATGGTAGAAGGTAAAAGCGGTATTACACATTGCAACCTGCAGGGCCCAATCTGTCAGGTTGGAAGGTGTAATTGAAGGTAGGGCCCGTAGGGAGCTGAAGGAGGGGTAGGAAGAGGCAGGGTACACAACAGATTGGGCCCTGCAGGTTGCAATGTGTAATACCGCTTTAAGGATGACAATCTCTTTGTTACAAAAGTGTCCACCAAAAGGCGTGGAATTGGTGGCGCCCATAGGTGGCGCCACTTTAGCTTTAATAGTCCCGGGTTCCATAAAGCTCCATACCTGAGGCCAGTTTTATAAAGCTACAAGTTACAATTTACAAGCGGAAGTCTCTTTCTAACACATAGGGTTAGAAAGAGAGTTCCGCTTGTAAATTGTAACTTGTAGCTTTATAAAACTGGCCTCTGGAGGACGCATCGCCTCATCTTTCCAAGCAAAAAAGTCTGCCAAAATCTGAGGGGGGCGAGGTAGCATACATATGGCGTTTTCAATTTAAAGGTACATAATTGTCGGTTGTTAATAAAGTTTATTTCTAAATGAATTTTATGGCAGCATCGCCTTATTAATAACCGACAATGATGTACCTTTGACTTGAAAATATCACGCATATTTGACAGTAAGTCACGACACTAAATGGAGCAACAGATAGTCGACTTTACATATGTTAAAATATGGTTCATTATCGGATGCAGTCCTTGCAAATGTCAAACAAAAAAGCCAAGGATCATTTTTGCTTGTATTTTCAAACAAAATATAGAAGGCAGCAATCCTTAGGGGCGTTAAATATGCATAAGTGTCAAACGTCAAAATAGTTACTGCCCATGCCCGTCAGAAAATAAACGATTATCTTTGAATCGATTCTATATACGACGCTTGATTTTCGATATGGATTATTTTTTTAATCATAATAGTAGATAAAAAAAGTAAAACTATAGTTACATGTGAAATTATATTTCATATTTTTGTAAACTAGACATAGTAGAACATTTTTTACACCTAAAAACAATAGATAAAGGCATTTTCACGGAGCTCTTTACTCACTGAAAACTTTGATTATTAAACCCACCGGATGTGAGACGCGCTCTCATTTCTATCGGAAAAAGTCTGCCGTTTTTTGCGGGGGAGGGGAACGTCAAATGTATGCGAAACGTCAAAATAGCCACGTCAAATAAACGTCAGTCCATACAATGAGTATGACCACTGGTCATACTCATTCGGCAGAGGGGAACGCCTGTCAATGGCTACTCCGCTTGGTTTAAAGCTCTAAGACTGAAAACAATGAACGTAATGCGTGTAATCGATTTTTGAAATAGTTTTTATAAACGTACCGTCAAGTCTGGCAACTTTGCCACTTTTCACAGGTGTTGAAAAGTCATAGTACATTTTTAACCAGAATTCATATGAAACCACTGAAGTATGAATGACGCGACACATAATATATTTATCAACGAGTGCATAAATAAGATGGTTTATAAATTAAATGACGGATAATAAGCTTTTACGAGTAAAAAAAAAAACTGGCAAAGTTACCTATACCATGTGGCAACTTTGCCAACTGCATTTTTACGTTGTATAGTAATTTAGTTGTATTTACAATATTAGTAAAGAATATTCAGTATTTAGGATACAATAGTTTCGGAATTTGATCCTTAATGATATATTATTACAAAAAAAGATACAGCAAAAGTGGCAAAGTTGATCACCCATTTAAGAAAATTTCATAGAAAGTCAGTGAACGTGAATGTGGTCAGGGTTGACATTAATGAAAAAATATTAATTATTTAAGTACTTATTTATTTTGTTACATACGAGTAATCAGGTTACATAACTACTCAGGAAAAACATAAAAGACACCTTAATTAAAATATTATCAAAAACGAAACATAGAAAACTCTTTAAGAGGCCTATCACAGGTCCACTCGTAAATAATTGTGATTACCTAGGTACCTATTTAAACTTGACGATAGATATTTAAAAAAAATTGTCACAAACTGCCTCGTCGCCTCTTAACAAAAGTATTATCGAAACAAAACACTTATATGTAGTAATTATTACCAATAAAATAAGTATGTCACAGTTAACTTTGTGTTTTTTTTTACTTAAACAAAACATACACTCTGTATATAATTGTTAACAACAAAACCAATCACAAATAATTGTGATTCTAATGTTAAAATATAGGCCCTGTTCTCTATAAATGATACAACTTCAGCAGTTTTTACCTGTTTCGGTATAACTTTTTTCCAACTTAAAAACTTTGTTGGTCTGTCACTCTGTGCTCCACCCATTAAAAACTGCCAGATGCCCGGATCTAGCAATAGGGATTGTTATGCAATCTGATTGGACTGGTTACAAAACTCTCATTATTGTGTCACATCTGACGTGGCCAGCTCTTAGACCATATCGAATAAATTATTATCGCGAGGTCGTATCTGCCTAAGTTTGTAGTTTTTTGGAGATAACTAAAAAACGCCTATACCGATAATGCTCAAAATAATTTTGGTTGAAATAATATTAAAAGGTGTATCTTCTTGATTTTTTTTCATAATTTTTGAACTTACGGTTCAAAAGTTTCAGGGGGAGGGGACACAATTTTTATGACTTTCGGAGCGATTATTTCTGAAAATATCCACTTAATCAAAAAATGTTCAAAGAAACCTCAGTTATTTGAACATTGTTATTTTGAGAGACCTATCGATTGATGTGCATCATGTTGATATTTGTCAAAAAAATTTTTTTTGATAATTACTTACACATATGAAGTGCCCCCCTAAAAATATTATTTTAGCAATTTCTCTACAAAACTAAGTAGCTGCACACACCATACACTTTATGTAAAAATTTGATAATGATACGTCTTATAGTTCCCGAGTAAAATGGCTGTGACATACGGACGGACAGACAGACATGACGAATCTATAAGGGTTCCGTTTTTTGCCATTTGGCTACGGAACCCTAAAAAGTATCTATCTTATGAAAAATGTAATTTAAATTTTATGCTTGTGTACGAACCCTAGGCCGCTACAAAACATGGCAAAGATGCCCGCCTATATTAGTCGGCATGGTCTGGTAACTTTGCCAAAACAATTATGGGACTCAATTCAAACACTACGGCATTTATAAGGTAATCAATTCATTACTTACCATTTAAATAACATAATATCTAAAATTTACGTACCTGGATGCGATGTTTATACTCTAAACTTTTTAAAGTTCTTGAGCACTAACTTTTATGATTATGTGAGTGACGAATTTGGAACTGAAATGGTAAGAAAATGGTTGCCGTGGTGTTGTCTCATTCATAATAATTTTGCCAATTGATAACCATATTTTCTACTAAAAGTAGGCACAACACTAAAAAATATACGTTGTCGGTGGTATGAAAGGATTACCTTATGCACTCTGCTGGTGGCAAAGTTAGTAACCCTTGGCAAAGTCGCCAGACTCGACGGTATTAGATTTTCCTGCTAATAACTTTGACAGAGGGGAAATGTACCTCAGCTTACTCCATAGGTATATGCTCTAAGCCGGGTTCATACACGAAAGCAATACTAGCGCTACGATGGCGCTACGTGGAGAGATTTAAAACTTTTAGTTGCTGACCTATAACCGCGAACCACTTCGTTCATCGAATCGTCTATTTGTACCACTCTCTTTCGTATATGCTAGAGCGATAGAGACGGGACCATCGTTTTGTCGATTTTCGAACTTCGCAGTAAGCCCTCTGTTTCCCGCCGCTGGACACTTTTTAGACGGTTCTCATATAAGAGATTGTCATCCTTACATTCTACTAACCATAGTTAAGAGCATGCATGTATAATGCGGCCACACGGCATAAAGCTCTCCACACGGGGATTCGGCCGAATATTCTTTTTCTTCTCTTTTGCTTTGTGGCTACTGTGCAGAGGAGCACAATTCTGCCAGACAGTTTCGTTTTTCCAACTGGCCTTAAAATCTAGTGCGCCCACCGGAATGGTCTTAAATTCGGTATGTAGGTCATTTGAGGTGGGTGGGTGGAAAATTTGGAGCGGTAAGCTCGTTGATAAATTAACGTAATTTTTTCGTTTTTTCAACTTGACGCCATACATACTAGCGCCCATTTAAGACCTTTAAGACTTATGTTTTCGTGATCTCCGAGACGGGCTCTACAACCCTATATGGAAGCCAGGCGGTAAGCAAAGTGATAAATTACCAGTTCTGCGGGCTCCAGTACTATCACTACACACCTGAGCTGAGCGGAATGGAGGCCATGTAAAAAATATATGTATATGTCGGCGGCCGATTGTAAAATCAGGCATATCGTGAAATGTGAAAATATTTGACTCGTTCTCTGAGTCGACGGTCTATGATTTGCTGAAGTCAGATGAAGTGTGTCGAGTACCGTAAGTCGTGATGTGTCAGCATATTTAAAGGACGGTATTCTCAAACAATTCTGAATCCGCGCCTGCACCTTGCGGAGTGCATGGCCAGTAGTGGTAGGTACGCAAAAAAAAAAACCGCAAATCGATGTACAGTTTAGCCGTTTGGTACACACATACTAGAGGTCAAAACAAAATTTTTGTCCCGCAGTTCTTAAAAAAAAACCCCTTAGTAGGAGGGTGCTGATTCATATTTTTTTTAGTATGGGTTTTTTTTTTCAAAAATTATCTTGTGTGGTATCATATGAAAGGGCTTTTTAAGGCGGTTCTAAAAATATACCACATCATTACATTTCATCAATTTTTTTAAATTAAAACAAAAAATACTTTCAAAACATACCAAGTTTGGGCTCCTCTAGATACCTATCTAAAAATCCTTTGAGTCAGTGTATTGTGTTTTTGTGCATGAAATTTGTTGGGGTTGTACCTAGGGCTGCCATCTCTAAATTCGCCGAACCCGGACAATAATTTAAAAAACCCGGACATTTGGCGTAAAATGCATTTTTTCCCCGGACGTGACCAAATGGCACTAAATAGGTAATTAAATTCAATGGGTTGTTTCTTCACATAAAGAGTGTCCGGGTAACCCGGACACTTATTGAAAACCCCCTCGGACGCACCCCGGACGGCCTCCAAACTAGGACAAATCCGGGGAAACCCGGACGGATGGCAGCCCTAGTTGTACCAGAAATACGTAAAATTTGAGAGTTCGTTTATGAGCTGGATCGATTAAGGGGTTGTGGACTTAGAAGACGCGAAAAAATCGTCATAAGGGTCTTGTTATATTGGCCATCTCGTTTGTAAGGAAATTGCGAGTTCTCAGTTCAAGGCGGGCTACTAGGTAGTTAGTTCTCAATCTCATTCATATCGGTATTACCTACTGTATTACACGTGCAGAAAGAGCTGATGTGAGCAAGCGGAGGCAGCGCGGCGGCGCCGGCGCAGGCCGGGCCGGCGGCAAGGTGCGAGAGGGCAGGTCCGCCGGGGTCGCGGCGCGCGGCGGGGGCTCGTACCGTTACGTGGAGCGTGCGCCCGCGCCCGCGCTGCCACGACGCCCCGCTTCACTCAGTTGCTTCGTGCGCGAAAGTCGTTACATACGTCACTATCGCATTCCCTTCACACGCGAGGATCGAAACTAATCATCAAAATTGAAATCAGTGTGTACTGTGTACCCAATGTTTAGTGCAGTGCTCGAGACTCCACGATAACCTTGTGTTCTGCGAGAAAGCGCGTGACGTCAGTACCGATCATATGTTGGACGCGGATGCAGTGATGGAATGTGGTGTGTTGTTGTGACGTGCGAAGGTGCAGTGTGGTCCCTTACCTGGACAGTAGCCGTGGCGTAGCCGCGGGTGTTCCACGGGAACCATGCGGAAAAAAAGATGAACCAGGATGACGAGAGCTTGGTAATATCACTTTTATATTCACTGTTTTGTTTTGTTTTTGTCCGTGTATGTACGATACGGGTTTACTTTCTCTGCTTGATTATGTAAATACAGAACAGGATATAGCACACGGGTTACCAGAGCACCACCAGAGATCGACTAGCTAATGCAATAAGCTGTGAAGAGTATTGGCTATTTTTAATGATGACTTTATCATTGATTCTCTTGCGCGAATTTGACATCACGCTTGTTAGGCGTTGAAGGCCATTCACATCTAACTAAATGGTAACTTTAATATATAATGCATTTACGCAAGTCTTCATTCAGTAATGACAAGATAGGTACGTATTTGTAACTTAATTTTAATTTCCTACTGTAACAACATGCTAGCCGAGCTCGCCTATGTAGCCAGCTTGCCGAGCCTGAAGCACGCCAGCTTCAAACACTGGAGCCTCAGTGTTGCCATGCCAGCCTGCCAAGCCGAGTTAAGTCTTCGGAGCGTGCCATGCCTCCGACTTAACTGCCTGCCAAGCTACATGTCAAGATTGACCATAGAGCCCGGCACGGAAGTACAATTATACTCTATGGACTTTTCCCGCGCATTTGTTATGAAGACAAGTTTAAAAAGTTAGAGGTGAGACTCTTGTGTGAAAAATCAAACTGTGCCGGTCGCCATTTTTACTGATGTCGAATTATTGAAATAAAAGTGTAAAATGTATTTATTCTCGTGTTATTTGCCCTTTCTGTTACATTCAGAAGTGGGTATAACTCAAATATAAAGCGCAGTTAAACTATCCAGATCGCGCTGGCCTTCTATTACGGCCTCCAGTTTGGAGCCTTGGAAGCACGGATGCCGATGAAGAACGCAAAATGATTTACGCCGAAATCAAGTCTCAGCACCCTCTCGCGACTTGAAAGACAACTATAATGAAATTTGTTACTGTGAGATAAGAATTTAGAGAAACAAAGACTCTGCTTGTTAAATATAAATCATAGAGCTCTTGACCTTGACCCCAGCAATAAAGATTACAATCAACCTGCAGATCCATGTAATTTAGTCGGACGAGACCATGCAATTAAACGGATTGTATCGCATATTTTGAAATTTGAAGCTTGAAAACGCTGTAGTCCCCGCAAAAGAAGAACGTAACAGCCTCAGAATGTTACGCGAAGCTATGGAGATAATGAAATACCTAAACTTTAACAGAGAGGACGGTTAATGTACTCTACGTACAGCTTGGGACCCAGTACTTGATGAAGAAACTACTCATTACCGGATTGAAGCCATGCTGCCGGGCCAATTTGCTAATTGCTATAGTCCAACCCTAACCAGCTTTTTGACCAACAAAAGTGGAGGAGTCTAGGCAAACATACAGAGATTTATACAATAAAAACAAAACATGTTGTTATCCAAGTGGTTGTAATAAACAATTGTGACTCCCTATTAAGATAGCAAGAAAACCTGGATGAATGTATAAGCAAATCTGAACGAACTCAACTCTTACAGTTACCCGATACCATGAAAGAACAGTATCCAGTCAAGATTAGCATCTGAAATTGTTGACAATGTTGAACGAGCTTATTGTCAACCTCTAAGTAATATTGCCCAATGCAATGAATGCCTGTGATTTGAAACTTATCATTCTGTCAATCTGTTTACAGTGGTCTACGTAAAGGGAAAGCATCAGTTACCTTTCAATTAAGAATTATCCTGCCATTGAAGCTAAAGAACAAAGAATTTTCAATTTAAGCACTACTCCAAATAGCCAAAAGCTGTGACACATTGCCAAGTCTACATAACAGGTCAGTTAACCTCACAATCATTCATCTGCCAATACCTTGCCATACCTTGTCACACCTTGCCATGCCATGTCACATCTTACCATATCCTGCCACATCTTGCCGCACCTTGCTACATCTTGTCACCTTTGCCTGGCCACTAATTTTCTTGTTATGTTAAATTGTGATCTCGACACTAGCCTAATAAATTATTATGACCACAGTAGTAGTAGAAAGAATTACTAAAACATGGCAATTAAATAATAATAACATTATGGGTTAACAGATTTATTGTTTCAGTATAGTCATTTATTTTCTAAGATCTTGGTATTAACCAACTGACATTATGCAGCCTGTGTATAACAAAATTAATCAAAAATTGCTTATCGGTCTTATCATAGTTCTCAAGTAAAGACTAAGGTAGTTTTGCCTTTAATAAATAGAGGTTGTAGTTTGAGTAAACTTATTATAACTATTATGTAATAAGGAGGCAGGCAGTTGTGTTTGCAAATATCCAGTGACCAAGACATGTTGTCTTTGATAAGTGATGTATAGGTACTTGTCTAACTTATTTTTCTACTGGCTGAAATTTTGAGCACATCCACATCCTCTGGGAGTTTGTTCCTAGTTCTTACTACTTGGTTGCTTCAGGAAGTTTCTGAATGGGCTATATGAGCTGTTGTGGTAAGTTTCTACTTTCCATTGGTAATCAGTCGGCTAGTGTTGTTCAAGTGATTGCATATCTTGTGGAAATTCTTGAGGCCATAATGCCCATATTGTTTTGTATGTTTCTATTAGGCGCCCATGTTTTCTGTGTTGCTTCAAAGTAGCTTCAATTCCTGCAGTATCTTTTCTTATTAAGATATAGTTTGAAGATGGTGTAATAGTTTGGTTTAACACTGTTGGTCCTTCTTCTTGGTTGGTCTTCTTAGTTTTAAACTAGTGTTGTTGTTCCTTTATGTTGACGGTCTCTATGTGATGGATGCCAAGAAGGCAGCGGTGTCGAAAGCCCTGACCCTTACAGCCTTCAGGTCAAGTTCCGAGTAGAAGTACAGACATGTGAACCTGCCAGTAGGTGCACCGTTGTTTGCATTACTGTGTAACAAGCGGATCGGGTAGAGTAGTTCCCATGCAACTATGTTCTGCCTGCAGCAATCAACCTGGGACCTGAGCCTATTCAGCGCCTTGCGAATGGGCCATGATTCCTTGTAGCCGGGCGGTAGCTGTTCCGAGACTGGTATATATGTGTCTGGCAGTGGAAACTGGCTCTGCCAGTGTTGTTCTTGAATCCGTTTCACATGGCTTGTTTGTATCCACATAGCCTCAGATGGCAAACAGTACATGACTTGAGATGTTTGTTGTTGTACTTCTATATCTATAGTACATAGTGCATGAAGTATCTCTGCACCTGCAGTAACTTTGTTTGAAGAAAGGAAACCAAAACTTAGAAACGTCAAATGAAAAGTCTTGTTTTACGTTTAGGCTCAGCGTTTTGTTACTTTGTTGTGCCTTTAATCCCTTGGAAGTTTATTTAAATAAGCCATTTAAAAAATATTTATATCTTAGTAAACTGGTCATATGAATGAGTCTTTAACAATGGGTTAAGTTAGTACGTCCAATTTTGTGCTAGAAATATCTACGGCTCCAGGCCATGCTGTCCCAAGTTTTGCATTGCTAGCAGCAACGTTCCGTTCAATTCAATTCAATTTTTAAAATATGGCATTCTGTCCACAATATTGGGACAATTTTGCCAATGTCGAAGTCGCTCCAAGAGCTGGACGTTGTACGGTGAGGTTAGGCTTTTTATAAGGAGATAGCTACTCCCTACAAACAGCACGTGGACTAACGGATATCTAACTCAAACAGGGGTTACACATGTTTCGAGACTAATTCTTCATTAGTTGCTCACTAGTTCGTTAAATCACTGCAGAATAAGCTATATATTACACATTGAATCACGAAAATGAACATAAAATAAGAAGTTTTTCCCGAAACCAAACCACCTTGCTCGACAAGATGGCCGCAAGTCCAACGTTCCGTTCACTAATTTCTAGGCATGTCAACATAGATATACCACCCATAGATCTGACACGGAACTAATAATACCAAGATAGAACGGGATGGTCTTATTACACTTTCAATAGATACGGCAGAGAGGTGCTATTATCGTTGGTCCTTGTCATAGTTTCTATTACCCTCCACGCGTTACTTCTAGCAGTGGAGGGTAACAAACAGATAATAATGCGCGATTTCTTCAAGAATTTCTGTGATTGCTACGAGAAAAGCTGTTAGTTTTCCTAGAAAGTTGTGTCGGCTAAGGAAAAGATTGGTAAATTGTTCTGTTTTATGCTGTAGAAGTGATTATGGGCATCTATATATCTATCCCATACGGGGGTACACGTGTGCGGTCTCTAGTTAATGCTTGCTTTGAGCATGTCAATGGTTTATGACATACGTCACTTGCTTGACAGTTCATGACATTTACGGTTATAGGTTATATTGTTTGTAAGTTTGTTGACTTTGTTGAATTGAAGGCTTGTTAATTAAATGGACCATATTTGCAGTGCTTTAATAATTAAATCTTAAGCAAGAATGATCTTGACGCTGGTAGTTGTGTACAGGCAGAGCAAAACAATGATTAAAGCACACATTAAACGCAGTTTCACATGTTAAGAATAAGGTATGTATTCCAGCTATGAATTTCAATAGACATGCAAGTTCTTTTTATCCTAAATAAGAGTGCCACTGCTGATATAGATCTTGGACGCCGCTGAACACCTCGTAACCTCTTCTAAATCAGTGACTACTGTTTATCTTTGTGTCATTGTACCTAGGCCGTTTTGTAATTATTTAATCTTAATCAGTGTCCTGTAGTAAGTTGTTAAATTGTCTGGCAACAAGAATTTATTTATCCTTTATTGTACTAGTGAAAGTAGACATGGCTTGGCCAGGATTATGCCTGGTAAATATTTATTTAAATCTGTTTTGTTGGTGCCCTTATGAATATTTATTTTTTAAAATTCTCTGGATTCTTGTACTTCTATCCCCGATAAAAATCTTATGCTAAAATGCCAGGTTGTACTTTGCTGTCTGTCTTTGATTGGTTTCATTAATTGGTGTAGGTTAGGTAATATACTCTGTACTTACAATGCACTGGTAGATAAGTCTTCCTAGCTTGATAGTCTAACTTTGGTGAGAATGGTCATAAAAAAAATAGATGAATGTTTCAGACTTAGATTCATTTGTATCCATGGTCATATTACAGAAATTGGAAACCTTTGTGAGGACAAAGCCTAAAGTTCAGATCATTAAATTGAGGCTAACTAGTTGAACTATGAACTGTTTATTAAGCATTGTTATTGTTCCCATTGCGGGAGCAATTGTTGCAGGATGGCCGACTGTAACAACATGCTAGCCGAGCTCGCCTATGTAGCCAGCTTGCCGAGCCTGAAGCACGCCAGCTTCAAACACTGGAGCCTCAGTGTTGCCATGCCAGCCTGCCAAGCCGAGTTAAGTCTTCGGAGCGTGCCATGCCTCCGACTTAACTGCCTGCCAAGCTACATGTCAAGATTGACCATAGAGCCCGGCACGGAAGTACAATTATACTCTATGGACTTTTCCCGCGCATTTGTTATGAAGACAAGTTTAAAAAGTTAGAGGTGAGACTCTTGTGTGAAAAATCAAACTGTGCCGGTCGCCATTTTTACTGATGTCGAATTATTGAAATAAAAGTGTAAAATGTATTTATTCTCGTGTTATTTGCCCTTTCTGTTACACTACATAACATTTAAGAGCTGGTAAATTTATTTGATAACATATGGAAAACGGAAAAGTGGCATCTGCATTTGAGAGATACCTAGTAGCAGCTGCATAGTAAGTATAATTAAATCATTTAAATTCAAATTAACTTTAGGTAAGATAGGTATTCATGCTATTAAGTTATGATTGCGTCAATACATCTACGGAGCACTGACCATAATTTTCTGAGGTTGTGTGGGCAGTTACTCCAAAAAAACGTGAGTCATGATCAAGAACACCTCGGCGCGTGTATCTTTTGGTTCACTCAGGATACTTTGTAGTCCATAGGTATACATATTTTAGCTACTTTATTACTAATGGTTGATAGTAGGTAGCTACGTGCAGCTATCGCTGGTTATATCAGAGTGTCGAAAGTGTCCGTGGGAGCGGAGCGGGTGTTGCTTCACTCGCAGCAACACCAGGCGCTCCAGTTTCTGCCATTGTTGTTCACTTCAGATAAGTTTCTTTCAATATTTCCCTCATACCTACGATCACACACTCCAGGTACCTATTTACCTATTACATGCCAACCGATATCGGAAGTGCATCGCCGATATCGGATGTCGGAAGCCCCCTAGTAAAAAGGCAGCTGTTAGAGACTGCCTTGTGGCGCCAAGTCTGCCTTTTTTGCGTGAAGGCATTATTTTAGTAATAGAGATTAGTTCAAATAAATTATTTATCTATCTATATCTATCGATCTAGTTAAATGAATGAAAAAATACAAAAGTACACATATTTACTTCAGTATAGATAGACCTATCCGACATCCGATATCAGGTAGGATAATGTGAAAACGCTCTTAGAACCACTGGCGTAGCTACCAAAGGGCTAGGTGGGGCACTGCCTCCTCACCTCTCATTCAATATAAAGAGCTCTGTGGGTGTATAGTTTAGGGGTCCCAGTTTTTTTGCCCCGGGGCCCTTGGTCACCTAGCTACGCCACTGATTAGAACTTAATCGATTCTAAATTCTAAGTAGGTATGTGTTTGAAAATGCTGTTTTTGTTTTGCTCAGGATATGACGATTGGAAGCGCTGGTGGCCTAGAGGTAAGACGTCAGACTTTCAATCCGGAGGTCTCGGGTTCAAGCCTCGGCTCGTAGTGCTCGTACCACTGAGTTTTTCGGAACTTATGTACGCAATATCATTTGATATTCACCAGTTGCTTTTCGGTGAAGGATAACATCGTTAGGAAACCGGAACTAAATCCGATATGGATGGCCTAGTTTCCCCTCTGACTTGGAAGTTCAGATCAGATGGCAGTCACTTTCTTAAAAGCTAGTGCCTACGCCAATTCATGGGATTAGGTTGTCAAACGGACCCCAAGCCAGGACAAACGCTAGGAGAAAGAAGAAGAGATATAAGAGGAAATGACGATTGGCAATCCATGTCGTTCGGGTATTTAGAAACATGCTGAAATAACATTCTGTGTGTCTTTAATATTTCAAGAGTTCCGTTCTGTGGATTCGCGAGCTCTGTTCTGACAAATATTTAACCATTAAGGAATGCTGGAGTCGGTCGTGTATGCGTACACAAACACCAAACCAACGCTGAAGGTGCTCTTACACGGGCGATCTTTCGGGCAATTATTGCCCGGCGATACGTTGCCGAAACCCTCTCACCCTATATGTGTTATTGTCGCCGTATAGTTACTATATGTCGGGGTTAAACTAGACTTTTTTTTACATAAGACGTTAAGAGTAAGAAGAGGTTTCGACAATTTACTTAAAGTAAAGGGGAAATTAAATAATTGTTTACATATAAAGAAAAGTCAAAGACTACGATTATTGTTTATTTATTACCTAATACCTATCGAAATAAGAATAGATAGGTACGGATCATAATTACACACTCGTGCTAAAGCAAGAATGCGCATTATAAAATAAAACTGTTTGTAAATAATTCTTATAATTACTGATTGCATGCATTCATGCCATTCAAATCCGTTTGGTATTTACCAAATGCAGTCGTTTCAATAATCCTCTAACAAGTGATTTTTTTTCTGATAGTGCGCTGGCTGAGCTGACATCGTGCATCGGCTTGTTACGTAAAGTGTATTCTGACTTACATTCTTTATAAAAATAACTTGGGCAATGCTCCAACCGTCTGAACAGAAACCAATGGAGTTTATGGACTCTTCAGTTTACGTATGTTAACTTAATTTCATATATTAAACTTAATCATAATGCGTAGATATGTACTAATCTAGCATAATCTCTTTTTGTGACATTAGAAATAATTATGTGATTTTAAAACTCATTTTTTATGCTATCTACTAGCGACCCGCCCCGGCTTCGCACGGGTGCAATTATACATAGGGTGCGTTGGGGTAAGATAGAAAGGTATTTTTTTAGGGGTAAGACAAAAAATCATCCATATTCCGGAGCATTACAGACTACTTTTTATCTTACCCCTAAAAAAATACCTTTCTATCTTACCCCAACGCACCCTAAGTGTACCTATTTACACCTAATTTGGAGTAGATTTTCTCTTGCTCGTGTTTGAGATATAAACTGAAGTCGATACTAGTTCATGTGGGTAACTATCAAAATTATAAAGTGGATGTAACAAATCTCCTTAACAAATTATTGGGCAAAGAGCTTACCAAACAGATTCCATGCGGCGGCGGCGTAAACTTAGTCTCCGAGTGTACAGTTGTGTTATAAGCAAAACACCAGAATGGTACTCTACTACATTGACTCCACGTTTCAGGATTATTTTGAGTGCCGTAGAGTATAATTATTTCATGTGTAGGGTTTTGTTTTACATACCTCTTGAAATACTGATGACTAGTCCCTCTATTAGTAGCAATTCTTCTTGGTATGCTATACAATAATGCTACATTCTTCAATCGTTTCTATGGATTAGAGCTTTACTACATAAGTTAGACGTGATCGGCACTAACCCAGACATGTCATTTTTTAAATTACCTAAGTCGGCTTTTTAATACAGTGTAGTGTGGGACGTTGAAGAGAAACAACTTGGTTGGAGTATATGCTTATAATGGCTAAAGTTACGTACTAGGTGCTTATATATAAGGCTAACATATGAGGGTGTGAGTATGGCATAGCACTCACACTCCACCTCCCTTCCTAAAATAAAAAAATAGATTAGGGAAAAATGTAATCTATTTTTTTTTCACACACGTACATTTAATTTGCTTAAACAGAACAGTAGTAAAAGAGTAATAAAAAAATATTATTGAAATATTATTATCACAATAAGCATGTCCCCGTCTAGAAATATACTTATTATTAATATTTGACATAAAATTATAAATTTTAAAAGTTGACAAGTACTAAAGAACTATATTACGTATATTTTGACATTACACATTTAAAAGTAGAAGTATGTTTTTAATGATGCTACCCCTATGTAATTAGGAACAAAAAGAAAATAAACACAAGTGCATACATAGTAAACAAAAAACTTAATTAAACAATACATAATTAAGTCCTACATTTGTCTAGAGTCTAAATAAACTTAATAACATGTAAAATAAAGTAAAACAATGGAACACTCACATTACCAAAAATACTCTTAAATTTTAAATCCTAACACATATTTTTTGTTTGATAGTAACGTAGGAAAAATAATGTTTACAATTGCCCATGCATAAAAAATCTTATACTAACGTACCCATAAAATATTATAATAAAATGTATATTACCAAATTATGCCCACATCGATGACGAAACGAATTTAATTGAACATAACAAAAGAAGTTTATTAATCTTACACGACACGACATTATCTAAAATAATAACACAATAATATTGTAAAACTTATTCAATAAGAATTATCCTAGTGTATTCGAATACACCATAGTCCTAATCAGTGTATATGTATGAACGTCCATAGTTATTCATTTTCATTTTGGTACCTTTAATCATATCATATATATCATTTCAGTGTAGTCAGATACTTGCAAGTATTCCTTTATGACGTCAATATTTTATTCATTTAATAACTCATATTTATTTTACTTTTACATAAGTTTAAAGTGTGCATCCTGAGTGCATCACTACCGAACCGACAAGGGTACACAACGCATTACATTCGTGGTCGGCCGACCTTCATATACTTATATTTATTTATTGGCTCAGGATACAAGGATTTTTTTTTAACTAAGCGCGCAACCATACTATTTATATACTCATACAGGCAGTTCTTTTAACACTTCCATACATCATAACCTTCCATGTGTCCAAGTGTCTCCACTATTGATGCTCGATCGAATCATGGTCAGACGCCAAGGATTCCGTGCCTGCCTTGTATCCTGGCGTACCCTTGCTATACCTACTGGCTCAAGGCCGCCTCTCGGGCCACCGAAGACGCGATAGGTATACTCATCTTTATTTAAATAATTCCTTTCATATTACATTCATGCCGCTCTTCACCAAAAAATACCATTCAAATACGCAATCTGTTCACTAAAAATCCATGAAAACTTTAAATATATAAGACTTTCAGTAACTCTTAGGTAATCAGTCTAATCGTCTTTTGAAAACTTATTTATTTCAGTTTTCCCAAACACATTGCAAACGCACTTTCCAAACATCGTGCAAACTCTTTCACAATAATCACTTCGAAAACATACTTTCTTTTACCTTACATTTCACAATCCACACATTTTTAAAACTTCCCAGAGACATTCAATTATTATCATTATTACAATAATTATCAAACCTTTATTATCCAACAATAAATCTTTGCTTATAAACATACTAAAACCTACGAAATCTGTTGCTACTTTAACTTAACAGTTCCATTATATAATCCTTTTTTTTTCAGTATTTCATGTCATATTCCGTGTATAAAAAAAATTTGTTCAATCCGTGTAAAAAAAGTCAAGTCTGATACAAAATATAAAATATTTAAAAATCACAAAATCATATAGGTTTATCATTAAATATCGGCTTACATAATTCTACTTAGTTAACTTATAAAATATCTAATCTGGGATAAATGGTTAAAAGTCGTAAACATTACTTACACTCATTGATAATTACGACAAAATTTAAATAATCTAAATCGGTGCACAAAGCTTCAAGTCGAATGTGAAATTTGAGCTGTAATTGCAGATGATGCATTCCGTTCCTTTAACGAATATGCAGGTGTCCACACGTCAGCATTTCGCTATATCTGTATTGTTGCTACCTTACTACCAAATTACTATAATAAATGATGAAAGTGCTAATGTGAATTATTATTTATTTTAAATTTAAAAATAAGAATTTACAAAAATCTCTGTAAATAAATGCATTTGTATGTAGTTAATAAAATATTTTAAGAAAATGATAATTTAGGACTTACCGCACTTTTAACCATACAATGTGTTTCGTCATCAATTGGCAACTATAATACATCATTAATTAAAATCGTTACATTATCATTCATACACACGTAAGAAAAAAGTAAATAAAATTTGTCAAAAAGTCAAATACAGATTTAAAACTTAAACATTTACCCTTGTAACTCGTCTTGAAATGTTTACGATTCTCACTTATTATTTCAATTTCACAACTTTCACAACACTTTCACTAGCTTAACTTGCTCTCCTGGCTTCCTTAACTTCCTGTGGTGCTGGTGCCCTTGGCCACGGACACCAACAACTCCCGGCAGCAAATCCAAACTGACGTCTTTCATACTTGAAGTGAAATTGAAATAAGGTTTTTTTTTATCTTTCTAAAAGTGTATGGTCACACACCCTTTTAGTTCAGTTAGTCTTTTTTTCACAAGAAAAATATAAAACGTTGATTTTTTCCACTTCTTTAACACTGTCTAAATTAATTTATATTTGGTTCTTATAACCAAGGTTGTCCATTTTGTCACTTTTAGCTTTGTTCAAAAATCACTAGTTTGCCAAGGTCACTTATTTTTAAATCTTCTCTGGCTGGCGCAGCGCGCCGCCAGTGCAGCGCGAGGCCGCACTGGCAGGGTCGCCATGTAGTGTGGGACGTTGAAGAGAAACAACTTGGTTGGAGTATATGCTTATAATGGCTAAAGTTACGTACTAGGTGCTTATATATAAGGCTAACATATGAGGGTGTGAGTATGGCATAGCACTCACACTCCAACAGCGGGGTGTCAACTATTGGACATTAGCATGTAAAGAATTTTTCTTTCCCAAGAGTCAGTAAATTGCCAACGCTAAAGTTCACTAACAACAAGCAAGTTATGTTATAAGTTATAAGGCTAATAACAACTTAACTATTGTACCTCACTTACCATTACATAAGTAATAAACTATTATAGCGGCAAATATTTTTGTAGAAAGTGTAAGTGAAACCACCGGACCTTCGGACACTTTCGCAGTCAGTTCCATTTCATAAAATCACATTATTAATGGAATCTGGTTTTGCAACATTCGAATAGTGCAATTAATTATCTGTTCTAAAGCTTTTAGCTAGTGAAAAATGGAAGCTGTTTTTTTATACAAGCGTGTATTTTTTCTATATGTTATTAAAATAAACTTGTAAACTTTATAATGACTGTGTAAAACTCTTGGATATTGATGTTTTTTACTGTAATATAGAATCTTTAAAGAAAGCATTTGTTTCGGAAGCTTAGACTTAGACATGCAGATATAGTTTACCTTTCGTATCTTAGTGTAACTATCTTAGATATAGCATGTTAAAAATAATTATGTATTCTTTTGTAAAAAAAAATGTTGTTGTTTAGTCACGATATCCTTTTCTGTGTATCATCGGTAATCTGAAATACTTTGTCATTTTACAATACCCTGTAACTAACAGATTTAATTATTTTCCTAAATTTAGCACCTTTATATTAATTAAGGAAACTATAGGTCTTGTTTTTACTTTCCATGTTTCACTCATTTTTGTAAATGACCATTTGTTTCTCAATAAAAAGAATAGAATAATAAAAAAAATGTATCTAGGTACGACGAATTACCTACGTTAGCAGTTTACCGGTCTTGCGGCCACGTGGGCTAATTTTACGACTTTATTTCTCTGTCAGTAAACGGTCATTATTATACACGGTGGGAACAAGTAGGTATACCGACAGAATCTAACAGCGTATTCCTGATCATATTTAGAAGCTAAAATGTCGTATGAACTTTTCTGGAATCAGCGTAGCTTCAGCGATAATGTCAATGTAAAAAAACACTTTTTTTCTTCTTAACTCGGTACATCACATCCTTTGGATTACAATGTTGGCATTATGTGGTTTAGTTTACGAGTAAATAACCTTATTCAAGACGTCAAAGTGGTGAGAGACACTTCGCAAAAAAAAAGTATCAGAAAAAAAACTTATCAGTCAATATTTTGCAATAGTTGTAAAAACATATCGATTTTTTGTGTCGAAAGGCATTCAAAAACAACAAAAAAAACCAAAAAATTTTTTTTTCATATGGCATTTTTTGCTTATTTTATCCTTAGGAATGCGTGGTTATAGTTTGTCGGTATACTCCTTCCCACCGTGTATATCATTGAGTACAATTTGATGTTCTTTCAAATCCGTAAACCTATTTTTTTTTAAATTTCGTCCTCTTATTAACTATAGTACAAACTTTGCTTGGTTTGGGATAAGGTTTATTTGTGAAAGATTGTCCCCAAATATTAATTTATTTAATTGAAAAAAAAAACTGGCTATCGTTATTATGTATGAGAATCCAAACTTTGTAATAACCAAATGTGGAGCTTCCGTAATAAAGTTCATAATATTTTGATATAAGTTCGCTAGATGTTTATGCTAGCTCTAGTAGCTCTACCTATTCTTTCGTCGTGGTCTAACTTTCGTTTTGTGTGAAATCACAAAACCAACGCCTAGTATTCGGTAAATGCAATATATATTATAATATTGTACGTGTTATGGCATAGCGTAATTTGATTGAAGTAGATGGATTATATAAGTGCAAACAAAATGGTGACCTTAGAATAGATAGAGATGTGTATCGCGCGTTGAAATCTTTTGCCCTTGCGCATCCTCTGTGTGCATCGCGTTAATTAAGATACGCCGTGAATTGATTATGCAGTTACTTCATAGATGAGGGTAACTAAGTGTTTCCAGCATTGGAATGTAGAGAGCAGCAGTAGAGACTGCTTACAGTTGCGTTCCTTCATCATTTGTGTTAAACGGCGTCACATGTAAAGGGATCTGACCTTCAGCTTCCTAGTTTTATCCCATTATTTGGGGTCGGCTCTCCTTTATACGGCGTTAAGTGTAACCTAGGTCGTCGGCTGATTGTTTCGACTCTTTAACGTGCTTTTGGACTAGCCTCATCCATGTTGCTTTGGGCCTACCGCGCCCACTAACACCTTTCTCGTCATGTGGTCTAGTGGGCGCCTCGTCACTCGTGACGTGGCCATACCATCGGAGTCGATTTTCGGTGAGTTTTTCTTGGATTGACGGCAGACGGAATGAAAACGGCCTCTGACATGGGTGTTTTTAATATGCTCTTGCACTCTCTTATCCGCAGCATGTTTATGTTTATTTTTTTAATTTTTTTATTTATATCATACATATGTGGGACATTGCTTGAATATTATTCCGATGCTACTCCAATACAACTCTATATTGGTTGAATACCAATATAATAATATATTATAATATATTGGCTATAGATTGTGTTTTTAACCGACTTCAAGATTTCTAAAGAGGAGGTTATCAATTCGGTTGTAAGTTTTTTTTATGTGTGTTACCCCATCATAACTCCGTCATGTCTGAACCGATTTTAAAAAATATTTATGTGGTTGTAAGTATATATATGTTACTGTAAAAGCCCGAAGTGCTGTTAAACCTAGGTTTTACCGGTAACACCTAGGTTTTACCAACTTGATTCCGTTGAGTCGGTAAAACCTAGGTTTTACAAAAGCGACCGGTAAATGTTGACAAAATATTTTAGTCCTTGCCTCGTTCTTGTGGAATTCGCCGAAAGTTTGTGTCACAGTGTAAAGACGCTAAATTTGCACCCAGGACCCGCGGGGAACGGCAAATACCTATAGATCAAGCGTCGTATCATCTCATTTTTCTAGGTCTGTAAAGCTGATCTGCTTGAAGGGCAATAACAGTCCCCGAGTAATGCGCTTTATTGGGGATTGTGTTGCAATTCTAAGTGACTAGATTTACCTGCCTGTGTTTGTCCTGCGAAATCGAACGCCGTTAGCGGGGATGTAACGAACGCCGTTAAGGGGACCTTTTTTTTTGACGGAGTGGGGAATGCCTTTACGCATCGTCTCCTAGGCCCCGGGAAGGCCTAGTTGGGAGGACCCCACTCCGGCGTTTCACCCTCTTTGCTGTTAACAAGGGCGCCATGGGTTCGAATAACATGCTACCTTGGCGCCCCAGCTCTAGCACGAGAGGAGGGGGTAATAAGAAACTCTTGATCAACCCCCCCCCGATCAAGTACTATGGGCCGTGCAATGCGGGTCCCGAACCCGCTGGTCCCACGCCTCAATTAGGGGTCTTGTCTATTAAAGACAAGTCGCCTTCGACCTTGCTGTCTGCGCCGGAGAGGCAGCGCATCCAGATTATCTTCCCGTTCCTTCTCCGCCGCCTCCTTCTGTTTCATTACCTGTTCACTGAAGGAGGCCACCGCGTCCCATTTTCTCTCGCTGCCCGGCATAGTTGCTATTAAGCAGTGCAGCGAGAGGTCCGCTATCCTCGTTGCCGCCGCAAGGGCAGCTCGTTCTACGGCCCAGCGATTATACCCCTCAAGTGTGTGCTGGGCCGTGTCATCCGCCCCGCCATATTCGGGTTATTGAGGCCCTGGTTCCCTCCCTATTAAATGCAGGTAGTGTCCGAAGCAGCCGTGCCCGGACACCACCTGCGTCATTCTGAACGTCAGGGTCCCCTTCTGCCTGTCTAACCACTCGTCTATTGCCGGTAAGGTAGCCCCTATGGTCCGCGTGCCATAGCGGCTATCCTCCAGCATATCCGAAGGCGTTCTGCTGCCCTCCGTGCCACCGTCTCAGCCTCCTTCACGTCTAGGGGCTCCCCCCTCCTTTTCGCCTCCACCTTCTGCTGGTATCTCCCCGCTAATACCACCACGTCTTACTCCCAGGGCGGGGTGTCAGCAAGCAGGCACGCCGCAGCTTGAGAGGTAGTGCGGTCCCTAACTATTCTTTGGGTCACCACCCTCTACGGCAGACGGAGCTCGTTCGCTCCGTCAGTCTGCCAGCCCAAATTGGTGCCCCGTAGAGCGCCATGCTTCTAAGCACTCCCGCATAGAGCCGCCTGCATGGGGCATTAGTGCAGAAGCTGCACCCACGATACGGGGAGCCCAGTCTCGTGAAGTGCTCCTCAAATGTCCACTTACTGTCCAGAACAAGGCCCACGTACGTATATTTTATGTGGGCCCTGGCCTGGTAGGTTTCTCCTCCGACTGGTTATCGCTCAAGTTCGAGCCCGTTCCCTCCAGGTGCCTTTGGATGCGGTTGGCCAGGATTTGCCTCATCCAGTAGCACTATGGGGCGGTATCCTGCAGGGGAGCCAGGCGGGCGCCGCTCTTTCCGAACTAGACACAATCGTCCCTCCTTCCAACATTCCGGGAACCTCCCCGTCTCCAGGCATTCATCCGAAAAGCACTTTCCTTGGCACACCGTCCGGCCCTGGCGCTTTGCGTGTGGCTCTCAGCCGCTCTGACGCCTACTCCATTTCGTCGTCGGTGACAGGGGGAACGACGAGGGTTTCCTCCGGGTCCACCGTTGGGGGAGCCATCACCGGTGCGTCAAAGTCTGGTGCTTCTGGGAACAGGCCTTCCACAACTCTCCGGAGGAGTACTGGCTCCATGGAGTCCATGGGGGGAGCGCACATTTCTTGCGCACCATCTTGTATGGCAGCAGTGGAAGCATAGGTCGCCTCTCTCGATCGCTGAGGGGCATGTGGCCCTCGTGTGTCCGGTTTCTATGCACTTATAACACCTGAGCGGCTCCATCTCAAGTACTTCTACTCGAGCAACCGACCACCCGATCGTCAACCTCCCCACTTTGGGCACTGGACCAGGACTGAGCCAGAGCCACCAAATCCAAAGCGGATATCACCTACTTTCACTTCATCAGACGAGCATTTTGCGTGGGTCGCAATGGTTCTCGCCACTATTTCCGGCGTAGCCTTTGACCACGTCGCCGATGGCCGCCTCTAGTTTTTCCCGCAAGGCATCGGCTGCACGACGTTTGACTAGGGGTAGGGGCCACCTGCCTAGGCTCATTAGCAGCCTTTCCCGCCCTCGAGGCAGGACCAGGTCTTGCAGAGGGCATCAGTGTAGATCCCGTGGCTGCTACTTGACTGTAGTCTATGTGTGGCCTTCTGTTCGCCTTCTGATGCAACTGCCCAGGTGCCGCAGGTGTGCTTGCGGCGCGTTCCGCCTTTCCTTTATCCGCCTCTAGTGGTGGGCGGGACGATCGGCTCTGGGGAGAGGCGGCTCTCGAACCTGGTGTTCACCATGTTCCCAATAGAGGAGAACAATTCTCCCGAGAGCTCCTCTTTAAAACTGGCAAAGAGTGTCACCATTTCTGACGTAAGGCGATCAAAATCCGACCCGCTGGGGTCAGCCGCAGGAGTCACCTTCTGCTTTTCAGAGAAAGCCCTTCTGAGAGCCTTCGTCTCCGACCTCATGATCTTTAGCGCCTCCCGCATTATCTTGTTGTCCGCCTTGAGGGAGCGAATCTCATCATTCTCCTGCCCCGATTGTAGTTCCTCCATAGCAGACACGATTGCACGGCAGGCGTAGTTAATGGTGCCCCTCACACACCCATTTATGTTCCCCGACTTGGCCGTCTGCTGCAGCACCGTCTGAGCAGCCGAGCGTGCCACCTCTATGGGGTCCTCGCCTTCCCTCAGGGATATCTGGTCATTCCAGGGGTCCTCGTCCTCCGTCTCCTTCTCTTCGGAGTCTTGCCCCACGCTCTTTAATTAGCCTCGTGCGGCCGAGATCCCGACGTGGGCTCCCGCTGCCTTTTTTTTGGTTCCTCGAGCAGGCAGAATCCTCAGCTTCAGTCGAGGAGCCAATCCTGCTGCGGAAGGCTTCCTTCCCCTACGCGCCGAGTTGATTTTCGATCCCATAATATCCCCTTTCGGGGAAGGCCCCAGTACCGTTTTCTCGACCACGCCCGAAAACATAACGTTTTCCCGCTCAAACAAACCGTCCTTTTGGGACATGCTCCCTCCGGGAGGGGGGAGTAACGTCCCCCCATCGATTCACCAGGCGAAACCACCCCCTCACCGGGCAAAATCCCACGAAAAGGCAACCCAAAATTTCTCGTATGAAAAATGGTCAAGAGTGAGTCGGGCCAAATCCGACAAAGTTAAGAAAACGCCGGTTTTCGGCCCTCCACCACTTTCTCTCTTAGTTTAAAATTCAGCGCAAGGCGTCGAACGATAGAGGAAACTGCCTTATATACGATGATATAAAGTGCGAATATTTATTTTCCCCCCCTCAAAAGTAATGGCAATTACAAACTTAATGCAAAAGCTAGATTCCCCTCATAAACAGGAATAGCAATCTACGTTCCCTCGAATAACTTCGGAAATATGCATCCTAAAATTATGCAGTAAACGCCGACTGCTAGACCTTGTCAAAACACAATTTAAACGCTTTAGAAATAAAAGATAAGATAAGAAAAGAAAAAGATATGAATTTTTTAGAGATCAAAATAGAAGTATGCCTAATTTCAAAACAAACTCTATTGTCCCCAATAACTTTTGAACGCTAAGTCCAAATAAATTTCAAAAAGGTGAAAGATAGTTAACTATAATAGTCTTTACACTGTGACACAAAATTTCGACGAATTCTACAAGAACGTGGCAAGGACAAATATTTTGTCAACATTTACCGGTCGCTTTTGTAAAACCTAGGTTTTACCTACTCGACGGTGGTAAAAGTCCGAAATTAAAGAAGATATCTCAACATTTCGGGCTTTTACCGAATCAAGTTGCTAAAACCCAGGTGTTACCGGTAAAACCTAGGTTTAACAGCACTTCGGGCTTTTACAGTAACATATATATATATATATGGAAATTAAGAGTGCTGCATCTACAATAATCTTTCAGCGGCCTCCCCCACTGAAGTCCGTCCTTTTCCTTAAAAATTATCCAACTGATAGGTCAGGCAACGAACAGATATAGAGGGAAACGCTTGGAACACAATTTTTGACTTAGTAACTTTGTTTGGACTAGTTAGGAGGTGAACATATCCAAAGTCCTCGGCCGTAGCCCTTAAGCTGGGGGGGGAGAGGGGGGTTAGAAGGTCCTATTGTTTGGATTTTCGTAGATAACTCAGTAACGGTGGGTCATACGAAAAGATGTTCTTCTACTAATATCATCCACATCAAATTTTCTACAAAAAAGATTCTTTTCACTTTTCTGCTGGTATAAATATTTAATGAGATATCGAGAAAATACCATAAACACTTGTTTAAACTTTCGGAGTTATTATGGTTAGTACTAGGAAAATGAAATTTTGTATGAGTATGTGATTCAATCACGCCAACAAAGTCTTATAGTTAGGGAGGCGAGGTAGCTAAATGGCGTAATTCAACGGCGCCGTCGAGACCTATCAAAATCGAAAGATAAAATAATTTCGAAAAGAAAAGCTCTTATGGCAAAAACCATTTTAGCGGTGGGTTTGGCGTGTACGGTTTTTCAAAAATGTTAAAAAAAACAGTTACTTGGGCATTCTCGAGCGCGTCAGATATTCATACTACGTATGCCCCGAGTGCCTCTGATAACAACGGTATACTAATCTGCCGGTTTGCGTGGTGGGGGTAGCCATATAAAGTAGTCAAAAATGCAAAAAAAAAAAATTACTCGAGCGCGTCAGATTTTCGGAAGGGGTGTTAAGTAGGCCCCAAGGAAGCTCCCTTTAAAAAAAACTGACGATTTCGGCGTGACGATAAGTTACGATGAATTTTTGAAAATGCAAAAAAAAAAAGTTCTTTTGAAATACTCGAGCGCGTCAGATTTTCATAGGGGAGGTTTATCTCGGTATCCTGAAAGCATATTTTTTTAATCTGACAAAAATGTTGGTATTATGAGAAATGGCAGATTAAGAGAACCCTTAATCTGACCGGGAGTTTGAGTTTTTATGATGCTTCAAGTCAAAAAGTTTTAACTTTGGACAAAAATGTAAATAGACCTTTTTTGTGTAAAATAAAATTACCTTTTTTGTTTATTTAAACTTTTTTTTTGTAAAATGTATCGTTCGCGACTTATATGCCGTAACGCGTTCTTAGGAAGACGAATTGGCTCCTCCACACTTCCGGTCATGCGGAAACCGGCAGATTTTGTATTTTTAGTAAGTTTTAGATTATATTCTTCAAAATAAAAAAATAAAATATCGCGCTCGAGAATGCCGGATTAACGTTTTTTTTTTACAAGTTCGCGACCCTATAACTCGGCGGCGTCAAGGACTTATCGTCAGATTAGTTAAATTTAGTCTTTAAACACTAAAATCAACCCCCAATATCTTAATCTGATGCGCTCGAGTATTTCAGACTATCCATTTTTTTTTACTAATCTGATCGTCTATCCTAGGCGCGCGTCACTACATATAGAGCTAAATACTTTACAAGGTTGTTCTATTAGGTCTAAGGTATCTCTCATATCTTAAACTGCCACGCTCGAGTATTGCAGAAAATTCCCCTATTCGCCTCCCTAACTATTAAAACAATATCTGAAAAAATATGATTTTTTAGGGTACCTCCCGTACACATGAAGTGGGGGGTAAATTTTTTTTGGCTCTAACCCTAATGTGTAGGGTATCATTGGATAGGTCTTTTTAAAAGAATAAGAGTTTTCTAAAACAGTTTTTAGTTAAAACGAATACTTTTGTAAATAATAACTCCGAAAGTTTAAACAAGTGTTTATGGTATTTTCTCGATATCTCATTAAATATTGATACCAGCAGAAAAGTGAAAAGAATCTTTTTTGTAGAAAATTTGATGTGGATGATATTAGTAGAAGAACATCTTTTCGTATGACCCACCGCTACTAAGTTATCTAGAAAATGGGACCTTCTAACCCCCCTCTCCCCCCCAGCTCAAGGGCTACGGCCGAGGACTTTGGATATGTTTACCTCCTAACTAGTCCAAACAAAGTTACGAAGTCAAAAATTGTGTTCCAAGCGTTTCCCTCTATACCTTTTTTCGAGCATTCAATGACTGACCTATGAATAAAATTATGATTCTGATACATTGTTGTCAGACGCAGAGCCGCCTTGTTTTAGCATTTAAATATGGACATTCGTTCATCGTAAAGATCGCCCGTAAGGTCACGGTATTTCACCCATCCATTGCTGATACGTTTAACGACAGATCCAGATGCATTCCATCGTTTTGGATGTTTGAACCTTATTGATTTAAAGTAGTCAGTCTAGTTACTCTAGTTACTTCGTTCAAAGGGTTGCGGTCCAAGTAAAACGTACTGCGGAGGTGTGCGCCCACTTTGCGCCGCCTAACTCGCAATGCATTACCTCGGTCTTCTGTCGGCTGACTATTTGGAGAATGTTTTGCAGTTCTTTTACGTTTTCGCTAATCAAAACTAAGTCATCCGCGTAGAGTAGATCCCACGGAGCTCACGGATATGGAGGCAGATGTTTTATTTGCGACGAGGTGACCCATCACTAAATTTAACAATAACGGATTGACAGCCCATCCTTGGTAGACTCCTACCCTCTCATGGAATTCGTCACTAGTGCCAGCTGGGCTTCGAATAACTGACCCTAATACTTTGTACATGTCCGTCGCAATTAGAAATACATGTAGTATTCTGGAACATTATTGGCGCGTAGTGTGTGCCAGATCAGTTTTCTCGGTACCCGGTCATAACATAAGCTTTCTTCCAATCAATAAATACACACCGTCCATGAATCCTGTACTTCTACCCGTATCAACCGGATCGGATGAGAAGGGCCTTGACACTTGGGTTCCCATCGTAGCCTTCAAGTTTAACCGACCTGAACTAATATTTAAATATAACATCAGCAGCGTTATCTACTAGTTAAGCTAAGACCTTGGTATAACATATCTGAGGCCCATGTCGATAGACTATGGCTGGATTTACACTTGTAAGTTTTACTTACGTAAGTAGGGACGAAGCTATTGGCGAGAATGAGATGGAGATATTCGTATCTCATTCTAACCCATAGCTGCGTCCCTACTTACGTAAGCAAAACTTACAAGTGTAAATCAGGCCTATGGGTTTAAAAAAATGCACAGTGCCCTGTTGACCAGCATGTCGAATGTTTTTTTTTATTTATACACATATTCTCTTTTTTCGTAGGGGATAATAACTTTACCGTGCCTGCTCAAGGTTCTTTGGTAGTCTTAATTATAATTATAACATAATTATGTTGCACAGCGCATTGCGCATTCAATAAAAAATGAATTAAAACCGGTGTTGTTATCAGAATATATGTAGTGTAGTTCCATTAGGTTTAGGATGTAAGCCGACTTTTAAACTACAACCGTAAACATATACGTATTGTCATAGCATTAACACAGCCATGGAAAAGCCATGAAACCCCGCACATGCGTACCATGACTACCGTGGTTTTGACTTAATCCAGTGCTCCTTGTCGGGTCGGGTCGGCGATGCGAAGCGCCTGACTGGTCGGCTGACGCTCAGACGACGCGCGCCGAGCGCAACGTTCGGAAGGGCTTGACAACGTTTACTCCGTACATTATTTTTTATTTAACACTCGAGTCCGTTTCGCGCTAATATCTTTATTAACATTTCTGACATTATTTCGCAGTGTGAAGTGCTCCTTTAAGTTGAACGATTCGGTGTTTATGAACAGTGACCGGTCGCACGGTTTTAGTGTTTGTTGTAAAGTGAGCCGGTGTTTTTTGCGCGGAGAATAATTTACATGGTAATTAGAGTGTAGGCATACCTGGTGATTACCGTATGTAAGTAGTCATTGTCAAGTGTACCTAACCGCGAGAAATAAATCATTTGATTATTTATTTAGAAATAGTCATCCACAATGCTGTTAAGGTTTTCGGAGAAACTTCATGCAGGTTTTCCGATCAGATGCTGTTGATGATATATATATGTATAAGTAGGTATGTCAAACTTCAGCCCTTCGATTAGTCAGCTATTTGCGAGAGTTTTCTATTTAAGTAAGATTAGAGCAGTTTAGGACGAATACTAATTATGTACCTAAATTTAAATAAATGTAAGTGGACCAAATTTGATTAGTAACATACTTAACGAGTAAGTAAGCAAACACAAGTCGTAAACTGTAGGGCCAAGACGAACAACACATCTTTTGGTTTATTTATTTTGGCTAGTTAGGCAAATCATTTAATCCTAGTTACGTTTGCGCGATTATCTGTGAACAGTGAAAGGCTGGATTACCTTGTCTATTTGCATGAAGCACTTAATACAACCTTGTTAAAATCATGAAGCTAAAGTACCAGAAATGATACCACACAAATATATGTATATGTTAATTATTCAGTTCATTTCATATCCTGTCCATGTACCTAACGTAACATTAATTCGAATTAACAATAATAAAATTGTTAAGAACTTTATTTCTTGAAGTCGAAATAACAATAGTACAATAACTACCTTTGTGAATAAGTGCAGTATGAATTACCATTTAACGCTGCAGATGACAACTGATTCATAATGTTTGTCAGAACAAAGTGACTCCTTAACAACGATTAGGTATCAAGAACGTAATAACTTTGATTAGCGACTAAGATGGTAGCGCTTGTGTAGCAGGAAATGTTTCATTTCCAGTGCCACGTGAATTGTTATTTATTCACAACTAAATGTATAAACTCACGCAAGCAGAAGTAGTCCAACAATGTGTATTGTAGGGCTCAGGTAACAAAATTGGAATACAAGTTGGGCCCTTTCACACCTGACGCACAATCCCCAGCCTGCCACCTGTCACCTGCTGTTAAAAATTTGGCAATAAAGCACTTTCTGTTCGTGCTATAAGAGCGAAAATCAGAACACTATCACTGTCTGTACAACAGCATTGTGTTCCCCACCTGGCTACGGTTTAAATTTTCGACAAGCGGTAAAGATAAATTATCGTAAAGCAAATAATACTTAATATAAGTTCAAATAAATGCAATGGCGGCTTCAATAGATACTTATGTGGTTGGGTATTCCTTGCCCGGTTTTCCCTGGAGATTTTTTCATTTATCGGTGCATTTAGGCATGGCTTGGTTTTTCCAGAAGCATTGATAACGCGATAATAGAGGCAGTTAATTTTATATTTATACATCAATGATTACTACCAACAATTTAAAAATGAACTAATTAAATTCTACCCATACCCAACTAGCTCCTAACGAGTTAAAATATTGTTAAGATGTAACTAATCCTATCCATAATGTTAATATTACACGTGGCCAACGAAAGAATACCTACACAATAATTCTAAAATTCCCCTTAATGTCTACTTTTTGAACCCTTTGACATGATTAAATTTATTATTAAACTAATTTTGTAACTAAGCCACCAAGTTTTGTACATCAAGGTATTATCTGTGCTCATTTATTATTCCACCAATAGACCCGTAGCGCTAGATTATGAAGCTTCGACAATAGTAAAGATGCTTTTATTGACATACTGAGTTCAGGCCAGCTATCGAAGCTAATAATAATAATTTGTGTCATCCTAGGTTGTTGCGTAGGTAGAAACTTAGACATTTCTATCATTAAACATTATTCAGTAAATAGAAAATTAGAGATGAAAATTCTTTTTTCACTGTAACAGCAAATGTGTTACTGACGTAATCACGCGTTTTGTGTAACTTTAGTCAACGGGAATACTGTCGTTCAATCGGCACGTAAATGTAAGCTATTGTAAGCCTATATAAAATTAAAGTTGACCAAGTAGGCACTGCGCTTTCTGAAAAAATGGTGTCTATTATTCGAATAAATTTGTGTCATATTCATGTATGATATTTATTTATTTTCAATTATTTTTCTATTATGACCCCGTTAGCGGCACAATAGAATATTACAGTTGTTAAAGTTTACATCAATATTTTTATTAAAGCGTATCAAAACCCTGTTTAAAATTTGTGTCGTTATAATCAATGAATTATTATATTTTGTATAATAAAAACTTGTTGCTCTTAAAGGGCTAGCGCGGGGAAGGGTAAGGCGCGGGCGGGGCGCTTGTCCGGCCAAGCCACCTAGCGACTTGTCAGTATCACTCTGAATAAACGACGGTGTGACAAACTGCGATCTTTTCAGTCGTTCATGTACGAGTATTTGGCTTTCTTAGGAAATAACTAGCGTTATAAATCTCAGGTAAAATTGTGTTACATATACTGCGAAAAAATGCGGTTTAGTGGCGATAATTTATACTAGATTTCTAACGTTAAATCGGTCACCGTTTTCTTGACGACATACAAATAAATATATCTGAATCTCTATAGTTATTCCATGCAATGTTTCGTAGAAAAAACATACAGTCATGCTCAAAACGCCACAGCAAATAAAACAACTTAGGTTTTATATCTACAAAAGCGCGTGATAGATGGCGCCGCACAAGAAATTAACAAATATTGATTTGAAAACATAAATAATTTATCAATAGGTCAGAATATAATATAAAAATAAATTTTCCGCTCATTAAATATTACATTAATGTAAGATTAGTTGTTATATTTTTCGAATCGAAAATGTTCGTCCAGAACGGATTTGACCTTGGTTGCCATGCAACGCGTCGAGACTTGAGCGTCGGTGTCATGTCGCCCACAGTAGGTATAAATAATATAGTAGGTAGTATAGTTGTATAGTCTCCAACGTAGGTTTATCTACCTACGGATGGGTTTTATTAGACCATTTACTAATGACTAATCTAATGTGCTGTTTTACTTTTTCTTATTAAATTATGCTCATTGAAAACCATAATGCATCAAAAATATATAATAAGAACACTTCCAATGGTACGATTATTAAGTGGTAAAACTTTTAGATGTAGATAGGTATCGAATACATTTTTAAAATAGATACTCAAAAATGGTTGTGTTGTAAATTTCATCATTATCATTACTCATATTATATTGGTATACATATATGATTTTAAGCTAACATGGTCATTAACATTACAAAAACTATTTAAACTCACATGGTAAATATCCCGTTTTAAATAGGTTTTGGTATACATATGTTTGTACAGTCGACTACAAACAGATGTATCCACTTTTTCACCATATTGCTTTGTAATTTGTAATATAGGTATTAATTTTATAAAATTATGTCACGAAATTGTGGACAGTAAGTTTATCATCTGAAGACTCTGAAGTACTTACTCTAAAATCATAGTGTAATTTGAGTAACTACCTACTGTAGATTATTATCTACTGTGACGTGACTGTGACTTGCCGGGGCCGTATTCTAACATTTCTAACTTTAAAACACGTTTAGACGTGTCGTGCGATTTGAGGGCGACGCGGTGCTAATTTGAGGATTTTGTTAAGTTTACAACATTATATGTATAGTTCGACACGAAAGAAATAAAGGTATTGATACTTGAATATGAAAAAAATAATGGAACAACTCGAGACCTGTAATATTTTATACTTAAATAAAAATAATATATCTATAAACGACTAATTTAAGTACGTATACAGCATCGTGTGTCAAATGAAATAAAGTGGCTTTTATTTGATTATACACACAATGTCGTTAGCGAAACTTTATATTAAATAAATAAACACGGGTTACTTACGTCTTTTAAGTCGAATATTAGATTATACTTTCTGTACCTATACGGTCGAGACGAAACGTGCAATCCATACCGTATTATATTAAAAATATAGTAAACACAAATCGCCTCGTTCGTAATTCGTATTAAATCTTCTAAATTTGGCTTTGCACCGACATCAAACATATCAGTTGGTGACGCATATAAATAATATATTGATTCATTTTATCTATTTTGAAGTCAGTTATCTTTTTTTTTGAAAAAAGTTTTTATTTATATTGTCAAACATAAGGCCAGCTTGATAGAATGTGGTCACCTTAGTCTTATATTTGTGTGTGTGTAGTTGTACTTCCTCGTACCATTTTTTGAGTCAAGTGGAACAAGGGGTTTAAAAATATAAAGAAAGAAGGTTGTTCAAATAACAGTTCGTCGTGCACACTTGGAGAAAAACTCTCAGCTAGTTTTGAAGCATTGAGATAGGTGGTATCAAATATTCAGACTTTGATAACGATACATATTTTTTTGTCAAACAATTTTTATTTTTATTTTAGGGTTCCGTACTAGAATAAAACGGAACTCTTGTAGTTAAAGCAAAGACGTGTAGTCAGGCGACCGAGAGGTAACCGGATGGCTCGCGGTATTTAAGCTCCTGAAGTGTTGTGAAACCGCCCTGTGCAAACCGTACTGACCCAACTTGGACTGGAGATGGAGCGGAAATAGAGGGGGGGTATAAAAATATTATCGCAAAGCAACCGATTGAAACTGCGGTTGCCGGAAAGTATGTACGCTGCTTATATATAATACAATTTAAAACCATCCCTTCAGGTGCATCGTGCATCTGGCGTCCTGTACGAGAGCAAAGATTTTTTTTCTTAAGTTGTCAGTCCTGAAAATTAGCATGCTTGTTCTTCATCACGTATAGATATAAATAAATCACGTATAGATAAAAATTGCCATCCGCTCAGGCCGGACAGTAGTAGTAGTAGTAGTAGCAGCACTTTATTGTACACAAAGAAAAATACAAAACAATTTTAAGAGATATAGGTACAAAGACGAACTTATCCCACACAGTTACAGACACAGTTACACAGTGACAGTTATCGAGCCATCGAATTTTCCGGCCGTTTCCACTGTCAAATATCGAATTTATCGATCGGTAGACGACAACTTAGGAAAAATGCAATTACAATCATTGGAATCATTAGAATTTAATCGGATAGCATTTGTTTTTCGAGTTTTGTAAATACGATATGTACAAATGCTAGTTTGGGTCAGTTCGGTTTTCACACTTTTCACAGGGCGGTTTCTCATCACTTCAGAGCTTAAATACCGCGAGCCTGACAACGTGTCATTGCTCTGAACATTTTAGGATCACTTGCATGTCTATCTGGTTCTGACAATTTGTTGTGAAAAAAATGGATGCCTGTAAAGTCAGTTTACGGACGATAATTTTGCGTGATAACGTCATAAGGAAACATTGATGAAAAATTGCATACTTTTATTTAAGAATTGAATTGAATTATTATCAATGAATTTATTCAGGAAAATAATCAAATAAAATGCAGCACCGTCACCATCAAATATATCGTACTCAAAAATATCTGAACATGTACTTTATCGCCCTGACAATAGAGGCGTTGTTCAGACATTTATGGTCATTTTGCACGATTTCAATCGTATGGTTTGTGGCCGTAATATTACCATGGAGATCCGCCCACGTGACCGGAACAGAATGTGACACTTTTTCGTGCATGCTACCGGTGTTCTTCAAATTATAAAACTTTATCACGTCAAAAAGTTGCGCTTACTGGATTGTATCTATCATCAAATAAATGCCACTTTATTTAATTTGAAACACGATGCCGTATACATTGAGTCCCTCCGGCAAAAAAAAGTGTCCTAGAATACAGTTTGTTTTTTTTAAGTGGGCCTGCATGGGGAAATCCTAAAGTATAGGAGATACAGGGAAACTGTCGTAGGAAGTTGTTACGGGAAGGTGGCCAAGGTTAGGCGACGCCCGCAGCGGCGCGACAGCTCAGCGCCGTTGTAGAGACTAGTGGACTTGTAGGGAGGCAAGGTTACTGGATTAAAACTTCCTTCGTACTTCTTCAGGTTAAGGCACCTCCACTGGAACTCACTTGACGGAACCAATTTCGGGCCGCAATGGCCTCTCTTATATGCCAACTTTTGGGCTGTCAACTAGTGACTAAAACATTCCGGGAGGGGATGATCGCGTGTGAGCCAATCAGTGAACGTCCTTTATTGATATTAACACAGAATAAACAGAATTACAAGCATTTCTCTACTGCTAATATTATTACCAATGATCGGACACCGGTAGCATTTTTCCGACGAAAGTATTACATGGATATGATTTTATTTAATTTTGTACTGAATTTATATCCCTATTAATTGTTTTATCCAGTTTTATTATCGAGGTTTTAACATTTCTATTATTGTTATGAATAAAGTATAGGCCACTTACAAATTATCTATCGAACAAATGTGTCTGCGTCAACTCTTGTCTTGCACTTGTCTCATTGACGGTCCCATCATTATTTTATCCATCAATTGAACACGTAAAACGGAATAACTGAATTGTTTATTTCATTAAGTATATATCGGTATAATGTTTGGTGTAACGTAAAATATGCCTAACGAATTTACCATTCGTAAATGGTTACAAGATCAACCGGATCTTAAATACGACAAAACGAAAGGTTTAAGATGTTGTACAAAATGTGAAAAAAATTTGTTTGCTAAACGCAAAACAAATACTCAAAAACACCATCTGGGTGAAAAACGTAGAAAAATAGACCAAGAACAATTTAATTTTGATATATAACATTTTTTGATTCTATGTTGTAATATTCCGTGGGATCGGCTGAAAAGAGATGAGATTGATAATTTACTATAACAAATTAAATTCAGTGAATCCATAAAAACATGAGATTTTATTTTGAACAACATAGGCTTATCCATATTAGTTATTACGTTGGAAGTCAAAATGACATAAAATGCTACCGCCGGCCGATCATTGATTATTACTATGTTGTCTATTACTTATTTACTAGGCATTTATACTTGGTGGTACATAGGTATTATGGGGTTTTTAATTTGTAGGACATTTCAACTACGGGTTATCACCTGTCTCTTTTACACATGAGAACAGAGTGATGGCGTCGTCTCTTTCTCACTAGTGAGTCTCAGCCGGCGTTATTGTCGCACATTCGACAATAGAAAGGTACCCTACCTATGTGTCTAGGTTTCCTAGTTAATAATTAAACAACAAAGTTAAATGATTTAATGGTCACACGCTATAAATTAAGGTTTACAGTCCTTAGATAAAATATCAATATGCTTACAGTTTCAGTGCCTTAAACTATCCTTGACCGACCTTGATCTCGTAGATACTGCGGTGCTGTACATGCTCCCCTTTGCTTAGGCTTTCACGACTAAGCACCATAAAACTTTGGGTAAGCGGCGCAGTATATAATCGTCTTGATTTATGTTCGCTCCATTTAAAATCCCCGTTTTTTGTTATTTTGAATGCTTTGACTGTGATGTTCTGATACCGAATTATTGTCCTTAAAATGACTGATTAGCATGTTAAAAAATGTCAATAAAATTTCACATTTTCTCCATAGTAAATGTATGGAAAAAGTTTCTTCAATTTGTGGCTGTTTGGTACATTATCGTAAGTTGACCCCATGCAAACTATTGATAGGAATGGAATCGATTGGCATAAAAAAAAATATGTAAAAAATAAAAGTTTTAATTTTCGTACAAAATGTACGGGAAAAGTAAAGTGTTACTTCGATTTGTGGAAAATAGCCGGAATTTTTTTTTGGTCCCATACAAGCTTTTGATCCTGGATAGGAATGGGATCAAATGGCATCATAAAAAAAGTTCGCCAAAAATTACCTTTTCCTCGCATCCTGTATGTTTTTTCCAAAATCTGTAAATGCGTGCGATCCTTCATTAATTTGAAAAAGAGGGAAGGTCTTCTAAGACCATTTTCATGTAGCAGCACGGGATCTGGTAGCTGCCCTCACTGACCCAAAAAGAAAATCCATCCTGTATAGTGTATATGAGCTTTCATATAAACCACGACACTTTTCTTTCCTGACAGACTCGCACCTACATTACTCGTATTTAAGAATATTAGGTATTTAAGGATAAATTCAGTTTTCGAGTTGTTACATTATCTTTTTCATATTCAAGTATCAAGATCTCTACTGTCAAACTATATTGTGTTGTCAGGCTAACAAAATCCTCAAATTAGTATCGGGGAGCTTCTTTTTTCCGGACAGAGCCTAAAATTTTGAAAACTGTCGCAAAAAAGAAAGATAAGTTAATATTTGGGCTGCGTTTCCACCAGAGATGAGCGAGAATGCGTTGATAATGTGTTTTATTTGTTCAGAACCAATCCTAGGTCTGCGTTTTACGAGGATAAACAAATGAAGTGATTCCATTAATTTTCAAAAAAAAACCATTACTCGCAACACATCATCTCTCGTCTCTGGTGGAAACACAGCCTTACATGGCGGCGGCTGGATGCTTACTGACGCCGTGCCGTGGCACTGGCACATCACATACGATTGATACGGTAATACAAGATGGCTGCACGCGCCAGCGCCTGGTTGATCCATGGATTAGCTTGTTATGAAGTGAGCCGGGGGTCTACCTTTAGTGGACATTATGGAAGTACGTCAAACATGCGTGCATTCAAGGTTACCCACTTTAGTAAAGAAAATAAAATAAAAAAGTTTATTTGAAAATTTCGTTTTAAATGACATTACGTTAGAATATAAATAAATATATTATTAATTAACGACTCAATAAAGTGCATGTTGTCAGTCGAAAACGCGTGTGATATAAATCGACAAGTTAATGCGACTTGACCTTTAAATCTCGCGGCGGCGTCGATATATAGCAAGCATTACTTAAAGCTGAAAGTATTGATACCTACTATAGATAGGTGCTTATCTCTACGCACCGCACCGACGATGTCAGCCATTATTACCTTTGAAGGCGAATATTGACTCTCTTTAATTTTTGACGAAATATCATTGATGACAGTGACACAAATTGAAATACCTAGTTTGAAATTCCTTTTCGATTATCAGAATGTGAACTCTGATGACTTTAATAATTTATTAAAACGCTAACAGCCAAAAAACACGAAATTATCAAGAAATTTAAATTTTCATTGGTTAATTTGACACAAATTAATTTTATTGACATATTTTAAGGTAATGATATAGTTAATCTTAATTTTATGGACTCTAATTATTTATACGTTGTTTTTTAGCGTTATCATACTATATCAAATCGCACTCGACCGTCAATGACACAAACTGGTTTTGTACAACAATAAAACTGTTTTAAATAAAAAACAGTTATATTTTTTAACTTTAATATTCTATTACTCAAGTTATGGCAAGTTAAAAAAGTTAACCTCAAATTATTGAATTACAAAAAATGCAACAGTTGAGTATGGCACAAAACGTACCGAAACATTCTCATGTACACACTCTATTTCCAACTTCAATAATAAGTGTCTTTAGAATTGTTGAAACTTATACCTCAAAATATTGCCAGCGCCGCGGGACTACAATTGAACCGAACCGAAGTCGAGTGACGTTGGTAGAAGCATGTAGCTCGTCAGCGCTCGGCGGCCAGCCGCTCCCTTCCTCAATTATCCAATTTTCTTGTCAGATATCGACCTACTCCGCAGACACGCTCACTTACTTGTCAACCGACCACCTATCCACTTACGGCTAGATTGTCGGACACATGTGCGAACATTTCATTAGTCTCTAAAACGATAGTAACGTCGAGAGAGAACGCCAGACGGCTATTAAATAAACATTATAATTACAACACAGATTTCTATCAGCTTTATTACACGCTCATGACAACATTTATGCAAACTAAACCTTAACGACGACGACGCTAACATAAACCTAGGAGAAGCCAGTGTTGAAAATACTACACGGTGCCCGTGCGATTGCGAGAGGATTTCACTACGAATTCCTGAGGTCATAAGGAGTATTAAATGTTATATGATAATATGTCAATTTCGCCAAAACAATTTTTGCTTCATTTGTCTTCGATTTTTTTTATGCTTTTGCATGTTAAACGTAGGTGTTATTGGTATAACTATCGCTTAAAATAAATTGGTACATTTTTATTCGTAAATAATAGTTTATGCAAAGTATTCCTTTTCATTACAAAAACTATTTAATACGAGATATTTACCATCATTTTACATTTCGTACTTCAGTTACTCCGTGATAATGGCGCATGCAACTGTGCCGAAATATCGGAAGCTCACAATAAAAATCTCACATGGTAAATATCCCGTTTTAAATAGTTTTTGTAATGTTAATGACCATGTTAGCTTAAAATCGTATATTCTTTGTCAATAAGGATGACTAGACCAGACCCCATAAAGGACAACATCGGAATGAAAAAGGCGTTTTGCACTGAGTCAATAAAAAAGTTTTTTATTTGATTGGTATTAACTCTGAAACAAGGCAACTCTAGAAATTGTATACGAGTCTCTAATTATAATCAGGAATACACAGTTAAAATCTCTCGCAATGCTCACGGGCACCGTGTATAATTTTAATTTAACGTTACCATGCATAGGTGCGTAGGAACGTGCTCTGCTATAATCCAGGGTACAAAGACATCCCTGTGTGGAATGCATACATTACCATTATTTATGGTGAAGAATGAATACCTACCTAAGTGGGATGGGATGCATAATGAAGTAGGTGTCAGGCGAGTACGTATTTTTGTCTGCTGAGTTGTAAATTAGGCGTAACTATATGGGCAAGTAAAGTACCTACCTACCTAGCTACGAGTACCTAGTTCTCTTGGTTTATATCAAATCAAATTTAATCATCACTATATTTATCGATTTTATCATTTTAATCTGATGTGGAAGTGGAATTCTCGAAATAAGAACACAAAAATATGCTCGCTGATGTCTTCTTACATAGACCTAAGTATGTTACCTAATCTATAAAAGGGACCTTATTGTCGATGGCGCTTACGCCATTGTTAATGACAACGTAATAGATTACGACGACGCGCGAAATAAGCGCCATCGTCAATAAGGTTCCTTTTCATAGATGATGCCACATATAGACTGATAAAACCATAACACTCCTTAGTAGCATAAACCTAGTCATAGTTGTGGAAAAAGTTAGATCCAAACAACGTCGTTAATTGTTTTGTAGTAGCACATAAGCGCAACTTTGTTTTGTTATTTGTTATTTGATAGTAGGATGCCCCCTGAGGATTCGTCAACCGGTATTAGATTAGCTCTTCGCTATATTAGTCACCACAGGGACTATAAATGGAATGTAACTCGACCTTATCATTCGACCCAGACCTTGTGTCACTTAATTAGATGAATGAATCTTTTTTGATAAACAGTCACGATTAAACGATTCAATTTCATGTAATCATTTTTCCGCTATTTTAAAACCATTGAATGGCGCCAGAAGAACCGAAAACTTTAACAGCATTTGGTTAATGGTAAATTTGACATTGACTATTGATCTACGAAATCTACGAATGTTGTTTTCCCCAAAAGTTGCGACAACAGCCGATAAAATTGAACACGCAAACGATCGTGTTGAGTTATCCGCAATGAGTGGCGTCGACGAGGAAGACTTTGAAGTGAAAGAAGCAGGTGGTTGAGAGATGCTGGTGCGGGGTTGCGGCGGCAGCGAGCTGCGGCACTCGCTGGCGGAGCGCACGAAGGCGCTGGCGGCGCGCTGCCACGCGCTGCGCGCGCCCGCGGCACAACGCGCCGACTCGCGCAGCCCCGACCGCCGCCGGCCCAGGCACAGAAAGTCGCAGACAAGGTGGTACGTCAAGGTAAATATATGGTACGACAGACGCACGATGATCTCCGTTGACCTTTAGTATCTAACTACAAGGTCCCGCAATTTTCTTCACAGGGGCGAAGAAGCCACCCTCCTATTCTAGGATTCTGTACCAGATAATATCTTCATTTGGGTAATCCTTATAGGACAACCCCTAGGATCACACGATTCTCTGTCTATCCTTCTAGGTTTTCTAAAGATGTCGTGGAGGTATCTAGGTGAAATTAATACCAAACTCCCCTGCAGTAGACAAATCACGTGTCATGATCAAAAATCAAGTTTTATTTAAGCCGCATACTTATATCAGAGACTATAGTCTCTGCTTATATCAAACCATAAAAGGGTGCTTGTCGACGACGTCAAAAAAATATGATGACCGCAATTTTTTTTATTACAATTCAAAATTATTTTTTTCGAACAAGAAGAGAAGAGATTTTGATTAAATCTGTCTTCCCAAATACTTATTCTTTCTAAGTCTGAACTCTTAATGTTGCAGAAAGTTAGAAACACATGCATATACATATGCCCCTGTTCTCACTTTTCTTGTATGATTAGGCTTTTCTTTAAGTAAGTACTTGCCTGTACTCTGTATTACCTGAACGAAGATATTTCATATTAAAACATGTAGGTTTTTATTTCTTATCTATCATTCCTTCTCATTGGTATCTTATCTTATCAATATCATGTTGTTAAAGTGCCAGAAAGTTGGATAAGATTACCATATGTAGACCTCAAATCTATACAGCTTGTCAACACCTTAATTCGCTAATGTTTGTTTACTTGTTATATTATATATAGTGCTTACGTGCGATTTTATGTGAAAAATGTTGTTATTCATTCATGTCTCACTCGTACTCGCTATGAATCATTCACAAGTCCATCGGCTTCTTCTAATTGTACCGACAGTTACTCATACTGTTTGTTCTACAATACAAGATTACGCGCTTATTACCTCCTATTCAACGAGAATTTCGGTCAGCAAAGATTTATGGGCCACTTGTGGCGACTACTGGCGTACCTGGTTACCTACATACATTGTTATGATTCATTATTTCTAGGTGACTCTGGCTTTAATTTCCCTATGCCTCTCCTTAACTTCTTTTAAAAGATGGAGTTTGTCAATTTACATCTATTGAAGAAATCAGGAGGTATAGGCACTATTTACATACGCCTGGATGAATTACATCGCATTCTTTTCTGTTGTGATCATTGAATTGTTGACTAACATTGTGATGACCAATAACTGGCATAAACCTCAGTTCTTCTTGTTCAAGCTAACTGTATCGGTGTATGATTTGCTAATAAACTGGAAAGAAAATAAGTAGTTTGTTGAGTTGTTCTGGTGTTTTGTTTTATGAAGTGAGTGTTAGCGGGGGTGAAGTGTCTTGACTTCATTTGCAATCCGGGTCAAGGCTTGAGTTATGTGAGCGTCGGTGTCGGTGTATGCACACAGGAATTCAAGACGGATAACTTTGTTACTGCCTTCTTCACTCTAAAGTTGTTAGCGAATCATGCTCTTGCTTTTAACTTCGATCTTGCACGACGGAAGCTATGACTGCTAAGTATCAGACAAGTTAAAATACTAAGTACCACCACTATGATGACGTCTGAGATACACTTGTGTGAAAATCCGACCCCATTTATAAAATGGAGTTATCCTCGGAGATGCGGGGTGGACGCCCGCTTTGGCGAACGTTTGGTAAGTAATGCGAGGTTTAAAGGTCGTTCAACTCCTCCTGTGTCCCCCTGATTTGTCTAGAATTTTGGAAAATTTCCAAATCTTTCAGCTCATGAAATAGAACCTTTTATTATTCTAGCGTACAGTCGCCATCAGATATATCGGAGCGGCCAAGGCGGTCATATATATCTGAACAACGCCTCTATTCTCAAGGCGATAAGGCGCATGTTCAGATATTTCTGAGTACGATGGCCGCTCCGATATATTTGATGGCGACTGTACAAGCCATTTTATGTCCGTACCTATTCTTGTATGGCCATGTTACCGTTTATGTTTTACTATTTATATAGTTGAGCGCCTGTATGCCCTGTGTCGTTATAGTTATACGTATTACGTTTACAACTAGCACAGATACCTAGGTACTCTAAGTAAGTAGGTACCTACTATTTATATAATTATAGTGCACTGAGCAGATACTATTGTGTTACCTGCGACCTAAGCCATGGATATTTTTAGCCGCAACCTCCTAATCCTTACATTAGATAAATGGAATGAGAGAAAAAAATTATACCTATACAATGCAGCATGATTTTACCGTATGCTCTTATGTAGGTCGAAGGACTCGAAGGTCGCAAGGCCGCAAGGAGCTCAAGGGCCGCAAATATAGGGCGCCCTTGAGCCCCTGCCTGTGGGCCCGGAGCTGTGGCCCTGACCAGCGCACCGGATTCTATCTCGACATGGATAAGACAAATTTCCTTTTTCATTTTCAAAGGTCGTCGTGTAATGGAAAAATTATTGGGGATGAATTATTTATGAACAAGATTGAATAAGGTAATTTTGTAAAATATTTTCTGTAAGTACTACATTTTTTTTGTTACTTAATGTTTCATTTATTCAGCATAAATCTTTAAAGATTTTTTTGATAATTTATAACAATTATAACTGGCAAGTGGCAGGGCACGGAGATCGCCTTTGTTTAAAGTTACACACTATTTTAGTCTTGATTCTATAGATATACTAGTAGGTAGAGCATAGTAAGTGCCCTTTTTCTAACCGTTTGATCCTTTATACTTGCCCAGTTTTTTGAATTAACACAGAATGTATAAGTACATACTTATTGGTAGAAAGTGTAGAAACGATATCTCATTATAGTCATAATACACACTCATATTAGGTCCACGTAGCTACCATATTATCAAATATTATTCCGTGACATTGTAATTAAATTAAATAGGCTCAGTAGACTCGCCCCTGAAGGCTATTGATTTTAACGAGAATCAAAAGCAATAATCCTAATTCATTAAGTATAGTCAAGTTGAACTAGTTTTGATTCAAACTTGTCTTGGTACTTATTTGTAACGATGTGCGGTTAGCTCTAATTAGAATAATCTAGTCTAGGTGAAAAGAAACCATTAGGTCATAGCGGGGCACCGGCTCCGCGGCTGGTCGGACTCGGTCCGATGCTCGAGCTCGAAGCCAATGGGTATCGATTGCGGAGGTGTTGCGGGCGACGACCTCACCTCGCCCAAGAGGTTAACACTGATTCTATAAGTAGGTACCTAACTACTCATCCTCGTTAATTATTAATATCGATTTATTGAGACGCGTTGTGAAAATTATGGTGAAGAAATAAGTAAGAAAAGGTTTAATTGCACTTTGAAGATGGGCCGCATAATAAAACGGTCAGACTGCTTTCGAATGGTTGAAAAATAGCGAGAAGCACTAGTTTATCTAAAAGGCCACATTAAGCATATAAAATACCTACATTAGGCCTCCAAATAATTGAATTAGCTGGTCTATAAGTAATAATATGACCTGTCCTAATGTGGTCATGTGGATCTAATGTGCTTTCAACCGAATTTAAGATTTCGAAGGAGGAGGTTCTCAATTCGTTGGGATCTTTGTTTTGTTTGCAATTTTTTTATGTTTGTTTATGATTATTCGAAGACGACTAGACCGATTTGGAAAATTCTTTTTTTGTTTGAAAGAGTATACTTCACAGTTGGTCCCATTGTCACCAGGTCCAGTTCTGATGATGGGATCCTGGAGAAATCGAGGGAACTCTTCAACTATTATAGGCACACCTATAGTAATTTCACTATTTTTTACACCAATACGGCCACTTCCTCTTGGAATAGCGGATCCTCGAATAAGTGAAATCGGTTCTTTTTTTGTTTAAAATTATTAGATTACATAAATGCACTGGCACACTGGATTTGATACGCACTAGCTGTCAGAACCTGGCACCTAGGTAGGTAAAGTACTTCCAATTTTTTTTCCATTATCACAATTTTCATCAAGAATGCTACTTAGATTAAATTATTCTGCTTCGATTGTTGGCCAAACAAAGGCAAGTGTGACTAGTATATAATCAGTGTCACGCTCACGGTAAGGAAATCACGGTAATGTTGTTTCGTGTGAAACTACTCGCTCCGACGCTCTGACTCTGAGTCAGATACTGAAACGATTCGATCGTCTTTTGACGCGAGTTGATATGATGAACGGCAATGATTCGGTGTCACTCAAACGGAAACTCATGGACATGTGCATACTTCCAATTCTCACCTTCACCAAAATTCTGATGGGTTTGCCAATGAGCCATGGAGCGGATCGAATCGGAAACACCACGCTGCGCTCCAAGACCCAAATTGTCGATGTAGCTTGGAACTCGGCAAAGTTAAAGTGGGACTGGGCAGACATGTCCGTCTGCCGGATGCCGAATGAGTTGCGGGGCTGTTGCTGTTGGATCATTACGCAGTGATCGCCAAAAACTCTAATTAGGAAGTGGCAAACCCCGCTGGCTATGGCCGGATGAACTGGACTCCTTTGTAAAGGACTGGTCAAGCACTTCATAGGATCAAGATCAGCGGAAACTGGAGTTTGCCCAGCAGTGGGACACGACAGGATAAAAAGTAAACGATAATAATATGTAGGTAGGTATAAGTCCTTGATATAGGTAACTAGTATAACCACTATAACTAATAGTCCAGTTACGAAACAGAAATCAGTGGTTTTAGAACTCGTTACTTGGCAGTGCCTGAGAAATTGAATATACGACCCAAGTTTTTACTAACTAAACGCTCGGACATGTTGCAAGTGTTGCAATGCGTCGAGAGCGTTGACTGAGAACCATGTCGTTTTACAAATAAGGAAACGAAACGGGTGTGTTTACTTGGCGTTTCTTTATGAAACCTCACACCAAAGGAATGATGGACGGAAATGGAACGGAAAGTCTATAGTTACATCAGCTTGAAAGGTGCGCCGAATAGAAGATTGTCTAGTGTTGAAGGCATTGTTGTCAATGGAATATTCCGGGTTGCCGACAAGGCAGGGCGCGGCGCCGTCGGCCGAGCGCGTCCGTCACGCCCGGCGGCCGCAATATGCCCTCAGACTGTCAACTTCATTGAACGTGACTTTCTTCATTTCTAATGCCTTAAGCCAATTATTGGCTCTGTGACATTATTCAGGGTCACGTGGAAGTTCAATGATATGCAAATTGATATGTTCATATTATTGAATTATGGTGCATCCTTTATAATGAAGATTGAGATTTAAGATAGTTGTGCTGTGATGATACTAAAGTACTTATGGATAGTCTTTTCATTGGTCGAGGGGCCAGGGTAGTGGGTTGGGTACAATCTCATTAAGGATGATGCACGGTGTTCCAGACCGTATCCGATACGACACTTCCGACACTTAATTTTGTATAGAAAGCGGCACATGATCTTCGGAGGTCACGCTGGTCACGTGGTGTTCTGTATATAAAGTGAAGTGTCGGATTAAGTGTCGTGGCGGTCAAGGTCCGGCCGGAACACCGTGCATCACCATTTCGGTACTTAACAATTGAGATATGTACTACCCCTAAGTCCCGAGTAGAGGTTAACTCTCTAATATCATAGACTCATTGTTTAATTAATTTAAACTTGATCAATATCTACCTACCTTCACGGTAACTAGTTGGCTATCATAAATTAATGTTTGACGCAACCGTATCTTTACTAGACTAAGTACTTGTATGTATTTTAATAATTTCAACGAATCAGTACTGGACCTTTACTTACCTGATAGATCCGTGTGAGTTTAAAAGCTTTTGAATTAATTTGGGTTGTCAATTCCACTGGATGAAGGTTAATCCTCTTTTAGAAACAATGATATCTGTACCTAAGTATAGGTAGGTATCAAATGTCAAACCAAGGCACCTCAAGAGTGTCGTCACTTTATGATACAGTAAATAGTCTGATTTGACGTCATGGATTTATTAAAACAGTATTTATCCTTGTTTTTACGTAATTGAAGTACTTATAAAGAAGGATAATTAATAGTGCGTCGGAATATTGTACATGCTTTCCGATTTATCATAAATTCATAACGGGATGAGCAACGTCGTAGTGGTTTATATATTTCAAATGGATTTCAGTATAAGCTAAAGAGGCTCATAGTGCACTTGTGTTGTGCTTATTTATTGTTATGGGATTATCTAGTATTGTGTTTAATATGTGGTGTTAAGCGGAACGGAGGCATTTTTATTGAGAGTGCGATCGATTAGTATTAAGTTAACTGACATGGGAGTGAAATCGTACAAAAACGTGTCAATAAAAAGTTGTGTAAGTATGTTTTCAAATAACATAATTGTTAGTTTTGGGCAGGTAGGTAGGTACCTATACTAGGTATAATGAAGCTGATTATATATATTCTACCTATACGTTATGTAATCGTGTAAAAACGTACTTATTTACCTTAGTACAATCGCTCACACTGTTAACTGCCCATCGGTGGACCTTATGCCTTTAGTAATAAGGTCCACCGATATACCATACAGCCAGGAGTGTTGCTGTTTGTACTGTTCCCATTAGTCGAAGTTATAAATAAACTACGGTTACCTACCTGTTTTAAATATACAAAGTTAAATTCTAATAACTGATGTTCCATGGGCGCCGAATCCTGAAAATATACCGAGTGTTATAATAGAAAGTTTGTACCCAAATAATTTCATAAATTATCTAATAGGTATGCTATCGACGGTCGTAACTCGTCTTAAGAAGGGTTATTAGGGTGTATAATCCCGGGGTGGAAAATACTTATTAATAACTATATATTAATAATAAAAATGTTGAGAAGAGAAGGGCGCAGGGACAAGCCGTTGCGTGGAGCGTCATCTATGACGCACCAGACTCGCAGACTACCCCGTGGGAAGTATTTTTAGCCGAGGGTTCGGCGCGGGTGCATGCGTCGCGGGGGCCCACCACCCGGTGACGCAGCCTACTCTTGGCAGCCGCTATATTTAGTCCGCACGCCGGTACTGCACGCCTGATCGATATTTAGTTGTCTCTGGAAATTGCAAACCTTTGTACCTGTCTATTGTTTGCACGGGAAATTACGTGCCGTACTTGCGAATGCCAAGTTTTACGTAACATGTTTATCGACCGTAATACTCCTACCATGAGAAATGGGTACCTACTTACTATTTACATACTAATACTTCAATTATTATTGCTATCAGTTTGGCCTTTATTCTTGAAGTACTTACCTACTCCGCCCGGTTCTATTTTACAGATATCTGTGTGAACAACGAGCCTGAGTCGGTCGGGTAATCTTTAAATTGCTATTAATTTACGCTTTATAGAATTCGAAGGAGAGGCAATTATCAGCTGAACTATGTATGGTCAATCGATCTTTTGTATGTAACTGTAGACCATTTAGGTATTGATGTGAACTGGGTGACTAACATGGGCACACAAGCCAGGTCTGGCAAGGGCAAGGGATGAGCACGGATATGAACAATTACTTGGGTGATTACACCGCAGTCGAGGGTTTTGTGTTGTATGAACGTAGCCGGTGTAGAAGTTTTGGGACTGTCATTTTGCGTTACTATATGCTTACAATGTACGAAAACTGCATTTGACTCCTAGCATCCATTGCCATTTGTATTGCGAGCTAGTGGAAAAAGGTTCCATTCAACTCGTATTAAAAGATCGCAATAGTAGATAGAATCTAGTGAATCTACTGATTGCTAACTGCTATAGGCTTCTCCATTTGTTTAGCAGTTGTACTGCTTTGTTGTCACATGACGGGCTCATAAGTTTTGTAGTTAGGTACAATGTTGTCAACGTTACTAAGTACATTGGCCATCAGGTATATCGGATCGGCCACGGTACTTAAAAATATCTGAAAAATGCCTCAATTGTCAAGGCGATTAAGTGCATGCATTTTTGAGTACCTACCTTGGCCGCTCCGATATATTTGATGGCGACTGTACTTAGATAATGAAGTATGTATTTACGATTTTATTTGACAGTAGGTAACACAACTATATACAGGGTGTAATCTAAAACGTGATACAAGATAATCAAACCTGAATCTATTCATGATATTGAACAACTTTTACTATGGGAGCAACTTTGTAAAAAAATAAAAAAATTGAGCTGCTCCATAGAAAAAGTCAAGGATAGGTAGACGAAAATGTATGAGAAGTTTAATTTTTTTTTTAATTTTACAAAGTTGAGCCCATAGTAAAAGTTGTTTAATATCATGAATAGATTCAGGTTTGATTATCTTGTATCACGTTTTAGATTACACCCTGTATAGTCATAGCGTTACTAGCTGAATTTTAATTCAATCTTATTTGGACACTCATTAATCTCATTGTATATTTATTAAATTATTATTAATGTAGTAAGTTACTGGATATTTTCCACGGTGCTGGGTTCAGCTGTGTGCACTCCGTAAAGGTAGTGATTTCACGCACCATTGGGCACACATGTCTCGCAGGACCGCACCCACGCGTGTTGTGTTACTCTCTTCTTGGCAAATTGATTGGTACTTAAGTACTTACCTGCTCCATAATTTGCTATGCTAGGGGATAATGTTTGATTACGAATTCATAAACTGTAGCTTTCATTTACAGCGATATCTCGAAAGCCACACGATTCCGTGATGGGCAGAAGCTTGACAAGAGTGTAAATACTTGTAGGCAGGTACTTAATTCAGGATATTTTCGCTTCTGTTTCAAAACATGATTCGTTCACGCCTCCTTGCTACTGCTAGGTATGTAACTAATTAAATTCGGTACCATACATTTGTATCTACAGATACTCGTAGTGTTTGATTGTTTAGTAATTTTACGGAAACAGTCGGTGGGCGTGCGCATTGTATCCATGCAACATTTGCGATTTTATACTATTCAAACACGTAAGCACGTAACAAAGTGTTAGGGTTTTTCCTTACCGCGTATACTTAATTACACAAACAGCAGCTGAACATGCAAACAAAGAGCAATATGAAATTTCACAATGGCACTTTTGACAGTAATGTTAATTTCCTATAACTTATATCGAGGAACATAATGTAACAATGTATACTTTTTAAGCTTGTTAAATCTGGTAAGCCTGTCCCTCACGTGCAGTGGCATATGTGCTCGTGTGGTTACTGCACTTAACACCCGGTTAGTACGTCAAGCATTATTGACATGCTCTATTGAAGTTTTTCACGCGATCTCTCCGCGTGAGAGCAGTCGCTCGGGGCCCGCGCTGCTGGATCAGCGTCTACTCGCTCCAGCGGGACTTACAACTTTCCACTTACCGTGCAAAACATGTATTCTCCTAAAAAATACAACGCCCTTACGTAACACCCGTCAGGGCTTCCTACAGCAGTATATAACAGTGTGAAAGTTACTCATAGTGCACCGTCAACTTGTTATGCGATGGTCATATAATATGCAAATTAAATATTTCATAACGTTTGAGTGAAAATGTGCTGATTACTGAAGTTAATAGACCGTGCTCAGATTAATAGCTAACCATCGTCAGTTTTAGAAATCGTCGTTAACGAGGGAGAGCTGTTTCTGAATCGGAATCGTAAAAAGGGCGGTGGATAGCTCGCACTAGTCGCAGTGTTGTAACGTGTATATCGGTTAATTGAAGTGAGGAATTGAGTCGAGCCGGATACGGATGGCAAGTGTGCCGCTGTCCGAGCCCCGGCGGCGATTTCACCCGCGTCACGCACGTCCGCACTCGCATGCTCTCCCTGCTCACTGATCGATCCAGTTACAGAATCACTACATTTGCATATGATCATTGCGCGAGTGAAAGTGAGCGTGATGCTGAGCTCAGCTGGGCCGTGACGTGACGTGACGTCATGGGCCATGTGGAAGATATGCGGCGTCAGTAAAGCCGAGCCCGTGCTATTCGCTGATAACTATGATGATGATTATGTAAGCAAGATAACGGGGTTATCTCGGGGAACGCTCTCGTAATCACGCTGTATCATTATGTGTTAAAATCTGTTCTGTAATTAGAAATATTACTATATTTGCTGTAGCGAGTTCCTCATTTTATGTCATTAGTCAGGTAACATGGTTTTTACGTTCTCAGTGAAGTAGATAATTGGGGATATTTTATGTTTCCGCGTGCTTTCTATCTCAAGCCGGAAGTCTGTTTCAGACTAGGCCCGATATGTCTTTCGTTTCTTAGAAAAGATATCTCTAAGCATTAATATTTTCTACAGTAGTCGTGTGTAAGTATCACTACATAGTATAAAACAAAGTCGCTTCCTGCTGTCTGTCCCTATGTATGCTTAGATCTTTAAAACTACGCAAGGGATTTAATAGACAGAGTGATTCAAGAAGAGGGTTTATATGTATAATTATTGCACCCGTGCGAAGCCGGGGCGTGTCGCTAGTATAGGTATAAAAAATCGCTAAAATTCAATGAAGCGCCGCAACGTGTACCGAATTCCCCTTAAAAAAGGCACAGAATGAGTTAACTTTCTTAAGTACTCTACACTTAAATACATAGAAATCAACTACAATTTAGAAACAAATATTCGTGTTCATAAAAATAATAGTTGATCTTGTTGGTGGTTGATCACTTGTGTTGACCTGCTGATGGTGTGTTCCAGCAGCCGACATGGCGGCTGTGGGGCGAAGAGCGCGTCGACGGCGCCATCTACACCGTCTACCTCAAGAAGGTGCGCTACCACCGGCCCACGCGCAGCGCATCCAGTGTGAGTATACCTTTAAAGCTTCATCAGAGTTCTAGTTCCTAGTTATAGTACCTAGAATCCTTAATGTTCAAATTTTAAATATTGACGTGGTTAACTCATACAATGTAGTGTCATTTAGGTAGGGTTCACTTTACGTATGACATTTCAAGTAAAAGAAAATAGCTCAACAATTAAAGTCCGTGACTGCAGGGAGCTACGTAAATAAGTAGCTTTAGGTAAAACCGGATTTTAATACAACTTGAACATTAATATAATTTCCCATCACGTCTTTCTTAATGAATCATACAACATGTGTACGAGTCAAGCTTTAATTCTGTGGGTATACATTATTGAGGGTAGGTACCTACTTATTGAAATGACCACAATAATTATTAGATTAAACGAACTTACCTTAAGTGAAGTTCTATCTTAATAACATGATTCTCTCTCCCTGTTAATTTAACAATTGTATAACCCCTATTGTATCCAACATTTATCACAATTTTCAAAGCTAAAAAAGATAGCTCAAACGCTCCCGTGCTCCTGTTGTCGAGTCTATGGCATCCCGTGTACGTCATTTCGTTTAAAGTTAATTGATTACAGGAGCAACCCTGTAATGGGAAGAATATGTATATTGACATATACAAGGGAAGGGATGGGACTCTCTTAACAGGGAGAGAGAATCATGTTATTAAGATAGAACTTCACTTAAGGTAAGTTCGTTTAATCTAATAATAACATTTATCTCTCTCCCTGTTAATTTAACAATTGTAGATGTTTAAAGATAGGGTTGCGAGTGCGTAATCAATGTAATCATACACTGTTCATAAAGTAATTTGAAAAAATATTTATTCAAAATGTGACTTAACATAACATGGTAACTTAAATTATTTTTATAAATAGACAACTTAGTCTGATACCAAATTACAAATAGCATTGCTAAACTGAGCAGGTTCCTGAGAAATCGGTCTATTATAATGTTTAGCAAAACAAGCAGAGTTTTGTGACCAACCAGCTGTTTTTTGTATAAGATCTATGGATATACCAGATCTGCTTGCAGCTGATGTACTAGCATGCCTAGTACTGTGGGCTGTAAAGATGGTAACATCAATGCCTGCCTCTCGGAGCACATTTTTTATCCAGCGGCTTATAGTCTGGGAGGAGACTGCCTGATGAGGCTTCTTATGAGCAATAAAAAGATTGTTTGTATTTCTTAAAGATTGTGTCCTTTTTATATAAGAGTTTAAAGCAGTAACAGGACAGATTTCAATCTTATTACTAAAATTTTTCAAGCATAGTAGTGGTTGTTTACTATTTTTGCTTGAAGTTTTTATTAAATCTGGAATAAAAATTTGCACACCGTCCAGCATGAATTGAATATTATCAATCTTAACTAAAGATAAAGTTTGGACCCTATGTCCAGTCGTTAAGGCAAGCAACGTGACAACTTTATGTGTAAGCTGCTCTAGGCTTATAACATCGTTAGGGTACTGCCCTTTTAAATAGTTAAGAACAACACCGGGGTCCCACATCATGTTATATTTTGGTGTGGGTGGTTTTATTCGAAACATCCCCTTAAGTAAACGTTTAATCCTATCGTCTGTTCCTATCCTAGGACCAATGAGAAGAGATAGAGCTGATCTGGTACTGTTAATTGTGCCATAAGATGCCCCAGCTTCAAAGCGCTCAGTTAAAAATTTTAATACAAATGGTACAGAAGCTTGATATGTATCAATTTTTTGGTGTTTACAAAATAGCCACCATTGTTTAAAAGAAGTATCGTATTGTTTAAGAGTATTATTTGAAAGAGAGTTGAGCATTATCTGAATTGCTGATCTTGGCGTTCCACGTCTTTCGAACGCTTCGCCGATAGCAGCCCGGCAGCCAGGGTAAGTTGATGATGTAGGGGATGGACATTTCTGAAAGGAGATGATAGTAATTTTTTGTTAGGCTTGAATATTAAAGGTTCTGCAATTAACAGTGACTTTATAAGAGGAAACCAAGATTGTGAAGGCCAATATGGGTACACCAAAATACCTTCAGCTCTTTCTCTTTTAATTTTGTGCAAGCATTTTAGCAGTAAAGAAAACGGAGGAAAGGCGTAAAAGAAAATATCACTCCAGCTGACAGTGAAAGCGTCTACTGAAACTGCTTCTGGGTCAGGTTTCCAGGAAATAAATCTGTGACACTTATTATTAATCCTTGATGCAAATAAATCTATTTCTGGGTGCCCAAAAGTTTGTGTTACTTTTTCATAACACTTTTGAGAAAGCTCCCATTCAATATTTATTCTTCGGGATTCTGCATCAGCTTTAAAGTTGTCATTGGTATTAATATACGAAGCAAATACCCAAATGTTTCTCTCCTCGCACCAATTCCACATTTCTCTAGTAATTTGATTTAGATGGGGAAATTGAATGCCCCCCATTTTATTAATATATGCTACAGCAGTTGTATTATCAACTCTTAACAGAATTTCACAATCATGCAAGTTTTTGGCAAAACATTGTAAACCTAAGAAAGCCGCCTTGATTTCTAAATAGTTTATATGATTTTCCTGTTCAGACCTAGACCATGATCCAGATGTTCTATTAGACTCACACACAGCCCCCCACCCGGTTTTTGAAGAATCTGTATGTATCTCCATACAAAATTCATAATGTTTAATTAAATTGAATTTATGTAGATTCATGCCCCACCAATGTAGTTCAGAATGAACAATACTTCTAAGTTTCATTGTAGCTTCATACTTGTCATTATTCTGTAATAATGCAAGGTATTTTTCCCTTTCTAACAGTTTGGTATACACCCAACCATATGGGACGGCTGGACAAATGGAGTTAAGTATGCCCAGTAATTGAGAAAATTCCCTTATTGTACAGTTTCTTTTTGAAGTGAACTGGTGGATCATTTCTAAAATAGTTAGCTGTTTTTTATGTGGGACTGATAAAGAGAGATTAGTTGAATCCAGAATAAATCCAAGGTACTTGCATGTTTGGCTAGGTATCATGACACTTTTTTCAAAATTAATTACAAAACCTAAATTCTGAAATAATTTGCATGCTCTATTAATGTCATTCAAACATCCATCATAGGACCTATTAAAATACAGGCTGTCATCTAGGTAGCATGTTAAAACTACATTATGTGATCTGAGATATGTGGTGATAGGTTTGATTAGTTTTGTAAAAACAAACGGGGCTGAGCAGAGACCATAGGGTAATGCATTAAACTGATAAAGCTGTCCATCAAAATGGAACCTTAAAAACTTCCTATGACTCTCTGCAATTGGTATAGATAGATATGCCTCTGACAAGTCAATAGAGCCCATAAAGCAACCCTCCGATATAAGTTTACACGCAGTCCTGATGTCTTCTAATTTGAAATGATTTGTTATAACATATTCATTTAACTTTTTTAAATTTAATATAAATCTAAAGGAGCCATTAGGTTTAGGTACTAAAAAAATGGAAGATATAAACTGGTTTGGGTCTGGAGAACATTTAGAAACAGCACCAAGTTTAATAAACTTTTGAATTTCAAGGTGTATATTCTCTTTTTCCTTCCCATGCCACACCTTTTGGACTGCTTCATAAGGTGGAGGTATAGTATGAAATGGAATTTCATACCCTTGTAACCATTTTAAGATGATAGGATCATTAGTAATATCCTGCCATTTATCTATAAAATATTGAATTCTACCAGCATGTACCTCAGGTTCTATCGTTGGTGTCTGGATCTCTGCTTGTAGCTGCGTCTCTCTTTCCGGTGAGGCTGGTTGTAATGCTTCCGAGGTTGACGGTGTTGTTGCCCACCACGGGCTCGATAGGTCTGTTGATCGTACTGTGGTGGGCTCTTCCAGTTTAACTGCTTATACTTATTAGATGTAGATTGTCTAGGCTGTTTCTTCTCCTTCTCTGTGTTGTTCTTTATAGTATTACAGGTCTTTTGTATTGTCTGAGCAGCTTTTATCTTTTCTGCACAATCTTCTCCGAATAAAAATTTGTCTGTTTTTTGCTGACGAATGGCATCTTGGATTGTTTTGGTGGCTCCAGACAGACAAAAGAATTTCCTGGAAGACGTGTCATGATAGTGCATTTCAGCTGCTAGTTTAGCTGCGTCATTTATTTCCTCCACTAGGGTTCTGGTGTTAATGTTTCCTTTCATTACATTTGTTAGGCACTTTCCTAAGCAAGACATCAGTGTGCCTGTAAGGTTTTGTCTACTGACAATTCGTTTGTCTCTCTTAAATGATGGCTCTGAGAGAGTAGCATGAATTTCAGGATTTATTATCGGGGCTACTGCAGCAGGGAAGTTGGCCGGAGTGGGGTACTTCTTGATGATTGTCTCTCTAGCCTCTTTACCCAATCCATCGTTCATGATTTTCTTCCAACGCGAAGCCAATTCAGGCCTGATTGGGTCACCCACTTCTGTCTGCTCCTGACCTTCAGTCCCCAGGGCCAGAAGGAACTCTTCTGGGAGTTCATCATCCATTGGTTCTGTAATGTAATAAGATATTACATTATATTTAGAAATATAAATAACTTGTTTATCCACTAAGTGGTAGCATATTATGAATATTTTGTGCAAGCATTGTCTATCCGCATTGTGATAGCGCCTTGTAAATATTTTTGTATTGGCACTGTCTATCCGCATTGTGATAGCGCCTGCCATAAGAAAATATTAATGATAGTCATCAGCATGTCTACCCGCTTAGTGGTAGCGCTTAGCTTAGCATGTATTTGTTACATAGTGTCATAGTGTAGTAACTTATACGACAGTATTCGTTAATCAGGGAAGGATAATCAAATAGTACAGAATTTGTGTGTCAACCATAAACGCACCTGCATTCAGATCAAAGTCATTGTCGTGTGGTATCATACGACGTGGAGACGATGACGGAGATGATGGCGAAGAGTGTGACGGAGCTGGCTGTGTAGCTTCCCGCGACTGTTGCTGACTCAATGATGATTGTTGAGGTGGCGGTCGTGTTGTTGTATTCTGTGGTGGTGTAAAGTCTTGGTCGGTTTCAACGAATCTCCTTGTCGAATTCTCTCGAAGCTTCTTTTGTAATTTTCTAATTTTTCTTTTGATGTAATCTTCATCTTTTTCTTTTTCTCTCTTGCGTTTTCCCATTTTTCTTGTTCACAACACACGCGAAAGCAAATAAAATAAGTAGTAAACTCACTCGCGCTTGATAAGAAAAAAGATCGCTTCAGAAGTCGAAATTCAGTTCAAGATCGCTTTCATTCAAATGAGAGAAAAAACGAACTTTCTGTCAACCGAATTGCAGAGCTACATCCGGATTAGAGAAACAATAAACAATCTAAAACATAGATCATCAAAAAACGGAAAACCGGAAGTTCTTCCGCCATTACCTTAATCTTGGATCCGATGAAATTACGATATCAAAATTTGAATATAGTAATTAAAGTGATAGGGTAAATCATCCAGAATATTTTTATCAATAAAAATAACGCAACATACCTCTGGGATTTGTAATCTTACTTGCATAATATAAACAAATCCATGATCCGCCGAGCAGTCGCCGGCGCATTGTTTACATATGCTTGATAACACTAAATACATGTTTACGAACCACAATTCACTCTGGTTACGAACCACAATTCACTCTAATCGCAATTTTACACCACCTTAACATTATTATTGCTCTAAATATTCACTAATTGATTAAAAAACGATATTTTAATATAAAGTAATGTGACAATGTTGGCGCACAAAAAGGTTAATGACGTACACGGGATGCCATAGACTCGACAACAGGAGCACGGGAGCGTTTGAGCTATCTTTTTTAGCTTTGAAAATTGTGATAAATGTTGGATACAATAGGGGTTATACAATTGTTAAATTAACAGGGAGAGAGATAAATGTTATTATCACAAGTATCACAACACAAGAAACATAACAATGGCGTCAATGATGTGAGGGTGAGTAATTTAAAATATATAGTGAATCGTCTGTGTAGGTCAATTTTACATAAGTACCTATGACAAGCAATTAAATAGGTACATAAAGAGGCCTGAAAAAATAAGAAAACTAAACTTCCAACACACTAAATACACAAACCAATGAACATTACCTCTAAAAATCTTACAAAAAGCGTAAAATATCATAATAAAATAAATTACCCCACAAAACAATGGCTAATTCCCGAATGAAAATACTTTACGTTTTGTACCTAAAAAAGAACCGTACCAATAACAACTTTGAACGTTAGCAGAGCTTGTCTCGATCAGGAATAATCATATAGTGAACCGGTGAAATGATAACACAAATCGGGGTTCCCTCCAGACTAACACGGTATATCTAATGGCTCCTCTACATGATGGGCCATCATAGGGACGCCGCTATGCGTTAGAGGGAGCTAACGATATCGCGATCTCGTTCTGTTGTATAGCTGCGTCCCTATGATGGCCCATCATGTAGAGGCAGCCTAATGTTTAGTAATATGTAGATACGCATGAACTCCAGCCGTGACCGCTTTATGAATGGGTGATTCATTATTCATATGTACCTACGCACTCTTTTATCACCTCTGGCTTTGTTGCTGTTCAACATATATTAGTACTTACAATTAGTTCTCTGTTAAAGATTGGCAGTCTATTAGTAGTACATATTAGTACTAGTAGTTGGATGAAGTGACTTGTTCTGATTAACAGCTTCCAGGCGCCCGGATCAAGTACCTACTAACGAATGGTAGTATAGCAAACTCACTAGAGAATTATAGTGGCTCATCTTTTCACTTTGACAAATCCGAAAATTCATACATAAGCGCCACAAATGTGTGGCAGTGGTAATTGCCACGCTGCAGGTACAGTCAACATCAAATATATTGTAACAGCTAGAGTAGCCAAATAGTTCGTCACACCATACAAAATATATGGTGTGAAGAACTATTTGATCACTTTGGGTGTTACAATATATTTGATGCTGACTGTACCAACAGCTACACAATTAAGAGGACCGTGGGCGTGGAGTGGAACAGGGAACACTGAAAAAGTCGATGATGGCACCCACCGACAATAATATGTAATAAGAATTCTGCCACAAGTCCACAATCATACTACAACCATACCTATGTACAGTCGCCATCAGATATATTGGAGCGGCTAAGGTGGTCAAAAATATCTGAACAACGCCTCTATTGTCAAGGCGATAAAGTGCATGTTCAGATATTTTTGAGTACCCTGGCCGCTTCGATATATTTGATGGCGACTGTACCACCAATAGATTAAGAGCTAGCCCCGGAAAATAAGTCAATAACCAGAGCAACGGAAACCCTCTGATTAGTTTGCTTTACTTATTATTATTGCTCCAATATTACGATATAGGCCCTGCCCTCTATAAATGAAACTAAGTTTGACTATTCAAACGCCAGTGATTTTGTGTAAATAAGGAATTATGACACTCTGCATACACTAAGTCATTGAAAATATATTACTTTATTTATATTAACCACCGCTGTTTAGATTCTGACATTAGATCTTTTTTTTTCTTTAATGTAATGTCAGAAAAGGGCCCAGGAGCCAGTTTTGGCCACTTTTTTCTATGGCTCCTGACAACTAAATGGCAACTGATTTTTGACAGATGACAGTGTCAACGGTACTGCCACAATTTACTCTTATATTAAGTGTAAACCACAGATTTGTAAATTTTTGTGTACCTGAATAAAGTTCAAAATGGCCAAAACCGGCACAGTGGCCAAAACCGGGGCATCTGCCCTACTTGACCAGTTTTACGTTTTTTGGTATGTCTTCTTTCCAAGTGAAAATTTCGCTGGTCTGACACTCTGACCTCCAATGATTAATATCTGCCAGATGCCCGGAGCTAGAAATAAAGATAATACCTATAGCAAAATAACTAAAGGACTTCCTTTGTTCTCGTTTTTTTTTGATGTTCTACAGTTGCCATCAAATATATCGGAGCGGCCACGGCACGGTACCCAAAAATATCTGAGCAAGCACCTTATCGCCTTGACAATAAAGGCGTTGTTCAGATATTTGTGACCTCCTTGGCCGCTCCGATATATCTGATGGCGACTGTACCTATCATATATTTGTATCATTATTCTTGTTATAAGTGGGGTGTCTTTTTTAGGTAAAATTATATTTATTTTTAAGTAGGTTTAAATTTTGTTCAGTTTAATATTAAGTTTTTAGTAGTCTCGTTATTTAGATGGGAAATTGTGTTTTCATCGAACGGGTTACTAGATAAATGGATAGATAACAAATATCAGACTGAATAAGTAATGTCTCGGGCGTAGTAAATGCAGGGTGATTTGAAATTACTAGAAAATATAATAGTGACCATTTCACCTTCCAAATTATACACAATACATGGACATATATTTTTAATGGTAATAGGTACATATATATATTGGAAACTTTCCGTCGGCATATCAGTATGTGTGAGGTAGGTCCAGTCAGCAGCAAAAGTAGCTATAAACCGGTAGGGTGTTCAAAATTACTTACACATGCTGTTATGTTCTTAACAATAAAGTGTGTCTAGCGTTTATCTTTATCTTTTATACTTATAAAAAATACTCAGGACTGTAAGTCAAAAGTTATAGGTAGGTAGGTATAAAACACACTAAACGTAATTTTTTTGTGTAAGTTAGAATATATTTAATTTGCATGTAATTTAGGACCAACTTGTAAAATTTTGTTGAGTTATGTTTCGCTAAAATCGTTTATAAGAGAGCTGTCATTTTTGATTTCCTTGGACAATAGCTGTGTAACTAGCAACAAAATGATATACAGTATGTATTAGGTACTTGTATAGGAAATGACGATATGGCAATTAAGTACCCTGTTATAATACATTCAAGGCCATTACAGCGTTAATCCCCGTCAAAGTAGTAAAATAAACAGCTAACTGTGTATTCAAACTGCGAGACAAATGTTTTGATAGCATGTTGTGATATTCGTTGTTTTGTTGTTCATTAACTGGATTGTTTATGAACATATGTCATGTCGTGTTACAAGTAAGTTGTTTGTGCTGAAGTAAAACATACCTACCTAGAGGTAGCTACTAGCTACAGCACATAGCTGAATAGTGTCATAAATCTAAGCATTTAATGCTGTATTGGCTTGGAAGTTGATTATGATTAATTAGTTACTTACAATGGATAATTTAATACCCTCAAGTTACTTAAACTTAAATAAACACTATAATTACATAGTGTATGAGGTCATAAGGAGTATTAAATGTTACATGAATTCAAGTCAATTCCTAGGAAAAAAAAAATCTTCTTATTCTTTACGTGACACCGCGTATCTTAGGCATAGGTAGTAACATAGGTAGATGTAGATAGTCGTCAGAACAGTTCTGATATTGTATCTCTATTTTGAATACAGATTAAGTGTGGCCATGCCTAAAGAGCACCTTTATTTGCAATTCATACCTACACCCGATCACCTGTCGACTTGGCATAATAAATGTACTCTGGGCCCATTTTCAACCTCATGAATATATTACACGGGCGCCGTGACGGCGTGCAGGAGAAAATCAAATTCTATTTATCTGGTCTTACCTATAACATTACCTTACCTATATCGGGAATACCAGGATACGATCACAAATTTAGTTGTGCGAAATTGTATATAATATATACTATACATAATCGCTGCTTGGTTGTCCATCTCCGGTGGGTGGTAAATTTTTTTTTTCTTTCACATTTCAAAATAAGTTATCAACTTATTGATATGATAATGAGACCGCGTATCAATAGGTGGCATAACGATCGGCCTGTAAAAAAAACTGGTTAAAGGCGAGTCAGAATCATAAGAGTTTTCGCTCAAACATACCTAGAGTTTCGAAGTAAATTCGCTATTGTGAACAAAGAAAGATGGATAGTCGAAATTGGAAAATTGTTGTTTACCCTTTATTCTACCACTGAGTTGAGTGTATTATATCATATCCACCTTACTCTTATTCTTATCCTTAATATTATATGTCTTCTTGTGTCTAACTATAATCTCATGGTATAATTTCAGGAGTCAGACGACGAGATCTCTCACCTAGAGTGGGAGACGGTACGGGTGCGCTTCGTGAAGGCGGGCACGGTGGATCGCCTGGTCGAGGCGCTGGCCACGGACGATGGCGAACTCGAGTCTACGTACGTCAACGTGTTCCTGGCTACCTACCGGTGAGCATAGTTCGTATACGAATATAAATAAAAGACCCGAGGACCCAAGCTTTGCTGTTCACGCCACCACGCGCTTACTCAGCCCATCATTCCACTGTTTTCTCTGACCTACAGCAAATACGATCATATTTCAAAACAATTTAGTACTGAGAAGTAGCTTATTTCAGGCACCAAATATTTGGGTATTCTTTATTCTTTATTCTTTATTCTTTATTTTATTTAATCTCCATAAAAGCTTACAGCTACGCCAACACACTTATATGGTACTTAAAATATATAAATTATCACATTCTATAGTAGGTAGCTATTACAGTTTGCAACAAACCAGATGATGGAAAAACTCATTTAAACACACAATACGTATATACGGTTTAAAATACATTTAAGTAGTTAAATTATTATTACAAATTACAAATTATGATGTACAGGAGTAGGTATTCAGGTGAAATTTTATTTTACGTTTTAAGGAAGTCAAATTGTCTGTGAATATATCGGCAGTTTGGATGGAGGCTAGAAATTCATTTAGTAATATTTTTGCTCGGTGTGTGGGTGCATTTGAGGCCTGACAGGTTCGGATATCATTTGGAATAGCGAAAAGGTTTTTTATTAATCTGATATGTTATGTCTGTGCTTCGTGTGTTATATTTAGCCTGTTGGAAGTCGACCGTACGTAACAAGTATATATCTTTACCACAGCATACCATTTACTTAGCGTATACATACATCTCATCCGTCTTTTTAAATGTTTGATCGTAAAATTTCAGTTCGTTTGCGGAGTGCAATCGGGTGTTGGACCTGCTACTGCGACGGTATGAAGCCTTGGCGGCGGAGGACGTGCTCCCCTCAGCGGCCGATACCTCTCAGCAACACCGAAAGTAAGATCATTACTGCACTTACCTGTTCTTTGTCACTCACGCCTTTTGCACATCTCTGCAGCAGACATCTCTACGCTAAGTACTTGTTTCGCGCGAAACCTGAGCGGATTGAGAGCGATACAAGATCGAATTCGTGCGGCGCGGTTCCGCAGTGTCGTTTCCGCCCTTGATTCGCTCTCGATCTGCTCATGGTTAGCGCGGTACCGTGGTATTGATTCCGCTTCGAAGATATGCAAATAGCCGTGTCTACATCTGACACACCGCCTCGCGAGGAAATTGCCGCGCGCGGCAGCTCGGCTAGTGTGGACGTGCCTCGGCCGAGGCATTGCGGCCGCCAGCGTCACACGTCCACACTAACCGAGCTGCAGCGCGCGGCAATTTCCTCGCGAGGCAGTGCGACTGGTGTAGACACGGCTAATTGCGTATTTTATGTAGATTCCGTTAAAATATTATATACTTAATGCATTAATACATAAAGTGGCCATAACATTTTGCAGCTGGTTAGTTCCGTTATGAGCAATAAAGTGTTTAAATTAGCTGCACTTGCTCTCATGGACTGTATTACATTGCAGAACTCTGGTGGCGTGCCTGCACGTGTGGCTGGACACGTACCCCGAGGACTTCCGGCAGCCGCCGCACCACCCCGCCCTGCAGCAGCTGCTCGCCTTCACGCAGCTCCATCTGCCGGGATCAGAGCTACATTCCAAGGTTCATTCTAATAAATACCTACCTGTTTCAAGGCCTGAACTACCAAAGTATTTAAGTACCACTTTTTAGTCCAAAATATATCTGCTTATAAGTACTTACATATATACTAACTTTGATATAGGTACATAACCGAGATAATTCAATGTCGTCACTATCTTGAACCATTCTGTACCCGACGAACAACTTAATTGTCTATTTTGACTTTTAAAACTCCTTGCGTTGGCAATAACACCTTGAGTATCTACAGTATGTTCTTTTTTCATATTTCCAGGTATTACAGAAGCTAGCAATATTCAAAGCGGAGCGGAACGGCATCTCGGGCGGCGTGCCCCCGGCGGGCAGCGTGTGCCTGGCGCCCGGCATGCGGCACGTGACGCACCACACGGCCGCCTACCGCCTGCCGCACGTGCCGCACCGCCATTTTGCCGAGCAGCTCACCCGCATGGACATGGAGCTATTCAAGAAGCTCGTGCCGCACCAGTGCCTCGGCGCCGTGTGGTCGCGCCGCGACAAGGACCGCGGCCACGACGCCGTCACCGTGCTTGCCACCGTCAACCAGTTCAATGCCGTCTCCTTCCGCGTCATCTCCACGGTGCTCGTCGAGCCCAACCTGCGCCCCTCCGATCGCGCCGACATCCTCGCCGCCTGGCTCGATATCGCTCGCGAGCTGAGAGTTTTAAAAAACTTCTCGTCGTTGAAAGCTATCATCTCCGGCTTGCAGAGCAACTCCGTGTATAGACTGAGGAAGACGTGGGCGCTATTGCCGAAGGAAAAATCAGAGCTGTTCGACGAGTTGGCGCGTATCTTTAGTGAAGATAACAATCGGTGGGCGCAGCGTGAGCTTCTAATGCGAGAGGGAACCGCGAAATTCGCCGACACGGTCGGAGAAAACGACAGACAGCTCCAGAAATTGCTGCACGAACGAGGCTCGCCCGGCGTGAGTCACGGTACCATACCCTATCTCGGCACGTTTCTGACGGATCTCACCATGATAGACACCGCCATTCCGGACACGGTCGCGGACGGCTTGATAAACTTCGACAAACGGCGAAAAGAGTTCGAGGTGCTCGCTCAAATAAAGTTATTACAGGGCGCGGCAAACGCGTACCACTTGGCGTCTGACCCCATGTTTGATCGATGGTTCGATTCTGTGATCGTGCTAGACGACCGGGAGGCGCATCAGTTATCCTGTCAGATAGAACCTCAGACGAATCCGCCGAAAGAGAGGCGGCCGAAGAAAATAAACGACAACAACGGCCACGGGCACAGGAAAAACGACTCGATAGCGAGCACCAGCTCGAGTAACAGCTCGCAGTTCTACTGCGAGACGGACGGCGTGGCCAACGCGTGGAAGCGGGACAGTCTCGAGCGACGCTCGTCGCCGACGCGGCTGTCGCACGGCTCGTCGTCGTCGTCGCTGCCGTCGCTGGACGCGTCGCTGTCGAGCGCGGCGAGCGGCCAGAAGGCCAACGGCAAGCCGGGCGCGAGTCCGGCGCACGCGCGCGCCGGGCCCGACTTCTACATCATCCGCGTCACGTACGAGTCGGAGTGCGCGGAGACGGAGGGCGTGGTGCTGTACAAGTCCATCATGCTGTCCAACAACGAGCGCACGCCGCAGGTGGTGCGCAACGCCATGCTCAAGCTTAACCTCGACGGCGACCCCGACCAGTACACGCTCGCTCAAGTTTTACCTGACAGAGGTAAGCTTTTCCAATCTTTAATATAGGTTGGTTTTAAATCGCTGTCGTGTTATTCAGAGCAATGACGCGTAGTTTCAGTGTCCGCGAGCCAACCTGATGGCTCGCGGCATTTAAGCTCCCTGCGTGTTGTGGAACCATCCTGTGCAAACCGAACTGACCCACGTTGGATTTAGTTTTTCATCCTCCCCCCTCAATTTTCAGTATCTGTATGTGAACAAGAACGAGCATATACCTATGTAAATTGCCGTTCACATAGGCTAGTCGGTTATCGATCCATCAGAGTTCGACGCCGTCAGAAAAATGTGGACGGGGTGAAAAACTAAGTCGAACTTGGGTCAATTCAGGTTGCCCAGAGTGGTTCCACAACACGTAGGGAGCTTAAAAAATACCGCGAGCCGTCCGTTTGCCTCTCCGTCACTGTAACTACGCGCCATTGTTTTAACTATTTGTAAAATCTAATTTTGAAGTGGATATAACTCTCTAAGGGGTGGGTTTGTTTTTATTTAAAACAGAGTTAGGGACCTCAATATAAGCGAGCAACATATTTCTATGGCCAATGTTGTCCCAGACGAAACTTCGTAAGTGATGGATAAGGGCCATATGTTGAATGAAGCTTCGTGAATGTCAGCTACCACTTAATTACAAAAAAATGAAAATTGAAAATTTACGGCATGATAGTTTATATGATAAAAACGCTGACGCCTTATGATCGTGATACGCGTGATACAGCCGGCTACGGTGCAACCATTTATCAGTGAGCAAAATAGGACTAAAATTTGTTATTAACTACATAGTACATATCTACCTAAAAATAGCATGAGTACTACAACTACCTATTATTTTGATTCGTTAAGGACATAATTATGATATTTACCTTGCAGTGTAAAAATGAACCGTTACACTTAAAACTAAATTTTATAAGAATATTTGCAGCTGCAAAGTAAAAGTTATATCATGATATGCACCTGTATTTATGTTTACGTCATATTTTTGTTACAGAAATGTTGTTGCCAGCGAACGCGAACGTTTATTACGCAGTCAACACGGCGTACAATTTGAACTTCATCCTGCGGCCGCGCAAGTCGCAGGCGGCGCCCGAGCCGCTCGTCAACGGCAAGGCGCGCAAGCGCACCTGACTACTCTCCGACTAGACCACCTGCGCGCGCAACGGTTAGCGTGTCTTTCTAAACTGCACAACTGGCCGTTTTTAGTGCATCCGGGCTCTAAACTGGGCTTATCTACCCACGGTGCAACCAAGACCAAGTTATTTTGTACCTCCGGTAGTTTAAACGAAACTCAGTATTCTTATCGAGCTGGACTATGAGAACTCGAATTATTTGTGTTCATAGTGTATTCTATTTATGCATTTCTTGGTGTCTATAAGTGTAGTTGTAAATAAACCCTATGCCACCTCTAGTTTAATTTGTTGTGAATAATATATGTATGTAAAGTATAGTTATGTGTATATAGTGGGTAATGTGTAAATAAGAATCTCAAGTAGGGTGTTAGTGTCGTAATACTGAGCCAAAGGCAATCTATTATGTCTAATACAAGGTGCTGTTATAACCTTATAAAGCATTTCTAAAGCTTTAACATTTGAAAACGTTCGTAAACCGAATTTTCCAAAATAATCATTAATAAATATTTATGTTTTATATAGCGGTATGAGGAAAGTAGACAAATAACTGAATGTAAACTATGCAATAGAACATAACTACTAGTATTTAATAGTGTCTCCGTGACGGTAATCAATTATTGTATGTAACATGTTTCAATATTTATATTGTATGTAACATTTTGAATTATTTATATGTATACGCGTGTAATATGGTATGGTATGGTAGATACATGTTAGTACCAAATATAAAAACTGATGTAAAAGCCTGAATCTTCGAAAGTATTCTTTTTTCATTTTTGATAATATTTAGTAAACATTATATTTGTTAAGTTTTATTTTTTATAGAAACCATTTAAAGTGTTTTAATACAAGTTTGGGAAATCAAGTCGACCAGATATTAAACATGTCGAATCGAACTCACTCGTTAATTAAAAAGTCTGTACATGACAATTTTACTCATTCGTTGATAAGTAAAACCTAATATATTAAGAAACACAATGTGCCTAAATTAAACTTTTATTTAAGTATATTTCGATTTGGACCTGAGAGAAATATAGCTATGGTTTATATTATTTTAAAACTAAATGAAAACAGGTCAATATTATAAGTAGTAGAAACCAATGTCCAATATAGGGTAGAGGTTTTTTGGAAATGTTGCACAAAAAGTGCAAATAGTCCAGTTTTATAATATTCGTGTATTATTTATTACTATTTTATATAATAATGTAATCTGTCACCTTAAACAATAGTCGTCTATGGTAATGACTAAGCTAACAGGGATTTTAGTAGCAACATCAAAAGTGAAATACCAATTGCGTGAATATTCAATATATTTAATTAGTTAAATTTTAGTGTATATTTTAAAATATTTAATTGCATGTTACCTGAACCATAATTATCAATCAGTATTTGGATTATAGAGAGAGATGCTCGGCTCGCGCACTTTTGACCACTATCGGTATTTGTGCATTGAGTTCGCTCCACCACTACGGGTTTTTCCATTTCTCCATGGGTTAATAATCAAACAAATGTGTCTTTTATGGACAATATACTTTTCTAAAAAACACCTAATGGAAAATGCTTAAGAAAATAGCCAATAATCCATCTCAAGGATAAATAGAAAATACCCATTCTTCCACCTTATAAGCGCAGAAAGACAGATTATAAGATGGGTGTATAGCTGTCAGGGACCGAAAAACCCCTTCATTTGATTAATCTTTTCGATAGGGTAACCCAATCATAGGGCTACCCTATCGATAGGGTAACCCTGTTATTGGGTTAGCTTATCGTTACGGTAACCGTTTTAATAGGGTTAACCATATTCAATGTGGTTTCCCTATCGAAACGTCTTAACGATAGAGTTTACAATAGCTTGATCGCGTTCTAAAAACACTTGATAGGGTAACCTCATTGGGGTTTTTCGATTCGGTAAGCGCTTACCTTCTGGGTAAGCCAATGATGTGCTTACCGAGTCGATAGGGTTTGTAAAAACAACCGTATCAAATACCCTATCTAATACCCCTTCATTGGTAACCGATTCCGGTCCTTGATAGCTATTTATAAATGTTTTTTTGTAAATAATGTAACCTGTCTTTGTATAATTTTGTAGTTTTCCACCAGTGTCTGCAATTGTTTACGTTTGTGTAATAAAAATGAAATAATATCTACTTTCTGTCTATTTAAAATTCCTTAAAACTTGGTTCTATCGCCCTGTGCATAAAGAAATTATTAAATGAATGAAGGAAATCTGTAGAGGAGAATAGCCGGACATCTGCACACGTGAAAGCATTATTACCCCAGCAATGTATAGCCGCCATCAGGTATATCGGAGTGGCCAAGGTGGTCACAAATATCTGAACAACGCCTCTATCGCCAAGGCAATGAAGTGCATGTTCAGATATTTTTCAGTACCTTGGCCGTTCGATCGCTTTGTAATTAATGGTTAGTGTTAACGCTGGTGTTAACCACTACCTATATCATCCGGTATATTATTACACTCGGGGGTCCTACTACAAGCTGTTTTACTGTCTATATTATCCGTTACCTATTATTATACTCAAGGACAAAAAAACGGGTCAGTTTGTATAACAAATTGCATACAAAGTGCCCCGATTTCATTGAGTTTAAGTAAGAAATACTTTAAGTTCGATCGCAAATTCTACAGGTCACGGAATTTGAAAAAATACGGAGACCAACATAAACTTCAAAAACTATGAAAATATGACGATTATGGTAATTTGTGCCACGTGTTGTCTAACTCAAAGTCCACGTAGAATTAGTGTGGTCAGTCTCTACAAATAGTACTCTTATAAAAATAATACACAATACAAATTCAGGGTGTAACAAAAATAATGGTGATCCGTTTTAGGGCATAATTGGTATCGTATTACGAGTAGGAAAAATACCGAGAAAAATTTTGTGGATGCGAAAATCTGAATATACTATGAGTGCGTTAATAACGTCATCTGTTAAGCAATACTTGAAACCTAAAGTCGGTATGACAAGGTTGAAACATGGTATGTATGGATGGTATAAGGAGCATAAGTATCTCTTATAGGAGAACGGTCGAATAAAATAAGTGTCTAGTTGTAAACATTAAAAGCCCTGCTACACTTGTCCTAGTTAGCTTCCTTAATGAGTTAGTTTCTAAATTTAAACAAGTGTAACCGCATTTAGCAATATTTTTCCTAAAAAGTAACCTAGTAAGGAAGCTAGGATGGTCACTGAAAAACTTAAAGAGTTAGCATCCTAATTAGGACAAGTGTGAGTGGGAGATATATTTAGGATCCTAATTAGGATGCTAGTTAGGATACTAAAAAAAGTTAAGTATAACAGACTTAAATAATAGTTGCAAATCTCTCCGAGTGTTGCTAGCATAACTAATATAACTATAGCAATTTATTGACGGAGTGAAGTGCGCTGCATATGCGCTATCATATATTCTTTGCTATGTGCGAAGTGCAGGGTGGGGGTACCGAGAACGATCGCAGTGCACAATGTGACTAGAAATGAAACTGCAAAAGCTCCTGCCAGCTGTTAAAATAGTGAATCAGTCAGTGACATTTCATATAAGCAAGGAATACCACCTATTTATAAAAAAGAAAAGAAGAGATTGTCCAACCTGCCCAAGAGATGACGCAATATGCACACAGCGTTGAAGGGTCTGCCATCTTGAGGTCTAAATCGAAAACTGAAACTATTCCACGCTGAATAACAATAGACAGTGCTGCTTCCAGAATCCAACATTTGACCACATACCCTTGCACGTTGTAGGTCCTGCCATCTAGTGGACTAATTTGACAACTTTAATATGTTATTTGCACTTCGCGCCAATAGACAGGGGCGTCCTGTGCTGCCCTCTTCAGTTTGCGCACGTTCCCTATAGCTATTGTGGCGCCACCAATTTAACGCCTTTTGACGGACACTTTTGTAACATAGAGATTGTCATCCTGACCTTCTACCATCCACAGTTATGCGCTTTGGTTGAGCGTCTTAGCGTCAAGAAAGAACATACTTCGATACAACGCTAGAATATTTAAACTTTTCTTACTAATAAACTTTGGAGGATTTACGAAACTTTTAGTTTTATTCTGGAAATGTTTTAGAAAACCTATATTCTTATTAAAAGCCGTTATATTTATAACGATACCCCACACGATAGGATTGGAGCGAATAAAAATTAATACCCCACTTCATGTGTACGGGAAAGAACCCTAATAAAAATATTTTTGTACTTTTAAGTCTACCACTTTGTCGGCGTAGGTAATTAATGTAACATACTAAATTTCAGTTTCCTAGTACTAACGATCACTGAGCTAAGCCGTGGACGGACAGACAGAAAGACAGCCAGACGGCGGACATGGCGACACTATAAGGGTTCCTAGTTGACTATGGAAGCCTGAAAAGGGACTTCAGCTTGTTTTATAATAATAATCCTCTGCCGTAGATACGGCAGGGGATTATTATTGGGCGTAGGTAGATACCTACGCCCAAAACATTTCGTCAGTAGCTAACTTATTTGAAGGTATACTTCGTGTAGGCTACTAAACTATTTGTTCCCATTATCCAATGCGAATAAAGATCGCCAGTCACAGACTTTTCTCGGCTTATCCACGGATCAGACGTCGCACTCACGATGCGAGTGCTTGCTCTACCTACACATAGGCGGACGCGTCCACGGATGCGTCTGTGTGTAGAGCTAGCAGCCGCTACTTACTAGCAGGGGTCTATTTTGTTTTAACATTGTTAAAGTCAAATGTTCGCCATGTTTGCACCGACTAAGCATTGACAATGTACCATCGGGTTCATAATTGCATACCCAATTTATGAATATTTACTGACTACGTACTTTTACTGCAATCAAACAACAGCTCTTAACTTATAACTTAAGTCTAATTACTATGTAATTAATATTATGTTATTTATGAATGGATTCATTGATATTACCTATTGTATGTACTACGTATTGGACCATCAGTGAAGCCAGAGAAGCTAATGGACTAATAAGCTTAGGTAGTTGGTCACCCTTGTCGAATTGCTACTTTTTGGGTGCCAAAAAAAGTAAAAAAAAATCCTCGTCGGGTAGTAAGATTCGGTGCATCTAAGATCTACAAGTAAAGGACATAATGGGCCAAACCTGGAGCATTCGGAATGCAGCCAATGGAAGAGATAGGATTTTACAACTGGACATATTACACCCTCAAAGATTACAAAATTACAAAGTTGCAAATGACCCCGCCGTCCGACGCCGTCCAACTTTACTGAAAGCGATTAAAAGAGACTATAACTATGAAATGAAATACAACCTCCATGGAGACGTACCATTTCAATTGAAATGAGATTAGCAACGAGGAAACGGTTATGTTCTTGTTAAATGTCAAATGTCATGCCCTCGTTGTTAGAGCGTTGTTACCTCCGGCTGGTTTCCTGTTTAATTTCCGAGGGGTTTCCTTTTAGTGTTCATGCCAAGATACCTATAGTATCCACAGTTAGGTAACTAGGCGTGATAGGTAGATAAGTTATAACTTCTACATAAGTTCCTTATGATAAATTAAAGCTTTTAAATGGTCTAAATCGGATAAGAACTTAACTATTTTAGAATTAGTAATTACTAATTTGGTTGGTACATACACCTTTTTCATTGTAACCTGTTTGAGGAGCTAAGTATTAGATAACTAAGAGCGGAAAGGTAAGCACCAGTTTCTTACGCATATATCCGAGGATATACCTTTGTTAAGTAGACTCTAGAGATACCTAGTCTTTATTTAGGATTCAGAGCGTTATCTATCATCAAAAGTATTCCTTGAACTTCTAGATGGAGTGCTGTTAGTGGCGAAAGTATCGTAGTGATGGAAGTTGGCATGCATCGATGTTGGCGACCGCAGCGGCCGCATCCAGCAGCACGGCGCGGCGACGGCGCTGCCGTGGGCGCACCTGCGTGCCGCCACCGGTTGACAGTGGCTCGGCTGAAAATTTCATGGCCAGTGTATCGAGCGGGGAGGCGACCGCGCGCCCTACGCGCAGTCGCGCTGCGCCGCCCGTCAGAGCGCCCGCCTGGTCTGCTCCTCCGGAGCTCGCGCTGACGTCTTCGCACAACAATAACACGCGCCCGGCCGACCGGCGACCGCCATTCATAGCCAGTGCTAGTTGCAAGTGCAGTGCCCGAGCACGTGAGCCGGACCCGCGGATATGTAAATAACGGAGCCCGGTGACATAGCCGCCTCGGACATGTGGCACGACGGAGATGTACGCAAGATGAAATAACAAGGTGAGCATATATAATTAGTCTTATTTTTGTGAATTAACCAGCCTAAATTGCTATTTAAGTAAGGGTTTAATTGATTATGTAGACCACAAAACAGTTTTTAATTCATATTAGTTGTCAAAACATGTAATAAGACAATAGTGTCACAATACCATGAAATCTTGGCGGATCACAAAATCGTTTTTATAACAGTTCCTTTAAAGTGCCAAATATTCAGACACGAACACCGAAACTGCTCATTTCGCTTCGTTTGTACAATGTGGGAGCGGCGAAAGTCGCTACACAGAAGCTCTACGACTGCCGCAATCAGATTATGGCACACCCACAGTCATAAGACACTAGCTACTATCCTATTTAGTAATCACTCAACGCGAGTTTCGTTCGAAAAACAACAGCCAAATTTATTTTAGTTGAATTAACCTAAATTGGCACGAAATTGCCCAATACGACATCCGTCGTAGCTTCGTAGCTGTTTCGTAGACCGTCGTAGCGCGGCCTTATTTATGGACTAGCATTTTGCTTAAATAACGGGGGTTTTACCTTGTTCAGGTACTTACCTAAGAGACAGACAATGGCCATGTCAGACGTCTAGAATTATTACAGTGGTTTTCAAATGACATAACTTCTAATTAGAGTTTATGTATGTTGCTACATTTATTACCTACAACGGCTTGGTAGCTACAAAGTTTGATTGTAAGTAATTTGCACACCGTTCGTCTTCCTCTTACTTTATTTGCGGATTGTAGGTAATATATTTTGCACTCCTAAATCATAATTATCGAACGAGCAGAGCGTAAGCGAAGCGAGTTCTTACAAACAACTTCGGTAACGACAATAACTTGAGTAAGGATTTTCTGATCTTTATGAAATTTGATGGGGTTGTAGCAAAAATACACATAATTTGAGAGTTCCTATATGAGTCGGCTCGATTAAGAGGTCATGGAGTTAGGAGGCGAGAAAAAATCATCATATAGGTCATCTTGTTTGAAAGGAAATCGCGAGCGCGTTCTCCATAACCCCTAGATCGATCCTGTTCATATACGAACTCTCAAATTATATGTATCTCTGCTACAACTTCTAAAAATCCATAAAGATCAAGAAAACGCTACCTACTCAAGTTATCGTCGAACAAACTCTCAAAGTCAAAAAGTCCCAGTAGCCAGAAGTTGTTCGTAAGAACTCCCTTCGCTTACGCTCCGCTCGTTCGAAAATATATCGCATCTTTAAGACGGCAATAAAAAACGAATATACGTAATATCATAGCCAAGGTTAACAATAAAGAAAGACTAATGTTGACGATGGCTTGCGTAAGTCCTAACCTGTAAAGAATGACCCCGGACGGAGCGTGTTTACAGAGTCATGCCAAAAATGCTTCTTAAGTGCCAAAAGCGACGCCAATAGTTCTATAATTTAAAGCAATCTATGTATAAGTATCAAGGATTCGGATTGAGAGGTTCCAGGGTTGACACGGGGTTGAATTTTACAACAGTAGGTAGGTTACCTACTGCTATTTTGCTGGTTTTGCGTTTCTTTACATTGCGCTTAGGCAGCTGCATTCGGAAGTAACACATTAAATACATATATATAACAACATTGACATCAAATATGGCCTAGTTCATCTTTTAGAAGTAATATTTCTTAACGCACCATTTCTCATTTCATTATATTATGATTAAGGTATGACATTGATGACTTACCTACCTACTTAGTTGTATATGGTTGTATAGTGTAGGTCCTTACCGTAGTAGGTAAGTATTGTTCTAAGAGAAAATTTAAACCATCTATCCTGGAAATTTTTATTTCCTACTAAATTAAAGGCGGCCACCGACTATCAGTCTGCCTGACGATCTCGGCCTGTCAGTTAGGACAAAAATTTGCCGGCTTAGAACAACTGACAGGCCGATATCGTCAGGCTGACGATGAGATACCCCTACATAAACGTAATAGGGTAAAGTAAATTAGATCCTTTCTTGTTTTAGACGCTGAGCGTTTTGAAATTAGGACTACCAGGCATTCAAATTTTAGGAGGTCTAAATATCAACCAAAACCAACGATTATAGGTAACTTACCTACTATTAACATAGTCTCAAGTCAATCTCATAATGTCATGATATTACTACAGTATAAAAGCTTCATTATTTTTTTGCGGGTAAAATGTCACAACGGCAGCTAATTGGTTGTGGATTTATGTTAGCGGCGGTGATTAGCAGGATCGATGGGACAGAATGCGGGTCGTGCATGCTGCGTGCGCGGCGGCACGCCACTCGCGAGTCTCGCGACCCGCGACCCGCCACCCGCGTGCCGCGAGCCTGCCTAATGAGCTCCGCCAATCTACATACTCGAACCTAGGCAAATGTACTTTTTAAATGTGTTCATGGACATATCTAGACAAATGGCAGTGTATCAGTCAAGATTTCAGAGCAAGGAGGCGACACACCAGCCGGGGGTATATTTATAGGAATCATTTGGGGCCACATTTGACCAGCCAATAACATGAAATGAAAGGGTTTTACCCGTGGTACCACGGTTTTTGTACCACGGGGGACCACGGGAATTCTTTTTCCCGTATTTTCCCCGTAGACCCCACTGCTCCAGTTTTAAGTTATCTTTTTGAATACGAAACTGTCCGTGGGCCCACGGGTCATTCCTCGAAAATAAATATTTCCCGTAGTCCCACAGCAAGATATGTCATAAATTACGCCTCTAAATACTATTCTTTTTTTAATAGGCAAGGTAGGTTTTGGTTTTTTTTTTGCTGTGCCTTTAAATATTTGCTAGCAAATGAATACCATTCTCGAGCAGTGGGTCTATGGGGACAAAATAAGTACTCGTGGATCCACTGAGGGTCATAGCAGTGGGACCACGGTTAATACCCGGTTCTTTTCAATTACCCATAGTCCCATTTCGGTGTTGTGGGTCTACGGGGATTTTTTTTTAACCGTGGTCCCCCGTGGTGGCGTGGTGGTGGGCGTGGTACCACGGTTAAAACCCGGAAATTAAACCTATTTGACCTTCACACTTCCAATTTTGTGAGTCTTGTAAGACTATGTTTTAATTACTTTCGGCTAAAAATCAATTAATTTCGGCTACAAGTTTAACTGTTAACGAGATATTGGCCTCCGAAAATCACCGTTTTTACCACTGACTGACTGATTGACTCGCTTATGAAACTCCTTTTCTGTCGCTCTATTAATTACCACTCGCGTAATGTGCAATCAGTTGATTTTGGTTCAATTAATAGGTACTTTGGATTACGTTAATGTAAATTGATGACGAAGAGAAGAGCCTTAAATTTTTTTATTCTCAATCTTTTCTTTATGTTTTGGGCATATGCCTCCCCATTCTTATTTTTTTTAGATTAGCTGCTCCATCATTATAGAGACTGTTTTTATGTGTAAACTGGTTAAGGGGCTTCAATTTTGTCAGTATAGCAAAATTACATTTACTTCAATTTAATTTGAATGAGTTTATATTATTTAGGGCCTTTCTTATACAAATTAAATTGAATTTATATTACTGCGTATTTCGATAACCAAAACTAGTTCTAGTATAGGTACCTAAGCACTTTTATATTTCGTGATTCATTGACGGACGGACAATCGAAACTAATTCACAGTCCCCTCTGGGGTCGAGTCGCAGTAGGTATACGGTTTCAGCTCACTGGTTTACGACTTTCGGCAGTAATTGGATCAGATTTCCCTGTTACATCTAGCTGGATGTTGAAGTCGTAAATTAAGTTAATAAAATATAGGTTTACTGCAGTAACCGAACAAAACGTGCTTACTAAATGATGTAGGATTAAAGTAAAGGACGCCATCACCTTGGGGTATAAAATAAGCCTTAGCCCCCTAACCTACAGCCATATAGTAACCTACAGCATAGAGTAATTTATAACGAATAGCGTACTTAGTAGTACATTAGTAGCTACTAGATGGAGTAGCAGTGCAGGTGACATTTCCTCTTACATTTTGGGTATCTTTAGGTCGCTTTCGGGCATATGGCGCGATTGACTTGAGCTTCCAAAAGTTCTTAGGCTGTGCTGCTCTACTATATCAGTTACTCTATGCCTACAGTGACACCTTCTTTGCATTCCCATATTCCCATTAATCATTCGTTTCATAAACATGTCGGTTTCGGTAAAGTCACTACAGTTATTTTCGCGCGCTGAAAGCGAATTAGCTTAAAAGGTTCTCGTCTTCGCGAAGGTATGCTTTCTCTGTTAAATGTTATTATGTAAGTATGTAGGCGACAGGCGACTCTCGTTATTTGTAGAACTATAAAACTACCTTGACGCCGTCTTACTTGGAGTCGTAAGTCTTGTGTTACGGTATAGTAAATTTTAGTATGTACTGTAGAACTAAATTCTAGTGGAATTCGACTTTGCGAGTATTACGAGGAGGAATGCATACATACAGGGTTCAAGTAGAAAATGTTCTCTGCGAGGCTTCGGTTTGCGTCGACGTGAAGAGGATTCCTGTGTTTTTAAGTAGGCACTTTTATCCTTTTTTACCTGCTCGTGTGGGTGATATTTAACAAAAATATACCATTTCTAAGTATTTATTTAATCCAGGTTTTATTAAATATTCTACGGATTGTTTCATGACAATTATGTTACTGTGTAACATATATATAAAAAAAATGTATCTAGATTTCTCATAACAATTGTGAATTGTATTCTGCTTTGGGAAATAAATATCTTAAACCGTACAATTACCGACATAAGTACCTAAGTTAGGTATGTGATAAGCAGTAAATTATCATCAAGTCTATGACTTTGTTGTTTGATATGTATTTCAATTCAAATTCGTAGTAATTTACATTTAAGCAGGTAAGTATTTCATTATGTTTGACGTAAAAACTGTTTATATTGCGTAATTTTAATGATTACATGGTTAATGAAGTATCTAGGTTTAGATATAAGTAGCCTTATAATTACGTACAATATCATCAAATACCGATAGAAAATTAAATAATTCCGCACATTGTATTTGTAACCGTATTCCAACGAGCCCTTACGCGGTTTATTCCGTTGTTTTACTATTGACCGCAACCGTAAATCTGTATAAGTTTAAACGGAAACGTTTAAGGGCTTTAAACACGCACTTTGACTACTTTATATGCCTACCCCCACCACGCAAACCGGCAGATTAGTATACCGTTGTTATCAGAGGCACTCGGGGCATACGTAGTATGAATATCTGACGCGCTCGAGAATGCCCAAGTAACTGTTTTTTTTAACATTTTTGAAAAACCGTACACGCCAAACCCACCGCTAAAATGGTTTTTGCCATACGAGCTTTTCTTTTCGAAATTATTTTATCTTTCGATTTTGATAGGTCTCGACGGCGCCGTTGAATTACGCCATTTAGCTACCTCGCCTCCCTAACTATCAGGCGCGTGTCGTGGTTCTGAATGCAGACATGTACAAATGCGCTTTACGAAGCTTATATTTTGTTTGATATTTACACTAGATGTGAAAGTCTAGGGTAAAGAAGTGTCAAGTGTTAAGTCTTATCATCTAGCAGGTATGTGAATTTTGAAATTTAAGACTAATAATAGAGGCTTAACATCTTGGCAGCGCCAACTTGATGAGAAAGACAGATGTGATTTACATAAGTTTTGTGGTATAAACAATGAAAGGGATAATTTCGTCTGTTATAACACCTACGTGCTTAATCCGAGCCGAGGGTGGGCCCGTTCATTACCAAGCATTCAAAGTTCGCTAATCTAGTTAAACCATCACATAAACAGCGTATACGAATGTGAATGAGGTCTATTGTTGCGGAACTATGCGCCTCCATCTCCATAGAGATGAGGAATGCGAGGCAGGGAACAAGGAAATATGAATGTAAGACGCGAGGAATTAAATGTGAGGTAAGACGTGAATAACTTATAGTAGAAGAGCCCATGACACTGAGCCTAGTTCGATAAGTCTCCCGGATGATATATATATAATTAATCGCGTTTTTAATAGGGGAACACGAAATGCCTATGCTTCAATGCAAAAAAATTGGCGGTATTATAAAAAAAAATTGAAACATTAAAAAAATCGGTCTCTAGTACGATAAGGTTGAATAGTAACGCCGTATGGAACTGCTCGGAGGGCGATCATCCATCGCTGCAGCAACCACCTTCTCCACTGTTTGGGAAATGCAGCAGTGGTTTTACTTACACAGAAAGTAATGACCTTTCAGATGAGCATTGGTTTCTAGAGGAGACCGCCCGTACTAGATACCTAAAAAAACCGATCCCTTATAGTGCTGCAGCAACTGACAAGGCCTGTTACGGGGGCGTGCAGCACCGCATTATCGTATAGCCCTAATAGACCCGTAGCGATAGATTATGAAGCTTCGACAATAGTAAAGATGCTTTTATTGACATACTGAGTTCAGGCCAGCTATCTAAGCTAATAATAATAATTTGTGTCATCCTAGGTTGTTGCGTAGGTAGAAACTTAGACATTTCTATCATTAAACATTATTCAGTAAATAGAAAATTAGAGATGAAAATTCTTTTTTCACTGTAACAGCAAATGTGTTACTGACGTAACCACGCGTTTTGTGTAACTTTAGTCAACGGGAATACTGTCGTTCAATTGGCACGTAATATGTAAGCTATTGTAAGCCTATATAAAATTAAAGTTGACCAAGTAGGCACTGCGCTTTCTGAAAAAATGGTGTCTATTATTCGAATAAATTTGTGTCATATTCATGTATGATATTTATTTATTTTCAATTATTTTTCTTGTATGACCCCGTTAGCGGCACAATAGAATATTACAGTTGTTAAAGTTTACATCAATATTTTTATTAAAGCGTATCAAAACCCTGTTTAAAATTTGTGTCGTTATAATCAATGAATTATTATATTTTGTATAATAAAAACTTGTTGCTCTTAAAGGGCAAGCGCGGGGAAGGGTAAGGCGCGGGCGGGGCGCTTGTCCGGCCAAGCCACCTAGCGACTTATCAGTATCACTCTGAATAAACGACGGTGTGACAAACTGCGATCTTTCTTAGGAAATAACTAGCGTTATAAATCTCAGGTAAAATTGTGTTACATATACTGCGAAAAAATGCGGTTTAGTGGCGATAATTTATACTAGATTTCTAACGTTAAAACGGTCACCGTTTTCTTGACGACATACAAATAAATATATCTGAATCTCTATAGTTATTCCATGCAATGTTTCGTAGAAAAAACATACAGTCATGCTCAAAACGCCACAGCAAATAAAACAACTTAGGTTTTATATCTACAAAAGCGCGTGATAGATGGCGCCGCACAAGAAATTAACAAATATTGATTTGAAAACATAAATAATTTATCAATAGGTCAGAATATAATATAAGAATAAATTTTCCGCTCATTAAATATTACATTAATGTAAGATTAGTTGTTATATTTTTCGAATCGAAAATGTTCGTCCAGAACGGATTTGACCTTGGTTGCCATGCAACGCGTCGAGACTTGAGCGTCGGTGTCATGTCGCCCACAGTAGGTATAAATAATATAGTAGGTAGTATAGTTGTATAGTCTCCAACGTAGGTTTATCTACCTACGGATGGGTTTTATTAGACCATTTACTAATGACTAATCTAATGTGCTGTTTTACTTTTTCTTATTAAATTATGCTCATTGAAAACCATAATGCATCAAAAATATATAATAAGAACACTTCCAATGGTACGATTATTAAGCGGTAAAACTTTTAGATGTAGATAGGTATCGAATACATTTTTAAAATAGGTACTCAAAAATGGTTATGTGTTGTAAATTTCATCATTATCATTACTCATATTATATTGGTATACATATATGATTTTAAGCTAACATGGTCATTAACATTACAAAAACTATTTAAACTCACATGGTAAATATCCCGTTTTAAATAGGTTTTGGTATACATATGTTTGTACAGTCGACTACAAACAGATGTATCCACTTTTTCACCATATTGCTTTGTAATTTGTAATATAGGTATTAATTTTATAAAATTATGTCACGAAATTGTGGACAGCAAGTTTATCATCTGAAGACTCTGAAGTACTTACTCTAAAATCATAGTGTAATTTGAGTAACTACCTACTGTAGATTATTATCTACTGTGACGTGACTGTGACTTGCCGGGGCCGTATTCTAACATTTCTAACTTTAAAACACGTTTAGACGTGTCGTACGATTTGAGGGCGACGCGGTGCTAATTTGAGGATTTTGTTAAGTTTACAACATTATATGTATAGTTCGACACTAAAGAAATAAAGGTATTGATACTTGAATATGAAAAAAATAATGAAACAACTCGAGACCTTTAATATTTTATACTTAAATAAAAATAATATATCTATAAACGACTAATTTAAGTACGTATACAGCATCGTGTGTCAAATGAAATAAAGTGGCTTTTATTTGATTATACACACAATAACGTTAGCGAAACTTTATATTAAATAAATAAACACGGGTTACTCACGTCTTTTAAGTCGAATATTAGATTATACTTTCTGTACCTATACGGTCGAGACGAAACGTGCAATCCATACCGTATTATATTAAAAATATAGTAAACACAAATCGCCTCGTTCGTAATTCGTATTAAATCTTCTAAATTTGGCTTTGCACCGACATCAAACATATCAGTTGGTGACGCATATAAATAATATATTGATTCATTTTATCTATTTTGAAGTCAGTTATCTTTTTTTTTGAAAAAAGTTTTTATTTATATTGTCAAACATAAGGCCAGCTTGATAGAAAGTGGTCACCTTAGTCTTATATTTATGTGTGTGTAGTTGTACTTCCTCGTACCATTTTTTGAGTCAAGTGGAACAAGGGGTTTAAAAATATAAAGAAAGAAGGTTGTTCAAATAACAGTTCGTCGTGCACACTTGGAGAAAAACTCTCAGCTAGTTTTGTAGCATTGAGATAGGTGGTATCAAATATTCAGACTTTGATAACGATACATATTTTTTTGTCAAACAATTTTTATTTTTATTTTAGGGTCCGTACTAGAATAAAACGGAACTCTTGTAGTTAAAGCAAAGACGTGTAGTCAGGCGACCGAGAGGTAACCGGATGGCTCGCGGTATTTAAGCTCCTGAAGTGTTGTGAAACCGCCCTGTGCAAACCGTACTGACCCAACTTGGACTGGAGCGGAAATAGAGGGGGGGTATAAAAATATTATCGCAAAGCAACCGATTGAAACTGCGGTTGCCGGAAAGTATGTACGCTGCTTATATATAATAAAATTTAAAAGCATCCCTTCAGGTGCATCGTGCATCTGGCGTCCTGTACGAGAGCAAAGATTTTTTTTCTTAAGTTGTCAGTCCTGAAAATTAGCATGCTTGTTCTTCATCACGTATAGATATAAATAAATCACGTATAGATAAAAATTACCATCCGCTCTGGCCGCACAGTAGTAGTAGTAGTAGTAGCACTTTATTGTACACAAAGAAAAATACAAAACAATTTTAAGAGATACAGGTACAAAGGCGAACTTATCCCACACAGTTACAGACACAGTTACACAGTGACAGTTATCGAGCCATCGAATTTTCCGGCCGTTTCCACTGTCAAATATCGAATTTATCGATCGGTAGACGACAACTTAGGAAAAATGCAATTACAATCATTGGAATCATTGGAATTTAATCGGATAGCATTTGTTTTTCGAGTTTTGTAAATACGATATGTACAAATGCTAGTTTGGGTCAGTTCGGTTTTCACACTTTTCACAGGGCGGTTTCTCATCACTTCAGAGCTTAAATACCGCGAGCCTGACAACGTGTCATTGCTCTGAATATTTTAGGATCACTTGCATGTCTATCTGGTTCTGACAATTTGTTGTGAAAAAAATGGATGCCTGTAAAGTCAGTTTACGGACGATAATTTTGCGTGATAACGTCATAAGGAAACATTGATGAAAAATTGCATACTTTTATTTAAGAATTGGATTGAATTATTATCAATGAATTTATTCAGGAAAAGAATCAAATAAAATTCAGCACCGTCGCCATCAAATATATCGTACTCAAAAATATCTGAACATGTACTTTATCGCCCTGACAATAGAGGCGTTGTTCAGACATTTATGGTCATTTTGCACGTTTTTCAATCGTATGGTTTGTGGCCGTAATATTACCATGGAGATCCGCCCACGTGACCGGAACAGAATGTGACACTTTTTCGTGCATGCTACCGGTGTTCTTCAAATTATAAAACTTTATCACGTCAAAAAGTTGCGCTTACTGGATTGTATCTATCATCAAATAAATGCCACTTTATTTAATTTGAAACACGATGCCGTATACATTGAGTCCCTCTGGCAAAAAAAAGTGTCCTAGAATACAGTTTGTTTTTTTTAAGTGGGCCAGCATGGGGAAATCCTAAAGTATAGGAGATACAGGGAAACTGTCGTAGGAAGTTGTTACGGGAAGGTGGCCAAGGTAAGGCGACGCCCGCAGCGGCGCGACAGCTCAGCGCCGTTGTAGAGACTAGTGGACTTGTAGGGAGGCAAGGTTACTGGAATAAAACTTCCTTCGTACTTCTTCAGGTTAAGGCACCTCCACTGGAACTCACTTGACGGAACCAATTTCGGGCCGCAATGGCCTCTCTTATATGCCAACTTTTGGGCTGTCAACTAGTGACTAAAACATTCCGGGAGGGGATGATCGCGTGTGAGCCAATCAGTGAACGTACTTTATTGATATTAACACAGAATAAACAGAATTACAAGCATTTCTCTACTGCTAACATTATTACTATGTTGTCTATTACTTATTTACTAGGCATTTATACTAGGTGGTACATAGGTATTATGGGGTTTTTAATTTGTAGGACATTTCAACTACGGGTTATCACCTGTCTCTTTTACACATGAGAACAGAGTGATGGCGTCGTCTCTTTCTCACTAGTGAGTCTCAGCCGGCGTTATTGTCGCACATTCGACAATAGAAAGGTACCCTACCTGTGTGTCTAGGTTTTCTAGGTAATAATTAAACAACAAAGTAAAATGATTTAATGGTCACACGCTATAAATTAAGGTTTACAGTCCTTAGATAAAATATCAATATGCTTACAGTTTCAGTGCCTTAAACTATCCTTGACCGACCTTGATCTCGTAGATACTGCGGTGCTGTACATGCTCCCCTTTGCTTAGGCTTTCACGACTAAGCACCACAAAACTTTGGGTAAGCGGCACAGTATATAATCGTCTTGATTTATGTTCGCTCCATTTAAAATCCCCGTTTTTTGTTATTTTGAATGCTTTGACTGTGATGTTCTGATACCGAAATATTGTCCTTAAAAGGACTGATTAGCATGTTAAAAAATGTCAATAAAATTTCACATTTTCTCCATAGTAAATGTATGGAAAAAGTTTCTTCAATTTGTGGCTGTTTGGTACATTATCGTAAGTTGACCCCATGCAAACTATTGATACTGAACAGGAATGGAATCGATTGGCATAAAAAAAATATGTAAAAAATAAAAGTTTTAATTTTCGTACAAAATGTACGGGAAAAGTGTTACTTCGATTTGTGGAAAATAGCCGGAATTTTTTTTTGGTCCCATACAAGCTTTTGATCCTGGATAGGAATGGCATCAAATGGCATCATAAAAAAAGTTCGCCAAAAATTACCTTTTCCTCGCATCCTGTATGTTTTTTCCAAAATCTGTAAATGCGTGCGATCCTTCATTAATTTGAAAAAGAGGGAAGGTCTTCTAAGACCATTTTCATGTAGCAGCACGGGATCTGGTAGCTGCCCTCACTGACCCAAAAAGAAAATCCATCCTGTATAGTGTATATGAGCTTTCATATAAACCACGACACTTTTCTTTCCTGACAGACTCGCACCTACATTACTCGTATTTAAGAATATTAGGTATTTAAGGATAAATTCAGTTTTCGAGTTGTTACATTATCTTTTTCATATTCAAGTATCAAGATCTCTACTGTCAAACTATATTGTGTTGTCAGGCTAACAAAATCCTCAAATTAGTATCGGGGAGCTTCTTTTTTCCGGACAGAGCCTAAAATTTTGAAAACTGTCGCAAAAAAGAAAGATAAGTTAATATTTGGGCTGCGTTTCCACCAGAGATGAGCGAGAATGCGTTGATAATGTGTTTTATTTGTTCAGAACCAATCCTAGGTCTGCGTTTTACGAGGATAAACAAATGAAGTGATTCCATTAATTTTCAAAAAAAAAAAAACATTACTCGCAACACATCATCTCTCGTCTCTGGTGGAAACACAGCCTTACATGGCGGCGGCTGGATGCTTACTGACGCCGTGCCGTGGCACTGGCACATCACATACGATTGATACGGTAATACAAGATGGCTGCACGCGCCAGCGCCTGATTGATCCATGGATTAGCTTGTTATGAAGTGAGCCGGGGGTCTACCTTTAGTGGTCATTATGGAAGTACGTCAAACATGCGTGCATTCAAGGTTACCCACTTTAGTAAAGAAAATAAAATAAAAATGTTTATTTGAAAATTTCGTTTTAAATGACATTACGTTAGAATATAAATAAATATATTATTAATTAACGACTCAATAAAGTGCATGTTGTCAGTCGAAAACGCGTGTGATATAAATCGACAAGTTAATGCGACTTGACCTTTAAATCTCGCGGCGGCGTCGATATATAGCATTACTTAAAGCTGAAAGTATTGATACCTACTATAGATAGGTGCTTATCTCTACGCACCGCACCGACGATGTCAGCCATTATTACCTTTGAAGGCGAATATTGACTCTCTTTAATTTTTGACGAAATATCATTGATGACAGTGACACAAATTGAAATACCTAGTTTGAAATTCCTTTTCGATTATCAGAATGTGAACTCTGATGACTTTAATAATTTATTAAAACACTAACAGCCAAAAAACACGAAATTATCAAGAAATTTAAATTTTCATTGGTTAATTTGACACAAATTAATTTTATTGACATATTTTAAGGTAATGATATAGTTAATCTTAATTTTATGGACTTTAATTATTTATACGTTGTTTTTTAGGGTTATCATACTATATCAAATTGCACTCGACCGTCAATGACACAAACTGGTTTTGTACAACAATAAAACTGTTTTAAATACAAAACAGTTATATTTTTTAACTTTAATATTCTATTACTCAAGTTATGGCAAGTTAAAAAAGTTAACCTCAAATTATTGAATTACAAAAAATGCAACAGTTGAGTATGGCACAAAACGTACCGAAACATTCTCATGTACACACTCTATTTCCAACTTCAATAATAAGTGTCTTTAGAATTGTTGACACTTATACCTCAAAATATTGCCAGCGCCGCGGGACTATAACTCTCCTCTGCTTCGAGGAACAAAGGAAACCTGAGAGACTTATCGTAGTAGAGACCGATTTTTTTTAATTTTTAATTTTTTTTTATTATGCTGCCCATTTTTTTGCATTGCAGCATAGGCATTTCGTGTTCCCCTATTAAAAACGCGACTAATTATTATATATATCATCCGGGAGACTTATCGAACTAGGTTCAGTGTCATTGGGCTCTTCTACTATTATGGTATCTAATGAAAATTCTTCCGTGAATGGTTAATATTGTGAATGTTTAATTCATATTGCCATGGTGAGGTATGCTACTTTAGAGCATGCGTTATGGGTTTTAACTGATGCACGGCCAAGTATACCCAAAGCGATTCACCGTAGATGAGTAGTATAGTCAGTGGGTTAGGGTCAAAAAGTGATGACTCGTATTCGTCTGTAGCATACTTAGTTGGATTCATTTGGTATAACAACGGTATCTGCATAGGACTTTCTACATAGGCGTGAGGGCAGTGTGTTGTGATTAGCGCTAAAATAATGCATTTAAGGAAGATATATGTAGGGTGAATGTACTCGTTTTCGTCCACATATCAGTTTTCCGTCCATACTTATTTATACATTTATATTCAAGTTTTTTCCAAAATAAACTAAAAAAACACTACTGAATAAATAATAAACTATAAAATAGAGAATTTGTTGACATTGTACAGTTTTCCCTATATAAATATTTGTAGCACTTTATCAAGTGGACGGTAAACTGGACCGGGTCGGCAAACTAGAACAATCACCCTACTATAGGGACATAAGTTATACATACATATATGAAAGCAGACTAAATGTATACATACTTACTAGGATATTTAAGTAATCCTAACATAAAACATAAACACAAGGATAACAACTATTAGGTAACAACTACTAACGACATGTGGATTTATCGCAAAGAAGCACCTATCCAGATAGCTTTTGTGCGATATTAAAAACTATGAACTCACAACAAAGAATCCTGGCAGAATGTCCTTAATATCTGAGCTGAAAACTCCATCATCCCAGCTCTTACAAGCTCACATGTGTCGTGCGGAGGCGGTGATTATAACCTAGTTTCAGATTTTAATAATCCCTCCACGTATTGCCCTAGATTGAGATTCAATTAACGGTCTCGCATCGACCTAAGTATTATAATTTTTGTTTCTGATGGACTTTTGTATGAGTTTGTTATGACATGAGCTTACAGTCAAATCATAAAGTTGCCTCTCTAGGTTGGAAGGTCAGATGGCAGTCTCTTTCGTAAAAACTAGTGCTTACGCGAATTCATGGGATTTAACTGCCAAGCGGGCTCAATGTTTAACTAAGCCGTAGCTAAAAGCCGGAACAAACGGTAGGAAGATGATTTGTTCTACGATTAGGTACTGTCAGCAGCAAAAGTAGCTAAGCGGGTAGGGTGTTCAAAACTTCAAACTGAGCTGGACACGACTTTATTGTTAAGAGTCCGGTAATGTTTTTCTTCAATTTCGCTCAACTTTTTGACATGATTTAGCCAGTAAAGAGGCCTAAATCTACAAATTTTAATGCATTCATTGAAAGATCGTTTCAATAGAAAGTGAATAAGTGTAATATTATTTCTATATTATTATTGTATTTTGAATAATCGACCTATTCCGAACAAGTGTTTTACCAATTTTCGCTCGGAGAGGTTCGGACTGATATCGATTTCGAGATCTTATTGAAGTCGTATTGCTATAGTTATTTTTTTATAATATTAGATTGATAGTCTTATATGGAATAAGTATAAAATATTATACTGGTTGCATACACATTTGATCGGAAAAATAACATTTAAATCTGACAAGTTTCTGAAAGAATACCCGAAGAATAACCGCAGTGTGTGGCTAAATACATGATTATTTGTGAAAAACAAGAATACAAACCTAAACTTCAGCTCATAATGAACCCAAATAATATAAAATATATATACCATTTCATAGTAAATATTCGTAAATAGAGCACTTCAAATTAACCTAAAACTTGCAATAAATTATGCGGAGCAACGCCGGCGCAGTCAGTCCGCTCACTGAGCTCACAGACGCAGGACGTGTGTCGCTCCGCGCTATAATGATTTCGTAACTTCGAGAGCGCAAAGGCACCTGTAAATTGGGAGTAAAAAAATATCGCCCAGTCGTTGACATTTTGGGACCGTTAGGACTCATTTTAAATTAATTTTTATTGAGATATTTCGTAATTGTTATAAAATAATGTCACTGACATTATTTCGACTTGTAAATATAGAGCGCTGCAAATGATCTTGATCTTAGGGTACGTTAATCTATACTTGTATATATAGAAGCCGACGAACTACTAGAACTAGAAACTATATGGGGATTTTTAGACAGATTACTTCTTAGAATAAAACAAAGAACTTTTAACATTTTGGAAAGTTCCAGCCTTGAAAGGGTGCAATTCTTTTTTTACGTTGTAGACTTGAAACTTTGTAAGAAAATTACTATTACGATACAAAAAAGAAGTTATAGCGTTTTGGAAAATTTGCCATCTGAGGGGGTACATTAGGGGTGCAATGTTTATTTATTATTATTATCTTATATGGAAAACTTTTTTAACGCTAGAGACTTAAAACATTGTAGGAAGATTATTTATACAACGGACTTTCAGCATTTTGGAAATTTCCACCCCGAGGGGGTTCAGTGTGTGTTTTTCGCTTCAACACTATAAATAGGGAAGATGCAGCTATAATATTTACCATTATTTTGTGATCAAAACGTTGAAAAAACATAAAATAATAGGTATTGTAACGTTTTTACTTTAGTTTATACAATTTTCAAACAATAATTACGATTTGAAGTCACGTGAAACGGAACGTGTTTTAATCCACCAATCAGCGTCTGGTGACGTCACACCTGTATGACGGCTAATGGGGTTGGCAACTGTCACTAGTTTTGCTCTATGGAATTTGGTTTAAAGGGCATCCGGGTCAAAAAATAAACAGAATTTGACACTGTTGGCAAGTTTGACAGCGACGAACCAAGGACGAACAAATATGGCGAATGACACATACATGAGTGACGTCACAGAAACTGTAGGTCCGTTTAGGCGCGAAAATTTAAATTGTCAGTTTGTAACAGCATTTTTTGACTATAAATTATAGTATTTTCATTTTTTAACACACTCGTGGTCCATTCTACGTGCGATTCTTTCAAATGGAAGCATAAATGAAAACACTGCATCTTGCCTATTGTGCGGGGTGTCGTTGGATTGGTCATTAAAAAAAATAGGGAACTTGAAACATTTTTTTATAAAGTTCGAACTTTCGGAAATGATGTCTGAATAAGGGTTTGACCCGCCCTTGTAATTTTTGTACCGTGGATCCAAAAATATGAGAACATTCATAGAAGTAAGGCCTAGTAGTTTCAATGAAAACTATATTTAAAAAAAAAACGGTCGTTTTTGAGTTATCGCAAAATGTTGTCGTTTCATAGTCAAAGGACGTAAGTGTCTCAAAAAATCTTATAAAACCGGCCAAGAGCATGTCGGGCCATGCTCAATGTCATTTAATGTGCACTTTATTTGGATATTTTGATCATTTTGTATCCTATGAACTAAATTTTATTGCATAATTCAACAGGTTTCATCATCCCTAGATTAAATTTCAATTGAATTTACACCATTCATAAAAACCGGCCAAGAGCATATCGGGCCATGCTTAGTGTAGGGTTCCGTAGTTGCCGGCCTGTTACAATTCATTAATTCAAAAGGTCGTTTCTCACGGGAAATTTGGCGGCGTTTACGTTATGCCACTTACGTCCTTTCACTATGGGTTTTTGAGTGATAACTCAAAAACGGCTCAACCGATTAGTTTTCATTGAAGGTACTTATGTTTTAAACTTTCGGAGCTATTATTTAAGAAAATATTAGTTTTATCCAAACACTGTTGTAGAAGACCCAATCCAACGATACCCCATACAACTGGGTTGGAATGAAAAAAAAAATCGCCCGTACGGGAGGTACCCTAACAAAATATATTTTTTCAGTTTATATTCTACCATTTTGTCGGCTTGGTTAATGCACATATTTCAACCAAATTTAAGCTTTCTAGTGCTAACGGTCACTGAGCTAGACCGAGGACGGACGGACGGACGGACATGGCGAAACTATAAGGGTAACTATAGTTGACTACGGAACCCTAAAAAACGACTTATTGTGAAGGGCCGGTAACTATAGAACCCTACATTGTGTATGGTCTATCATGCTTTTGGTTGTTTATTTTTGTACTTTAATGAGTGCCTAGACTAAAAATTATCTTATAGGTCTCTCAGTAAAATAAAATGTATATAATTTCCATAAATAAGAATTTATTAATAAAACATGTCACACTTAATAATAAAAACGAATACAATTTAAGTACGCCAACAGTAGGTAGGTATACACAGTCACCTTCTATTTCCTTACAAACTTTGAACCATTAGAGATTGAACTTTGAAAAACGCTGAAATCACTTTTATTATTTTTAATTGGTAGTACCTACGCAGTTTGAAGCCTCTGACTTAAAATTTTCGGCACATTCAATACTCCTTAAAGTATTTTTTTTTCAAAATCATTTCTTATTAGTTATACCTACACATTATAAATGTAAACAATTCTGATAAATTCAACTTTCTAGTTTCTGTCGTTTCGGCTCGTTGTTAATCAATTTGTCAGTCAGTCTGGACATATGTACCTATACGCATTTAATACCGCGCATATTATATAATATGTGCGTATAAATTTAAATACCTTCGTCTTTAGGTAGTACAAAACAAGTTATAATAATATTAGGATATATTAAACGGTTATCAAATTTACTTACTTAACAAAACCAAAAGTTTTTTACCCAACAAAATTTCTGATAACGCAAGAGCTACTAAAGTATCAATACTGTTCAATGCGGTTGTAAGTTTCGTGCGCGCGCGGTTCCTAGAACTCTGCACCTGCGGTGAGGTTACTGTGTAAACCTCGTATCTTCGCGCGTTTTCAAGTCATTACCGGACTCTTAACAAAAGCGTGTGTAGGTAATTTTAAACACCCTACCCCCTTAGCTACTTCTGCTTCTGAGTGTACCTACTTGCTATTCACGCGTAGAACCTCGTAGCAACTGCTGTTAAAATGTTCAATTCATTCAATATCCATAAAATGATTTTGGTATCGAAACTAGTTGCTAATTTTGATATGTACTATACGTATTATTCAGTCAGGATTGGCAGGTGATAGTGAAGAAATGTACTTAGTTGGTATTCGCTCGGCGCGAGTTCACCCTGTAAGTGAATTCAGCAAGCAGATAGAGACCGGGAAACGAATACCAATGAGGGCGGCGACAATGAGAGAATGCATTGCGAATAATGGACTACATACCATTAATGGAAAATTATCGAGATACAGGTTATAAATTCAGCTAAGCAACTTAATAGTTTGAGAATATAGGATCCAGTTCAAAATTCCACCAGAAAATAGTTGGAGAATAATAAAGTGTCCCACATTAAATTGATACTGTAAAGTGTTACATTTTATGTTGTACGAAATTATCTGTGGTTTGAAAACATAGCAGCATTCAATTATGACAGCTCTGTTTGAAATGTGAACTCGTTATAGCCCATTTTCAATTATGATGCTTGCCTTGAGATTTTTGAGATTCTAGCGCTCGAATCTGACATTTTTAACTCTGAATAAAACGATGAAATATGTTGTTATAAAAATAACAACTATAGGAATTTAAAGTCAATATTATTTTAATTTAAAATAATGTCGATAAACTTTTGTGTGCGATTATTTTCTAGGTAATTTTTTTTATTAAGGGGCGTTCGGAAGCAAAAATTGGCCCTCTGTTATTGCATAAGTATAGCTTTCTCTATACAAACTTTCACATTTTTAGTAAATTAGTAGAATATGAACGGCTGCACCGAAACAAATACGCTGTTACATTGATACAAACGCTTATTTAACTCTAATTTAGCCGTCGTGTAGTTAGTTGCGCCATTCATTATACATATATGGCTACAAAAACTCGCTATTTGTAACCGCTTAAATATAGTACATTAATTCTGACATGAGCTAATTGACTGAACAATACGTTGACTCTGAAGGGTTGGGATTAATTCATCATACTGAAGCGGGCTTTTTAGCGGCGTTTAAACTATTCAAAACTGAACAAAGCCTGCTTTACGCCACATTGTTGGGATTGCTATTGAGCTCTTACTATTGATTTAGCAATACGCTGTTCCTTTGTTTTACTGTATCGAAATGGTAAACTCAGTACCGATTTACAAATGTAACTGAAAAACCTCTGTAGTTGATATCAATTGTAAATATTGTAATAGATAAACTTTACTGGGTAAAATCTTATCAATGTAATCAATAAAATGATAATACAATTAAAATCAAGTGAAAATTTCTCTAGCCGCGTTTTATTTTTTGGCACGGGAAAATATTATGGGTTCGCGGTACCAACATGCTGACGTCATCGTCACGAAATCGAAAAGCCATACGATTGAGAAACATGTAAAATTAAATGTAAAGTGTAAAGGTGAGGTGAAGTATAAAAGTGAAAGTGTTTTCACTTCTATGGGCAGTACCAATAACTACCATTTTTTTTAAACAATCAGAAGGTTTATTTGTCTTTTGCGTTATTAAATAATCGAACGAGCGGAGCGTAAGCGAAGTGAGTTCTTACAAACAACAACTGTCACCTGGCTACTGGGACGTCTCGGCATTTGGATGGCTTTTTGATTTAGATAGTTTGTCCGACGATAACTTTAGTAACGATTTTCCGATCTTTATGAAATTTGTTGGGGTTGTAGCAGAGACCAACAAAATTTACGAGTTCGTATATGAGCTGGATTGAGACGGGGGTTCTGAAATTAGAAGGCCTAAAAAGGTTTTGTAAAGGGGTCCTGTTACATTGGTCATCTTATTTGCTACTTTTACGAGCAAGTATGGTTGAGTTTGGTATCAAACGAAAGGTATTGATTAACACTCTCGTCAAATCCTGATTAACTGCTTACTTTTTCATTAGAATTAGCAACATAAAATTGATTTAAAAAATATTTTCAATTATATTTTGATTTTGGTGTAAATATTTTGACAACTGACTTTTTTTTAAATTATTAGACTTTGGCTGCTAGGGCCATCTGCATACTGACATTAACAAATTAGTTAAAGCGGTATTACACATTGCAACCTGCAGGGCCCAATCTGTTGTGTACCCTGCCTCTTCCTTCCCCTCCTTCAGCTCCCTACGGGCCCTACCTTCAATTACACCTTCCAACCTGACAGATTGGGCCCTGCAGGTTGCAATGTGTAATACCGCTTTTAGAGAGAGTTACCATAGACGCATAATGATGGTGACCGAAACCTATATAGGTGGTCCACAGATGAGAACGACATGTCAAAGCAACAGAGTGAGAGGCATGTGAGAGGTGGATTTAAATTTAGATGAGACAAAAACTGTCAAATCTGAAGCGATTTCGTCGCGGTAAAATTTTGCGCATTAACCGCACAATTTAATATGGACGTTTAGTTTCACCGTGATGGTTAGTTGAGAAAAAAAATACCCGATACCAGAGGGGTACAACTCAAAGTAAATCTGTCAAAAAATTTGAGTTTGACACGACGTATCCGATACGTTTGCATAAGTGCGAAAAAGAACTTGTCATGCGTTAAGAAGGGACAACATGATTCGTGACGTTACGTGACATTACAGAGGTCTCTCTGTATTATACTATTATTTACTCTGTGCCGATACCAAGGGCCTGACATGCTTTTATTTGACATTGAAAGAGAAAGATAGCCTAATTGCGATTCCTACAAGAGGAAATAGAAAAGAGTATCATGTTTTGTCCTTATCACCCACCGGACTTTTGTTCATGGTCGGATTATGGCACACTTCATACTTTGATCTGCTCAAGTGAACAACACAAATTGGTCGTGTTATGACGAAAAGTAAACAAAGGTTTTGTCGAATAATTACTTATTAATTACTTGTTTCTAGCACATGAGCGGCCAAATAACAGATGTGTGGTGTTTGTTTGTGCTTTAAACAATGGTGGGATGTTCTGTATTTGTCTGCAAAACCCGAACCGATCAAAAAGAAGTAAGTAAATGTTACATTTCATGCGTAAGTACGAGTTTTCTGTATTTTGATCACTTATTTCCTTCTCAGATCTCACAAGAACCAAGTTGCTGAGTTAAATCATTAGTTGTATCATAAAAAAACTTGATAAAACACGAAAAATCTATAAATGATTTTCAAAATAACTTCGTGACTTTTGACATGCAAACCGGTCAAATTGCGTAGTACAGATATACGATTTGCCAGCTTAGTATTATACAAGTTCAATAAATTGGTCGGATTATAGGGTTGCCTACAAGAAGAAAAAAAAAACCCTAAAAATTTCCCCATATATAGGGGTATTTCAAGCAATTTGATATTTGCAGATTTCCAACGGACGAAGAAACTTGCAAAATTTAGATTACTGCACGGAAGTGTTAGCGCTCGTCAGGCTGTTCGTTGTGTCCGGGTGTGAGGAACTAGCTCCTGTTCGTGTCGCGGTGTTCGCAAGTGCGATGCTTAGAATTTTTAATATTTGTTCTTGTTGCGCTTGTTGAACGCTCAAAAACTGCGCGAATTGTTCGGCGTCTATCTCGTCGCCAATAAAATAAACTCAATTTATTTACATGTATCGCTGTAATTCATTGACAATAAAATTAATGACATATTAGACGTTGTTATTATTTGAAGGGTTTCTAAAACTAAAGACTTAAAAGGAGGTTGGATATTACAGATACTAGTTTGTGTGAATTTGTATAAAGATGTTCGGATCATTTTATTCTTGTTTTAATCATTAGTCCTCGTGATTCTTAACGCAAATTATCCAAAACTTGACGATTTCAAAAAAGTCATTTGTACACCCTCTTATACTCGTAAGCGTAAATTGGCAAATTGCATTCAAAGCCAAGTAATGCAAATAAAACATTTAAATCGTCCATAATGAAAAGTAATGTTTTAATTTCAACAACCCAGTTTGTGCAACACCGAAATGCAGCATTCTATTGACTCGAGAGCTCGAGACTAATTATTTTCGCGATTATTTATGTTATGGTCCTATGTCAAAATGGCGACTCACTCATTGCAGTCACTGCGGAGTCAAGTACTTGCAACGGTTTCGACGACATTTTAGTGGAATTTTTTTTGCTACCCTGGCAACCCCATATTTGTGCACAGTATGACGTCATGATAGTCTTTCTCATACCCCCAGTCGCTCGGTAGCACATCTATACTTGTATAATATACTAAATCTATGCCCGATACCAATTTTTGGTATTTGTAGTAATTCTACTATTGCACATTTATGGCGAAACACAAGATTCGCGAGTTCACAGTTCGGGGCGAACTACTAGTGATTATAAAGTATGCAACTATGCATATAATAGATATTTCTATTGTTTGTGCGGCATTTAACGGCAAATAGTCATCGTTGGCCTACATGTCCTAAGTAATGTCGCTCGCTTTATCTGCTTCCATATTTACATTTGCCGACACGATCGTGCAGCACGCGCCGACTAAATATAATGAAATGCATTAGTGAATGCTGTTATTTTAAACCTCTGACATTTGCCACGTGTCAAGGAATTTTTCGTGTTTGGAATGGATTTTTTATTTTGGTTATAGATAATAGAATGATAATATAATAATATAGAATAGATAAAGTGACCGTTTTAATTCTATGAAAGTATTTTTAATTATAGCTTATACCCAGTTACTTGTTCCATAGTTTACGCGGTTTAAGGGCAGTTGAGATTAAAGAAGAAATGTAAAATTACCAACTTAAATTTACCTTGTAAATTAATAAAAGTAAGTAAGTAGGTAATATTTATGGTGCTCAATGAACGTTGGAAAAATCTATTTCAAAGTAGTCGTTATCTAGATTACGAAAACAAAGCTTTTAAATAAGTATTATTCATTCTTATTTAAAGCAGATATTTCGGTAGGTATATCGATCTGTTTGTCAATTCCTAACAATTTGACTTTAGCTGGTCTCGATGTTGTTTGTCAGGTTTCAATGTTAGTGTTTTAAAGCACGATGAAAGTTTTTGTTTGTACCTATTGATTTTTGTCTTGTCTTACTTCTTTATGCTTCACTTCCAATTAGGTACTTAAGAGTCGCCAGGACGCTCGCCTGAACTCGCGTCCCCATACAAACGTAGTTCAGCTCTTATTTTAAAACGACATGCTTTAGAACCACGAAATTTGGCATGGGCATTCTAGCAGTAGGTACAGATCTATGTCGGTAATTCGTTTTCGTTGCTAAAAATTGTAATACAAAGAAAATATAGCAAAAATAAGTTTTGTATGTAAATCTGTATCTGGCTGTATTTTCTTTGTATTACAATTTTTAGCAACGAAAACGAATTACTGACATAGATCTGTACTACTAGAATGCCCATGCCAAATTTCGTGGTTCTAAAGCATGTCGTTTTAAAATGAGAGCTAAACTACGTTTGTATGGAAACGCGAGCGTCCTGGCGACTCCTAATTTGAAGTGAAGCATAAAGATTCCAATTAGGTACTTAATTTGAAGTGAAGGAACGTTTGAATTATTCCAGTAGGTACCCAAGCATCAGTACTGGCGACACGCACAGCGCACGCGTGTCGTTATTTACCGCAAATAGCTCGACTTTAATTCGTCGTGAAAATCGCTACATGCTACCGGAAGTGCGATCTAAAAATGTCAATAAAGTCGTTTTTATTGCTTGGCATGCCAGATCCGTGTTTATTTCAATGGAGCTATTATTCAAATCTGGTTGCCTTCGCACAAACTTCCGGTTGGATTTCATTTTTAAATTTTTATTGCTATAAAATGTACCTATTGATGAGTAAAGTGAATCTTCTGAGCTTTTTTAAAAAAAAATCACGTCTTTAATTAGCTTATATTTTAAATAATTTATTTGGTTTTGCTATAATTATACATATATTTGATTTATCTAACTTCTGTAAATAATATTCAGTGAAAACATACATACCTACGTATTATAGTTACATCATAAGTACATTTACATTATTTTGTATCCTGAAATAATTCCGTTTCAGTCATCACTCATCATAACTCCTTTGTTGACAGACACTTCTTTCCTGATTACCTGATACAGCAGATACTTTCCACTGCGCCACTATACAGGGTGAAATATTAATCAGTAATCACCGTTCATATTGAGCGAGGTGATTAAGGTAGGCCATAATGCACAACTTTTACTATGGGACCAACTTTGAAATTGCAAAATTTTTTTTGGCTATTTCATACATTTCGGCCGATTAGATGTTGTCGTTTTCTACGGGGAATAAAACATTTTTCGCGATTTCGTAGTTGGTCTCATAGTATATATATATATATATATGGCCTATCTAATCACCGCACTCAATATAAACGGTGATTAATGTAGGTATATCCCTGTATGTACGTGTGATCCCTCGATACTGAATCGCTGAATTTTCTTGATTTTTTATTATTATTTCATCTACCGGCACTATCAAACGTTTAGTCCTCTTTAAGTTGTTTGAAGCAAAATAATCGGCCGCGTGGAAGGGCTGTGCACTGAACCAAGGGAACCTTTATCGGTTCAGAATTCCTGATTTGGCATTTTACTGGCCTTGTTTTCAAGTCGCATTGATGATAAGATAAAGAAAATGTAAATATTTGTATTACTTTAAAAATTAGGTGGACGTACACAGATAGAAAAAATCTCTTCAACCAAAGAAACCTATTTGAATCAAGAGATATCCAGTTTCCCATATAAGGAAAAAATAAAATTTCTTGCTTTAAGATATAAAATGTTTCAAAGTTTATTACTTAACCTAATAAATTAAATACTTTATCCGAGGTATAAAAATCATTTTTTTAAAATAGCTTAATATTCTCACGAAGAGAGTTTGAATTTTGTTTTTGTATTGTATTTTCTTTAAATTGAACTTTATGTGTCTTAGTGCAATACATAAAGAACTTACGCCAAGAAACTTTGTTTCTTGGGTAAAGACTCATAATTTAAATTGAGAATTGAATTTCTCCACGGAAACAAGAAAACGCATTAGTTCAAAAGCATGTGTTACTTGATGTAAAATTTGATATTTTCACACCAAGATCTAAAATTTCTTGGCGTATGAAATCGGTTACTTGAAACTAACAATAACATTTTCTAAGGCGGTTATCACACTGGCGCGGATCCGCATGCGGCACCGGTGCGCGAGCGAGATAGCGCTCTACATGTGTATAGCGCTATCTCGCTCGCACGCCGGCGCCGCATGCGGATCCGTCGTCAGTGTGATAATCGCCTTAGTGTCTCAGTAAAAAGCTAGTAGCAGAAACTGTGTTTCTCGGGACTAATCCCAAGAAAGGAAGTTTAACTAAAAGTAGTTAATACAAATATAAATTATGATTATTTATATACTTACAATTTATAATCGTATTAACTAGAGTTGAGATTGCTAATGTGAATCTCAAATAAGCCCGGGCAAAGCGCTGAGGGTCATGAAGTTACGTCGAACAAACGTTCGCGCGATCTAACCTACACGCAGAGACATCTATTGATGCGCAGGGTAACTAACGTCCAAGACTTGAATGTTTCAAAGCAAAAATTATGTGCTTCTTCTTTGGAATAGCTGTGGCTCTTGATTGTAGGTTGAAAACATCAAAGCAAAAATTAATCTCTCTTGCCTAAAAACTTAAAAATCTCAAATCAAACTTTTGGTGCTACTTCTTTGAATTAGCTTTGGCTCTTAGCTGTAGATTGGAAACATCAAATCAAGAACTAATCGCTTTTGACGTAAACACATAAAACTCTTAAAGGAAAATTTTGGTGCTTTTTTGCCGTAAATAATTATTATCTTAACTCAAATCATTACTATTCGTTTTAAAAATGGGTAAAGATAAAGCTAAATAATTTTAAATCTTCTTTTAAAAATCATGATATTTTTAACTCAAGTCATGGTCAAGTATTGGTCTAAGGTATTTATTACTCTCTTTAAGAAACCGCGTGCAAGAGAGTTTTGCGTTTTGAATTAAGATATTATTTCTATCTGTGTATGAATAATTTAAATGCAATTGGATTTATCGATTAATGTAATCGATTTACGGGCCAAGATAATTTAGACGCCGCAACCGCATGCGGCGACGGTATGCAAGCGTGATACAGCGTTATCCACATGCAGAGCGCTTTCTCGCCCGCGCAGTGGCGCCGCATGCGGAAACCGCAGCAGTGTGAAAGCCGCCTTAGCCACCTGTGCTTATGGCAGGGATTTTCAATCCATCGTAAAATTTAATGAATTTAATGGGGGAACTCATTTTTGCATTGAAATAAATGGAAATAGCAATTTTGGCAGACCGGACAGTAACGTAGAGTTAATTTAACTACCTACTTAAAATAAATTTAAGACTCAGTAGAATATCTCCAAGACGGTATGATAACAATATGTATGTCATATTTAATGAGATAAATAATGAGTTAGCGCATTCATTGAGTTAAGACCAATCAGCAGAGCAGAGCAGCAAATATTAAATAACAATCAATAAGTCGAATATTATCATAATCAGATTTAATTATCTGCTGTTTTTGTTGTTTGATATACCTATATAAAATTAGAGTCATCGACCTTTTGAGTCCGTAGTATAGAGAAATTGTATTCTAGGCATAACGTTATAAGTATTTTGTAGAACTTATCAAAGATATTTTATAACAGAAAATGCTAATCAAGGCTAATTATCAGTCTTGAGGAATGAGTTAGTACAGTGGCTCTATTATTGCGAATACGAATAGGAAAGGGGGGGAATCCGGACGATAAGTTATTGCCGTTTGAGCCCCCGAACGGCGAGTCCCGTGGTCCCGGCTTGGTCTGTCCCATTGACCTACATTTCCGCCCTTGAACCCCGGCCCCCCCCGCCCGCCGTGACGTCACGAACACCCTTCGGGCCTATTGTCTTCCATCATTGTATTGTTTTGGGGTTAAAAAGCCGGCAGGTAAGTGGTAATTAAGAAAAATACAGTAATTTTTGAAAATAATGGACGTGTTCGTACCTACTATTCGTGGACTTTGAGGACGTATGTATGTTACTGTAAAAGCCCGAAGTGCTGTTAAACCTAGGTTTTACCGGTAACACCTGGGTTTTACTAACTTGATTCGGTAAAAGCCCGAAATGTTGAGATATCTTCTTTAATTCCGGACTTTTACCACCGTCGAGTCGGTAAAACCTAGGTTTTACAAAAGCGACCGGTAAATGTTGACAAAATATTTGTCCTTGCCACGTTCTTGTAGAATTCGCCGAACTTTTGTGTCACAGTGTAAAGACTATTATAGTTAACTATCTTTCACCTTTTTGAAATTTATTCGGACTTAGCGTTCAAAAGTTATTGGGGACAATAGAGTTTGTTTTGAAATTTTGCATACTTCTATTTTGATCTCTAAAAAATTAATATCTTTTTCTTTTCTTACCTTATCTTTTATTTCTATAGCGTAAAAATTGTATTTTAACAAGGTCTAGCAGTCGGCGTTTACTGCATAATTTTAGGACGCATATTTCCGAAGTTATTCGAGGGAACGTAGATTGCTATTCCTGTTTATGAGGGGAATCTAGCTTTTGCATTAAGTTTGTAATTGTCGTTACTTTTGAGGGGAGGGAGATAAAAATTCGCGCTTTATATCATCGTATAGAGGGCAGTTTCCTCTATCGTTCGACGCCTTGCGCTGAATTTTTAACCAAGGGAGAAAGTGGTTGAGGGCTGAAAACCGGCGTTTTCTTAACTTTGTCGGATTTGGCCCGACTCACCCTTGACCATTTTTTATACGAGAATTTTAGGGTTGCCTTTTCGTGGGATTTTGCCCGGTGAGGGGGTGGTTTCGCCTAGTGAATCGATGGGGGGAGGTAAATCCCCCCCTCCCGGAGGGAGCCTGTCCCAAAAGGACGGTTTGTTTGAGCGGGAAAACATTATGTTTTCGGACGTGGGTGAGAAAACGGTACTGGGGCCTTCCCCAAAAGGAGATATTATCTCCCTTGGGCGCGACGGACACAGGGGCTTCACGGGGGGTTTCACGACAGGGAGCAAAAGGGTTCAACCTTATGCAAAAGATGATGCGGTGCCGAACAACGGACCGAAAAACAACTCGGCGCGTAGGGGAAGGAAGCCTTCCGCAGCAGGATTGGCTCCTCGACTGAAGCTGAGGATTCTGCCTGCTCGAGGAGCCAAAAAAAGGCAGCGGGAGTCCACGTCAGGATGTCGGCCGAAGAGAAGGAGACGGAGGACGAGGACCCCTGGAATGACCAGACATCCCTGAGGGAAGGCGAGGACCCCATAGAGGTGGCACGCTCGGCTGCTTAGACGGTGCTGCAGCAGACGGCCAAGTCGGGGAACATAAATGGGTGTGTGAGGGGCACCATTAACGACGTCTGCCGTGCAATCGTGTCTGCTATGGAGCTACAATCGGGGCAGGAGAATGATGAGATTCGCACCCTCAAGGCGGACAACAAGATAATGCGGGAGGAGCTGGAGATCATGAGGTCGCAGACGAAGGCTCTCAGAAGTGCTTTCTCTGAAAGGCAGAAGGTGACTCCTGCGGCTGACCCCAGTGGGTCGGATTTTGATCGCCTTACGTCAGAAATGGTGACACTCTTTGCCAGTTTTAAAGAGGAGCTCTCGGGAGAATTGTTCTCCTCTATTGGTTACATGGTGAACACCAGGTTGGAGGGAATCAAGAGCCGCCACTCCCCTGCAGAGCCGATCGTCCCGCCCCCACTAGAGGCGGATAAAATAAAGGCGGAACGCGCCGCAAGCACACCAGCGGCACCTGGTCAGTTGCAACAGAAGGCGAACAGAAGGCCACACATTATTGACTACAGTCAAGTAACAGCCACGGGATCTACACTGATGCCCCCTGCATGACCTGGTCCTGCCTCGAGGGCGGGAAAGGTTGCTAATGAGCCCAGGCAGATGGCCCCTACCCCAAGTCAAACGAGTCCTCCCAAATCGGACTGGAAAATTATGGAGCGAAAAGGAGGAAAGAATAAAAAGAAGGCCTCCACACCTGCGTCCCCGGCAACTAAGGCGACCAAGCCGGTGGCCCCGCCGGCAGAAAAGCTGGTGGTGCCGAAAACCGCAGCCGTGGTACTGGCTCTCAAGCTGGAAGCTACGGAATCGTATGCTTCCGTTATGATGAGAGTCTCCAGGACATTGGCCTTGAAAACCTCAAGGTGCGGAAGACGGCGGACGGTGCCCGAATCTTGAAGGTTGCAGGGGCGGATAATGCCCGTGCAACCGATGCCTTTCGGGAAAAACTAGAGGCGGCTATCGGCGACGTGGTCAAAGGCTACGCCGGAAATAGTGACGAGGCTTGGTGATGTGAAAGCAGGTGATATCCGCTTTGGATTTGGTGGCTCTGGCTCAGCCCTGGTCCAGTGCCCAAAGTGGGGAGGCTGACGATCGGGTGGTCGGTTGCTCGAGTAGAAGCACTTGAGATGGAGGCGCTGAGGTGTTATAAGTGCATGGGAACCGGACACACGAGGGCCACATGCCCCTCAGCGATCGAGAGAGGCGACCTATGCTTCCACTGCAGCAAGCCGGGGCACAAGGCCGCAGACTGCCAGGCAGATGCCTTCTGCGCGGTTTGCCATCAGGCCAAATTGCCAGCTGACACCTCTCTAAGGGTCGGAGGAGAAACCGACCAGGCCAGGGCCCACATAAAACACGTGGGCCTTGTTCTGGACAGTAAGTGGACATTTGAGGAGCATTTTACGAGACTGGCTCCCCGTCTCGTGGGTGCAGCCTCTGCACTAGGCCGCCTACTACACTACCCAATATGGGTGGGCCTAAGCCTAATGCCCCATGCAGGCGGCTCTATGCGGGAGTGGTTAGAAGCATGGCGCTCTACGGGGCACCAATTTGGGCTGGCAGACTGACGGAGCGAACGAGACCGTTGCTCCGTCGGCCGTAGAGGGTGGTGAATAGAATAGTTACCCAAAGAATAGTTAGGGACCGCACTACCTCTCAAGCTGCGGCGTGCCTGCTTGCTGGCGACCCGCCCAGGGAGTAAGACGTGGTGGTACTAGCGGATTCCTTCGGATGTGCTGGAGGATAGCCGCTATGGCACGCGGACCATAGGGGCTATCTTACCGGTAATAGACGAGTGGTTAACAAGGCGGAAGGGGACCCTGACGTTCTGAATGACGCAGGTGGTGTCCGGGCACGGCTGCTTCGGACACTACCTGCATTTAATAGGGAGGGAACCGGGGTCTCAATAACCCGAATATGGCGCGGCGGATGACACGGCCCAGCACACACTTGAGGGGTATAATCGCTGGGCCGTGGAACGAGCGGCCCTTGTGGCGGCAACGAGGATAGCGGACCTCTCGCTACACTGCTTAACAGCAACTATGCTGGGCAGCGAGAGGAAATGGGACGCGGTGGCCTCCTTCTGTGAACAGAAGGAGGTGGCGGAGAGGGAACGAGAAGATAATCCGGATGCGCTGCCTCTCCGGCGCAGACAGCAAGCTCGAAGGCAACTTGTCTTAAATAGACAAGACCCCTAATTGAGGCGTGGGACCAGCGGGTTCGGGACCCGCATTGCACGGCCCCTAGTACTAGATCGGGGGGGGTGATCAAGAGTTTCTGATTGCCCCCTCCTCTCGTGCTAGGGCTAGGGCGCCAAGGTAGCATGTTATTCAAACCCATGGCGCCCTTGTTAACAGCAAAGTCATGAGCGGCGAGTCCCACATAACTCCCAACTAGGCCTTCCCGGGGCCTAGGAGACGATGCGTAAAGGCATTCCCCACTCCGTCAAAAAAAGGTCCCCTCAACGGCGTTCGTTACATCCCCGCTAACGGCGTTCGATTTCGCAGGACAAACTCTAAATCTAGTCACTTAGAATTGCAACACAATCCCCCATTATTCACCTTGTGGTGTCCCCACTCCCCAGCAAATACCTGGTGTATAAAACGCATTACTCGGGGACTGTTATTGCCCTTGAAGCAGATCAGCTTTACAGACCTAGAAAAATGAGATGATACGACGCTTGATCCATAGGTATTTGCCGTTCCCCGCGGGTCCTGGGTGCAAATTTAGCGTCTTTACACTGTGACACAAAATTTCGGCGAATTACACAAGAACGAGGCAAGGACTAAAATATTTTGTCAACATTTACCGGTCGCTTTTGTAAAACCTAGGTTTTACCGACTCGACGGTGGTAAAAGTCCGAAATTAAAGAAGTTATCTCAATATTTCGGGCTTTTACCGAATCGAGTTGGTAAAACCTAGGTGCTACCGGTAAAACCTAGGTTCAACAGCACTTCGGGCTTTTACAGTAACATGTATACCGAATAACTGCTGGGTGGGTGTTTACGTTCATACCTTATTTATAAAATGGTTCTAAAAATAAAAGGTATAAAGCGGTGTTCAGACTTCTAAAGTCATTGCTCCAAATTATCGCTATTTTATTACTTACCTATCAAATTCATTACTGACCCCCTCAAAAATTAATTTCTGCCTTAGTGGCTCCCCAAATTTCAGGCTGTGACCGCACCTGAGGCAAGCATCACATAATTAAAAATAAAAGGGTACCTATAGTTGACTATGGAGCCTACGGTTCATGGTGTTTGCGCGATTTTATATAGTGACATTATGGTAGCAATGAATTTGCATTGCTACCATAAAGCAGTTAATATATAGCAATCTATACTGCTGTAAGTCATGACAAAATAGTGCAAGCCGTCCTATATATATAAAACATTTATGATTCACATTCATACAGGTGCAGTGCTTGATTGAAAGGACAACAAATCACTATTTGAATGGGAGAGTAACAAGAAGGCACTGCACCGGACAGTTTGGCGCTCCGGGCGGGAATATTGAACGAATTTTCCATTTGGTTATCTACTGCTCCCCTCGTTTTCCGAGCCGCTGGCTCGCTGCAATCGCTTGCTGGAAATACATCCGACATAACACGCCAATTCATACAAGCCTGCAGCTTTTATCCTATCTTCAAAGAACCAGAGACTGCGCGGACCTAATAACTACTCGAAGAATTTTATATGCTAAAGTTCTACAATTTTGTATAACTTTCTGGGTATTTCATCTCGTGAAAAGTGAAGCGTGTTGCAAATTGTGAAGTATTTTAAGTGACACATTTAAAGGTTTAGAAAAGGAACCTTTATATATAAATAACCTTTTCGGGAATAACATTATTTCACAAGGAAACTGTGGAAACGCTCTGTATCCTGTAAAAAATGTGGGATCCGTGTTAATTTTTAAATTGTTTGTCCAGATGGGCCGGATGCAATGTGAAGTGAATAAATGGGTAGTAATATTTTTAGGAGAGTAGGTACCTCGTTCTTGGATACCTATATAATAGTAATCCGTGAAATACGAAGCAAAAAATATACTCAACCTTTGATAAAATCAAGGCAAGGCCCAAGGGACTTAAAGTAGGTGAGTAGTCGAGGCAAAATAGAGTTTTTATTACGGTACAGTGACAGCCACGCTTGAGAACATTGCATTGCTCTTTTGGCTCAAATGCCGCTAGAGGCTTACAACCTAAACCAGCCATTGTCCTTCTCCTGCTAAAACTGCCGGTAAATCTGCTGTAAATTCTGTACGCTAAACAAACGTAGTACTACCCGATGGTTACATATATGGCGGGTTAGGCGTTTAGGATACGGAATTATACATATTCGTACCCATACCTATACATATTACCCATTTTGTTAAATTGCAGAATAACTAATATATTTTAAGAATCTTCGTTTTCGGCAAAGTTTATGTGATATCTAACCTCAGCGATGGTTCTTAGATAGATTTTAATTCAAAAGATACATACAGGTATATTCACGAAAGTTGGCGCGAGATTTCTACTGAGTGACAGCCATTTTCATAGAAATTCTGTCAAATCTCGCGCCAACTCTCGTGAATAGACCTGTACATACATACATATAATCACGCCTGTTTCCCAGAGGGGTAGGCAGAGATCACGGATTTCCATTTGCTACGATCCTGACAGACCACTTCGCTTCACTCACTCTCATAACGTTCTTCATACATGCTCGTCGGTTTAGGGTACTTCCGACCTGGCGGACTTATAATTGTGTCAAGGGTTATTCAATATTAAATTTAGTCTTCGAATAGTAGATTGTACGTAAAGCCGTCCGATAAAATGTATGTGCTTATAATATAATGTATTTTTACCGAAGAAATTCGCGTTACCCACGCGAAAAATTAACTTTAATGCCATTGCATTCCTTCAACTGCAAGTTAATGTTTAATAACAATTAAAAATAATTCAGCTTAGAAATTAATGGTATTCGCCGCAACGTGGTTTTATTACCGATGCATGCAGTAGAACAGCCGCCGCCGTTGGCGTGAAAATTAGAGCCATTATTTGTATTTATGGCGATACGTAGCTCTCGAATGGCTAAATAGCGTCATAAACGGGACGCGGCCCGCCGTCTGCTTCCAATCGATCACCTACAACCTATAACATACGAGTATAGGTATATACTCATAATCCAATCATCAGGGAATGATCTCCATACATTGCCTTACAAAAGGTGGTGTAGTAAAAGTTTTAACGGGTATTGATAGGCTACAGGTTGGTTATTAAAAATCTAGATTTGAGACATTGAGACATAATTTTGAAACTAACAATCATGAATCTCATGATTTAAAAAAATATATCTTTTCACCCCCTGTATCTTTATATCTGTAAGACTTACAGATCTATTGTGTATGGAAAAAATTATAAACAATTTATCTTATTTTCTTTATATATTCCATAGACACTTTAGTCATACTGATAAAAGTTTAAGCGCCAAGGTTAAAAAACGGAATATTGGCACCTTTAAACCAAGATGGCGGCCAATGCTCCTCCCCTCAAGGTCTAAAATCTAGATTTTTAATAACCCTCCCGTAGCCTACCAATACCCGTTAAAACATTTTCTACACCACCTTTTGTAAGCCAGAATGCTCGTAAAACTAATCTAATATGCTACCTTCCTTTGTTTTTAAATCCAATCTTCCTGCCATTGTATGAAGGGCAGCCCGCCGATCCCCGCCTTAGTGGATAGGCAGCCTTTGGTTGATTCCCATCCCACATTTCCCGCATGTCTCCTCTCATCTCCACTCGCCTCCGACTAGAAATTTAGTGTTTTTAAATGAAATTGCCTTCGCAAGCAAAACCCGTGTCTCATATTGGGAAAATAAAGTTTATAATAGCTCTTAGGGGGGTTGAAAGGTTTTTGTATTAAATTACGATGTACCTTGGCATCGTAATTTGTTATATGGGGCTTTCGCACACTCGGCGGTCCATTAGACGTTTTAGAAGCCGGCGACGGTGGGAGATGCTGGGCTTTCAAATTAGATATTATGTTCTAAGTACGGTCGACGTCAAAAATATGTTTACACGTTTGGACCTTATTACAAAGGAGTTGGGTGCAAAAGTGTAAACATAAATATTTTTAACGTTGACTGTACCTATTTCTTCTCTACCCGTTTCGGCTGTGTTAGCTATTTGGTACCTATACTGAAGACAGCTAAAAAGGTGTTTATTTTATTACTTACTTTATGCTCTTGCCCACCTTATTCAACCCGGAAGTAGCCATGTCTGTAATTTTCTATACAAAAAAAGTCTGCCGATTGTTGCGGCGCAGGGGAACGTCAAATGTATAGCTATTCGTACATAACGTACAAATATATAGCCACGTCAGATAAATGTCAGTTCACACAATAAATATGACCACTGGTCGTTTTTGGCACAGGAGTACGCCTGTCAACGGCCGCTCTGGTTGTTTGAATGCTCTAAGGTGCGTACAGATATGTAGATGTGTGTTTGTAGGTACATTTCGCTAGTCAGTAGCTACCATGAGAAACGGATGTGTCCAGTCAGTGCATAGTAAAAGGAACGCGTCAGTTGGTTTAGACGGAGAGCTAGCCACGTCCAGGGCTCGTAACCGGTTAAAGCAAAAAACCTCGAAGTAAACCAATATATTAATTAAATTTAAACTTTCGTGATGTAAACCAATATATTTAATTATTTTATGGTTTTTATGTAAACCCGATATTTTATTTAGGTTTTCACTTTATAATTATTATAGGATTTTTCGATTAAGTATGAAACAGTAACGATAGAACGAAAAAAAACTGGTTTTTACAATGAAGCCAACCGGTTTCCGGAAGGAAATAGAGTTCTGGGTTTATTGCAATATGATAACAAATTATGCAAATAATTAGATTATATCATTTCCAAAAGTGTATGTTGGGAGAAGTAGTGCCAAACTACGTAAAATATAATTCATAGTTTATCGAATTATCACCTATCTAATGAGACTGGTTTCATTGCTCTCACTATTGTGTCATATCTGACGTGGCTAGCTCTTAGTCCAGTTGTCGAAGTCCTGAGTCGGTTGGCGGCCGGCCAGCGGCCGCCTTCAGTTCGGGATGAATTGTCGACGACAAATTGGATCTGTTCTGTGAATGATTTATTACTTCAATATATTGTATGGTGGCTATGGCTAAAATTGGTAAGTAAATAAAAACTGATTTCGAATAGTTACCTAGAGTCAGTCCTTCTGGTCCCATTTAAGTTCGAACGTAGATTTGACCATGAAATTTAGATATGGTATCATAAAGCCCATAAAAGTGTATGTATATATGTTTTGTATGTGTCGACGTCAAAGATAAGTTTACACTGTTGCACCTTACTCCTTTGTAATAAGGTGCAAAAGTGTAAACATATCTTTGACGTCGACTGTACATTGATGACAATTGAAGTTATTGAAGTTTTTTATAATTGAATTGATAAATATGTATTGACTAAACATTGTTTAACTGTGCAAATATTTTATTAACATAGGTTCTCATATGTATGAAAATATCCCAGAAAGATTTAATTACTTTGCTTTCCTAGAGTATTTAAATTGCAAAATACCGAGCATTGGTATTCTTTTATTCATAAACGTCTTACAAGGCCCATTTGCCTATTACAATAATCGTTTGTCTTTATCTGTCACTTTGACAGTTGTGTTTGTTACAAAAAAAAAACTGAAAAAGAGAAGAATAATTAACTAAACGAAGCTTTTAAGAGGTTATGTTATGAAGGATGTTAGTTATTAACGTAGATGGTGCATAATTAAAATACGCAATTTTATTAAGATTTAATACGATATTTTAAACGTAATTATTATTAGTGTCTGCACAAGTGTTATGTCGATATTTGATACGTGGTGGTGAAGTGGGCGCAGTGCAGACATTGTGTAACGTGCTCATCACGACATGGTCGCCGCAGCGACAGCTGCCTTATTGCACGACACACGACACGACGAGACCCATCCAATATTTATGGCGTATTGTGCTCCGTGCCTTTATTTTACGATCTTGGCCTCTAGTTCTCTACGAATTTCAATGTTGGTCTTTTAACAACGTAAGTCCCTGTAGTAAGGAATAGTAGATTGTGTAACAAGGGAGCAAAATGATATATTTACGGCGAGGGTGTACATTGAATCCCAAACGAAGCGATGGAGTCTATAATAGAATCCCGAGCGTAGCGACGGATTTTAAAGTAGACCTGAGCGTCGTGAGGGATTCAATTAGTACTAACGCTCAAGCTGAAAATAGTTTTGCTCCTATGTGACACATACTGCTTTTGACACCAGCTTAGAGGAAATTAAAAAATGTTATGGTTGAGTCATATTTATTTTAACTTTATATGTGCTTAGTGTGTTTCCGGATTATAATGAATCGATTAATTTAATAAAAAGAATCGTTTTTAGTGACGAACAATTTTTTATAGGTGAAGAATTAACTGATGTCCTTGAACAGAAAAGTATCACTTTGTTCCCTCTTAGCAGGGAAGAAAAAGCCCGTATATGGGTAGGTGGTGTGAAAAATAACTTTGAGGTTTGCAGTTTACGAGACTCGATTAAGAAATGACGTGGCATACTCGTACGTTGACATAGGTTACAATTGTGGACGATTAGCCAACATTAGATTATCTATCAACCGCTAATAAGTTTGTACTTACAATACATTTTTTCTATACAACTATGGATTTTCATATTTTTCTCTTTTCCTTCCTTGTTGCAAAATGTTATTATTCTAGGTCTATGGGAAGTACCCTATAAGTTTTGATTCCCCTGCGAAGTATTAGACAATAAATTTCAGATAGTATCTTTGGATTTCGTTGACTTTGAAGCTTGATTTTATACAGCTTCAAGGGACCGCAGACATAAGTTAGGTATAATGATGTTAATTTCAACCTACTTCCACGCCTTCCTGAGAAAAAGAGATTTGACAGACAGACAGACAGACGGACTATAAAGTGATCTTATAAGTTCATTTTTTCCTTTTGAGATACGGAACCCTAAAATCAAATAAGTAGGTAGTGCTTTCACATTATTTTGTAATAACCCGCTCTTTCCAAGTGTCTTACCGAAATCGATAGCAAGCAAATATCTAGATATGATCTAGACGTGTAATTCAAGCAAAAAATATTCAAAGCCTTACATTAATTACACAAGCCTGTATATCAGCTTGTACAAATAAATGAAGAGCTTCGGCTTTAAACACACAAGTACCTACCCCGAGTGTTCACGTTCAAGTTGTTCAATTGACCCAGAAAACTGGCGTCCTGTAGGTTTTCCAAATAAAAGGAGATGCTAGGACGTAGAACAATGGTTGAAGCGTCAAGTGCCGTATTGGATGCAGCGTAGTTGCCGACCTCACTCCCTCAGACCGTTCTCGTTACAAGTTACTTGGGCTACAGCTATTTCCAACAAGATGAACTTTCAGTGGGTAACTTCGTAATTGAGGACGTGTCGCTCAGGTCACCTATGGGTAATATTACAATTAGTGATTTATTCAAAGAGATTGGGACCCTTTGAGCGTAAGGTTCGTGAGGTTCGTCCTTTATATAGGTGGTCCTATACATATATCATATAAGGCGTACCGTCAAGTCTGGCAGCTTTGCCAAGGGTTACTGACTTTGCCACCAGCAGAGTGCATAAGGTAATCCTTTCATACCACCGACAACGTATATTTTTTAGTGTTGTGCCTACTTTTAGTAGAAAATATGGTTATCAATTGGCAAAATTATTATGAATGAGACAACACCACGGCAACCATTTTCTTACCATTTCAGTTCCAAATTCGTCACTCACATAATCATAAAAGTTAGTGCTCAAGAACTTTAAAAAGTTTAGAGTATAAACAACGCATCCAGGTACGTAAATTTTAGATATTATGTTATTTAAATGGTAAGGAATGAATTGATTACCTTATAAATGCCGTAGTGTTTGAATTGAGTCCGATAATTGTTTTGGCAAAGTCACCAGACCACGCCGACTAATATGGGGGGGCAGCTTTGCCATGTTTTGTAGCGGCCTAGGGTTGGTACACAAGCAAAAAATTTAAATTACATTTTTCATAAGATAGATACTTTTTAGGGTTCCGTAGCCAAATGGCAAAAAACGGAACCCTTATAGATTCGTCATGTCCGTCTGTCTGTCTGTCCGTCCGTATGTCACAGCTATTTTACTCGGAAACTATAACACGTATCATTATCAAATTTTTACATAAAGTGTATTGTGTGTGCAGCTTCTTAGTTTTGTAGAGAAATTGCAAAAAAAAATTTTTAGGGGGGCACTCCATATGTGTAAGTAATTGTCAAAAAATTTTTTTTGCCAAATATCAACATGATGCACATCAATCGATAGGTCTCTAAAAATAACAATGTTCAAATAACCGAGGTTTCTTTGAACATTTTTTGATTAAGTGGATATTTTCAGAAATAATCGCTCCGAAAGTCATAAAAATTGTGTCCCCCCCCCTGTAACTTTTGAACCGTAAATCCAAATATTATGAAAAAACCCAAGAAGATACACCTTTAAATATTCTTTCAACCAAAAATATTTTGAGCATTACCGGTATAGGCGTTTTTGAGTTATCTCCAAAAAACTACGAACTTAGGCAGATACGATCTTGCGATAATAATTTATATTTGTGTCAACGCTGACCACTTCACCTGACATTCACTGACTTTCTATGAAATTTTCTTAAATGGGTGATCGACTTTGCCACTTTTGCTGTATTTCTTTATGGAATAATATATCATTAAGGATCAAATTCCAAAATATTGTATCCTAAATACTGAATATTCTTTACTAATATTGTAAATACAACTAAATTACTATACAACGTAAAAATGCAGTTGGCAAAGTTGCCACACGGTATAGGTAACTTTGCCAGTTTTCTTTTTACTCGTAAAACCTTATTATCCGTCATTTAATTTATAAACCATCTTATGTATGCACTCGTTGATAAATATATTATGTGTCGCGTCATTCATACTTCAGTGGTTTCATATGAATTCTGGTTAAAAATGTACTATGACTTTTCAACACCTGTGAAAAGTGGCAAAGTTGCCAGACTTGACGGTACCGTGGATTATGGTGCCTGCTACGCAATTGAATTCTTCGTCTAATCTAATCTTAGAGCTTTTAATAGTCAAATAATCTAATGTTTCCTGAGTATATAGCGGCTTTTAGTTTAACATTTTAATGAATTAAAATCAGGTGATGACATGATGATTACAACAAGCTGGTTAAAAGTTTTTTATTGGCGTGGCGACGGAAAAAGTCCGGACGCGGCGGGGCGCAGTTCGTCGACGCCCGGAATCGCCCTAATGGCCGGAAGCTTGTTACGTGTTTAAATACTCATTACTTCCCTTATTGTGCAGCTCATTTCACCATTAATCAGTTGATAAATTAGCCGCTATTACCTTATGATACGAGAGCCATCTGCTTAACATTATAAGTAGGTACAGGCGCCGTCAGATGTATCGGAGCGGCCATGGTGGTTACAAATATCTGAACAACGCCTCTATTGTCAAAGCGATAAAGAGCATGTTCAGATATTTTTGAGTACCCTGGTCGCTCCGATATATCTGATGGCGACTGTACCAACATTGAAATCGACCTTAATAAGTCAATGTATTTGTTTGTATATAGTGTTTGGTTGAAAAAGCCCAAATAAATGTTTGTTTAACTATGGAATAATCATAGTTCTGTGACAGTGACTTTTCTTTATGGTACACACAACGCCTCACTAGGTATACACTTTTGAACGTTATTACAGCGGAATAAGGTTCAAAAGTGTATACCTAGTGAGGTGTATACAGTACAGTACAGGTATGTTTACACTTTTGGACCTTATTACAAAGGAGTAAGGTGCAAAACTGTAAACATATTTGTGACGTCGACCGTACATACATAATATGACAAAATATGTATAACTCAGTACGGTTTTTATATATGTATACATATACTCGTATGCTTAGGTACCTACTTATCGGTTAATTTTCTTAACTGACTTGGGAAACTTCATTGCAATTTGGCAACCAAATGTGTCTCCGCTTGGGTAGAGTCTTGGCGAAGTAAGTTTGAGTCTCGAACGAATTTCCCTGATAAATTAAAGTCACTTCATAAATATTTGAGATGTGATCTAGTTGAAAGTTTCCTTTTGACCTACAGTTCGATTGAATCTTTGTTAATAAGCTGTGCCAACAAGGGATGTGTAAAAAAATTACCCTTATAAAAAGTTTTTCTAATACTCAGGCTCCAGGGATTGATTAAGTGAACAATTTAAGTTATTCGGTAGCCCGTGAAATATAATATAATCCGTCTTTCTCAGACTTACAACCGTGACGGAGATGCTTGAATCTAGTTATTTATTCGAGTGATACTTAGCGTGCCCTAACTTCGTTTAAAATAACCCAAAGCTGATTTAGTTTCATGGGGAAGATATACTCGTATTTAATTAAAGATCATTTTGATTATTTATACTTTTAAAATTTATTTTTATCTAATGACTAACTATATACTAACGAAATTGGTCTGCAGTAAGCTTTTCGACACATGTTGAATTTAAAAACTAGGGGCTTCTTTGTGGTGCTCAAGCATAGCCAGGCTATGACATCGCAACAAAGTCTCTACAATATATTGCAGTAACGACAATTTGACTAATATAAATTTGGCTGCGTTAGGCTTTAGAATTTAGACAATGGCGTGAGTCAGCACACTGATTTCTTTTGATTTCATACCGAGGCGCGTATCCATCGGCTTTGGGCGGTTTTCGCTAGACTAGCGGTTCAATGCTCCCATCAATAACTCGGGCCGCGCCTAGGTGCCACAGACACGATTCTGAATTACGTGCTTTCTCAAAATCTGTGTAGGTATTCTTGCACCTTATTTAATCACACTTAAAAACAATGATGACTTTATAATATGATTTTGGTTTTTTTAAAACCTACAAAATTCTTACTTCAGTCTTCATTGTCTACTTTTAAAGAAAGCAGTTCATTTATATTGGAGTAATTGAAGTAATGAAACCAGGCCACTTTGCGTATAATTCTATATATCTAATGTGATCCATTCTTAATAGAGTACTTATGTGAATCTAACCCAAGTAATTTAATAATTTATCTAATTTGTTTTGCAATATTTCTATTGAGCGCTATAAAAAACATAAAGTTACGTGAGTCATCAATAAAGGCAATGGGACAGTTTGTATTAAGACAGTTAAGGTTTAACGATCTCCTTCCTAGCCTAGTGGGTAGTCGGTAAAGGTCTGGTAAAGGCATTTATTTGTGGCACAGATATTTGTTCCGGAGTTATGGATATTTTCTATGTATTTAATTATCAATGATATGTATTGCTTAGCTATATACGTTATTTGTGTGTTGTTGCAGTGTGAACTGTGACCCCCGGCATGCGGTCGGGGGAGGGAGGCGAGGGCTCGGAGCTGGCGGAGTTCGGCGCGCGCTGGCCGCCGTACGGGCAGGGCCCCGGCTACGGCTGGACACGCTCCGCCACGCCGCAGCACCCGCCGCCGCATCACCTGGCGCGTCACTCGCGCTCGCAGCAGGTACCATCATGTTAGACATGAAAACCATACGAGCAGTGGCCCGGCTACGGCATGACGCGCCCCGCCACGCCGCAGGATCACGTGGCACGCCACTCGAGCACGTAGCAGGTACAGTGAGCTGCAAAATTGCAAACCCATATTATGAATGAATTCATTCATAAACTGGTTAGGCAATGCTGCAGCTGATAGTACAGCACTGGCGTTATTCACGCTGACCGTATTAGCAGGGCTCCGCGCGACTATAGCTGGACGCGCTCCGTGACGCCGTTGCACCCGCCACATGATCATTTGTCGGCCAAATCACGCTTGCAGCATGTACACTCATCAACATCATATACGCGCTGCCGTACGTGCAGGGCCACCTGCGGTTAATTAACTGGATTAATCTTTCGATCGCATCTGGTGCGTCACGCTGAACGGTAGGTACGGATAAGGCCAAACAACGGAAATTTATTAAAGAAAATTCGGAGTTGCAATTTTCCGGGGTGGTTCCAGTGAGTCGAGTCAGGATTATCAAAAGATTTTTTTTTCTTCGATCAAATAGTCTCAATTACAAGCAGAAAAAATACTATTTGGTGCACCTCAAACGTTTTATTTCCATATGTTATATACCTATCAAAGTTAAGTTGTAAGATAAATAAAACATTCAAATTATGAATGCACATTGTACGAGTGGGTTATATAATTATAATGAAGTAAGTTGGGTCAATACTTCCTACGCTACATATAAACGCTAATAACGATAATTGAACTCAAATATAAATTGGAGGCATCACTATGACGACGATTGGGTTATTGGTCGACAAAATTGCTACGTAAAAGTCCGCTTTTATTAACTAAATTGCCTCGATTTATTGAGTTTTTTTTTTGGATTCGTACTATTGGATCTTTTTCATGCGCTTATTTAATTAATATCTCAACTGAATATTTTTTGTCAGTTTTTTATATTTAATCCGAATCCAATATTTCAATCACTCTAGCTATATTATTGTTGTGGCATGAGGCATGACACAGGTAATAGGTAAAAAGGTTTATATAGATTTTTTATATTACGAAACCTATTTTACTATATAAAAACTTATAAGGGGAGGAAGAGTTTGTCTGTATGTTAATGCTCATGGTACAGAGGCAACGTACGTGTTTTAAAACCGCCACATGAGTTACAAAGATCTGTTCTGATATGGAGAAGCACTCAAATTTTTCACGTATACATATAATTACTAAAATTGAGTGAGGTTACTCAAGAAGCGACGTGTGTTGTGATGTGTCAGTGGTTGCAGGACAACCGGCACACGAGCTACGAGGCGGAGGACGCGCGGGCGCGCGCGCGCGGCGGCGTCTACTACTCGCCGCCCGGCACGTCCTACACCATCGTGGAGCGGCCGGCCTCCTCGCACGGCCACCACGCGTCCTACTCGCAACACTACTCGGGGAAACTCACCCGGCAACCTTATCTTGGTTCTTCCACTATAGGCAATAGTGCAGGTAACTAGTGTATCGTATTGGTAATCCTTTGTAGTCACTCTCGACAGACACAAGAAGGGACACGATCATGTGATCATGTGTTTTGTGATCATGTGACCTTCGAATGTTTGACGAGTATGAATTCATGGGCAAAAGTTAGGTATTATATATAATACCTCATAATTATAACAATAGCGGTACACTGCACGTGTCATTTAACACACTTACCGATTACTTAACAAAGCTACGCGTGCTACGTTGTAGCCAGCGGTTTTGTATAGTAGATATATTATTTATTTCAGATTTCAATCCATATTATGCTGTTAGTAATTTTATCTACACCCATATCATAAACCCTCCATGATGCGTTCAAAACCCGCACGTTATGACCACCATAAAAATAGATTGTTTCGTTAGTAGTTAGAACAAATGTCTTATCTGTAACGATGTTATTATTATCTAATATAATAATAAGCAAAAATTCGAAATCATTATGAAAATCCGCCCGCCGGCATGCGCTGCCCGACCGCCGACACAATCGAGTTGGTCATGGCGATGGCGTGCAATCCGTGCAATTGCAGTCATTCAATCATCATTTCGGGTTTATAATATGTGTGTAGATAAAGCAGTGTATGCAACTGTACGTAATTAGGCCTTAAAACACTCGTGTGATCTTATTATGAAACTCACTTCGTTCGTTTCATAAAACCACACTCGTGTTTTAAGGACCCCTATTACGTAACAGTTACATAAACTACTATTATTACACATCTTAATCATTATTTGTTAGTAAGTACAGTCGCCATCAGATATATCGGAGCGGCCAAGGTGGTCACAAATATCTGAACAACGCCTCTATTATCAAGGCGATAAAGTGCATGTTCAGATATTTTTGAGTACCTTGGCCGCTCCGATATATTTGATGGCGACTGAACATTATTTAATGAACATAACGAAGGTACCTAGGTACCTCCCACCGTGTCCCCACTATCTATCTAACAAAATACACTAGTGGTTCTGTGAACCGTAGACTTCGGAAAAGATAAATAACGCGACAGCAAACTTCCCCCCTTTTCCCCCTCTTTTTTACCCCAATAAAAAAAATGGCTCCACAATTTTTGGCAAATAAATCAAGGAACGTACATGCCACGTTTCATCAACCAACCTACCAACCAACCAATACACACACATCAATCTGCCAAATCATCGTACCAGTGAAAACGGAGTAATACCTATAGTATATATACTATATACTAATAATAACCAATTATGGAGCAAAATGCTGCAGTAACCTCGACGAAAACTACTTTCATAGTCGTAAAACTTAGATTATTATGCCTGTGCTAGTTGTCAAAATAGTTTTGTTTTTGTTCCATTCTCGAGTCGTCCTACTCGTAAAGCGACAGTTTCAATGAGCTGTAAAATTTGAGCACCTACGTTAATAAATCGGACTTGACCTTTTCTTCTGAGGTTAGGTATGTTTCGAAATGAGGTTAAATTCTAAGAGCTCGCAGAGGAAGTGTTAGACTGCTGCATATTGCATAGTTGGTAGCACTGTATACGTTCCGATTGAATGGACCGCGACGGACGTAAGTGAGCGCCGGGCGGCAATTACGCGGCCGCTTTGAATAAGTTTCAAGTGCACAGCGGGAATATTATCGTTGAACGGCAAGTAAGCTGTAAAAGTTGCCCGCTGTGCGCGATATCGCTGAGTATGCAGGAGACACTTGTTTCGTGTCAGTAAGTTTTAATGACTTGTTTTTACATGTATTATTAACCGACTTATTTGGCTTTCATTGACTGATATTTTCAGCTGACTTCTTATAAAAAAGAAGGCCGTACTTCATAAAAAACCGTAGGTGTAGCCGATGAAGCCTATTTCTCTTTTCATCTGATCTTATGCTATGTGAAGTCATCTATTCTAATTAATTTAACTCTACTTCTCTTATAATTGATTTATGTATTTGTTTCATTAGTACTTTTATTTTTCATTGGTCTACAGCAGGTGCAACTAGTCTTCGTAACAGCACCTCACACCTGAGCGCGGCGAACGGCAAGAAAAGGCCTATCTCACCTGAGCAGGTGCTGCGGCTCTTCGGGCAGGGCGGAGCCGCGGCGCTGGGCAAAGCCCTGCCGCCATCGCATCCGCCCGCCCGCAGGCATTCGCCCGCCTCCAGCCCCAGCAGCACCACGCACCATGTGAGCACAACGTACATTATACCTAATATCATGTGCAACGGAGCTTTGCAAAGACGGGAAATATCAATACTTTCAATGTGTAATATTAATAAGAGCAATGCAGTCCAGTATTTCTCTGAGCGTCAGGATGGCGGGTGGACCTCGGGAATTTCATTGAATTATTAATAAATTTACTGTACCTTTGGTATACCTCAGTGTACCTCTATTAAAACTCAGTGTACCTCTTGCCAAACTGAGATACTATTTAAAAAGAAAGGTCCACCGGCGATTATGACGTGACATCCTGACGCTCACGTATTTCTTACATTGGCGAACAAAAATATGGTTAATAGACTAGAAGATTGAATTAATCATATTCACGTGGTTTCTAAAACTTAAGTAAGTATTCAATCGATAGAAGTGGCCTATACTTGAACGTTAGCAATAAACGCGATGCACTTACGGAATGCATAAGGATTATAATTGACGTCAAGGCCACGAGTTAGTTGCCGCTGCCGGCTAATGTATTAAACAATGGATCCTAAAATAGCATGTGGTGGGAGTGAGGGGTGTCGCAGGTGTAAATAATTCTATAGTAAGGCCGCGCCAGTCGATACTGTTACTTTATTCATTACCACAGGGCCAGCCGTTTAGGGAGGGAATGAAACGATGGACATGACCATATCCAATAAAATATGTTTCTGACCAGTTGACCACATATATTTTTCGCGTCATTTTTTCTAAAGCGGTACGTTTTGCATGTCATATAAATCCGACGTGTGGTTGGCAACAACTCTTTTTTTCTTTAATAGTACTGAAAGCAATTTTTGAATAATTTGATATTACCTAGCGTATTATAAAGTTATTCCAAGTATATTGTTTCTATTAGGGAAATCCTTTAGCAAAGAATGTTTGTCAAACTTCAAAAAATCTTAAACTGATTAATAAGCGGTAACAAGTTTACTCTTTTGTCCAAAAATTTTGGCACGCCTAAAATAATTATGAACAAAATATCCCCAAAAGGCGTCTTTTGCCCTTTAGCGGGTCGTTCATTATCCTCCGCTTTGTGTTATTAAAATTCCACACATTAAAGCAGTAGTAGGGATATGTGCGTTCTGGCTCAAGGCTGGGAGGTCGAACACCCTTGGTTTTGGTTGCTGACCTTTTTTTTAGCAGCCACACCGTCGACCTCAGATATTACTTGGTGTCAGCAGGTGGGCGGGGTGTTGGTTCAAGATGGCGCTCTCCTATTGGTCGTTGAGTTCATTAATGACTCTCATTAGCTAATTACATCCATTAATTAGGCCACACCCCCCAGTTGAAGTTATAAAGTGGGCGGGATGTTGGTTCTAGATAGTGCTCTCCTATTGGTCATTGCTGTCATTAATGACGCTTATCCCTAATTACATTGGTTCTCAAGGATGCTCTCCTATTGGTCGTTGCTAAATGCTGCTTAACGATACTCATTCCTAATTATAAATCCATTAATTTTCTCACATCGTATCACAAAGTGAGTAGGGTGTTGGTTCTAGATGCCGTTCTCCTATTGGATATAGATAAACCGTAATGAGACTTTCATATATTCCAAACAGGAGGTACGGTTTAAACCTAACCTAATGACATCGCATTTCGAATCAAACCTATTTTTTTATTATGTATAGATTTCTTCAAATAACTAGTTTTATTAAATGGTTACGTTCAAGGGGGATGCGGTTTAAACCTAACCTAACCTAATGTCACCGCAGTTCGATTCAAACCTAACCTAGTTTTTATTATGTTTAGAATTATTGAAATACCTAGTTTTATTAAATGTTTACGTTCAAGGGGGATACGGTTTAAACCTAACCTAACCTAATGTCACCGCAGTTCGAATCAAACCTAACCTAGTTTTTATTATGTTTAGAATTCTTGAAATACCTAGTTTTATTAAATGTTTACGTTCAAGGGGGATACGGTTTAAACCTAACCTAACCTAATGTCATCGGAGTTAAAATAAAAAACCTAATTTATTGTTTTTACACTTTTCGAATTCTTTGAACGTTTAGTTTTAATCAATGTTCAGTTCATTACAAAGGTCAATGTTGAAATCTCGAATTCATACAATGGAATTTTAATGTGACTTTAATGTATGTACAATCTACTTAGTAATTGGGTTTATCATAATTGCTCGCTTAATTTCCTATAACACGTATTTTGAAGCAAAACAAGTTATCAATTATCAAACAAGACTCTCTATTGAAACAAGATTTTTAATGATCAAGAGCTGTATATAAAGACCCGACGCGAATTATTTTTCATACTATTATCGAATAACTGTCCGCGCTGCTGTACTCCTACATCAAAAGGCATCAATATGTCGGTAAGTCCTCAATTATTTACACTTATTATCAACTACAATTATTGCATGTTTTTTTAATGCTAAGAATGAAAAAACTGTGGTAATCATGAAATTATGTAAATGTATAACTGTGTAAAATTGTGTCAATTAGTAGGTAACACATGTTTTTTTTTATGCAGAACTCCCCATCAAATGTCTTCGATGGTCAAGACTATACATTTAAGCAGTACTATTATCCAGTGTCAGATGCGGAGGACAGCCTAACTTGTGTACCAAACGAGCCGGTGAAGCGAAAATTAAACTCACACTCAAACATTGATGCATTCTTTGACCAGCCAAAGATAAAGAGGAAGAAAAACGTGTCTTCCACTGTAGGAAAAGGCTGTAAAGGGGGCGGTATATCATATATATCCACAAACAAAGACGATGGTGCGGATTCTACACATCTAATAAAAATAGAAATATTTGATATGAAAAAACTATCCAAAGTTTCCGATACAAGTAAACACTGGATGTTTGCGGATGTGCGTGCAAAATATTACGTCATGGAAAATGATACAAATAAGCACTTACAGCAAGCTAAAGATCTCATTTACGGAATCACGAAGGAGATTTCCGAATCCGACGAGTGTAAAAAGTACCATTTTAATTCAAAAGTCTAATCACTGTTGTCATCATATCTTTGTAAATAAAAATGTATACTTTATTCAGCTTCATGTTTTATTTCTTTTGTTTATTGTCCTTATTTGTAATGTATATTTAAAACAAAACACATTTTTTACTATCTTTATTTTATTCAAATAATATCCTAAACATATGGTATACATTAACATCATTACTTAATCTGTTTACAGTGGAGAAAACATTAACAAAATCATACATTTTAACATTTTTCATTTTTAAATAAAGATAAACTAAACAATATTTTCCACAAACCGATGTCAAATAACTTTGCAGTTGTTGATGATTATAAAACCACTTCTTAGTATTTCTATTTAAGAACATTCTATGATAGCCTTCCGGTTTTCGACCAAACGAATCAAAATATTCACCAACACCATTAACATCAATGTAAATGGCTATCCAATGTGAGCCAGGTTTGAAATCTGGATCTAAATTGCTTATCATGAAAACAGGTAGTTGAACACACATTGGTATTTTGTTAGCTGCAAATACATTCGATTCCAAGGCTATATTAATTTTACTCATGTAGTGTTTAATTTCTTGTGTATCCATCTTGAGTTATGTTACATATATGATGAAAGGAATCATTGTCTGTTTTATATATTATATGAGTCACTAACTGTTGTAATCGACACTTACGTCCCGGTTTTTATTTATTTCTATAACATTATCAAACTCAGCATAAATGATGCAATTGATTGTGGTTGTTAATGCTGTATCAAAACGAACTTCTAGCCTCACACTACCATGTCTGACTAAATTCCAGTGTGAACTTGAACTGGCTGATAGGTCTGGAGTTAAGTCAAAAGCTAGTAAACAATAGCCTCCTCCATAGTCCTGTCTACCTATTGAATTACCTTCATTGAAAAAGTGAATACCCGTTCCCGAAAACAATGTGTGATAAGTTGATGTAAATAAACCTTCTTTGAATGATGGTTGCAATGTCTTTGATGGTACCTGTTGGCCGTCAACATATAAACTAAATAGGTTTATTCCATTATTATCGAAATTAAATGGATTTTGTGTGAAACTACCATTAAATGCTGAATTTTTAACAAACCCTATAATACATCTTTTAGGTACTTGTCCTAGAAATATGTTATCTAACGTTTTACCTTGGATACCAGTAGGGATCGTTAAAACTTTAACTTCTGCTCTAGTGATAGGATATTTAGCAGTAGTTGAGGCTAAAACTTTTTGATGTGCTAGTAAAACAGATGGATTGATACGTGCCTTTCGAATAATTAGACTCGCGTCTAAAATTGATACTTTAAATTTTTCATCTTCACTGTTACACATGAGATTAAACACTTCCTTACTTCGCACTAACTTTATACGTGTTTCTACACCATTAATTAAAAATTTGTCTTGATTAAATATATCACCATGTAAATGACCAATCATGTCAATCGCTTCATTTACTTTAACTAACTCTTGTCTTTTAGAAAACCCTTTATTTGTACTATCTGTAGCATCCATTTTGTGAGGAGTGTCTTGATACCATAGTCCACATGTAAGATGAGAGTTTTTAGCTGCAGGCCCATAGTTAAGTAATGTTTCTATATATGCACGATATGCATAAGTGTTATTTGGCGGAGACACAAGTTTTTGATTTAAATACACATCTAACTGATTGAAGAGTGAGTGTAACCAATTATTAACAGGTGCCATTTGAGTTGTTGTTTTGATTGAATTTGAATCGGAGCTTACTATTTTAGCCTTTATATAGAGCATAGTATGGGATAAGTCGATATAATCATCTCCCGTACCAGGTACTTGAAACTCTATAGGTCCATCATCACTCAATGACGAAATCGGTTTATAATGAATCCATTGGCCACTTTCAATGCTTGTTTGTGTTGATGGTAGAGCAAACAAGTCCAATTCGGACTTAGCACATTCACATGAATGATTATGTATAAATGCCATTTTTAAGACGAAAAAATATCCTCTAATCTATGTTTTGATGATTTAAGAGATCGTCTTCCTTGTAGTGCTTTACGTGCAATGACCGATTGCCTTGCTTTCCTTATTCTTTTATACCCTGAACCTCTCATTAGAGAATCAATCTTTTCATCGGCCTTCCTTTTCAAATTGGAACTGGCATCTTTAAAACGTGATTTTAATGAGTCTTCCAAAGGATGAGAGTTCATCATATCAGAGAGTAATCCAACACCAGCATTCAATGCTTCTTTACCTACAGTTCGAAATCCACTTGACAATAGAGGCAAGACGGATCGAAATAAGCCCCCTAAATAACTTCCTATTCCATGTCCACGCTGATGAGAGACGCCTTTATACACAATCCCAACACCAGACCCTGCCTGATGTGAGTAATAATGTTGATATGGACAAATACCATTTACGTTCCTTTGATTCATTTTATACGCTTAAAGTGTAGTTTCACACAGGATGTTCCAAACTGGAATGGTACTCGATTGCCAATGCTTGTTCTTATATCTATTTCTATAGTATCAAACTCTCTACGCATTACGGATAAGTAGTGAGCTGGTGAAAATGCATGCATTTTGTAAGCTCCATAAGTGTACTTAGTTGGATCAAGTGGTATGATGCGTAATAAAGATGACATAACATCCCCCACCATCTGTGGTTGAATAATATCCGAATAAATGAAAATCTGTGATGGTAATCCTAAGTATAAGTTGATAGGATATTTACCAACGAGCTTTGATACTATATTTGTTCCTGGTTCAAACCCTAATTGAAGGCTTAATTGCGGTGAGATAATTAAAGATAATAAATCTTTATTAGTACGAGTAGCTGTTACAAGTTTCGATATTTCATCATATCTAAATTTTATTTGATTTTTCAGCAAGGGATTCTCATTCAAAGCTTTTAAAAAGTTGTCGACATTATCATATGTTGTAGCTGGTATGTGAGATTTATATTCAACAATAATATCACTTCCTGCGTTTTGATTCGCATCATTACTATTTTGTAAGCGCGCTTTCTTTTTTATGTAAAGAACATTTTCATGTTCTTGAACGTTAAACATTGTACATGGATAATGAAACTCTACTAATCCAACAGTCCATTCACCCTCCAACTTGATAGTTTTTGGTAATTTAGTTAAAAAATTTGCAGTCGTGTTGTCTGGATAGTAGGAAATTGAACTATTGCTCAACAGTGTTAAATAAAAACTATCATCAGTCATATTCGTTCAATATCTGATGCAGGGATCCAACTATTAAATTTGTTAGGATAACCTTTCCACTTGACTAACACTTCCTTTCTGCCGCCAATGCGACGGTATTGTATTATTTTATCTATTTTATGCAAGGTGGCAGGGTCATAAAATACTTTTTGCAGCTCCTTTGAATAGAATGTACCAGTAACTGGTTCATTCTCTAAGTCTTTTAAAGTATAAACAACCCAGGGAGATCTTCTTATAATAGTATCAATCACGAATATTTCATCACTCCAGTTAGTTTCATAGCCTTTTTGAAATATATGTTTATACCTAGTTATTCTTACATGATCCCCAATTTGGAGCAAAGGATATTCAGTAACATGCACTTTGTTTTCTTTTTTTCCATATAAATTCTGCCAAACTGTCATAATATTATCATTATTGACTTCAGTTGGACACATTTTAATACTTGAATGAAAACTATGATTGTACGATATCAGCAAATCTTGTAAGATGTCAATATAACTGTAAGTATTTTTAAAAGTGAAATAACGCCACATTTTCATCTTTAAAGTTCTTTGAAATCTCTCTACAATGCTAGCCTTAATATCAGGATTATTTGTTGTGTAATAATTAATATTTTTAGTCTTAAAATATTCCTTCGTAACTTTTGAAACAAACTCAGTACCTTTGTCCGACTGAATATGCCTTGGAGTAGCTTTAGCTTCTGCGAATATGCTATCAAAACAGGTTTTTACTGTCTCAGGTTTTTTATCTTTCATCGCTCTCGCAAAGGCATATTTACTAAACACATCAATAACACACAGAATATATTTGTATCCATCATTATATTTACTATAACTACGCATGTCACTTAAATCAACTTGCCAAAGTTCATTAAAATTAGACAGGATATATTTATTTCTTTGAAACCGTTTTTGTAGTGGCTTGTGAAGTGTATAAGTTTCTTGAGACTGCAGCCAATTTTTAACTTCATTTCGCTTCATCTTTCCACGCATAGCTTCTGCTAACTTGTTAACGCTACTAAAACCAGCAGGATTCGAAACATCATAGTATATTCTAGTTATGTCTTGTATGGGTTCCATCTTTCCCAATTCAATTGTTTTTTAGATATATCTTTAGATTTATTTGCTATTGGTGTTGAAGCATTCAATTCTTCCTTTTTATGACTTTCTGGTGAGTTAAGCATGGACAGTTTATTGATGTAATCTAAAGAGGTTGGATTACCAACATAGATTAAGGGAACATTTAAATCTCTTAAAGTAGAAGCAAATCTTTCCCACCCGAATGGTTTGACGCGTTTCAGTGGTTTTACCGTATCACTTATAAGATCAAGTATGTTGCTACCTAATATAACTTCATTATCTATGACCACTTCTCCTCCCTCCTTCCACCAAATTTTAGGCTTACTGTTTATAATAAAATCAATTAAGGCTTCACCTCTTTTTCTATAAGTCTTAGGAATCGATTTAAGCATGTAAGATGGTGTGTACTGCGTAGCAAATGTATTTAACTTCTGAGGAGTTTCATCTACATCTGATGGAGGGGGTTTTAAAACTGTGATAGGATCTTCATTTTTTTCTTCTTTATATGGTACTTCGATTTTATTTGACTTTAATGATTCATCATCAGTATCAGTTAATATAGATAATTTGAGCGGTCTCCTATTTTCCTCAGTAGCATGCAGATATCTTTGTAAAGCTTGAGAATATAATGCCCATTTTTCACGATCATTCAAATTACCGTTTATAATGTTTTGCATTTCACCATCTAATCTTGACGCGGCATTTTCTGAGTTATACCCATTGTTTGATTTAAGTCTATCAATTAACTCTGGTTCAATGAGTATCATTTTTTTTGCATGCTGCATATTTATTTAATTAGTGAACTTAGCAGACCATTAATAACTGCTCCTAAAATGATGGGTAGGAATGCTCCGCCTTTTTGTACAATTATATTTTTACGTATTTTATTTTTACCCTTTGATATTAGTTTACGTAAAATGTTTTTGTATTTACTCAAGTGCTTCCTCTCTTTTTCAGGAAGGGATATTTTACCTTTTAAAATGTTATAAATACATTCACAAATAACATTTATTTCTTCATCACTACAGGCTTTTAATATAATTTTTCGATATTTTGGTTTTAAAGTATGTAATGCTTTGAGTAAATGTTGGTGTGTTATAACTCTCCTATGCATAGTTATAGAATGACTAAAACTATTGATGTTAGTCCTATTTAAAGCCTCTTTTTGGAACATAGACAGTACAGTATGATGTAATAGGTAATATATTCGTTTTAAATCGATATTTATCATCAGTTGTTTGTTTAAGATCAATCATTAAGTAACCGTGAGCATCTTTAGTTGCATCTTTATAAGATTCTTCAACAAAATGCGAGTTTTCTGGATAAACTTGTCTTGCTAAATATCTTATTTGAGTTTTGTCTCTCGGATTCTTAAAGTAAATGATGTAGTTAGCGTTTAGTGATATATCACGTTGACCTTTTCCCTGATGAAATAGGTTCTGTGTTATGTAAAACACACTCAGATTTCGATGATGACTCCCTTTAGTAAAAATATCAACTATCCGTCCATCGGATTCTCTCATTAAATCATCTATAATTAGCAGTTGTGCTTGTTTACCGTTGAACATACTCAAGTCCGGGATACCTTGATTATAATCCACATTCTTTAAATTGTATAATGGCTGCATTTCATCATAACACCACACAATTTTTTGGAATGATTGATTACAAACGGCATTGACATTGTTTAGAAAACTTGTTACAAAATGTGATTTCCCACAACTACTGGGACCAGCAACAATTGCTGTGAATGGATGAACAAAATGAATCATTATTTTTTATTAACTAACACGTCTTATAATCAAGAAGGCATGGAAAGAAATAAATATTTCAATTAATTTCTTAATAAAAACTACAAAGTTGCATATTCAGATAGCATTTGTTTATTATATCATAAATTGTTATTCTTATGGCTAAAATACAATTAAAACGATTACAACTTTTATAAGAGAGCACTTACACAATTATTATTACTATTACACGTATTTTATATAAAATCAAAGTGGCATATTTAAACATTTGCATCAAATTAATTACTAAGATTAAACTATAAGTAAACATTTTATATTATTTACAGTCGCTTAATTATAATCATAAATATTAATAACTACTTAATTTACAATATATTGTATAATTATAATTTAACACTAATTTCTTAAGCTATAATGACCCCACGCTAAAGTGTCAGTAGAATTCGGTATAATGTAACGTTTACTATCATCATAAGAGAGACTAATTTTATTGATATTTTGGGTAAAAATTACATGTTTTATGGATCTAAATCTATACATTTCTGAATATTTTTTTATTTTGTCAAAAAGACAAGTTTTGTAGTCATCCATTTTCATCTTTTTTGTTACAGCCTTGTTGACACCCTTTGCTTTTGCTTTAAATTTATCGGTATCTTTTACAGCATCAACACTTATGGCATACATTTTCGATCTCAAGCCTACAAACTCCTTTAGTATTTTTCCTTTAATTTCATCTTTGAAAAATCCTAGTTTCTTTTTGTTAAGTTGTGGGAAACCAAAAATATTGTCTCTCTCATACTCTGAGGTATCAAAAAACTGAGATATGTCTGGTTTTATGTCTAAATAGAAATCATCTGTATAATATTGATATATAAAACTATCTGTGTCTGTATACAGCAATTTAACATTGTTTTCAAATTTTCTTTTCATGTAATTATAGTGAAAGTCATACATCAATGTTTTCGATATGTCTAAAATACAAAAACCTAAATAAATCGGTTTATTATAAAACAACTTAGTCTTATTCAATTGAACAGCAATTAAATTTTCTGAAAATATACACAAGCTGTGTAGTTCAGGTCTGGCTACTAACGATTGAGCACCTTGCACTTTACCTTTATTCTCCCAATGTGTAATTAATTTAACATTCACCCTTTTTTCTATATTTTCCATTGTTTTTCCGAACACGGCATTATTCATAAGTTTATAAAAGTCTTTTTCGAAATCCGATTTTGCTCGTGTACGTTGCTGAGTATTTAAATCAATATATTTTTTTAGCCACGGACTTTGTTTGAATTTGAGCACTCTGTGAATCTTTGTCAGTTTTAGTCCTAAATTTATACACTGTTTGAGATTTCTGTAATGAATAATGTATTTTGTTTTTTTGTTTAAATTCGGAACTAATTTCCTTTCTTTACAATTACCAATAACAACATTTTCTGGACAAAGTGGAAAATCAGAGTGTAAGTCATGCAAGCAATCAGGATAATCAAGGTCAACTTCAAGGATGTAGCCGTAATCACATGAATCTGATATGTTAAAATCAACATTTTCACTAACCCACTCAAACTCTCCAATAGGCAAATATTGAGACATAGCCCACCCGTATAAATTATTAGCATCAAAATAAGCGAGGTAAGATTTTGGTTCATTAGGTTTAAATTCATCTTTTAAGTACTCGTTGTTGGCTTTAGCATATCGATTACTACATTGAGATATCCCCCCTCTAATACCCGATTTGACAAAAGAGACCTTTTCAAAATCAGTAAGTAATTCCAGTTCAACATTAGTATACTTAAGCATTGCATCCCAACTCAGACCAGGTGCTGTATAGTAATGTGAGGGATCCAAGTCATATGTTTCTAGACAAAGTTTTCGAAAATTTTCAAATACGTCAGCTAGTAACATTACATCGGTTTTCAAATATAAGTTAGAATAATCTAACATTGATGTACATTTAAAATGATCCCAAACATCCTGAGCATGAGCATAGTCTATATCGGAAATTGGACTATCACTTAAACAATTGTAAAACTCAGCTTGGGTTGGGAGCGATGTGGCATTTAATGAATCGTAGGATTTAATCATTTCATAGGGGAAAACACCCTTCCTAATTAGCCTTTTAAAGTCATCTTGCTGCGGGAATTGCTTTCGTAACTCAATAAATTGGTTTATTTCAAGATTATGAGAGAGTTTGTCCAAGCTTTCAGACATAAACTTGAAGGAATCTAAAAAGCGTAACTCCATTTCTTGCCCACATATACGTATTTTTTTTGAAAAGGAAATGTATTTTTCTTTGGTTTGAGGAATAATTGCTATCTCACCTTCATCAAAATTTAATGCATGCACTATAAAATGAGCATCATAATTACTTAAATTGTGTAAAAATATTGGTACAAAGCGGGGTGTTTTGTACTTGGAACTGCAAAATGAATGTGCTAGTCCTTCGAAGTGACCCGTACTCCATTCATAATGTTCAACACAGTCTAACAGTAACTCATTATTACAAATAAAACAATGTTTTGTCCTACTAATAGTTTCTTCATCTGTTGAAGTTAGGGGAATTGGAACTTTTTGAAAACAAATCTTACGTTGGATTTGAGCAACATCTTTGCTTACGCTTTGCATGAAATGCTTAGCACAGTCAGGTCCAGTATAAGTACAATATTTCGAAAGGTTATCATCATATGAACATTTAATGTAATAGCCGTAGCTGTAAACTTCGTGCTCTTGAACATTATTTGTAAATGATTTTAATGGATCCGGATTCGCATTAGAGTTTGATATAGGTTTCAGAAACGATTCAAAGTCTGCATAAATTACAAAAGGTAACTTGTGTTTTCGAACAAATGCATCAAACAAGATTTTATTACTAGGCTTCATTTCCTCAAACCAATTTTTTTTATTTGCCTTTTCAATATCAGGAAGTTCTGTTACAACGTGGGTACAATCATTTTTCTGGTGGTTTAATAGCTTTGTTTCTGTATAAAAATATAAGAGACAACCATCACAAATATGAATCGCATCATGACGCCCCGTTATTTGCTTATTAACTAATCGTGATAAATTCTTAATAAAGCAGTAATGACCTGTATTACCATTACTTAAATACAAAAGATTAATGTGTCTTTCTTTTCTGGATTTGGTAAAATGCAAGGGCCCAATTATGTTATTTTTTTTTGAAACGCTATCATATTCTAGACCGAATACATTAATGCTTATGTCATTTAACTTTTCAACTTTTTTAATATCACTTAATTTAACGGGAAAACGAATATCACCAAACTTTAACTTATTTTGATGCTGTATGTATGAGGTAGTTCTGTTTGCATTTTTTGCAACAGGAAAGATACCAGACAATAAAGCCCATTTAAGGCATTGATGATCATTATTTTGTACATTTATAACGGCTTTTTTACTTTTGATATCATTTGGTAAATCCAAATAAGATGATCCTCTTAAAGGATTAAATTTGTTAACATTCATGTCTACATACAAAATCTTCTTCAAGGACCATCCACTATCTTTTTTCTCAAATTCACTCATGTGGGTACATAAAGTGTCCTTTACCTTTTTAATGAGTGGCTCATAATCGTCTCCGATACAAAAGTTATAGTTAAAACTTTGAAAATCGAAAAGGTTTTTTAAATCTTTGGTCTCCTGTACAAACTCCGCATGAACGATAAAATTAATGTTTATTATCGTAAGCTCATCTAAACACTCTTTTATTAAGGACTGAATTTTATTTTTTATGGAATCAAAAAACATTTCAGGAGTTTCAAATTCTGTTTGTTGATTATCTGACCCTATTCTATATGTGCGGATTCGACACCCAAACGCAGAATTGATTAAACTAACATTACTTAATTGATGACTGTTGTGTTCTATAACTTTGTTTTTGTGAATATTACTTTTTAAATGATTTGAAAAATATCGCTGTCTCACCCATACATTACAGGCCTCACATAATTTCTTTTCTTCAGCATTTTCCGAAATTTCAGCTGCACTAGATGGTCCTGCTTCTGCAATATCCTCAGCTTTCCTTTTGATCCCCCTTCCAGATTGGTGAATAACGCTGAAAAAATAAAAAGATAATTAAATAAACATGCCAAAAAAATACTAATAAATATGTAATATTAACTTTATCAAGAGAAGCACAAAATTAACTAAGCTTACCTATTTTCAATATTGCAGTCGTTTCCTCCAAAGCTACACAATTGCCAGAATCCTTGTGAAGTATTTGTTATAAAATCAATGTCTTCTATTTCGAGACACGCGTTAATCATGTGGCGATCCGTACTGTCTTCACACTCAAAAAATATACTTCTTACGTTTTCTTCAGATATTCGATCCATGGCGAAAAATTAATTATATAACCAATGCGCTGCGAAGTCTCAAGGGTTAGTGATGTACGTTAAGTTGAAGTAAGGGCTATTTATGCGGGCAGTTTGGATGTGAACATATTTAACTAATAAGATTGCAGTCATTAACTAACTAGTTTTAACAAAGTTTCTGAAGTAATTTGCTAATAGTTTTCTAATATCATTAAATAATTAGACTTAAATTATAATGACAGCAGTGATTAGACTTTGTTTAGGATATTATTTGAATAAAATAAAGATAGTAAAAAATGTGTTTTGTTTTAAATATACATTACAAATAAGGACAATAAACAAAAGAAATAAAACATGAAGCTGAATAAAGTATACATTTTTATTTACAAAGATATGATGACAACAGTGATTAGACTTTTGAATTAAAATGGTACTTTTTACACTCGTCGGATTCGGAAATCTCCTTCGTGATTCCGTAAATGAGATCTTTAGCTTGCTGTAAGTGCTTATTTGTATCATTTTCCATGACGTAATATTTTGCACGCACATCCGCAAACATCCAGTGTTTACTTGTATCGGAAACTTTGGATAGTTTTTTCATATCAAATATTTCTATTTTTATTAGATGTGTAGAATCCGCACCATCGTCTTTGTTTGTGGATATATATGATATACCGCCCCCTTTACAGCCTTTTCCTACAGTGGAAGACACGTTTTTCTTCCTCTTTATCTTTGGCTGGTCAAAGAATGCATCAATGTTTGAGTGTGAGTTTAATTTTCGCTTCACCGGCTCGTTTGGTACACAAGTTAGGCTGTCCTCCGCATCTGACACTGGATAATAGTACTGCTTAAATGTATAGTCTTGACCATCGAAGACATTTGATGGGGAGTTCTGCATAAAAAAAAAACATGTGTTACCTACTAATTGACACAATTTTACACAGTTATACATTTACATAATTTCATGATTACCACAGTTTTTTCATTCTTAGCATTAAAAAAACATGCAATAATTGTAGTTGATAATAAGTGTAAATAATTGAGGACTTACCGACATATTGATGCCTTTTGATGTAGGAGTACAGCAGCGCGGACAGTTATTCGATAATAGTATGAAAAATAATTCGCGTCGGGTCTTTATATACAGCTCTTGATCATTAAAAATCTTGTTTCAATAGAGAGTCTTGTTTGATAATTGATAACTTGTTTTGCTTCAAAATACGTGTTATAGGAAATTAAGCGAGCAATTATGATAAACCCAATTACTAAGTAGATTGTACATACATTAAAGTCACATTAAAATTCCATTGTATGAATTCGAGATTTCAACATTGACCTTTGTAATGAACTGAACATTGATTAAAACTAAACGTTCAAAGAATTCGAAAAGTGTAAAAACAATAAATTAGGTTTTTTATTTTAACTCCGATGACATTAGGTTAGGTTAGGTTTAAACCGTATCCCCCTTGAACGTAAACATTTAATAAAACTAGGTATTTCAAGAATTCTAAACATAATAAAAACTAGGTTAGGTTTGATTCGAACTGCGGTGACATTAGGTTAGGTTAGGTTTAAACCGTATCCCCCTTGAACGTAAACATTTAATAAAACTAGGTATTTCAATAATTCTAAACATAATAAAAACTAGGTTAGGTTTGAATCGAACTGCGGTGACATTAGGTTAGGTTAGGTTTAAACCGCATCCCCCTTGAACGTAACCATTTAATAAAACTAGTTATTTGAAGAAATCTATACATAATAAAAAAATAGGTTTGATTCGAAATGCGATGTCATTAGGTTAGGTTTAAACCGTACCTCCTGTTTGGAATATATGAAAGTCTCATTACGGTTTATCTATATCCAATAGGAGAACGGCATCTAGAACCAACACCCTACTCACTTTGTGATACGATGTGAGAAAATTAATGGATTTATAATTAGGAATGAGTATCGTTAAGCAGCATTTAGCAACGACCAATAGGAGAGCATCCTTGAGAACCAATGTAATTAGGGATAAGCGTCATTAATGACAGCAATGACCAATAGGAGAGCACTATCTAGAACCAACATCCCGCCCACTTTATAACTTCAACTGGGGGGTGTGGCCTAATTAATGGATGTAATTAGCTAATGAGAGTCATTAATGAACTCAACGACCAATAGGAGAGCGCCATCTTGAACCAACACCCCGCCCACCTGCTGACACCAAGTAATATCTGAGGTCGACGGTGTGGCTGCTAAAAAAAAGGTCAGCAACCAAAACCAAGGGTGTTCGACCTCCCAGCCTTGAGCCAGAACGCACATATCCCTACTACTTAAAGCATGTCCATCATATGCCACTGCCCGCGACTGGTAATGGACAGTAACGTCATCATCATAGTCAGTCGACGGTCGGCGACGGCACAACACGCCGCTTTTTCACTTACAAACCATTTAACTGCATATAATTCTAAAGTGGACTATATTTTTTTTATAATTTTCACTTACTGAGCTTTTTATAGGCTTTCATCAGTTTTACGTTCGTGCTATCGGTATTTACACAATTGCTTGCCGGGTGTGTGAATTTCTGTAACGAATCCAAAAAAGAGTATCATCGTGTAATATTTCACGTGTTGTTTCTCACGCGCTAACGTTGAATCACGATATTGATTCCTTGAAATTTTAAGGAAACTGTATAATAAACTTATAACTTAAATAGTAGCCTATTTTTCACGTTTCATGATACATGAAGCTTTCATGTTTTCTACATAAGCTTACCAAGATGGAGTGTTGAAACATTTAAGTGAGTGCGTGATGTTTTTTGCCGTTGTTCCGTTCCAACACGCAGTCTACCAAGTACTGGCTCCAAATTGGATTCGTTCGAGCATTATGAGGTAATTTAATATATTATATTAAGGCTTGCGCATAGCGTTTTATTAAACATTTTAGTGGAACTTGAAGCACACACTAAAGATAATTAAATATTCTAACACCTTGTGATTTTAAAACGTTTGAGTGAAGTTTCGCTATGCTAACCAAAATACTATTCTAATAATGTAATAACCAATACTTAAGTTGACATTAGTATTATATTTGAATGTTAGGTACATTATATTAAATTACAACATATTGTACACATACATATTGAAACATATGGTGTATTTATTTACTTATAAAAGAGCTTGAAGCTAGGGACTGCTATCACTACTACGAGTAAAATGACATACGGACACACTGACATGAGAAAACTATAAGGGTTCCGTTTTTGCTATTTTGGCTACGAAATACTAAAAACTATGCGGCGGTTCTCTCTACGGAATAAAAATATAAGTTGGTATTTTTTCAAGTATCAAATTAAATAGTCAATGTATCAACAAAATGTCATGACGTAATTCATTGCAATATGATGTTATGTTATTAGACTCCTACCTAAATAATATTTTGCGAGGCAGAGGAATGTTTTGAATACGATGTAAGTAAGTATGTAGTGTAATCGCAAAATGTGTGTGTCGCAAAGTTCCAAGCGGAAGTTCAGTGCCACCAGGGATTTGCAAGTGATCACCTCCCCATTCTCTCTGTGGAACCTGTTGATATCTTCTTCTGAAAACTGCGTACACGGTTGTCATAAGTAAATGCCGATGTATATTAAACTAACAATTTAAACTTAGTAAATTCTTAATGTTTAAAATCATAGTAGAGTGTTACGACACATACAAATAGGACTACGGGAGTTTGGTGCTGAAAGTGTTAACACCTCCAAGATGTAAAAAGGTAGGAAAGTAGATAATAAGATATTATTAATGGTGTGAGTAGGTTTTTTCGGTAGGATCTTTAGTCTAACCGGCGTGATGAATATAACATGAGGCACGATAACATTTCTTTCATAATTTCATTTCTTTAGCATAAAATAATTTTATTTCAACTGTCGGCGATATCACATAAATGAAATGTTTATATCAAACTCAGAGTAAATGTATTAGATACATTTGCATATTGAGTTAGATAAACGGACAAATATCCACTCGCCGCGCGCTATCTTATCCGAGGGTTGCGCATGGAATTTGGGTGGTTGGCGGCCTGCCACGGCCGGATTTTAACATACCTAGTACTGAAGTAGGTAACCATAATTCAAGTCAGTTGCAAAGCTAATTTAATAAAAACGTTACGTTAACGTTTTCACGGACATGTTAGAACCAACTTAAATTGATGTCATGATGTTATTAGACATATATAATAATAACTAACAATTTTTCCCATCTACATGCAAACTGCCGCGATTGCAGAAGATGCTGGTTCGATTCCAGCGCTGGTCACTTTTTCTTTTGTATTCATGTATTTATTTAAGTTTATTATATGTGTCTACTAAAAAAAAACAATTAAAAGTATTTATTAAAATAATTTGATTTGTTCTCTAGTTGCTATGTTGGAAACAACACAGTTTTGTAATAGAATTATGAAAAATGTTACTTGTAGGATATTTTTTTAAGTATAGTTATTTGCCTTTTACTAATATGTGGCTGAAAATTGTATGGCAAATGATCACTTACCAAACAATGTTTCTCATAGTTACATTTGGTAAAATTTTTTTTCGCGTAACTATTTTTCGCATAATTTTATTTGGCATACGAACATAACCTAACCTTTGCCAAATGAAAATTCGGCCAAATAAAACTATGTAAAACAATAATTTGGTAAGCGTTGGTATGCTAACTAAACGTTCTGTAATAAGTTGTTTGGGAAATAAAATTATGCCATATGATTTTCGACAAAATGGCAGTACACCGCCTAGGGTAATAAAATTGTAAAGCTTGCTTCATGACATGAGAGTAAACAAGCCTAGTACGAGCATTAAATTATTATTTCCTCTCCTTCCTTGTCTAGAAACTACAGGGAGGAGACTTGTCTTGCCTCTAACAGGATCGATAGTGGTAATTGGATCAAATTATTAGACCTCCAAACTACACTTGCGCACTCAACACAACAATATTAATTTACTTATACCCAGAAATAGATTCTATTATAAAGGGGTATCTAATCTAATCAAGTAGGTGTGTACAAATACGCTACATTTGTATAAAGTTCTTATCCCATGCATGGTTGACAGAATCCTACACATGTATTTTTTTTATTGTAATGGACATCTGTATCCAATGTGTGGTTGTATATGTAGTTGCCAAGCTTATCAAGTCGTACACTATTGCTGACTTCTGGAATTAGAGTAGGATACCCCATCACGTGTAATTTGATAAATTATTCGTTGTTGCCACAACACCTACCGATATTGCTTGTAGAGTGGTATAGTGGCATAATACGACGCGCCTCAAGTACGGGGGCGAGGCGGAGTGGTTGCGGAGTGTGTACGGCGTCTTTGAGATGCTAAACGCGCCCCGAGAAGCATTGTTTGCAATAGATACTGGAGCTTTATTGCTTATGAACGCGAGCGCCGGCAATATCCAGCCTCTCTACATTGCTTGCTGCCACACTGGAAAACATTCCGCAATAAAATTTCAAATAAAAGTTCTTTTAAGGTCGGAAGGAAGGATTTCAATTCAGTTAGAGTTGGTACTTACGTTAGTTAAATTCTGCGTGTAGTTACTCGTGAATGGGTATATTTTCTATTATTTAAACAACTATATAACAAAGTTTATGAGGCATAAACTTTTATGCACTACATGCTGCGGAAAAGTGTTGCAGTGTGAGTCTCCCTAGAGTATGAAACAGAGCAGAAGTTGAGTAGTATTGCAACTTTGAAACGAGGCCACTTTTAACGTTTGTATATGGGTTTGGTTTTACCAACCTTTTTATCATTTGATTCATTTTGTATTAACATATTTTATTAATATATATCTTTGAAACGATTACATTCTTAAAATCACGTATACGTGATTGATTACGTAGTATTCTAGAATACCTAGCGAATACCCGTACTGTAGGTACGAAAAATTCCTATAATGAAATGATGGTAGATAGTAGGAACTACAACAAATACTGTTGTATTAAGCTCGTTTCTCGGATAAGCATTCTACTCGCGCTGTATTATAAATTATAACTACTACTTCTGTTGACGTGTATTGATTATTATTATTACAGAGATACCGCTTAGTTGCAATTTCTGTGCTGACACTAGATTAATTGAATAGATGAGTCAGTTATTAAGCGCGTCCGATTACTATCTAGATAGTCTTAAAGAAAATGTAGGGGTGGCTTTTTAATTACAGTACAAGTAAAAAAACGACTAGGGTAAGAACTAAAATTAGACCTAAAATTATTACAAAAAAAAATACACATAAACGAAACTAACACTATAATCTGAAACAAATATATCAACGATTACAAAATGGGCTTGGGCTCCAAAATCTCCAAATCAATGCAGGCCGGGTGCCTAGAAGGCTGGCAGCATTGCCGAGCGCGACGGCAATTCCGGAGTCTTCTCGTCCCGACCGTCGCATCAATGCTTGGTTAGCTCCTATAGTATGTAGCCTGTGACCTCACGGTTCTGCGGCCTGGACAATTTTGAACCACTTTACTAACTGGAACAGCTCTTGGGTAGCCGGAGTTCTTAACACCCGCACTTTCTTATTCCCGAAATAAATTATATGATCCGTTTTTTTGTAATTATATATCCTTAGTTGTTATAAAAATAGTTAAACCGTCAATCTGTGTGAAAGGCGATATACCGGGGCGGCGAGCGGGATCGCGAACGGCCGTACTCATCGGGCGGCGCGCCGGCGCACGCACCGGAGCCGACCACGCGCACCGTCACCATGAGCCGGGACCCCGCCGACTCGCACGGCTTCGGCATTTGCGTCAAAGGTGGGAAGGAGGCAGGTGAGACATCCACAATGCCAGACTTATACCTTTGATCATGATATCACTACACCGCTTGTAGATTTAGTATCACGTATCGATATCGAATATGACAATCACGAGTAGTCATCATTAGACATTTTGATTAGTATGAAAATTTGTAAGTACCTACCTAGTTTTTATACTTTTGTTCATGGTTGACTAAAGTACCTACTTGAATTGTAACACATACATAACACTAAATTAATGGCACTACCTATAGTCACAGTAAAAAATCATCAGCTGTACCATATAGGTAAGTATTTAGGTAAATAGTTATAGTTATATATAGTTATTTATGCCATACCTGGCTATAAAGTGGCTTTTTCCGCACGCTGCGCGTACGGAAAAAGACGCTTTCTGGCCAAGTGTAGACATAAAATGATGTACACAACACGGGAGGTAATAAAGAAAGCCCTCGATCGCATATTTACGTCCCTCGCTTGCAGTTAGGGCCGCAAACTTCTGCGATCTCGGCCTTTCTTTGTTTTACCACCCTAGTTGTGTAATGTACTATTACGATCCCGCTCACACGCCACAGCTTTTCTAATGCAGGTGTAATGTACGTAGATATACTTACGTTGAGTATTGTAAATAGAAATAAAAAAAAATAAGTAAATCAATAAATAATGCAGTTAATGAGCAATTTAAAATTAATCAATGGTTTGGAAACATTTTTGGACTTAAAATAGACACTTTCGGATTGGATGAAGATTTCAAACCTGACATAACTGCATACATAGCGATGTAGCTTATTAGTACATTACGTACCTAGGGCGGTAAAATAAAGAAGGGCTCAGATTGCTGGCATTTGTGGCCCGAACCGAAGGTGAGGGCCATAAACAAGCGATCTGAGGCCTTCTTTATTACCGCCCGTGGTGCGTACATAATTTTACGTCTTCTCCTGGGTGTGAAGTGAGATTTGCCGCTGCGCCCTAGGGCGGTAAATCTCACTTAGCGCCCAGAGTGACGTAAATTATATTCCATCGTAATAAAACATTACAAAGAAAACACATTAAATTTACTGATGAGTCTGATGACTATGTTTTTTGCTTAAATTTTTTCTTGCATGTTTCGAGTTGCTTATTTTTCGAGTTTGACTATTTATTCTTTAGGTACCTACTAAGTAAATGGAACGTACCTAATAGTTAAGCAGACATAAAATAAATGTGCTGTTTATCTTACTGCCAAAGGAAATCTCGTTCAGTAATGGTTTATTCATCATACATTATCATATCAACCAAAATACTCTGCAAATATGTCAGGCCATCCCTTATAAAATTCAGTAAGTGATATTGATATAAGTATTATGTAGACATACGGATGGGCTTTGGTTCCTTTAAATACACAGTTCATATAAATGCATTCACGGCTTGTTGTAGCGGTCTACTGTAAAAAAGATAATTTATTGATTTCATCCTTCAATGCTATAAGCTAAGCTCTGTCAAATAGAATCCTCGGTTGTGGGGTGAAGTAGCGAATGTTTACCGTATAAAACAACCGATAACACTTAATCAGCGCCGTGATCGGGCAGACGAGCTGTTATCGATTGCCGGCCATGTGGGAGGCTCGAGTATAAATAGCTCTCGGGGGTCAAAGCAAAGCTCTATTCAATGACCTACAGCTGTAACGCAATACACAATTCGCAGTCGTCCTTTACAATACCTTGTTTAGATACTTCTGGTTTCTGGGGTTTTGGATGCATTCGTACTTCTATAAATCACCGTTGATCAAAACCTTTTTAGAATATAACTGTTCCTTATGTAAATATTTTTTATGGAATTTGGTAACTTTTTATTGCTCACGAGAGAATACAGTTTAGGTGAATTTTCCCTTTTTAGGATATATCCGGTTCGCAAAGATAACCTTCGTTTCGGCTTTGGCTCCGCTGGAGTGTAATTCATATTACCTATACTTAACAATACCATAGGCATAAAAGATAATGACCAACCATTAACGAACAGTCTCAAACAAAAATTTCAAAAATATGGCATAAAAATTCGGGTTATATTCATAAAACCCATGGTTTCTACCGTGAGTACGTGATTAGTATAACTTGATTTTTATATTCGTAACATTCGCGGTTATACGGTAGTCTTGCTTACGCTCATCTAATATGAATGAATGAAACGATCGCTGGCTCTGACCTCCAGGTCACATTTATTTCAGTTTTTATAAGGCCGATGGTCGGGAAGCGATTGCAATAATAGGCCCGGTAACGCTAATATCCGCCTCTGACTGAGCCGTATCGGGGTTTGTACAGCCGGCGATTATAATCCCACGTTAAAAAATAAACTCGCTTAAATTTACAGGATGCGACAAGCAGTTCATTTTAACACAGGCAACAAGACTCCCGCTTTTAAAAACAAATATAAATATTTTATTTTGCAAAACAGCACGTTTGCAGCAGAAAATTTAGTACTATACCTTAATATGTATATCAGCACTTATACTTATTTATATTTAGATTATGAAATTATTTTGCATGATAATTAATTTTTTTATCGGTTACAGCTTACTTTCTCCGGTGAAACATAAAAAAATAGTTGATTTATGTATTCCAATCAGCGTGTTCTCTAAAATAATGTGCATCGAAGTCAAATGAATGTCCATGACACAACAATGCTTACAAGCTGGTGTGCGTTCTGAATGTAAGACTTCAGGGGTAACATATATTCCACGTGCACTAGCTATCGATGATAATAAAGAACAGGAGAGAGTACGCTGTCTAATTGAAGTTGAAAATTCCAGGGGAAAAACGATTACAGATCATTTAAAGTAAGTACAGTCAGCAGCAGAAGTACTAAGCGGGTAATGTGTTCAAAATGAGCTTGACACGATTTTATTGTTAAGAGAATAAGAGCGCGTGGAGGTTATTTTGAACACCCCAAACCTTAGCAACTTTTGCTGCTGACTGTACCCACGACATAATACTAGATCATTTAAATTCAAAACGCTATTAAATTTACTAACACCAGCGACTGGTAATTATCAGCTGCTGACTAACACACGTAGGTATACTATACATATATAAGTATAAACTACAAATTCTATATATTTGAGGAATAAATCAAATTTTACTTATTTAGAAATATTAAAACTTTGTAAAATAAGTGATCGTCTTTTCGCTGGATTTATTTCACTTGTGTCAAATGTTCGCATAGAGTTACAACGAAGTGATTGCAGGTGTCGGAGTGTACATTTCGCGTGTGGAGGAGGGCTCGGTGGCGGAGCGCGCGGGGCTGCGCCCCGGGGACTCCATCCTTCAAGTCAATGGCACCCCTTTCTCTGGCATCTCACACGAAGACGCGCTTAAGGTATGCATTTGGCAAGTAATGTGACGCAACCTGTGTTCATTGCACTACTGCCTCCTAGTTGATCTCGCGTTAGGTACCTACATGTGTTTGTGTAAGTTTCAGATTAAAAATTAACACATAGGTACATACTATATTATAGGACATTTGTTTCTGAGTTATGGATGTTTTCTATCCCGCTTATTCATAAACTTATTTCAAACCTCATTTAACTAAATCATCTTTTGTCCTTATCTGTCACTTTGACAGTCGTGTTTGTTAGAAATAGATAAAACATAATTTGACTAAACGAGGTTTGAAGCACGTTTATGAATATGTGTTTATGTATTTATCTGTAATCTATTTATTATGTATATCGTCGTCCAGTACCCATTACATAAGCTTTATTAAGCTTACTGTGAGACTAGATAGATTTGTGTAAGATTGTCCCAAAAAAATATTATTTGTACTTTTATCAATTACACACGCTATTGCTTATTTATAAAACTTAGCAAACTTCAGTTCAATTTGATTTTTCTAATAAACAGAAATGCTAGAATGAAAATAAAGGACCAACGATTATGAACGGGATTTAGATTTGACAGAAACTTTAGAATATAACCATATATATTTTGTTGTGTAACTATTGCATGATGTGCTACGTCTAGGGATTGATTTCAACTAAAAAAAACACAATTTTAGGAGATACCTACGTTGCTGAGGCTACCACAAAATAAATAGATTCTTTCACTCACATAACTTATGCTAGACGTGTACGCTCGCTACATCTAAGATCTAAAGGATTACAGCTCCTAGCAACCAGATAGGCAACATAGTTAGGTACATATGTATACCTACAACAATGGGAGCGAAGTAAGATCTGTCTGATTAGCATTTATTTTCAATCAGGAGCGTTGTTTGTCTTTGCCTTCAATATAAATTAACGATTTGTTCTAATTTAACAGAAGTTATTTTAACTTAATGGCGCAATTCGGAGCTACCTAACTCGATTATTTTCTTGTTTTATCTATTAAACTCTAGTTCATCATTTTGCGTATTTCTTTTATAATTTTTAGTTTTAAGACAGAGAAAAGAAAATATTGGTATTAAATAGCAGTTCGTTTAAGGTTGCCTTAAATATATCTAGTGAATCACTGGTGAAAAATTGGTTTGTGATATTGCTACTGATTTTACTACGCTGGCATGCACGAAAACATCATTCTCAATTTTAAATAAATTTTTGGTAAGAGGTTATTGGTTAAGCCATTTTCTGTTTATATATAATATTTCTTATTAGGTTTATCTCAAAATAAATTACTCGTACGTTCTAATGAGCACTCTGTTTTTACACTTATATATACAGAGTCTAACAAAAATACTGGTGATCCGTTTAAGGGCATAATTGGTATCGCATTGCGAGTAAGACTAATGCTGGAGACAAAATTTTTCGGACGCGAATAAGAATTGTATAGGACATGTCGTCCCAGCCGGCCAACCTTCCATACAATTTTTTTAGCGAGGAATCTTTTTTGATAGTTTTTCGTAATTACAATGCGATACCGTTATGCCGATAAAAGAATCACCAGAATTTTAGTTACACCTTGTATTATAGTAACTAAAAAGTCGAATATAATCGATCTTGATACTTTGAAATACATATTAAGTTGTACGTAGATTTATAGTACATATTTATTGTGTACAATGTCTTTGTTCAGGTAGGACAAAGGTGTTATCCATTCTCTTAAATGGAAACGTAACGAGGCCGGCTTGTTTATCGTAGCAACAAATCACTAATCGCCGCGTCGCCGTCCGCTTAACGCGTTAACCTTTCGTGTCGCATCAATCACATGCTTGTTTTTGCTTCCCGAACTCACGAATATCTCAAGGAAAACAGGTCCCCTTGTATGGATTTATTTTCTACGGCAAGTCCCGTTTTTTATTATCCTGAAGACTTTTCATCTCAGCATTTCCCTCGTATTTCGCTAGTCTGTCACTCTGATGCTTTGCTTTCATTATTGTGTCATATCTGACGAGGCCAGCTCTTAGTCTAATAATTTTCTTCATAACCGCGAGTGCTGGCGTAAATTGGTACATGTGTTGCGAAATTTACTGCCATCTTACAACCATAACGCGATAGTTTTGTACACCGGACAATTACCAAAGCCGCTTCGTTTTAAGTGCTAATCGCTTTTACACAAATCATTGCAAGATGTGCGCTGGATCTTGAGCTGCGGTGGAACTAATTTAATTTCTACGACATGCGTGTAAATACGTAGTTGTCAACGTAAGTTCTCCACTACCATTTTACATATAATGTCAGCAAGATTATGCAGATATCATTTGTGAAACAAAACATAGGTAAATCGTTCTAGGTATGTAAAGCGGCTATTTATTTCCGATAAAGAACAGGGATGGCAGTACGATGACAGCGCAGCAATGAGACCTGTTGCCGCTGGCAGGTCGTCCTGAGCCGCGGCCAAATGGCTTTGACACTGTCGATGTGGGTAGGCCCCTCTCACCGCCGTTTCTACTTTTAATCAGTTAATATAAGGGTAGTTTTCTACTAATTACTTTAATCGATTTACTGAAATCATACTAGGTTGAAAATACAGGGGACCTAGAAATTTGAGTTATGTTTCATCGAATTTGCGTACAAATGACATTGTTTCGACCTAGTTGTGAACATTTTGGTACCTACCAAGAAATACCTAAATGTATTCGAGTGCAGTCTAATTAATTTAGTTTAACTTGTTTTGGATTACATTGACATTGCAGAATTAAAAATAAGTCCTGGTTATGTTTTTTTTTATCTTGTCTCGTAAGTCTGTTTTTTTTTTCAATTCAAAGTTATAAATTATAATTTATTCACACTTGTTGCAATATTTTTTAAACCCTCATTTTCAAGAATAAATTTATAACAGGAAATTGTGGAACTCAATCATAATTTTTTACAAATGTTTCGAAACAAGTTAAATGGTATGTGTATAGGGATTGCAAACCGGACTGGTTTTGAATCCGGCCGGATCCGGCCAGATTTTGGCCTCAATCCGGCGGATCCGGCCGGATCCGGCCGGATTGGTATTGCGGATGAAAAAATTCATCAGGTCAGGTATTTTATCATGTTTCTTAGCATTATATGCGAAGTTAAGGATATTTTTCTAATGGATTATTAAAACGACAGTTTTATGTTTCAAAAATCAACATTTTTATTACGAAACCACTAAGTCTTATTAGTTTTATTACAATAATTAGTCTCACAAATTAAAATCTTCTTTTTCTCTTAAAATATCTATAGAACAACAAATACAAATCAACGATCTTTGCCAACTTAACATAAATGTAACATTTTAAAGTAATAGAACATTGAAGCGACTTACAAAGGAACGTAAAAGTATATTAACTACAACTACATACGTAATTACGTACATATTGAGATCAATAATTTGGAAAGTGACATGTTTGATTGTTATTTATCTGCAATATAAAATAACAACAAATGAAATTTGTCTTATTTTTCGTAATATCAGTTGAAAAAATAAATTAAATAAGCTCATCACCTCATCAGTAAACCAACATAGATTAACGTTAACAATTGCTTGTTTTGCCACTCATCAACTAGAACTAATTTCTACTCTTAACTTCATACTCGTAAGTTATTAAAATCAACATCAAAAAATTACTTCAAATACGACAAAACATTTAACTTAACTGCTGATTGAAGTCTTATAAATATTTCTTCATTAAAGCAGTTACACTTATCATAACTGGGCTATAATTAATGGTTTGTGCTAAATAAAACGAAACAACATTACATTAAATTACAAATATTATAATGTAATAACACAACACAATTTATTAAATATATATTATAACCATTCAGTACTTACGGGGCACGGGAATCTCAACACTACGACGGACGACACATATTTCGTCGGCAGAAGACTGGCGTCAACTAACAAACAAGTTGTTGTGTTGCTGTTTGCGAGCGGTAACGCGGGGGAGGGGAGCATTAGAATAGAACGGCAACGTCGCACAAGCATCGCATCTATCGCGCGCGTAACTTTTAAATTTTAGCAGTGTTTTAAGCTATTATTTTATATTTTTGCGCTTTGACTATTTTTACCGGATCCGGGACCGGATCCGGTGAATTTTGCCGGATCCGGTAACTAGAAAATAGTTCCGGATCCGGCCGGATTACCGGATCCGCCGGACCGGATTGCAATCCCTATATGTGTAGTTTTCTTTAACTCACGCAAGTGCTCTGTTTCTCAAGTAGGGTACTACTCGTACATAGTTCACGATACCATGTTAGGCCAAATTGCTCCACTAGGGATGCGCACCGCAGTACAATAGAGCAGGCGGGCAGCAGCGACTGTAATCACTTCCATATAAGCGCGGGAGGGCAGAGCGAACTTCGCAGGCATTCATAGTCCCCACTATAGCGAAGATTACATGCACATGTGAGTGCCACGCCGTGGTGCTCAACTCGCGGCTACTGTACTTTGTCGTAGCTATTCCTATTGCCGTATATTCTGAAATTATAATACAAAAACCTTGCTTCGCTGAGCTGTTTCCACTAAGAGCTGTGCTGAGCGAAGATGTAAATGAAGCGTTTCTATTGGTTCATGAAAAACACATAACTCGCAACGCATCCTCGCACAGCCCTGGTGGAAACGCACCCTATATAATCAATTGTCGGCATGTTAGTACGGAATGAGTGAAGTTCGCAGGCCGGCGACCATCCGCGCGCAGCACGTAGTCGCGATTAGAGTGAATGTTACTTGGATTTGTGAGTGCTACGCCGCTACGCCGTAGCACTCCACTTGCAGCTTGTCTAACTAGAACACGCTTCCCAAAGCTTAAAATGATGATATTTAGGAATTGCATCGGTCATATCGCTGGCCAAATATTACAGGGTTCATTGAAATTTGAACACTGTCATAGTGACACTAAGTTTAAATTTAAGTACTCTGAAAATGTAGCATAGAATAGAACCCTGTAATATTGGGCCAGCGATATGGTATTGTGCTATCTTGTTTTTATATTCAGACATATGACAATTATTGCTGCTTGAATTTAAAACATTATTTGATTTTACATTAAAATGGTACTCTTAGGTATTATGGGCATCGGGGCGTAAATATGGACAAGAAAAATGGCCGCTGTTATAATATCCCTTTCATAACTGAAACCGGACTGACGAAAATGATAAGCTTGATAAGTAATGTTGTCCTGTGTCAAATTAACAATGTCGTATTCGGTTCCCATTATCCATCAAATATCCTAATTCTTCACACGTGTCTAGAAGTCGCCTGTAAATTAGAACAGACGCAAGAGCTGCGTGTTATCACAGACACGCAGAGTGAGCAAATAAAGTCAGAAGTTATATTACAAGTAGGTACGTAGCAAACCAAATACGAAACATGCCAATATATTATATGGCACAATGTCGAGAAAAGATATTAGCTGTCAATACGACGTCGGCCCTGGGCGGGCTCGCGCTGTTCAATTCGGAAATTAGGGTGTAGCGCGTGCGACATTTAATCTATCTATCAGGATTAACGGATGTCTCCCTGTTATATGTATCGATTTGTTGGCCTACCTTTGTTATCTCTGTTTACATTGAAATTATGATATGTGACACGTGCCTCAATATATGGAATGACTAATGAGTACATGCTAAGTTTCATATGTGCCTATTAGAGGTAAGTAGTTAGTAAATTTCCTTTTATACGGTAGGCGCGTGTCGTCAGGTGACAACCAAAACTCACTAATTAAAAAAAAAAAACAAAAAATCAACCTTGTTTTGTTTCTAGTACGGTCGACGCCGACGTCAAAAATATTTTTGACGTCGACTGTACCTACGCTTCATTATGATGAACTTGTGGTAGTACTTAGTGAGTTCGGGTTGTCACCAGACGATTTTTAATTAATCTGCTTAATTCTGTTTAATTCTGCTTTTTCAAATAATATAATAAAGCTCTACTCCTACCAAGCATAAGGTTAACTGTACCATTTGGTAAACTGGTTTAGCAATTCGGGATTTCCAGCACATTTCGTGTTAACTTCGTTCGCTTAATTGCGTTTAAAGAAAATTCGACATGCAAAGGGTACGACGAGTGCGCGGTCTCAAACGACGGGGCAGCACGAAAGGGTTAACTCTTAAAAATCGAAATATATTTTCCTTTGTTTCCGTCGTACAGTCAGCAGCAGAAGTAGCTAAGCGGGTAGGGTGTTCAATGAGCTTGACACGACTTTATTGTCAAAAGGATAAGAGCGTGTGTAGTTCATTTTAAACACTCTACCTACATTTTATACAGCTACTTCTGCTGCTCACTTTACTCTACCTATGAAGTCATTGTATGGAGGCAAATATGGGATGGCAATGGAATACAGTACCTTTTAACATAAATCGATTAGTCTATTAGGAAACACAATCCCCCTAATGAGGGCGCCACTGGACGGTCGACGCAGTCTTAATATAACGGCTTATAGCTACTACCTAATCAAAACAACTTCGGAGCAATCGCTCAGAAAATTAATAAAGTAACTTCGGCGACGACTACCAATAATATTTGCACCAAAGGTTGTTGACTTTATACAACCCGTGACTAGAAATATCAACGGTTGGCGCAAAATCTACAACTCCAATTTATGGTACAGTTGCCATCAAATACATCGGAGCGGCCAAAGTACTCAAAATATCTGAACATGCACTTTATCGCCTTGATAATAGAGGCGTTGTTCAGGTAAATGAATGAATGAATGAATGATTTATTCTATTTGCTTAAACATGATAAATTTATAAGTTGACAAAGAAAATAATAGTTTCGCATGTTTAGCCGATTTCAGCATGCAAATACATTTTCTACTTAAAATTAGACTTATCATTAAATTTATTTACATTAGATAAATTATTTACATACTAATTCCCTAAAGTGCATTTTATTTCCGACATTCAGTTACATTTTCAATAAATAATTCTAAAATCCATAATAATTAGTCCTTGAATAAAATAAAAACATTGTACAATTACATTCATAAACTATGATTACATTACACACTCAAAAATACAACACATGGCGACAATACATGGGTAGTGTAGTAAGTCAATATGAAACAGTATATATAGCGAAACCTATCTAACTTTCGTTTACGGGAGAGCAAACAGAGACAAAGTTTGTTTTAGTTCAGCAAGTCCGTTTCGCCTCATCGAAGTAAAATAATAATTGTCCTTCTTAGATTAGGTGGAACGGGCCAGTATCAATATAGCTAAGTAATGATAAACATTGTTTGGTGCCAAGTATTTAGAACTATTATACGAGTGATTATGATGGAATGGCCTATGTAAGAATTTCGGCTAGCTTTTTAGACTATCCTTGAGTTGTAATAAATAATAACGAACTATACCTAAAGACAAGAAGTGAGCCTTCAACAAGTCTAATTAAACAGATTATAAAATCCGACTGCGATATAATTTCGCAAGTAAATCAGTTTCAAGACATCCTCTTATTTGTTTCATAATCATAATCCCTATGGTACTCCAATTATCGAGATGAATTAAATGACACCTCACAAGTTGTACCTAATCTATTACTTTAGCCTATGGCTGTAGAGTTTGCCAAAGAGGTAGAAATAAATACTCTCAAAAACTTAACCATTCCTTGCTTGCCCTTACAAAACAAGTAAGCATTTTTGTTCCGAGTTTAATACGTAAAATTTCATTAAACATACTTTTCTCCTTAATAAAATGACCACATGCAATTATATTAGATTAAAATTTGCCGTTCAAACCCAGGTATTTCACCACCATGTCATGCTCCGATCACATACGCGTACGAGTCACGAGCCGAATGACGAGGCGAATAGCGCCCGACTGATCAGACATGCGTATTGCCACTCGCGCGCCCGTTCACGTCGGAGAGTTGTACAGGGAGACGATTATGTGAACGGACATTCGTGTTGACACTCGTACGCGAATAATTCGTCGAACCAATACGCCCACGCTGGTGTGATCGCAGTATCATATGAGGTGACCGCCTGCGACTGGCGTTCAGCCGTGGGCGGGCCAGGAAGGCGGCACTATTTTCGCGACGTCGGCGGACGGTTCCTTCCGTACTCGCGTTATCGCCTGATTTACGACATATTTGCCTGTAAACGCCACTTTTTGTGTGGCATCGCCATTTGATGGTAACGACACCCATTTCCTTATTGGTGTGTCAACCAGATTAGTAAGGGTTAGGTGCTCAACTGTGGCTTGTGACATACCTATTACAGAAATCGTAATTGAACTTCTATTAAAAAACATCGAGGTACAGTCAGAATCAAATTATTGGTGACAGCCGAAGTAAAGAGCCAAATGTACAATGTACATATCACTTAATATCCCGTAGGTACCTACTAGTATTACAGATGTATTTTATTATTCTCGTGTTGGTGGTTTCAGACTCTGTAGTATAAGAAATTCAAGCCCTGCGGCATAAGAACTTAAAGTCTGACGCATGTTGAATTCTAATTCATCTGTGTCTGATATACAAAACTGAGAATTACTTTCTAATTTGATATTGTAAGCTATTCGCGTACAAAGTTATTACTCTTTCACAGCCCTCCAAAGTCAGACTTGACATATCTATAGCTAAACATTTTTATGACATCAGCCAGACAATTAGGTAGGTTAGTCGAGATAGCTAGGTTGGTATTAAGTGAAGCAAGACGCGCCGCGCGGGCTGTGCGTGTCCTACGCCGCGTGCGGGCTGTCGCCCCCGACAACGTTGACGTCATCTGATTCACCCGCAGCCTTCATTGACCGAAGCGTCTGTGACCAATCTCAAGGGATTTGATATGCTGGCGAACAACGTCACAATTTTTTTTCATTTTCGTTGTAGATATGATCGAATTTCTTTGATATCATGGAAAGAAAACGAAAAGCTTATAATAACTATGACATATAGGTACGCTAGGTTATGTTAGTTCAGTACACAATATTACATAACTAAGAATAACGCTGTAGCACTATGTCTTAAGGTAGCTTTTAAATACTGAAGAATTGAGATGAAAGGGTTATTATAATAGTTATTATTAATAACAATATGTTAGGTTAGGTACTTCTTACCATCCTAAAAAGACCACTTAAATTATATGACAAATTTTGAGCCGATATTTGTTGCTAATATTGAACATTAAATCACTTCACGAATAAATAATGACTCAATTTCAAAGCAAGAGAAATGAAAAGTTTATTCAACACCAGCCATGAAAATGTAAATGCTCAGGTTTGAGTTATCTTTCGCGAGCAGTTAACAAACTGACTGATCTGCATTTAAGATAATGACCAGCAATCATTTGTTTTAAAAACTGGATAATGTTACCTAAGCGACTTTTACAATAATGTTAGTTCTAGAAGTACGATAGCGAGTCCCTTCCCTCTGAAACGATAAAATATACAGCCACTGGGATATTTAAATGAAGAATCTGTCTACAATATTATAGCGGGGATTTATTTAAATAGTATCTGTATTTGATATGCGAATTTTTATTCAATACTTTCTTGTAGATAAACTTAGGTAATTGTTTCATTGAATTCATAAAATCTAAATTTTAAAAATACACGGGAAAATCCATGTGGAACATGTGTTTGCGCTTTAAATTATTTTATAATGGTTAAAACTTTTATATATAAGGGAGATGTATTCATCATATAGTATTGTGACGTCAATAAAAAATAATATCACCAAAAGATCTCACAACAAAAGAAATCAACAACAGGATAACTATCGCTTGGAAGAGATACTGGTCCTTCAAAGAAATAATGAAAAACCCTGGAATTCAACTAAAAGCTAAAAGAAAAGTATTTAATACTTGCATTCTACCGAGTATGACATATGGGTGCCAGACATGGAGCCTAACAGGCCAAAACACTAAAGATCTACAAACATGTCAACACAGTATGGAGAGAAGTATGTTAAACATTAAATTACGAGATAGGATACGACTCAAAACAATAAGAAAACGAACAAAAGTTGTCGACATAAAACACTGTATAAAAAAACTGAAATGGAACTGGACAGGACACCTGATACGAACTAAAAAAGAAAAATGGGCTAAAGATGTGACAGAGTGGTGCCCTAGGTACAATAAGAGAAAAAAAGGAGGCCAATATCGTAGATGGGAGGACGATATAAAGAACGTAGCAGGACCAACATGGATGAGAACGGCAAGAGACAGATTGGCATGGCAAAAGCTTGGGGAGGCCTATGCTGCAAAGCAAGACAGTCACTGACTGTAAAAAAAAAGGCTTATATTATATTATATTATTATTGTGACGTCACAATATTAGACTCCCGTATAAACTTCGTATAACAAATCGTTTTGACGTTTCCTAAAGAGTAGCTGATTTGACTTCGTAGGAAAGTAGCCTATTGGATCTTTTGAAAAGTTGAATTAACTCTGAGCATTTGCTCAACCAGTACTACAACAATTGATGTATGATATGTATAATGTATACAGTTTAGTGGGTAAGGGTCTCCTTTTGGCTGACTATAGCAACTTTCCCTTTTTCCCATTGCACGATAGCAGGCCAACAGGCGGTGTACACCTGTGTGAAAATGTACTTTATTATTTGAACAATGCGGGGTGGGGTCAGTACTTTGTTTACCTGCTACATTATCATCTTGGCTATTTGCGAAGCTTGTGGCTAGGAACTGAAATGGACGACACTTGCACATCGCTGCAAAAATGTTAACTTCACTAGACTTTTTTTTTAAACGACATATTTAAGACTGTAGCACCGCTGATGTGGCTGTGTGGACCGTACAAATGTTTTTTTATATTGTTTATACTTTTATTTTCACTGTATTTTTTACCTTTGAATTTTATCGCTTATGGGGCTATATTAATTATAAGATCTATAAGTCATAACGGCGTCCTAGTTACACTGTGTTTTACGACATTATGTAACATCAGTGTGGGACCACATTATGATTCTGTTTAGGCGTCAGACATGGACATACCAACAGGTGAATATTTTGAAGTAGTATGGAACAAATTTAGATGTATGGACGTGTCGTTAAAACGTCGTGTCTAAAATCCGTAAACACACGACAGGCGAAAGTTAGGTCCGGCGCACTACATAGGTATTTTATTTATCACTATGGTAATGTTTGCTTTAGCAAAGCAGCCTATTGAAATTATTAACGTTTTCTAAATAGTAGTACGAGTAGTTAAATAATGTATCGAGGCTAAGTAGGTACAACGTAGAAGGTTATTGTCGTCGATTTACTTCTCTCGTATAAATCTGGTATACATAAATAAGTAATGCGTCCTCTATTGCCTCAATTGAATTCTTGTTACGGAGCGCTCCAAGAAATAAATAAGTATATTAGACTTAGTCCCAAACTACTTAAATAAAGCTTGTATTATGTACCTGCCTACTATGGATAATAGGCGACGATTTACATACATATAAATATATATGTATATATATACCCGCTTATATATAGAAAAACACCCATAAAGTAAGAACATAATTAAATAGCGTTTATGTTATGGTTCATAAATTTATCATAGGTAAATATTGAACATAACTCTCCCTTTCTCTCTCTCTACCTCTAACGATTGATAAACAAAAATAGTGACACAACTTCTGTTGTTTAACGACAAGAGTGGATGGAAGTATTGCATTTTCTTACGATTTGCGATTATTGAAGTAAAATGTTAAATTTGGATAATATTTGTATCAGATGCTGAAGTCGTGTCGGCAACTAACGATGACGGTGCGAACGGCGGGCGCCCTCGTGGGGCGAGCGTCGTGCTCGTGGATGGATCGCTACGGGCGGCCCGCGTCGCCGCCGCCACCGCGACAGTCGCGCTCCGCCAGCAAGGACCGCTCGATACGCAGGGTAACTATAGCGGTTTACTACAGATACCGACGATAACAGTGCGAACGGCGGGCGCCCTCGGGTCTCTCTCTGCCATCAAAGATCGCTCGAAGCGAAGGGTTTACAACTCAGCTATTATAAAGTTCTATCATTACAAGCTTATAGAACGAGCGACCGGTGGCACGTCAGGTGACGCGAACAGCGTTCACTGAGGTCACTGTTTACATTTGTTTGCCTTGGAATTGGACGCCTCGCTGATCAGTCCGCCGGTCGCTGCTGCTCAAGTATAGTCACACAGTTCGCATACCGTGAGATTACATTGTCAGCCATCAGCACACCACAAACCTTGCGCTGGGTGTCATTTAGTAATTATTTATAGGAATTGAGAGGTGCAAGATAGGTACTCCTGTTACCTGTTACATTTGTACCGATCAGATCTGCATCAGTTTAGTCCATTGTTTGCCGCGCAATCTAAGTTAGTCTTGTCTTGTGACACAGCCAGTCTAAACGCGTAATTATATGAGAGTTTATCAACGGAAGCGGAGCTCACCAGTTAGATGCTCGTGCCGGCAACAATAACAAACTTGTCTCCGCTTGGCACGGAATCAAAACTCGATTAAAACTTGTTCCGAATCAATGGCAGGAAATATGAATACTAAAATGATGGCAACTGGTTAAGGTATTGGTACTCGCAGTGAAACACACGAGCCAAAGTGTTTCTTTGAAATTTACAGAATAAAAAATCTGTTTTCAAACAGAAACTGATTGAATTTATTACTAAGTATTTTGCCTCAAAACTCTGCGGTTATAAATTAGCATGCGAGACGTTTGACTACATCATAATGTTTACTCTAACAAAGCCTGTAATAACCATTATGATTTTTAGGGTAGATACTTATCATAAAATTCGGCAATATTTGGGTCGTAAATATGCGTTCATACACGCATAAAGGGCGGGGGGTCGTGGTGGTATGCTAATCGTGGTCTACTGCCACTAAACTGTCGTTAGTGGCCGTAATGAGGCTGCTGACACGTTTCCTGCTCTCCGCTCGTAGGTAGTTAGACATACCATAATATCATATTTCTACACTAATTAGTTAATACGGACAGTAAATAGGCTGCCCATTTAATTCATGATAGTATAAGTATGAGTTAATAATCAGTGACATTTTTACGGCAAACATTAATATGTAAGTTATATGTGAGTACAGCTCACTACCTACCTAATCTCGTAGCATTCTTACTGCAGTTGAGATGGGGAAAACTGTATAGAGTTTCTAGAAAATTTCAGTTGATAACGAACAAAAGGTTTCCTATATCTGTAATCTTAGTAAATATTCTTTAAGTATGTCTAAATACGTCATTAAACATGTGTTAATCTAATTACGTGTTTAGGTGGACCTGTGTATCGAGCCGGGACAGTCGCTGGGATTGATGATACGAGGCGGCTTGGAGTACAGCCTCGGTATCTATATCACGGGCGTCGACAAGGACTCGGTGGCGGACAGAGCTGGTTTGATGGTGAGGAAGCTACCTTATATTTACGTATACGGGAAAAAAAACATCATGTGAAAGTAGCGAATCGGTTTATCTAACCCTCTGACGTAGCCGATGCAGTCGTCTACGCCAGGCGTTTTATTTGTTCACGGATGTTTAACATTCCAAATGCGTACTGTTTCTAAATAGAAATTATTGCTCACATCGAGGGCTTTATCGGATTTCCTTTATCCTTCCTGTAAAAAGTAGGTCAGTTAAGGCCGCCGACAAGATATAGAGATTTTATTCCAATTGCTTATCAAACGCGAGCGATCGACAAAGCGAATGATTGTACTGCTAGATCATAATGAGTAGTAATCGCTAATCTGATTAGGCCATCAGTAATAATGACATTGAATCTTGAATCTTGAAAAGGACCGGTATAGAAATAATGACATTATTACTGACAGTGTCTGGTGGCCTACCTTCTGGATGGTTGCTACAATAACAGTCGCCGTGGTAAAAAAACAAGATGCGACGGAAAGAGTGCTAAGTAGATTTTGAATTATGCTTCATCAGAATGTCGGTAAGTGACACCGAGGACCTGCCGCCTACTTTTTAAATTGAAATTTGTGTATTACTTTGGCTCAACATTGCAAAAGTTTTAGAGATGAACATACATGACCACGGAAACTCGATGCTCACTGCTCACGGCATCCTTTAATCGCCTCAGGCGATTGCTCCGCAATAAGAATACTAAGAATACAGGGCCGGCCGACGTACGAGTATTGTGTGGGTATATCGAGCCAGCGCCCGTCTGTCGCTTGTGAAAGTTTTATCATGCTCTTATTTTGCGAGAACGGCGGTTTCAGCAAACTGCCACGGGCACGGCAAAGGCTGACGAAAAGAAAATATGAGCATCCAAGTTTTAAATTATTTTTAAGCTAGGTAGCCGTGGTAAACTTATATAATTAGAAAACGTGATATATAAGATTGCAATAGTAAGTAATATCTAGGTACCACGACGCTATTAGGCGTCCTCCTAGCCTAGTTGGTAGTGACTCTGCCTATGAAGCAGGAGGTCCCGGGTTCGAATCTTGGTCAGGGTCAGGGCATTTATTTGTGTGATAGGTAATCATCACAGATATTTGTTCCTGAGTTATGGATGTTTTCTATGTATTTAAGTATTTATCTATATCTATCTATTATATATACCTATCATCGCCTAGTACCCACAACACAAGCCTTATTGAGCTTATCGTGGGACTAGGTTGATTTGTGTAAGATTGTCCAATAATTATTTATTTATTTATTATTTTATTTACCTACTTTTAAATTCTAAACCGGCAGTGCATTGTAACTAGACGTGTGCGCCGATTAAAAAATGATCGGCGGCGGCGTTTGCCAAAAAATCGGCGGCGGCGGCGTTTTTTCGGCGTGAAATCGGCGTGACCTTGACTGCCGGCCTATGTATATAAAACACGAAGTAAATCGTTTTATATGCTGAAAAACTGTTTAATTGAAAGTAATACATGTTGCTGGTAGTTTAGCATAATATTAATGTTTATTTATAAAAGCTGGAAGAAATAAACAACAACATAAAATACATTTTCTTAGTAAAACCCGGTGTTGCCTACACCAATACTTTTCTAAACGCAACTGGTTTACGCCAATTGATTTTACGTGTACCACGCCGAATATGGCTGACATGTTCAGCGTTTCGTCGGTATAAAACTACATTTATATTTTGTCTCTTAGAGGTATTAATAAATTAAAGGAAAATCATAAATGGGAGTGCTTAACGCCTGCTGAAATTTCTGGAACAGATATACTCTCGTGAATGATACTCAAGTGGTTGCGCAATTCTGTGAGTGTAGGTCCGCGGTGGAGATGTGCTACAGGCATTACAATTACAACTAGTACAATCAATCAAGTCCTACGGTAGAGAGATGTAGGAGCGGCCTAATAACAGCTTATTTTATTTCCGTTGATATAATTGAAAGGATTCTGGATTCCCTGGAGTTTTCGCCTTCAGTTTGTGTTCCCTACATCTGATGAAAGAAGATATCTTATCTTATCTATTTGTGCAAACGGGACTTAACTGCGTATTATAAGAGTCTTCCTACAGGACCACGGGAACAATGTCGTCCTCGAAACGTCAAAGGTAATTTTAAAATTATATTATACGCAGTTAAGTCCCGTTTGTACTAATGGATATGTGTAAAAACCGTGAAAGTCTAACCCTTCAGCAAGCCGCGAAGAACAAGCGTGTCCTCATAAGTTATTTATACAGATTTGCAATCGTATTGAACCTCTTGCAAAAAATGTATTTATAAAAGTCAGATATGTTCCTGTAAACCAGAAAAAAATGTGGGAAACGGTATTCCAATTGCCTGTCTGAGTAATGAACTGTCATTCCTTATTTTGACACAAATCATTGAATTACAGATCCAGTAAATTCCAAGGGCTGCCAAAGATACACTATTGGATTAAGCTGTGTGCTGTGAACGAAAATCATGAAATCATATTTTCAGAGATTGATATAATGTTTTGTAGGAGATTTGGAGTTGAAATCGGACTATGATAAACAATATACTATGTGGGAAGCATATATCCCTTAACTTGGTAAAGGGTTAAACCAGTGAAAAGATGTCTACTTATAGTTCTCAGTGCCTCGATTTATGAGATGAGAATTCAAGTCGATTTTTTTAACCGTTCACCACTTCAGTTGACTCTTTTTTTTCCGCTATGAATAAGAACATGAATATCCTAGCTACGTCTCGTCTTTTTTAATCATAGTGGGTCGTCCTATATTCTGCACTATTTGCAGCATTTTCCCCAAAACTAACCCACAAGCAAGACGATAATCCTCATTACGCGCACTATACTGGGTTAAATTAAACTGTTTGTCAAATATAGTTTGTGCAACACGTAATTATAAGGAGCGTTGTTAATATCGAATTGTTTAAAAATATCAATTTGACTACTTAAATGACAGTCAAGGCCACGCCGATTTCACGCCGATCATTTGTCGGCGGCGGCGCCGTTTCCAAAAAGCCCGGCGGCGGCGGCGCGCCGGCGCGGCGCACACGTCTAATTGTAACCAATTAGGCGAGTTTAATTTACCTTTATACTCGTAGCTACTTATATATTGAAAGAAGGCCCGGCCCTGCATGGCCTGCATTTTCAAGATTAATATAATTTGATATTTACCAATTGCTAATCGGTGTAGGAAAACATCGAGAGGAAACCTGTATATATCCGCAGACAAATTCAAAGGTGTATGTAAAGTCCCCAACCCGCTTTGGGCCAGCGTGGGGACTATAGCCCGATCCCTCTCGTGTATGAGAGAAGCTTGTGCCCAGCAATGAGACGTATATAGGCTAACTAATATATTTCGAGCGCCTATCGCGAATCTCGGAAAAAAAAACATTATTTTGCACTCGATCGAGCTTGTTGATTCGTGGGAAAGAGACGCAGTTAACGAAATTTAGATTTTTGAGATTCGCGGCAGGCCTTCAGTTTATAGGTATACTTTATACATTACATTTAAATACACACATTTTTTATGGATGGAATGCAGATAGATGTTAAAGTCATTGAATTCTCGTGAAGAGTGTTTAACTTTTTTTCTTTTGAGATTTGTCGTGGAGCTACGAGTAAAATGATTAATAATATATCGTACATGAAATGCAGTAATACTTTGGCACTAGTTTAGTTTAGGTGCGATTAAGAGAAAACGTGGAAACATTTACTCTCTGCGAGTGGCGCTCGAAGCGAGGTGTGGTGCAGATTTATGGTGTTTGAGCTCCCGCTCCCTCGCCCGCGGCCACACGCCACATCCGAAACTCATAACTTTTGCTAACTCCAACAATGTTTCAAGAATTTTAATCAAACTATAAAATCGTTGGCCAGATATTTATAAACAGATTTCATTAGAAAACTTCTCGAAGTTTTATTTAGAATAATCCAAAAGTTTAAAATACTGCTTTCCTCCCATCGCAATATTATAACAGGAATTTTAGGTTTGGCGACTTAATGAATTCAGTTAGAGTTTGTGCAAAAAGAAAAGTAGCGCAGTTTATAGGGGAACTTATACATTTTACTCTTCTCTTTACGGACTTAAGACCTTAACATTAATGAGGATTTAGTTCACTATGCACCACATCATGGAATTGTATGTACCTAGCTATTGAACATGTTTTAGCTAGGAGTCTATTTATGTTTAAATCAAAATCTTAATTGCCATAGACGTGAATCTATCGCTTATTGGACGAACTTCGATGCACACTCATACCGACCCAAGGGCTTGTCCTGCACAAGTAAATTATTTATTTATTTAAACTTTATTGCACAAAAGAAAAACTTGATGTACAAAAGGCGGACTTAATGCCATGAGGCATGAGGAATTATCTCCGCAGGAAATTGATTTTAGATCATTAAGATATAATTTGGGCACAGAGTGGTTTGTTTTATTCGCGTATATACATATAGGAAGCCATAATTGATATAACTATTTGTATCATCCAGGTTGGTGACCAAATTTTAGAAGTAAACGGACAGTCGTTCGTCGACGTGACGCACGACGAGGCCGTGGCGCAGCTGAAGTACCACAAGCGGATGTCACTTCTGGTGCGCGACGTGGGCAAAGTGCCGCACGCGTGCACCGCCTACGGGGAGCGCGATGCGACGCCAAGGTATGTGGACTCAGGATTACTACGTACCTAACATACTTGAAAATTCTATTTAGTTTTGGAGCCCAAGACCGAATACTACTGACGACCTTGCCTATTTTACTTATGGTGAATATGTAGGGTTTGTTCCATAAATTATAGATAAATATAATCCAAAATTTCAAATCGCAAATTTTGAATATGTATTTGTTTCTATAGAATAAGTGGTTGGGGAAAACGTAGAGGCGCAGCGTCGACGGCAGTGGAGCAGAAGGCGCGCTCACTGCTGCCGCAGAGCGATCTGCCCGCGCTGGCGTACTACATGGAGGAGTACGCGGCGCGGCGGCTCGCCACCGACGCCTTCCTAACCGTACTGCGCGACCTGCTGGATACGCCGCAGAAAGTAAGTTGAGTAGACTGTCACTGCTACAGAGCGATCTGCCCGCGCTGGCGTACTACATGGAGGAGTACGCGGCGCGGCGGCTCGCCACCGACGCCTTCCTAACCGTAATGCGCGACCTGCTGGATACGCCGCAGAAAGTAAGTTGCGTAGACTGTCACTGCTACAGAGCGATCTGCCCGCGCTGGCGTACTACATGGAGGAGTACGCGGCGCGGCGGCTCGCCACCGACGACGCCTTCCTAACCGTACTGCGCGACCTGCTGGATACGCCGCAAAAAGTAAGTTGCGTAGACTGTCACTGCTACAGAGCCAGAGGCGTATTTACCCTATGGCCAAGAGGGCCATGGCCCGGGGCGGCAGGCTGCCAGGGGCGGCGCGAGCCGCCCCGTATGCTTGGTTCTGGGCGCCTTTTTCGATGCTGAACTTCAGTTAGGTACCGGCCCATATTAAGGCCTAAGAAAGAGTAATAATTTCGAAACGCCACAATCTGGTTTTGTAAATAAGTAAACTAGAAGGCCGCTTTTTTGTACTTATGCCGCCTTTCCATATCTGCCATTACCATGTATCACATCACATAAAGTAAACTGCATTTTTTCCTAAAAGGGAGGACGATATAACCATGCCTGGTTATTTAACTAAGCACCCGTTTTCACTGAGTAAACTTAATCAAGTCAGTAAAAGCTGATCGTTGAGAATCCGCGATCCGGGTTTATAATCTTTCCTGATCTTAGCGTTCATCTTGGTTCCATCCTTAAGTACCGTATCGAAGCCTATTAGGGTCCGATCTAGTATATTTTCTCATCCACTTCGCACCGATTTCGGCATCCTATTTAGAAAGCTCATTGGCTCACATTAACAGATGTTGGGCGGGGCTCCTGAATGCCATTTTGTGACGGCGTTATATCCCTTGTCTTTTTTTCTGGAACCTGGTACCTATGTTAGAATTGCATGTTTTTGACTTTTATGAAAGCGACTGCGGTCTTACTTCTCAACACAAAAAGGGAAGGGGCCCTTACCAGCAGTGCCTCGTCCGTTATACAGCAAGTGCACAGACTTGCAGGCAAGGTTGGTACTGCCCAAAAATGGTGATAGGATGACGAAAACACCGTCTCGACAGGATCTAGGCAAAGGCGCCAAGACTCTATATATTTGTTTTGCCTTACTGGGTTTAATTTTGGAGTTCGCGAAGAGACCGAAAACCAAACTCCGAGAATGCTCTTGCTTTTAATTGCAGATGAGGGCCAGCAATTTTTTAGCGCAAAATAAAGTTTGCACCCTCCAGAAACTCAGTTACTGGGAATGATAGTTTCGGTATGGGTAATGGTTGGGAAAGATGTATAGGCTACGATTACAAGCCTACTGGACCGTGCGGCCACCTCATAGAGGAGCTGTTTGGAACTTTATTCATCGAAAAGAAAAAAGTTTTATTCATCGAAAAGAAATTTAATAGGTCATAGAAGTTTAATAGGTCATTAAATCACTTGGTCGGACACACAGCCCTCAGCCTGGTGCGGTCCGTTTTCGGCCACTTTTAATGGTGCCATTTTCGGGGTGTTTTTTACCTCATCGAGTAGCAGAATGAAAGCAAGCTCATTTGATAGCTGAAGTGATACTCTTTCAATATGTTTGGGCGGACAGCCGGCAGCCTGGTCCGTTCCGTTTTCGGACACTTTTAGTGGTGCAATATTAGAGGTGCTTTTTCCGTCTGTAGCTGAAATTTACGGCCCTACATTAATCAAATTTGGTATGCGAGTGGTTTTTATAACTCGTCATAAATTGGAGCACAAGAATTGTTTTTAAGAACATTTTTTAAGGGTGTACAAGTAACTATTGTAACTGCATCCCATCTAGAGCAAATGCTGCAAGACCTTCTCTGCAAGTTTTGATGTCGGACTCACAATGAACAGGGACAAAACCAAATTAATGTCCAGCGGCGTGAAACGTAGGGTCAAGGTAGATGGGCACTGGGCAGGAATTACAATATGTCGACGAATACACCTATTTGGGCCAGATAGCATCCTGGGATAAAAGGCAGACCAAGGAAATCGATCGACGCATCGAGAACACCTAGAAGAGCATCGAATCTGGTCCATGATAGCGCTTATGAAGGGTAACTAATCCATCCACTGATACTAAAGCACAAACTCGTCGACATGTGTTGTGTATCCTGCCATTCCTGCCTATCCTAACCTACGGCGCACAAACTTGGTCATTAACAAAGGCTGAAAAGTCACGACTCAAAATTTGCCAGCGAGCCATGAAGCGCAGCATACTAGGAGTTCGTAGATCCGATCGGATTATAATATAATAATATAAGCCTTTTTTTTACAATCAGTGACTGTCTTGCTTTGCAGCATAGGCCTCCCCAAGCTTTTGCCATGCCAATCTGTCTCTTGCCGTTCTCATCCATGTTGGTCCTGCTACGTTCTTTATATCGTCCTCCCATCTACGATATTGGCCTCCTTTTTTTCTCTTATTGTACCTAGGGCACCACTCTGTCACATCTTTAGCCCATTTTTCTTTTTTAGTTCGTATCAGGTGTCCTGTCCAGTTCCATTTCAATTTTTTTATACAGTGTTTTATGTCGACAACTTTTGTTCGTTTTCTTATTGTTTTGAGTCGTATCCTATCTCGTAATTTAATGTTTAACATACTTCTCTCCATACTGTGTTGACATGTTTGTAGATCTTTAGTGTTTTGGCCTGTTAGACTCCATGTCTGGCACCCATATGTCATACTCGGTAGAATGCAAGTATTAAATACTTTTCTTTTAGCTTTTAGTTGAATTCCAGGGTTTTTCATTATTTCCTTGAAGGACCAGTATCTCTTCCAAGCGATAGTTATCCTGTTGTTGATTTCTTTTGTTGTGAGATCTTTTGGTGATATTATTTGTCCGAGATAGGTGTACTCCTCCACATATTCTATTTCACTGTTATTGGGTTTGATCGGGGTTTTAATGTGGTTCGTCATTACTTTTGTTTTTCCTGTGTTCATTGTTAATCCCACTTTTGCACTCTCACATATTAGTTGTTCGATCATTTCGTTTAGTTTTCCAGCGTCTTCAGAAAGGAGGATAAGATCATCCGCAAAACGTAAATGGTTTAGTAGAACTCCATTAATTCTGATGCCATATTCCTTCCACTCCAGGTGTCTGAATACATGTTCGAGGACAGCTGAGAATAATTTGGGGGACAAGGGGTCTCCCTGTCTTACGCCGCGTTTAATAGGGAAGTATTCTCCTGTACATTCTGTTCTAATCTTTGCTTGCATGTCTTTGTAAATGTTGCTTATAAGGCGAATGTATTTAGTGTTAACTCCTTGTGACACTAGCGTTTCCCAGATTTTCCCATGTTTCAGTGAGTCGAAAAGGCCTTGTTGTAGTCTATGAATGCCAGGTAGTATTTTATTTGGTACTCGTTACACTTTTGAATGACATGTTTGATGGTGTGTATATGGTCTATTGTGGAGAAGTCTTTTCGGAATCCCGCCTGTTCCTTAGGTTGATTTTCGTCAAGTGTTCGGGTTAAGCGGTCCAGTAAGATTTTCGAAAATACTTTATATATGTTGGACATCAGAGAGATGGGCCTATAGTTAGAGATCTCATCTATGTTTCCTTTTTTATGGAGTAATATTATTGTTGAAGTAGTCCATTGTTTGGGGATGTGTTCGGTAACAAATATTTCGTTAAATAAATCCGTAATCGGATTTAGAATAGTGTCAGCTACTCCTACAAGCAGTTCATTAGAAATCCCGTCATCTCCTGGTGATTTCCCTTTTTTTTGTGACTTGATTGCCTTAATAACTTCTTCTTTCATTATAGGTGGAATAGACTCTTCAGTTATTTTTCCTTTGATTTTTTGTGGGCACTTTATTGTTTCATTGTCACTGTAGAGTTCACGGTAATAGTCCGTAGCCGCTTCTACAATGTCTGCTCTTTTTGTCTTTGACTTTTTGTTCCTAGGGTGTTTCATACTTTTTATCCAGCTAGAATTGTCACGTAGCTCCTTCCATGCTTTTTTAGTACCACCCGTTTTTTCTATATGATATTCTATTAATTTGGTTCTCATTTCTTGGCCGTGTTTTCTGATGTGTGTATTGATTTCTTTACTGATTTTTGTTATGTGTTGTCTGTTATTCTTTCTATCTTCTAATAACAGTGCTCGTTGCTTGATTAGGTCTCTAGCTTTAGGTCCTATTTTGTCTTTCAAACCTTTAGTGTGTTCGATTTCTTTCTCAATGCCTTTCAAGGCTTGTTCTATACTGTCATACTTTTCCTGCACTCCCTTAAGAGTCCTTGTTGTTTGTAAATGTGTCCCAAGGGGCTCCAGAATGTTGTCGGGTAAGGGCAGCTGGATCGGCATTTTTGTCTTCTGTATATTCTTTCTCGATGATTTTGGGATATTACTGTACAGATGACCTTGAAGCATTCTGTGATCCGTATTATAGTTTAATCTATTCACTACTTTTGTGTTTGAGAACAGGCTTGGTTTGTTTGTAGTAATATAATCAATTTAGGAACACCGAACTGCGCTCCAGGAAATGTATCTTGGATGTAATGAGGGTGTCAAGCGTCAAGACCGCCCAGCATGCCTAGCACATGAGTGACGCGACAGTATCTCGCGCGCGAGATAGTATATCCGTCCTTTTCTGACTGTGTCAATTTAAAAGAGACGGGTAGTCTATCTCGCGCGCGAGATACTGTCGGGTCACTCATGTGCTAGGCATGCTCAACGGGATTGGGTTGGACATGTCTGCCGCAAGCACCCGGAACGATGGGCTAAATTAACAACTAAATGGACCCCACAAATCGGCCGGGGCAGAGGCAGACCAATTGAAAAAGGAGATGGCGAAACGATCTAGACGCATTTTGTAGAGAATGGCGATAGTATGCACTAGGCCGTGGTGAGTAGCAGAAGCGATGGGAGGCCTTTGCCCAGCAGTGGGACACAGTATAGGCTACGGGACGGGAAACAAAAATTAAGAAGATATTTGACTATAAAGTTTTATGAAACCAGAGCGAGTCGAGAGCGAATCAAGAACGGAATCAAAACTTGTTTCGCTCTCGATCCGCTGAAGTTATATTCCGACCATAGAAATTAAAAAGTGGCAACATCGTAGTGTCGTCCCGTTTTTCTTAGATTGATCTGAAAGGGACGACACTCTGATGTTGCCACTTTTTAATTTCTACTCTTTTGGTCGGAATATACGCGCCGTAACGCGTAGCGCTGATACCGATATCAATCCAGCTATGCAGATGTGCAAAAGGCGTCAGCGGGGTGAATTTTCAACGTTTGACCGTACACTAAGGGTTCAGAAAGTTTCAAGAAAATTTTAATAGTCTGTTTGGTTAAGTAACAGGGGCGGCAAATTTTTCTGGCCCGGGGCGCCAAATTTCTAAATACGCCTCTGTACAGAGCGATCTGCCCGCGCTGGCGTACTACATGGAGGAGTACGCGGCGCGGCGGCTCGCCACCGACGCCTTCCTAACCGTACCGCGCGACCTGCTGGATACGCCGCAGAAAGTAAGTTGAGTAGACTGTCACTGCTACAGAGCGATCTGCCCGCGCTGGCGTACTACATGGAGGAGTATGCGGCGCGGCGGCTCGCCACCGACGCCTTCCTAACCGTAATGCGCGACCTGCTGGATACGCCGCAGAAAGTAAGTTGCGTAGACTGTCACTGCTACAGAGCGATCGGCCCGCGCTGGCGTACTACATGGAGGAGTACGCGGCGCGGCGGCTCGCCACCGACGCCTTCCTAACCGTACCTACTGCGCGACGTATTGCAGAATTCTTGGAATAAAAATTACTTAAGTATCTCCCAAAAACTAAGCCTACCCTTTATAGGTAAGCATGTTAAAAAATACCTAAATGTTTTATTGCCATCCATATTAAAACCCAAACGCTAACCTAATATAAAACTGAACTGCTAATAATTTATTTATTAAAACGGTCATTATTCATCGTGTGATACAAACCGCCCCCATGTCGTCGAGTTAGGTATTGTATCCAAAATCGATTTATCTTAAGCTGAGTCCTCTGTTAGCCCATTCTGTTTAACGGCACGCGTTAATTGGCTCTCTTTGAGTCAGTCATTAATTTCATTATTCATAGATGGGTCCTCCACGTCACGCCCCCATTGCGCCAATATAGGAATTTAACTCTGCATTTGTAACTCTCGCGCTCAACAGTCAACACCCATGGGAATTATGCAAATCTCTGGCAATTTATCAACTGACTCGGACTGCGGGATGGCTGATCTTAGATTAATTCTGCATTCCACGTTTTTCAAATTGAAACAGAATTATTTGTATAATCAAAATGGATGAATTAATTATTCACTGACCAGGAAAAGTGTACATACCTATATTTAGGTAGATATCTAAGTGTTATATTATAATAGGGATGATACACAGGTTGCAACAAATGTCGAACAATAAAAAGTTATATTAGTTTTTCTAATTAATGTGTTGGTTTTCAATAATTTCGGAATAATGATGAGTATTTCTTTTTTGTTTTAGTATACTCTTCTAACGGAAATCCGAGAGTTCATGCTACCTGAAGACCGGCCGAGATTCGACGAACTCGTCTACAGGCGAGGCGACGAACCTCCCGATCATCATTTAAAGGTAATACCTATCTAAATTAGAAATTTACTCAGAGAGTCAATATCTGATGTGACCTAGAAGCAGGTTTTAAAGTGGGACATACACCTTAATTTACTTAAAACAGCAAGGGAAGAGTTCGTTACCAAAAAATTGTAGTTGTAGCATATTTAAGCTGCGTTCATTAGGTTGACTGCTCCGAATAATCCCGTAATCAACGCTCCACCTCCACCTGGATTCACTAATTACAATTTTGTGCTTCGTTAAGAACAGAGGCAGCTGCAAGCTCATTTTTATTTAGCTTTTTCTCGATGGTGGTTTAAGAAAATAAGAAAAATAATTGCGGTTCGTGGTAGGGAACAGCTGTAATTAGAAATGAATAACTGAAGTGGCGATTTATGTAGATTATAACTACAAATAGAACCTATCATGTAGATGGTAGTCCGGTACATTTCATAGTTTATTTATAGAGGCACGTTTTGCACATTAAGGTTTTCGGTTAGGGGAGATGCGAGACGCGTTAATAATGCATGAGGGGAAGTTGCGAGATAGCTGAAGATTCCCGTTTGTTCGTAGCGCGGGGCTGAGAGACACATGCTGCCCTCGTCGACGATGCACGACTTGCACGATGCGGTAAGTGCACGTGCACTGCGCCCGCATGCTTCTGCCCACCAGTAGTTAGTGCTTTCATTTTGAACATGTCTGATTCGATGTTTCAATGTAATTCTTTGCCTTATCGATGTTAGGTGTTTTTGGGCACACGGCGAGTGTTGAAGTTAATGTTACTAAGCTTTACTACCAATGATTTTTTATATTCTAACTCGATGTTTACTACTTATATTTTATGGCCATCATTATTTAGGTAAATTAGCAGAAAGTAAAGATTTATACACTAAAACGGCATTAATCTCATCTTTCGCTGTGTGTATTTAGAGATCTAAACTTAGCGTAGGTTATAATTCCTAATGTTAAACTTCTGCGTTTGTTTCCATGTGAAAAAATCCCCTGTTATGGGGCTTTACAAGATGGTGTGACAAAAGAACGTACTTACCGTTTTGAAATCGATACTTTTAACCTCGTGTAAGTCTGTTTAAGTGAATTAAAAATACAAAAAACCTTATGAAAGTAGCACGTCTGTTTGGTTTTAATCGCACCAAATCTTATGTGAAACGTTCGTTAATAGAGCTAGCAAGTAGTTGGTAAAGGTCGGGGCGGCCGGGTGTAGTGAGGGTTTGTTCTAGGAGGGGCCGCCGCAGGCGCCGCTCGCGGCCGACCACCGCTCACCCTCTGAGGACTCCGGCTTGGGCCTGCCGCCGCACGACCACGCCTACAGGTACACACCGAGCTCTACGCATTGATGCCTATTCATTGTACATGCACGGAGATGTAACTTTAACCCTGAATGGGAGAATTGTATTTCGCCGGCACAATAGCGCCCGTTACGGAACTAACGCTATACTTACGAGTTGTGCCAGATTAATGGGCAGCTGAGCTGTCCTACCATGCAAAACAACCAAAGTTATATTGGATAACCAGTTCGAAAGTGTATCTTATTTCGTGTAAATACGGTATGGAATCGAATTTGATTGCCAATGTTAGATAAGGTTGTTATGCGTGGTAGGACAGTTCAGGAAGTTGTGCGTCATTGAAACGCCACCCGCGCACTCTAATGAGCGAGGCGCTAATCCCTTGTGACCGCCTCTTATATAGACGCTTAAACGTAAAAGTACTCTTTAGGAGCAAATGCAAAGGTTGAGACCTCGTTGAGCGTTCGCTTTCGTCCGCTCTTTTACATCTTAGAGCAGAAATAACCTGCCGTTTTTCACAGACCCTTGTGCCTCGCTCGGCGAGCCGAGCATCTCATTGGCCAGGCGCCAACACTTCCACTTTTATTTGCTATCGAAATCGATTACTTTATGGTGGCATGAACGTTCTTATTTACTGTCACCGGCGGTTTTATACCGCTGTCCTCCATCCGAGAGGGTTTTGTTTCAAATTTATTGCCCGTAAAAGCGCTACGCGATCGACTTTTAATCCCCTCTAAAGCACCATTCAGTCTTCAGTATCAATAAGAACGGTGTTGTCATTTTTACGAGTCAGTTGCATTTAATGTAGGTAATCCGAAGTGAACTCAAGTACCTACTTGCAAAAACGGATCTACATTATTACACGACTTATTAAGAGATTTGAGTCATCCAAATTTTCTAAATATAGTAGTAAATAATAAACGTACATAGGTATGACAAAAAGACTTAAAAAGTGCTCCCTACTATTAAAACAACTTTTTCCTTGGTATGTCCTTAGTAGACTTCCTTAGTACAACGATGATATAATAGCGTCGACCGTAGGTTTTTTATTTTATATTTTGTAACAAAATTACATAAATCATAGCAAAGAAACTCGAGTAGGTAATAGAGGCTGATGGTCTAAAAAAATAAATAATCGTGCTCGATCGTTACAGCATTACTACATTGCAGTGCACGGTCCCTCTGGATGTCAAAGTTTAACGTTTGTCAATTCAGTTACCACCAAAATATACGGGCGCCTTAGAAATGCTATCTAGTAAAGCTATAAAACTCGAAGTACGATTGATTATACCTTAATCTGTGCTACTCTGTTACTCGATTCTCTTTGCTCATACAAACAACCCGAAGTTCTTATTGCATCTAACCTAGCCTATGACTTAGGTATACTGTAGTTAGCGTAAATGTGTGTTGACATGTATTTGTCCTTATAGATATATTGAATGTGTAGCCGTATAGACAGTGACAGTGATGTTGTGTGGATCAGGAGCGGGCGCCCGTGGCGGCCGGCCGACGCGCCGCCGGCTGACGACGACCTGGAACCACCGCACGAGGTGATTTTGCCAGAATTACCTACCTTACACACTTCTAATCGATGTTCTATATCGACCAAATTCACTTTTCCGCGCCTAGTCTAACGCCGTCCTAGGTGTCACTCACCGAACTCATCTTTAACCATTCACACTCTTCATAGCGTCATATGCGATAAAATAAAGACTTGTAGCTCTATATACTTAGTGAAGCTTTACTTCTGTATCAAATACTTTTTAGTATAGTCTTACGTCTGTTTATTCATCACTTGAGTCTTAGTAATCTCTTTGCAAAGGCGCACTCGAAGAGCTTTTTAGATTCATATGGTGAGTTCGATCGATCACATTTTACCTCTGGGATCTTCCGCGAAGTGCGTCTCTGCATAATTTCCTTCCACTTCAAGTTTGCAACTGTCTAGCAATGATAGTATAGGAATTAACCATATTTAGCTGTGGCTGGAGTGGCACAGCAGCACTATCACCGAGTAATCGTTTTATCACTTGTAATTGTAATGCACGATCGACGACGGCTAGCAGTAGAATGTCTGTCTCAATCTGTGGCCGTTATTTCCTGAACTCAACGGTAAATCTGGCAAAATTCTTCAAATGATTAGTGGTCTGGGATAATTGGCTTATTAATTTGATTATTAAAACTGTATAACACCGGCAATAGCGGCCAGTCCTCAAAGCCTCTTCTTGATAATTAATTAGTACTTACTGGATCTTGTAATTCGATGTTATTTCGGAACTTTATGTACTTAGTAAGTATACTTTCCTATTATTATATTTTCTCGAGTCCGTCTCTCTATTCCTGATTGAAGATGTTTTTGTGTACCTATATGTGTTCTTGTTTCTGCTGCTTCATTAGTTACGCTTATTTTAGCCTGCTATATATACTGTAATACTTAGTTTGTTTTATTTGTTTGTTAGTGTGATGTGGTCAGTACGAGTAGCATTATCTATTATGAAAAAATATTATTTAACTACGAAAATAGAAAAACCGCTCTTTAATGATAAGATTGCTTACAAGAAAGGAAACATAGTTATTTGATTGTATCTTTGACACCTTTGACACACGACATTTGACCGTGAAGGGAACATTTTATTGTGTTGTTGTTGTTTTGTTGTTGTTGTTGTGTTGGTTTTTTATTGTTATATAATATTTTATAAAACAGCAGTTGAATAGGAGTCTTTATCTCCAAAGCGATCTTTTATGGACAACGACATGACAACGATAAAATAGGTCTATGACCAATAATGCATGTAATGGGAGGACATGGGGAGGACTAAACTAAAGCCGTCAGCGGGTCGCTAGTTATATATGAATCAAAGTATTTATTTACCTATTTATTTAAACTTTATTGCACAAATAAAAAGTGTACAAGAGGCGGACTTAATAACAAAGTAGTGTCGGTTACACCATTTATAACTCAAGAAAGGCTGGACTGATTTTAATGATGTTTGTTTTTTTGGATTTATCTCCGTCCCGAATAGCAGACAAACTATTAAAATATTAGAGAAATATGTAACTAATAAAATAGTTATCGGTACGAAGTTCGCCGGGTCAGCTAGTTGAAAATAAAAACGTGTAATTTATGATTTATGCTATATAAACATTGCGAAACAAATACGTATAAAACGCAGATTAATCAAATTATGACATATTAGTTCAGCTGTAAGAGGGGCGTGCGACTAGATCGCTTTTTTAGTTTATTGATTCATCGGCTCGTTGGTCTAGGGGTATGATTCTCGCTTCGGGTGCGAGAGGTCCCGGGTTCAAATCCCGGACGAGCCCGTTGTGGACACTTTTTTATATGCTAATCAGTATTTACCATGGACCATGATGTATCGAAAATATATTAATACAGTATAATCGCCTAATCGGTTGATACGGTCGGTACGGAATATTAAATGACTTCTAGGAATTTACTTTTACTTAGCAGAAAATATTTTTTTAGGCAATTTTATTTAAAAAAATATATGTTAAGTCAAAATGGCCGACAAACATTAAAGTAATTGCAAGATCACATAATAATATAACGACACCGAAATGGCATTCTGAAATACAAGATTTCCAAATTACATAGTGAAACTGGGAAAGTAGGGTAAGTACTAGTGGGTTTTTCACAGAAAATAATAAACTAAAATCATATTTTAAAAAATCCTACCTTCTGACTCTGAATGATCCCGGTTATCAGCGCGCAACAAACAACAAGAATCTGATAAAGTGGTTATCGTTAACGGCGGAATCGGAACCAGGTAGTTTTTATTTCATTGTAACCTATCTGCAGTGGAATTATTTAATCTGCGGTAATGGGCGCGTTTACAAAGTAATGGAGGTTGCGTGCGGCCGCAGCGCGTTGGATACGGTTTAGCTATTAACATCCACCCCCGCCATTTGCAGATTTTCCGCTACCGGCATACCCATACATCAGGTTAACCAGTTTACTATGATCTGGTTAATCATTTAGTTATTATGTATTAAGATGTCAAGTTATACTAAATCGTTATACTGAATCGCGCAGCACGCGCCCTTAGATGCATTGTCGCTAACTTTGCTTTTAGAGTCATTGTTATGATAATGAATGATAATAACGTGCTAATGTAATTATTGCTGAAGTAATTTGTGTTACATTATGATTATTAGGTAGGCACAATGCCCATACAATTAGGGGACACATGCGTTTAATTTAATTATTGTAGATGTATTTATTATATTATATGAAGTGGTGAATCTACATACAGCTAATTAATGATGTTCTACCTAACTTTGTTTTTTCAACTTTGTTCCATTTCTTTTTAGATTAAATAATAATGTATATAAGTAAATACAGTGTGTAAATCTAATACGGGCGAAGCTCTTAACAGTGATTAGTATAGGAGATAAGAAAAGTAATTAGATAACTTTTACTTAGAATTGCAATTAAAATTTTATCTATACAAAATAATTCGGCCCGCAATTATAATGCAGACATGACGCGTTAAACGCTCGTTGACAGTTACATTCAATGCCATGTTTACAGTACATTGCTGCTGATAAAATTCTAAAATTAATCATTGGGTCACAGTTAAGAGTAACTTAAAAAAAAACATCTTAATTAATGATTACACTAATGACTTCTATACAGGTCTGTCTGGTTTAATTTATCGCCCGTATCAGATTTACACACTGCATATGAAAAATGTGGGGTTTGGCGGTTCTATTATACTTTAATAATGATATTTAACTTAAACTTTACATAAATCATAGATGTATAAATAATAAATAGGAAACTTTTTTATCAATATATTCGTCCAAACTACAAACATTAGGCGCACGGCGCACGTATGACCGTTGCTTATTTTTGATTCGATTTATTGGCCTATGTTGGGTACCTTACCTACGTGTCGCAACATTTAGCTACTACGAGAAATATTTCAGAAATTTCAGTATGGTGAGATATTAGGCCGGGCCTAAAACGAACTATTCACGCAATTCAGTCTCCACTCCCGCCCCCGCCGCAAACTATTGCGTAGTTTACTCGTATTCCCGGGGGAAGACCCGAAATAAAACGGCAATGCAAAAATTGTACCAAGAATTTTATTCAATAGTGACGTTGATGAGGAAAGCGTTGGTAGCCTTGCGGTAAGACGTCCGACTTTCAATCCGGAGGTCTCGGGTTCAAACCCCGGCTCGTACCATTGAGTTTTGCGGAACTTGAGGCTGCGGAAGTGCAGGTGATAAGTAATTAGTTTAAACATATTTTTACGATGACAAGTCTCAAGTGTTAAGCAATCGTTTACACATTGTTTAGTTATGTACAGAATATCATTTGATATTTACCAGTCGCTTTTCGGTGAAGGAAAATATCGTAAGGAAACCGGACCTAATCCCAAAAAGGCCTAGTTCCCCCTCTGGGTTGGAAGGTCAGATGGCAGTCGGTTTCATAAAACTAGTGTCTACGCCAATTCATGGGATTAGGTTGTCAAGCGGACCCCAAGCCGGAATTAAACGCTAGGAGGAAGAAGAAGCGACGTTGATGACGAAGGTATGTGTCTAGAAGCTTGCTTTTTTTTTAAATCTTTGATGCTCTGGGGCCCGTTTTTCAAAAGCTTGTAACTTGTAATACTAGCGATTAGAAAGGGATTTCCGCTGGTTGCACGAGTTACATTGTGAAACGGGCTCCGGATCTAAAAAGGTTTAGGTATTTGATTCCAAGACTCCGTCACACTAGGCAGAGTTATTATGATAATTGCCGAACAAAATGTATGGACTCAGACCTGTAGCGTTATTGACGCGATAGATGGCGCTTGTGTGTCTGCTTGAATTACGGAAAAGCGATTTAGTGTAGACATTTTCGGTCCACAAACTAAATCTTCCATGTTCCCGATGGTTCAGATTTGCATTACCAATTTATGAAAGAATTCATTGATAATAAAATTTGGCCATGCATTCTGAACCCGATAGTACCTAGATGTCAAAGTTATAAGCTTGCAGATATTGTACCTAACCCTAAATATACATAAATATCAAAAATCTAATTATAAACATTGAGGTAGGCAAAATAACACCTAGGTATCTTCTTTTTAAGTATTCGCCCTGTTGCTTCCAAAGTCCTTTATTTAGGAATTCAGCACCGTAGTATTATAATAATGTTAATAAGAAGCGAATAAATTCTAACACTCTCTCAGCTAGCCTAATATGGTCGGGTTTTTATCGCCTGTCAGGCTGTCACTATAGCTGTCACGTTCTAACAAGTATGTAAGTGTGAAAGTGACGCATGATGCGATAGGCAACCATGGATGGCCTTCAGGTTTCACTCTTCTTTGTTCACCGACCGTTATCAATCAAATAAACGACGTCTTCAGCCGGGAAAATGCAGATAAATGGTGCAAATTACAACATACAGGTTTCAATTTTCATTTAAACTTTACCAATAAAGATTGTATTAAGTTTGTTTCGCAAGTAGCATTTTGCTGAGGCTGCTTTGTTCATGTCTAAATCGATAAAGATTTTTTTGATTAGGTTTAAGAGTAAATATATAAAACAAAAGTGTGTTTCATGGCTATCAGGATATGCCCCATATGGGTTAAGCCTGAAAAGCCAGCAAACGTACAAAAGTTCGTATGGGTTGATCCTAATTTCTAATAAAGTCAGTAGTATTGCAGAGGCAGAGCCATTCTATGACGTCATAAAGATAACACTGCCCTTTAGCCTTTCGGGAGGTTAATGAACTCTACTCGGATCCCTTGTTGCGGCAAGGATAGGTACTCGGTTTAAATGGAAGCTGTAATTGCTATCTTGTCGCGATTAAACCGAGTTTACGACCTCGCTTTTGTTATCGGGCAATTCGAGCAGGTAATTAAGTATTGTGATGTGTGAAATAGAGCCCTTTAGGATTTACTACAAGATATACTCGTAGGTTATCGAAAACGACGGTTTTTTTTTCTAATGTAAGTAAATATCTGATATCATTTCGTGCTTTCATTGAAATTGTTTCGATATGATACATACATATGACTGTCCAAAAGCTGACGGGGATTCACATGGGCGCTGATATGTCGATAATGTGTTGATATCAGCTTCGAGATTGGATATCGGATGAAACAGGCTGCATGGATGTATGAAACCTACATGTCATATGTATGTTCTGTTTCATAGCTGATATCGGGTAGGATAATATAAAACAAAAATATACGTATTGTTGATACTTTTTCAGCTGCAAAGTAAAAAAATTACACTATGCATACTATTAATTTTTACTTATTAAAATACCTAGTAGGTACCTCCTAAAATACATGACGTTTGTTCTCCTATTGCTCAAAATTATTGTAATAATATACCTAACACATCCATATTGTAAGTAGATAGTAATAGTCGTAATTACAAGTCACACAGAGGCGTCCCCCTAGGCTAGGGAGCTCGTTACGGGGCTACGCCGCGACTACCAAAACAAAGCACATAAACAAATGTAGCATCGCATTCTATAGGAAGCCGAACTAGGTCAAAAAGTTTGAGGCAAAACACAAGCAACAAAAAAGTAATCAAGCCCTGGCGAGGAATGAAGCCGAAATACCAGTTAAAAACCAGCGTAATTTATCATTCCCCATTTAATTTCGTATTATATTCTTCGCAAAGTACAGGTTTAGTCCCAACGGTGGCTTAACTTCTGTAAAATTTTCTCCACAATTAGGCCTCTTTTTATACCCCAAGCGGCTCGCTCTACCTAAAGTGGCACGCCGTGTTGACTCTTAAACGACAACTTTTCGTTTCATCCCACAAACTCATTTCCTACTTCTGTAATATTTTCTTTGTATAATATAGTACAAAAGTTTTGGTAAATTAACTAAATAGGTCCTCGGTAACAACTTAAGCGCATAAGTAAGCGAAACTCTTCTTCGCCGTATTTTATAAAACTTAGTTGAGCGCGGACTTCAAATGGGTGGACATTTTAAATTAATTTTTTCTTGAGCTTGATTTGTTACACTAAGTTATAATAATGTCTAGTTGAGGTCTGAGATTAACTAGTTTAAATAACATAAATATGAGTACTCGATCTCTATTATTTTAACAACAGAATTGTATAGAGCTTGATTGTAGACACACACGTCACACAACTATAATAGATATGTAACGCTTATTTGTGGTTAACTTGAATGTAGGTTATAGCTGGCTTACTGTCACATTCAAATCCAGAAGTCAAACAGAAGGTGCTTTCCTCAGTAGGCGAAAGATACCTATGTCCACACAGTGAAAACCTGGGGCCGTATTCTAACTTTAAAAACACATTTACATTAGTAACGATCGAACTTTAATACAACTCACGCAATACAGCTGGTGCCCATACCTACGCTTGAATATCACTACATATTTGCTTGAAAATTATTCCAATGCAACTCCAATACCTACAACTTCAATATTGGTTGTTTATTTGTTGTGTGTTGGAGCTAAATATGTTTGAGATAGATTGCGTTTTCAACCGACTTCAAGATTTCGAAGGACGAGGTTCTCAATTCGTAGGGATCTTTGCTTGTTCTTTTTGCTATTTTTTTCTATGTATGTTCACCGATTATTCGAAGACGGCTGGACCAATTTGGAAAATTATTTTTTTGTTTGAATGAGTATACTTCACAGTTCGTCTCATTGTCACCAGATCCGGATCTGATGATGGGATCCTGGAGAAATCGAGGGAACTCTTCAACTATTATAAGCACACCTATAGTGATTTCAGTTTTTTTTACAGCAACTCGGGCATTTCCACTTGGAAAAGCGGATCCTTAAGTGAAGTCGGTTCTTTTTTTGTTTAAAATTATTAAGGTATTGTTTAAGTATTTTAAAATTAAAATACATCACCTATTAGAATCGAAAAATATATGACCAAGAAACTTATTAAAAAATATTTATATAAGGTAAAATAAATTCCCACATCTTTGACCTAATTTATTACTGTAACTAGACATTTTTTTTTCCATGTCGTATAAGATTTTTCAATTCATAAAATGATGGCTTCTGAAATGTGCTCCGGGGTAAGGGTGTTACAAGTCTGTTTGGTCCTGTTTGGGCAGTCTCGCCCAGCCTGAACACAGCCTAAACATTGTTGTCCCAAGCCGTAGGGGTTGTCGCGGTAACACAGGGCGGGGTTTGCTCGAGTGTTCCACAACCCGATGTAGAGTGTAGTCAGTCCTCGACGCGAGCCTGGGGAGGCATGTCGTCGCGACGGCGCGCCCGGCGCCGTGTCGCCTTTCGCGACTATGTGCCCATGGATGTTCGCGCCATGGCCAAGGTACATACTTATGACATTCACACTTCGATATTTATCCTAAATGTCTTAAAGCTTTGTTTGAAATGAAAACAAATACATTCGATTTTTGTATACAAACACGTGCTCCGCGCAGTTCGCGCCATTTTCAACGACCCCGGGAAATTTTCAGGGATAAGTGCCGTTTGTTATATGGTGGTAATTATTACAACCCGCATATAACATCTGACATTACTTAGATACTTATACCTACTAGTTATACAATTTCACTAAAACAATAAAGGGTCGTTATCTTTTTTTGCAACAATTTTTCCCTTCATCGCTATGGGTACGGTTTGGGTTTTTTATAGAAAAAAAGTTTCCAAAGTATATTTTACCTTATTGATACAAAACTACGAGTCGATTTATCTTGGTAATATTTATGAAAAATTATAAAACACATTTATTTTAAAACAACCGTGACAGAGTGGTAGAAATTAACGCTGTCTTCGCCGTAAAAAATACCACTCTGTACCAATATTTTCTCAAAAACCACTACCTACACAGAAAAACTCGATACCGACGTGATAAGAAACATTTTAAATCCTTAAAAATAAACTATTTTAGTTTTTATTTAAAGTTTTTTTTAATGCTTCTTTTAAAACCGAAAATATCATCAAATTTTCGCTGAATAAGGAGAACGGTCCTAAATCACTTGTTAATATAAAATGATGTGAACACCTTTGCGCCATTGTGTTTTATAAATAGTTCATTTTCGCATCAGAACATAATGTTTTGCGTTGTAGGAACGTGTTTTTCCCTTTCTGCTGAAAAGTAGCGTATTATAATGCCTATATGGAAACCTTCGAAAGTTGTAGGTAAAGCTTTTACTAATGAAAAAAAATAACCCATCGTTTTCTTTTCATTTGTTATTTATTTAATACAGTTAACTAACTTTAGTAGAGTTAATAAGAAGGTGCACTTACCTAAATATTTTTAATGAATACGATAAAGAAAATACGTGTTTATGTCAGTAGCAAATAAGAAAGGTACTAATAGTACAGAAACTACTAATATTTTTACATTCCTACATCATCCATACATCCATGATTATATATTTTTAATTTGAGTCAAATTTGAAATAAATACTCGTAGATATTTAATAAAATTTTAATGTTTTAATTAATTCGCGTTGCGACCGCACTCGATGTCAGACGTCGGTAATTAGCGACAAATGTAGCCGCAGGACAAACATATATACATATATGTATCTATACAATCTACATGCATATAAAATATATAGTACGTAACACGACCATCATTGCTCCACCTCACCTCAGTAATTAACTAATTTGTGACCAGGTTATTTAATTATTTAGCGGACCTTCGTCAAATTTAGCATTGAACGACGAACGTATTCGGAAAATATTCTATCGAATCGCGGTAGCACAGAATATTCTTTTTTTATCATCGCGAAAGCTTGACGACATTTAATGTCTTAAGGCGACGACAAATTTCTTTACCTTTTTTTTTTTTTTCTTATGGACTTTAGGCGGTATTGCCTGTAGCCAATGTCAAGTATAAAAAGGCGGGAAATAAGAGCTTGTAAGATTCAATCTTTAGGTACAATGCATGGTACAATCTCTTCAATCGATAAGTATTTTGTTTAATCAAATAAGTTTTAGGCAACGTTGTTCGGTAGAAGTGGCATAAGCCTTGTTAGTTGCTATTTGTAGAGTGATAGCTCCCTACAAAAGGCTCGAGGAGGCTACAGGTTGTTCTGAACCAATCAATGGTTACACGCCTTTTAAGATTAATTCTTCATTATCCGCACACTTGTTCGTTAGATCACCGCACAATAAGCTATCTATATTACACACTGAACCACGAAAATGCACAAAAGACAAATAATTAATCCTAACGAGCTGCGACCATGATGAGCTCAACCCATAGACTCCCTTCTTTACCTTATTTTTTACCAACTTTTGCAGTTATATTTCTTCTATTTAATCATAACTGTATATTTACTCAAAATGAAAGTCATAATTTAATTTCAAGTAGGTAGGTAATATTTTATTGAATTTTGGGATTGTGAGCTATTATTTACGAAACTAATATTTTTATCCAAAAATTGTAATGGACTACTTCCATTTTTTTAAAAAAACCTATCCAACGATATCCCACACGATAGAGTTGAAGCGAAATTTTAATCTACCACTTAGTCGACGTAATTAATGCATATGCTCGTACCAAATTTCAGCTTTCTAGTGCTACCGATCACTGAGCTAAGCCGCGGTCAGACAGACGGACATGACGAAACTATAAGGGTTCCTAGTTGACTACGGAATCCTAAAAAACTAGCGCTGACTTAACAAGTTGTAGAAATGTAGACAATCGACGGCGTGTTGTTATTTGTATTTTTATTTGGTTTGGTAACTATCGAGATAGAAATAATTGGTGACTTAGATTACCTGTTTAAGTCACTTATGTAAATTCTTGTAAGTAATGCATGACTCATGTTTTAAAAATGATTAGACTTGAAACACGTAAACTGTATTGTCAGATTTAAGTTCCAACGCCTGCCAATACCAGAGCTGCAACGAGGAACGTCAAATTGTAATTTAGCTGCAGATTAACCGTTCCACGTCGTTTATGTTTCCAAGTTAAATCATTTAGTAGCTGTAATTTTGCAGTAACGTTTCATTTATTTGAATCAGACTTAATTTCAACTGCTCACATGACGAATAAATATGTACGTACAGGCAGGGACTAATAATAAGGTATGTATGTTTGTATGTCTATACTATGGTTGCTACATCCATTATATCAGTATTTAGTATCGTATCCAAAAAAAGGCGCAGGTAGTATACCTAATGGGAATTAAGAGTTGCACTCACGATCGGTGAAGTGAAAACATATATGTAGGAATAAAAATATACCTACGAAGTCACAGTAGGTACCTGACTGGAAAAATACCTACTTACCAAGTTACCGCCTATATGTCTGATTACGGTTAAATGTTATCAGTTTACAACAAATCTTGGTATGTGTTACCATTGTTATGTTAATAGAATTACAGAGTGGGTACCTATATGATATGGTTACCTACCCGAAACGAGCTGGTTTGTTGAACTTTTTATGCTAACTATAGAAAATTTGTTGAACTCTTATATTAATTATGTTCATGACATGGTGTTTATATTTAAAACGTCACATTGAAAATGATCAACTAGGCTATGGTTAATTTACACTTACCTTTGTATTGGTAATGTTCACCTGAGAGCTATAAAAGTTATTATTTATGATTTAAAAAAAATGTCAACGAATACGAGCATATTTTCAGGGCTCTTATGGCTTGCGTGACCGTTGTTTAAGTCCTAAACTAAAGTAAAAAGCTAAGTAAATTCTGAGGTCAATAGCTAATTACGCGATTAAACACGGTTTTGTAGGTATTTCAATCACGCAAACAGTAATGGGTCTATTACACTAGGCGTCTTATTGGATCGGTAATTCGGTAATGTAAGCACGCGCCCTTTTTCTCTGAGTTCATACTATGAATAACGAACCTGCCTGCTACTCAAGTTACCTAACTCACTTACTTTTGGTTTCAAAGTACGTTCTAGAAAATATTAAAGTCTTAACCTGAATAGGCTGGTCGTAAATTTTCCAAGGGGGCATTACCAACAACAATCCGGTAACTTATCACTTAGTCGGCAGACTTGGCGCGGGTGGAAACTGTGCCAACATGCAAAAATAGCGTCAAAAATCAATTGCATCGTCGGAATGGTCATCCCTCGCCAGTCTCACGGCGGGCTCCCGCTACTTCACACCAGCCGAAGACGTCAAACTAGATAAGCTGAGGGTTTCCCAAGTGTTCATCTTCTCTTAACGCATGATTACCCTTAACGTAGATAACCTAATAAAACGTGAATTTGGCGTAGCTTGTGTGAAACTGTTATACTTAGGTGTGAGCATTTTATTTATTTCGCGAGTGTTATGAATGATCGTGCGTGTCACCTATATTTCGTGCATGTGTATTTTGTGTGGTAGATAGTTATCTAATATTTTTTAATCTACAACAACATTGATCTACTTTTATGATTCTTATAGTATAATTTCAAAGTATGACAGTCAATTTGAAAGAAAAAGATTCTGACGCTCTCTAACTAATCAAATACCTACCTTGTGCAAAATTTCCCCAAACACATTTCATTTCAAGATTGACGAACTTGCTAATTTAGTACCTAGTGGTAATTAATAACTTAATAACGTAACGGCTCCATTTGAATCCCTTCGGTGTGGTTCAGCTTGCATGCCGGCACATGCCGTGGGGTACAGCCTGGCACACGTATCGTGACACAGACTAATTTAACACATCACCGGAGGTCGAGTTCCCGTTTGCGTCATACGCTTGCTACATACTAACGTGTCAGGCTGCATCTCACTTTTACCAAGGTTTTCTCTTGTCAGGTTGTTATCCTAAATATTGTTTTAAGGTAATTTGTTTTTGAACAGGAATACGAAGAAGAAGGGCGGCGGTCGCGACGGCACTCCTCACCGTGCAACTCTCGGGAAGGCAGCACCACCGCGTTGCACACACAGCATTACGATGAACAGGTCAGTTACTATCCACAGGTCAAAGTGACATTACTGGGATTTACCTACATTATACTTTCGAATCAAGCCAATGAACGCTTATTTGACTTATTTTGTGAATTGCTCCAGTGCCCAATTTTAGCAAAATCGGAATCGTTATGAAATGACATCTTTGCCCGTGAACTATAGAGTGCACCAATTATCACATATGTACAGTCGCCGTCAAATATATCGGAGCGGCCAAGGTGGTCACAAATATCTGAACAACGCCTCTATTGCCAAGGCAATAAAGTGCACGATCAGATATTTTTGAGTACCTTGACCGCTCCGATATATTTGATGGCGACTGTACCTACAACGGCGGTAACATACGTATACAACCTATTTACACACATCCGAGATCAAATACTAATTTATGCCTATGACGCCACTTAACGCATATTGCTACTTGCATGCCTGACACACGAGCCTCGCTTGTTCTTCTTCGGAGTCCTCGTGAAAGGGAAATATGAGACTTGGTTCTTCGACTCAGTCGTTTCCCGCCAAAACTCGTTTGTAACTGAATAGTTTGGCGCCCCGCCAACGCCAACCCGACACAGCCATCATCCTAGTGGCCCCTCTAGGCGTTGTATGAAATATGATTGCCTTACCAGTAGCTTGTTAAAAGGCCTTTCTACAGTGTTTTTGACAAACACGATACCAATCAGTGGAATTAGCTGCAAGGTCGACTACTCGTAGCTTGTAGAGTATTCAAATACGGCTGGCTATTGTCTAGAATTAACGTCAATTACACTTTTAATAAATAAATACGTACCTACCCAGGTAAAAAAACCATAAGGGCTTACTCTATGTGCAGTCAGTCAAAATACCGTTATTATATGAAAAATTTGTTTGTAGCATCCCTATTTCACATCTAATCAGTATAAAGTGGTGGGTTTCAATGTATCATAGAAAACTATAGCCCGTCGTCTCAAATTTATAGTCGTCGATGGTGGTAACGTAACTGCAATTTAATTTATAGTCATTGTTATAGGAGTCTAGACAAATGATAACAACACTGGCCGCGCATATATCATTTGTTGAGGTCAAGTTTTATGGCAGATGGCGGCATCTTCTGTAGATAGGTATTCGCTTAGTACTTGAAGCTATTCGCATTTTCTAGAAAACGGTTTGGTCTTCATTAATTCGACACGAATTCAGCGTCCGCCTACCATAGGAATAATTATTGCACGCTGGATATGGGTACCTAATATAGTCACACAAGTAATTTAATGATTTGTTTGTGTATGTGTTAGTGTATGCGAGTATTAGATTACGCGATTCATAAGGTACTATTTCTAAGTAAAATAGGGCGGTGTTTAAGAGTTACAGCATTTAAAAGGGAGAGGAAGAGTCTAATACCTTTTAAATTGTAACAAATTCGGTTTATATACTTTGCAAATAATTTTCGGACCAAATTAGGGTTTTAAATAAACAACACTTTATCTATTACTTCTTATATTAAATATTAATTACATATTATATTTTTAATACATTCGGAGATTCGTTTCCTTAACCTATTTTATCAGTCTAAGTAATTAAGTAAAATTATTCGTAGCCACGTTGCCAAAACATTACTGGGTATGTTATTCAGTAAGTAGGTGCCTAATCCGTTACAAAACTTACGAAGTGCAAATACCTCCGGTCAGGGTCAATATGTTAAATTATAAAAACACTCGGTGATGGTAAGACCGAAACTAGTTCTTTTACATATATGTAAGTATAGAAAAAAATGTGGTAGTTTCATTGTGGTGTGGTTAATACCTTTTGAGGTTGTCGGACAAAATAGAATCGAAAATCTGCTTAAATGGTTTATCATTTAAATCTGTTTGGAATAAGTACGTATACAATTAAGTATACACGCGAAATAAAACTATTAAAGTAATTAAGTTTCAGTGTTAAAAAACAAAACACCAAATTGTTATATTTAAAAACACCTTTTGTACAGCCTCTTAACTAGTGTTCATCTCCATCAGTAAGGGATTCTACAATCAGGGAGGCGGTCACGCGTGGAGTCGATACTCGATAACATCTAAAGCTAACATAAACCCACACTGCTCGGTCGAAGGTCATAGCTTCTCCTGAAGAGTCCGGCGCAGTTCCTCGGTGGCTTTAGTGAGGTCTTTCCTGTCGTGGTGCCGCTGCTTGCCCCCCAAGTCCCCACCGCAGTCCTCCAGGTAGTCTTTAGGGGGCTCCGCGGGGTACTTTGTCCCGAACTTTGGCCGCGGGATGCGGACGCGCTTTACATCATCCAACCAGCTTTCCATTTTGTATGCCACAAGCTGATGTAATCGTTATGCAGTGGATCCTCAATCAGGTTCGGCGAGTTAGCCAGCACCTGTAAACAAAACAGTAAACTTAAGTGTTTATGAATTGCAAATATTGCTCATATTGCGTTAAGTCAATGTAACTGGATTACAGTGTGAAATTAAAACACAAGGACAAATTTTTATTCAATTAAATATTGCCTCGTTGACTAACACTCTAGCTTAGCGAATTAATTAATTAATCGTTTTAATTCAACAAAGAGTTATGAATAGACATCAAAGAAGAGTGGTCCGTACGTGCAATGATCTTAAATCTACAGAGTTTCACAAGTATAGAAACAATCGCCTGATATATTAGATCGTATCTAATCTTATTTTAAACGATACAAAAATTAGCAACACGCGTTGCTTACGCCGGCGTCTGTTGGCAATTGTTGGCCAATGATTGCGCAAACCGTGATGGTCAGCGGACCATGTTTGAACATAAACAGCCCTCAGATCAGATGCGACTTGTATCTTACCTAGCTTAAACTTTGTGTTTAGTTGCAACTATGTTAGTGTGATTATTCCAGTAGTTAATGTCGGCGATGTAATCCATCACCAGAAAAAGGAAAGAACTTTTGTTACTTAACTACGCTTATGAGAACAAAGGCTAAAATCGATTTCGCAACTACTACGTCGTTACTACAGAATATTTCTACAAAGCCACTGCTAATGCGCGCTTTGACGAGACTTTTTACACTATTTTGATTCTGTAGGCCAGGCGAAATTCATTCTTGTGGCTTTGTTGTAAAGGATCCGACGTCTAAGACAAATTGAAAACTTTTGTCGTAACTACGTCATTACCTCGGTTTTTAAGTAGGTACTTAATAGCCGTCGTGTAGTTTTTTTTTGTAATTTCCTTATCCATTCATTCATATTTTATAATTGAGTGGAGTAATTTTATAGCACTTTTCATACCTCAGCAATTCAAAATTTGACAAACTATGTTGCTCAGTGTTGTTTCTAACGAATTTTTGGGTTGCCGTGTCGTAACTCGCCGTAACTCTAACAAAAAATCTTAAAATTGCAACTACCCACAACTACCACAAGACTCTACCTTACCAAAAATATTTAGGTACCTACAATTATTACCTACTTGATGCATTACGGAAATGTTTTAGTTTTATGGAATGGCAATTTTTCGAGCTAAACCATTTATAGCTCTTATTTAATTGTCAATTATGAATTTCGCCGTTTTTGTTAAGGAAATAAAAATCGTCACGATCAATGACAATGATTAATGGATAGTTTGCGCGCGCGCCGGCTAAGACAAAGATCTGCATGCACGATCGGCTCTCTCCGGAGAAAGTGAGGCTAAACGCGGTGGCATTATTTTATTTGACGCTTTCAATAGCCTTGTTTCACGATAAATTATTGGACTCCTTAAATTAGGATCAAAAGAGCTCGTTAGACTGCCTACATAAAAAATAAAAAAAAAAATTTAGAGATCATCCATAATTCTCGAGAATATAATTTCATTTTAAATCTATAATAATTATTTACATAACATAGTACCCACCTGCCTACCTGCCTATATATAATATTTACTTTTCTTTGTTATTGATTTCGACCTTTCGTTTATTCAAGTACTTGGCATAAATAGTAACAAGCACTTTTGACTCGTTAGTTAGGTACTTGTTACCACACACAGACCGTTTGCTACAAACTAATTTTAGAAATAAGTTCGCAGAATAGTTTTAATTTAAATTAGTGTAGTTTACTCTGTATATAATTTAATTTTGTTTGTGGAATTGTGGCAATAAATCTTTTTCATTTCATTTCATTACAATCATTAAAGGAAACAACAGTCAGCTGCACAACTGGGTGTAACGGAAATAACACAATCCTTGATACGCGAGATATTAAGTGTTGTACCGACCTTTCTTATTAATTTCATAGGACATAATAGAAGTACTTACTTATCGCAAAATTGAGTGGCGGTTAAAGCAATTGGACACAATTAACAGCTAATATCACGCGGACACCGCAGAAGGTGGATAATTTCGAAATGTAAGTAAGTCTTAGAAAGCGGGTCGCTAGAAACCAATAACTATACTTTATGGTGTTCTGGTTTAGTTAGGATAGTCGTGACTCAGAGTCGTGGGTGCGATACGGCGCCGGCGCTACGACAACCGGACAGACACCTGATTTTTCCAAGAATAAAATGTGAGTCTGTGAAAGATTTATCTTAATAAACAGCTGTTGCACTCATACTTTCTTAATGGTGTCCACCCATCAGTCGGCCTGACGATATTGGTCTGTCAGTTGTTTGAAGCTGTAAGCTGTCAAATTTTTGTTCTAACTGACATGCCGATATCGTCAGGCGGACTGATAGTCGGTGAGCCTCCTAACAACTTTCTGGAACTCATCTGTTTTAAGGATAAATGCAAGCTTGCTATTACGCCAATTCAGGTGGTATTGATTGTTTATGTTTGAATGTCTGTTTTGATATAAGAATATTTTATACGAATTTAAATACGAGTATATATTACGTAACTATTTCAATTTCAAATTTTTTTTTTCAAAGAATGTTATGAAGTTCTGCAGGACGCATTGAATTACGTAATATAAACTCCCTACTGTAATTGTTGTCACTGTGACAATATTAATTAAATATAATACAATCATTGGAAATTAAATATTAATTTGAACCTGTGGTAGTTGTTTGGTGAGAAAAAAATCAAGGGCAATATTCCTACTATTATATTAATATTGTTTACAGTTGTACCCATATTCAATATACTCTGTGGTACCCAGTACCCACAGCCTATAGGTACTTGACATATTTTTCTTGCCAATCTTTTTTCCGCACGACAGGTGATACGCTTGAGTAATTTAGAGCCGAGCAGCGTAATTTACGTTTTATTGGTTAGTTAAACATTAGTTCTTCTTCTGCTACGGCGCATTAAGAGTCCGGTAGCGTTTTATTCGATTTCGCTCAAATTTTTGATACCATTTTGCAGTAACTAACAAAACTTTTATTAGTTTGTATACATATTTTGAAATATAGTTTCTTTGTAAACTGCATTTTTAAGTGGAACACATTTTTGATTTTATATTTCAATCAATGTAGGCAGGCTGTTTCGCGATTTTTGCTTGGAGAGGTGAATAAAGTAAGGCTTTTATTGATTAAAATTATGTTAATTTAGTGTGTAAAATATATGAATACGTTGAAAATTAGTCGTTTAAAGAATAAGTGAAACAGTTTTTTTTACGTATACATTTTTTAAGCAAGAGAATGTTTAACTAGAGTAATTTTAATAATATAAAAATACCGAGGTTATGGTGACATTTTTGAAAGTGGGGAATGTGTGAAATTATTTCATGAAAATGTAGAAATAAATTTTATGCTTTAATCTGATGATATAAAACATATTGGGGGCATAAAATACATGTAATAATAGATAATCAAGCTTTCTTTGTAAGAATTGAGTTTTCAGAGATTAAATAATAATGCATATTGCATATATATACCAAAAGTATTTTATGCAATAAAAAGACTCAATTAAGTGTCTTATGAAATGCCATTAATGTGAGTTATTTCATTATTAGCAATTTAAGTTTTTAAATCGTTACCGGACTCTTAAAAATGCTGTGCTTCTGGCATGGACGATAAACAAATTAATCCATGTCAATCTAATCTACTAAGAGTTTTTACGTTAAAATGGTACTGGTGATAGAAAGTATTATTCGTAAAACGGAACTAATAAATTCTAAAAATGGAACAGCAGGTATAACGATCCCTATGTTTCAATAGAAAAGCTAGATAGTAATAAAAGTGACAAAAATACGACCATACATAGTACTACGTAATGTAGGTACAAGTACGCATTTATGTTTCGCTTGACGGGACGCGAGTCTTGCCGGAAGTATCCCGTCGATCGCGTGCGCCCGCGCCTCCTGCCTGCATGATTCTCTACAAATTTTGTTTTGATTGTCATCTTGTCTCTAATATTACTTGACCTCCAGATCCATTAAAACTATGTGAATATCACATTGTTCTATATTGGCTGGATCGAAACCAACCGCTGGGTGTATAGCTGGGACTAACAGCCATGGTGTCGCTCCTACCACATTATTCAAGTGTACTATGATAAATACACATTAAAATTTTGTTACAACTGACAAAGCGGAGAATATAAAAAACTAAGTATAATAATATAAGATCGAAATATTGGCGAATCTTAGGATTCGGAAAGTGCAACCCTTGGCTATTTTTTATCTGCTGTAAAGTTAGCTAGCAAACTTATTTATTAGAAATATTAGAATGACGGAGCAGTAGTAATAGCGGAGCAAAAATAATATTTTAGTGTATTTTCTGAGTCTTGCTAAGTATACCTACTTTAGTTTAACGCGTTTCCATTTGACCGTGAAGGATGAATTAATTGAGATATAAATATGCACGAAATTATAAAAAAAAGTCATTAGTTAGATGTCTACTCGTCTTAAATTGGATTAAGAATATTAGAACCGCATACTAATTTTACCTTGGCGTGTCTTCGCTAATCAAGCGAAAGAGTTTCAAAGTCGTAAACATCTATTGATTAAAAAAACGATTGGGGAATCATTTTATTAACCTAAATGAGCGTCGTGAGACAACTTTTCCTGCATAGCCAAACACATTACAGATGTATCTTGCACTCATTTCTACTATTTATACCTAAGGTCTCAATGCTCTATGTCTGTTAAAGGAAAAAGTTTTAATAAAGTAGCAATGTGTATGTATTGTGCCCGCCACGCACTTCAGATTGCTTTTGTACGTGACACCATATACTACGCTCAATTGAATCTCGCAACTCACATGTCTTACTTTCTCTCTAACGCATTATCTGAGATCTACTTTATACAATTACAAACTTTATCCTTGGCGGACACTTAGTTAAAGTAGTCGTGTAGGTTTGCTTCACAATTTGAATCTCCTATCACTTTTTTTGGGTGTTGTCTTATATGTATGTAGGTGGCCTCAAGAAACGGAATGAAAAAAATTTGTTAAGTAGATATCTACGAAAACCGCTACTATATCGGAATACCTAAGCCTTTTGCAGATAAACGGGAATTTATTTAGGAATTTAGGGAGCGAGGTTGTTTGCTTGTTAGTTTGTAGGTACTAACGAAATGTGACAAGTATAGGAAGGCGTGTTTAACAAGGGATATCCGTACAGATGTGCCCGCCGGATTTGTCCGACGGATATGCCCGGCGGACAGATCCGACCTTGTATGGCGCGAATTGGACACGGATTTGTCTGCGAACACATCTGAATACCGCCATACACTGACGGTCCTGTCCGCCGGACAAATCCCTATCCCTAGCTTTTGTCCTGAATACCTAATGCCAGTTTGATTTTAGTATCGAGGCGGTGCCACTGGAACTAATAACTTAATGGAGTGATATTAATAAAATAAACGTACTCCTTGTCTCGAATATCTCGGAGTTCATTAGCTTCACGTAGTTCTTATTTTATCATGTCCATATTCCAACTTTCGCAAGCTTTCAAAAAATACGGTAAAAATACTGCTCCAGATCTTTTATACTATTTGGTATTAGCTTTTTACGAGACGTGAAACGATTAATGATAATGGAAGTGAGTCACGTCGGTTACCGGTGCAACAACAATGCGACTGTTCCTCCAGTGCGCACCCGAGGCCCAGTGGCGCAGGCGCAGGCTGATGATAACACTTCTTTGTTCATGTTCCTTGATCGGTTTACACGTGACACTTACGTCATGTATCGCTATTGTTCTTATTCAATAAATAACAGTCATAAAATGAGAAGCTAAACTAAATAATAAATATTATCAAATGAAGAAATCACTTATTTATTAATCGAACGAGCGGAGCGTAAGCGAGGATCGTTCTTACAAACAACAACTGTCACCTGGCTACTGGGACGTCTCGGCATTTGGATGGCTTTTTGATTTAGATAGTTTGTCCGACGATAACTTTAGTAACGATTTTCCGATCTTTATGAAATTTGTTGGGGTTGTAGCAGAGACCAACAAAATTTGCGAGTTCGTATATGAGCTGGATTGAGACGGGGGTTCTAAAATTAAAAGGCCTAAAAAGGTTTTGTAAAGGGGTCCTGTTACATTGGTCATCTTATTTGCTACTTTTACGAGCAAGTATGGTTAAGTTTGGTATCAAACGAAAGGTATTGATTAACACTCTCGTCAAATCCTTATTAACTGCTTACTGTTTCATAACAATTAGCAACATTAAATTGATTTCAAAAATATTTTCAATTATATTTTGATTTTGGTGTAAATATTTTGACAATTGACTTTTTTAAATTTATTAGAGCTTTGGCTGCTAGGGCCATCAGCATACTGACATTAACACATTAGCACAGAGTAAATAATAGTATAATACAGAGAGACCTCTGTAATGTCACGTAACGTCACGAATCATGTTGTCCCTTATTAACGCATGACAAGTTCTCTTTCGCACTTATGCAAACGTATCGGATACGTCGTGTCAAACTCAAATTTTTTGACAGAATTACTTTGAGTTGTACCCCCCTGACATTAGTTAGAGAGAGTTACCATAGACGCATAATGATGGTGACCGAAACCTATATAGGTGGTCCACAGATGAGAACAACATGTCAAAGCAACTGAGTGAGAGGCATGTGAGAGGTGGATTTAAATTTAGATTTTAGATGAGACAAAAACTGTCAAATCTGAAGCGATTTCGTCGCGGTAAAATTTTGCGCATCAACCGCACAATTTAATATGGACGTTTAGTTTCACCGTGATGGTTAGTTGCGAAAAAAATACCCGATACCTATTTTAGGTATTTGTAGTAATTCTACTATTGCACATTTATGGCGAAACACAAGATTCGCGAGTTCACAGTTCGGGCGAACTACTAGTTAACTAGATATTGACTAGGCATAACCGCTTAATTACCAGATATTGGTTTGAGGATATCGGTTTTCAAATTGACCTAGGTTCGGAGCGAGAATGTGACTGGGGGACATAATTACTTTAAAAGTAATTAAATAAGAACGACAATGTGAAATGATTAACCCATGTTTTCATTGATCTCGTAATAGGATAGACCCTTAGTATAATCGTTTCACTAACGTAACGATTGCGTTTGCATTAATAGGTCTTAATTTGTATGGAATTTTTAACACAGCACACCGAGCTGAACGTATCGAAAGCTAAACCACCGAGCACCGCTGAGTATCTATATTAGAAGTATCTCTACTCGGTGATGTGCTTAGTAAAGTAGACACAGGATACCTGTCGACCGGCTTGAACTAAATAAGAAATTAAAGAAAACTGGTTCAATTTATTCCCAGGAACTAAAAAGCGAACAGGACAGGAAGACGTAATTTACATACTCGTATCGCCTGGCTCAATATTTCCTGTAATTGCCAGCTTCCCGTCTCGTTACGATACTTTCGTACGTACACTAGAGATTAAACACGGTAAAGGGAAAAGAAAATAGAACAGCACTATCAGTTTCTTAAGATTGATATGAGATTTAATCGTTAACCTTTCCTGCTAGAAACTAAGTATGATTATAACCACATATGTTAACTTTCGTGTCTATAAGTAGGTTCTAACATGACCAGTGTTTTTTATGTAGTTTATGACGGTACAAATAATAATTGATTGACCTAATCTATACCAAAGTAGGACACTCATGATTGAAATCGGTGATTTGATTATAAATTCTCATGATTAAATCATAACACAAAACAATCAAGTAAATTTGCCAAGAGTAAATCATTAACGCTGCGCGCTGATTGAAACTAAAGTAACGCTAATCAACTAACGCCAATCATGATTTGTTTAATATGATTGACAAAAATATGATTGGCATATTTTTAAAGACGTTTTATATTATTACAAAAATGAAGTGTTTGTTTGAAGATATGTAGAAAATGTATATACTCGTACTTATCTAGGTTCCGTCAGGGAAAAAAATGATGGTGCTAGTTGCTACGCAAAATCTAATCATAATCAAAACATGATTAAATCAACTAAATTGTTAGTTTAACTAAGCATCTGTCTTACTAATGAAATCGCTTCAGCTAATCGTGATTGAAACTAAAAATCGACATGATTTATATACTCATGTAGGTGCTCAATCAGATTGGAAAGCTCATGATTAAGAGTAACGTTCTCATTTTTAACTTTAGTTTCAATCACACTAACTTTTGCCCAACTCTGATCTGCACTGTGTCGAACGCTGTGACATAAGAGATCTTTAATTATAACTCTATGGTAAGCACCACCAAAAACGCTTGACTTCGTGATACATACTATCCAAAAGGCTACTCAGACAAGGTATTGCCAACTAAACATAGGAGACACCAAGTGCACAGTTATGAATATGCAAAATATATTATGTTCTAGGATGCAGGTGGGTGACGGCGGTGAATGGCCGTAGTGTTTGGCTAGCGGGACCGCGCGACGTCATGTGCGTCTCTACTCCCACGCGCCGCTAATTGCCAGCTTTGTTTGCCACAAAACCTGTCTTATGGCGCCTCTACATGATGGGCCATCATAGGGACGCAGCTATGCGTTAGAGGGAGCTAACGATATTGCCATCTCGTTCCGTCGTATAGCTGCGTCCCTATGATGGCCCATCATGTAGAGCCGGCCTTAGTCCGAATGTACCACTCAATGGGCATTTATAACGTTTACTTTCAGATGCACGTATCGATTCCTTATCTCTTACCGTCATCGCATCGAACATAGCACTATCACTTTATGCACCTGATGATATCTCTTGTCCTAAGTAAGTTCGTATAGATGCATCTACTATATACTTATTTGAGACAGTTACTTGGTACTCTCCACATATGATTATCGGTTTCCTTATCAGTATCTTCAAATCGAACAAAGTAACTGAAAACTGCACGTATCCCTCTCAAAATTATCTAAGCCGCTGCTCACATTGCGCCATATGATCACAGTTTGGAATTTGAAGCCGTGGTCCAATCGTAAAATTTTACTAGACTACGCTAAGTAGGTATGGCCTTAGCATAGATTTCAAGATTGCCACTTTGATAATAAACTGTTCGGCCTATTGTGAAATGTTTTTTTCTATTTACTTTCGAGCGGTTCTGCTTTTTTATGCAATACATTTACCTCAATTCACCGTTTGAAACCAAAATCTAGTGTTCCGGGTAAGCGAGATCATTAAAAGGTCCCGATGTAATCTCTTAGCTGGTCGTGCGCCGGGCCGACCCGCGGGTCAGCACTAATCTCGGCACTACACCGCTTTTGCGGACCTTTGAGGTAATAAGTTAACCGCTCCAGTCGTTCTGTCTTATCATTGAAGGCACTTAATAAAGGTCCTCAAACCGTACACGTTTCAATCTTTAGGACTGCAATAAATGATGTACGTAACAGTAACAGTTACTCCGCAATCGGAACAAATTCATAATTACATTTCAACTCCTACAGATTCGTAATAGATGCTAAATTATGACTGGGAAAATGGTTATTTTAAGGGCGGAGAGGCTATCGGCCCATCGAGGCGGCGTCCCACACAAACTGTATAAGGAAGGTGTACTGTAACATTAACCCCGATGCGAGCCACGTCTCCGGATCGTGATCTCGTGCGCCGCAGCTTCGCGAGCAGATAGATACCGATCTAGCCATCAGTCGGTGCCTGTAGGCCACGTAACGTTACGATAACACTTCCTAATCTGAAATGCCACACTCGATACAAGAACAATCGGCGCAATCAGATAAATAAAAATGAAAAACGACACGCAAAGTTTACCGCGTCCGTGCATAACGCACTTTAACCTAAATTGTTCACGGGTCTTCGACAATTAATTCCTATTAGAGTCATAGAAAGCGTGTCATGGTAGTTGGCAAGCTGTGAAGTAGGTGGTGAGGTAAAAAAGTGCATAATTTACGACAATACAATAGACATGGCATGGGTCGAAGGCCGGATCTGTGCTGACAACGGCGTCCTTGTTGTATCCGACGCCGGGGCGACGTGCAGGTCCGCGCGGAATTATAAGTACCTACCTACCTACTTATGGTCAACTGCGTACCGGTCATTAATGCAAAGGTTTTCTAAACGTTAGAATAAATAAATAAAATGTTGGTTGGAAAAGCATATCTACCCAGAAAAAACCGGCCAAATGCAAGTCGGACTCGCGCACGAAGGGTTCTGTTCCGTACTATTATCTTTAATAATAATTTTAAACAAAAAAAGAACCGACTTCACTTGGGATCCGCTATTCCAAGAGGAAGTGGCCGAGTTGCTGTAAAAAATTGTGAAATCACTATAGGTGTGCCTATAATAGTTGAAGAGTTCCCTCCATTTCTCCAGGATCCCATCATCAGACCCCGACTTGAAAAAAAATAAAAATCATTTATTTCAAGCTTTCGCTCATATCAAAATTACATTTAAAATTAATTGGACACAAACATAATAATACAAAAACTAAGAAAAAAGTCAAATAAAGAAAATACTAATCCAATAAATATAAATTACATTACGGAACAATAAAAATAAAAATAAAAACAAAACAGCCATTAATTATTAAATAAGAATATAAAAATAAAATTAATACAATCATCATCATCATCATCAACCATTATCATGTTATACCCGTTTTAATTTTTTTTTAAATCAGTTCACGATTCACGGAGATATCGAGTAACATACATACAAAAAAATAATAATGATAAAAAAAACAGTCGAATTGAGAACCTCCTTCTTTTTTGAAGTCGGTTAAAAACGGCAAAACAATCATGTCGGTTGTATGGGACCCCCTTAAATGTTTATTTTATTAGTATTTATTGAATAGCGGCAACAGGAATACATCATCTGTGAAAACTAACTATCACGGTTCATGAGATACAGCCTGGTGACACACAGATGGACAGCGGAGTCTTAGTAATAGGGTCCCGTTTATACCCTTCGGGTACGGAACCCTAAAACAATACACATAGGTACATATTTAGGTAGGAAAAAAGGCGATTTTACTTCTGTTTACCTAGTGAAGTAAGTATCATTGTGTCGAAAAGGTAAAATTAAAACTATTAGCAAATGCAAGCAAGAGATCAGTATAAATCAGTGTAATAACGAGACATAATAATGTGTGTCGCCCTCTCATCTCATACATAGGCTGTTATTACAAAATTCACACCGAGACCGACAATTGAGTCGTTCTCATTTTTACCGGCAGTTATTTTCCCTTTATCTTGATAGGTACCCGGTTTTGTTTTTTTATTTTATAGAAAACACATGTTAAAGTTCCTACCTAATTATGAAATACAAAACAATCTATATCTCATATCTATACATGTTTGAAATAAACCACAATTCACAAAATTAACACCCTAAAGGAGTGGTAAAACTTTACACTGTCCCCGCTATAAAGACTCGCACTAAGTATTTATTAAAAAACACGGTACTTATTATAAAAATATTCGTTATCCTCTTTAAAAGATACAACAAGTCTTCTTAAAAAAACCTTTTTTTTAACTATGATCATCCATATATAATTTTAATGATGCTTGATAAACCGAAATTTCGTCCCACTCTCGATGAAAAAGGAGAAGAACCAATTTTCGTTAATTTCAGCACATCGGTTGGCATGGCTTAATCCTTACTAGATTTCTATTTTCCAAAATAGACCATTTCATATCATTTTATTAGGCACTTGGGTACCTAAACTGGTAATTAAACTAATTAAAACAACGGTACTTAATAGGTAGGCAGATTTGTAGGAACATATCATTCAACGAACGGCATTTTTATATACGTTCCTTCCTACAATATTCTCTGTAGTTTTGTTGGGCACGTACCTACATATTTATTGTTGTAAAAAGGATTTCCATTAGTATTACTTAGGTATCTATTCTATTATAGTTTACCTACTACTTCTGTTACGGCGCTTTCTACAATAAACGCAGTATAATTACGGAAGTTTTTTGCACGTTTATTAGATTTCCCGTCATCTCCATTGTAGTAAGAGTACCAGCGACGTAACCAATTCGTCCACCTACGGCTGTAGCATAACCCTACATATGCTATGCGATAGGTACATTAATCTAATAGTGGCTGCACGCGAGCCGGTTAAAAGTAACAAGTAAGTAATCAAGTCGTAGTGCAGGTGTCACATGCACGTTGGAAAGAAGGATACCTACTGTCCGTGGCCCAAAAAGAACCGGCTGACAGAGAACTTGGTCAGATAAATGTGATCCGATTAATACTTGAAGCAAATAAATTGTTTTATTTTACATGTATTTACGAAGTAGGTAATTAGGGAGATAAATACCTTGGGAAGATCTATGAAAGAAAGAAAATAATGAAGACTTATTTCATTTGAATTTAGTTTAAACAAATTACACAGCTGCACATACAGGTACATATTACCTGCAGAAAAACGTAAGCTGCAATTGTGTACGATAGATTCGATATTAAATTATAATGCAATAACATAAAGGAAGACACACTATCAACCGCTAAAATCCAGGAAATGGTGTAAACGTTATTGATGATTCCCCACATGTTTAACACACACAACGAACGAAAACAAAAGGTGGCCCCAAAGGTAGGTATTGTTCGCCAGCGACCCTGTTGGCTAAACGCGCCAGGTGATTTTAAAACCGCAGTAGAAACATTGACCTCAATTAAAGATTTAACTCACCTGTCACGCTTATCCTGTTTGCGAGAATCACACTGCCTTCTATTTGTAAACAAGCTGCAAAACAAGTAGGCGAGCGACACGCGTGAGTCGGTCGACGATGCGAGCAAGACTGGCCGCAGTGGTGTGGTTCAAGCGCGGCGCAGGCGGCTGGGTCCAAGTGCGAATGGAGTGCAGTCCGCTAGCGCGGCCCGGGTCCAGCTGCGGAGCGACGGCCGGCAGTATGCGAACTTGCCGGACCACCCGCGTGCTAAGGGATCATACAGAACAATTTTCTGAAACAATATAGGTAGCGCTGTTTCTAAAACATTTGTAAATATATACATATGTATTGTATAATTTTGAATTGCTGAGACTACTGACCATACGTGCTTGCATGGCAACTCTACTATACTATGCTATAGGTCGATTTTATGATATGAGGGATAAGTTTAAGTGCAAAACAAACTAGTATTGTTTGTCCGGCGGCCTAAGGACAAACATTACCTATACGAAAGAATCAATCATGTGTCCTTAACACTGACTTTTTATATTCTACCCCAATATGGTCTATCAGGACGATTAAGCTTTGTGCAACGGTAAGCTTGTTCTTGCTTCTATCATCGATGTACTTAAAACAGCTATAATTATAAAGTATAACAACGAGACTCAAAAACAACAAACCTTACTTAGCATTCATCAGATTGGGGTACAATTATCAAATAAATTTCAAGTAAATTGCTTAAAAGCTCACTCCTCACCGTTAGTTCCCACGAGGCCGGCCTCTCTCCCAAACTGGATAATCCGGAAACGGTCACATAAAAAACATAACACTGGCCACCTGTATTCGTCAGCATCAAAACTTAACAGTGTTTTTCCCATGGCTGCCCGCGGCGCCGGCGCAAGAACAACAATAATGCTTCTGTAATATATGTTGCTCTTATATGGGGAAGCTTCTTTATTGATCGAGATACTGGGTCCACAATTTTTATATATTATTTCCAGTAAACAAAATATTGTTAGCTTCTAGTATAACATACATTATTAGCTATAACAGAAATATGAAATAATGTGGGATTATTATATTGCGAACCTTGATAACTATATTTGTAAAAGGACACTTTCGATTATTGGACTTGAATTGTTACGTAAAATGATTTACTCTAAAAGGATTAAAGTAAAGAGTTGTGAGAAAGTGAAAATAATCGCGTGCAATGCAACGCAGTTGTTTTTGTTCTTGTTTGGACACAATCAACATTGTCGTAAATTAGTTGGGAAACTCTCAAGTTGGATAACATGGTGTAACATGGCCCAATGCAGAGGTACAATATTCAAATAGGCAATTATTTAAAAAAAATGCTTGCGTGATTGAGGGTAGGTTATTAGGAAATGCTCTCCTCAAAATAACTCCTCGTAATGTATTGTACCAACCCAAGTATTGAGTTCTTTAATTAGGGAAAACGCGATACCTAATCATTAACTAAAGCGAAAGCTTGTAATTGAATCAAGAACTCTTTAGAAAGATTACTGAAGCGGACTGAGCTTGTGGTTGGTAAAAGTGAAATCAATGCTGGCTTTGTCCCCTGCTATCGGCAATACACGGTGCTCGTGAGCATTGCGAGAGATTTTAATCGCGAATTCCTGATGTCATAAGGACTAATCAAATGTTATATGAATTTAGGTCAATTTCGCCAAAAAAAAATTTTTGTTTATTTTTTCGATTTTTTGAATGCTTTTGGACATCAAAAATAATGTTATTGGTAAAACCATCGACTAAAATAAATTGCTACATTTTTATTCGTAAAAATTGGTTTACGCAAAGTATTCAAGTAAGTATGCAATAAGGATGTCTAGACTAGACCCCATAAAGAGTGAAATCGCCATAATAAAGCGGTTTGCACTGAGCTGAGTCACAATAATAATAAAAAAATTGTTTAATTGACAGTAACTCTGAAACTTAATAGGTAAAATCCAGAAAAGTTTATATTTTAGACTTTTGAATTTCCAATTATGACAAGGAGTACCTCCACTGTTAAAACTTTTGCAATCCTCACGAGCACCGTGTATATTGTGGTGGTTTCACTATCATCAATATCATCATTCAGATAACTGACAACTTGGCCATTTGTTAAAGTATTTGTCACATACAGACAGGCACTTACTAACTTCCATGTAGGTAGGCAACTTGGCATCATCGATCGTTTTAGGGTTCCGTAGTCAACTAACGAAAGAACTTTTGGACGGTGGGTCAAATCATGAAAATCAAGGCTTAACAAGTTAACAAGTAGGTAAGTACTTTCAATGAAAACCGTATTTGAATTATCTGAAAAAAAATATTTTACTAAGTTATATCAGAGACTATACATATAACAGAACCACCACAGCCACAGTTTAAGAACTTTTTGAGGTTCCAAGTCTGAAGCTTCATCTGGACGAGAGCAACCTAAAGATACCGTTACTACGAAACTCTACTCATTACTAGATGGAGTAGCAGCGCAGGTGATATTTCCTCTTACATTTTGGGTATCTTTAGGTTGCTTTGGGTTAGTTGGAGCCTCAAAAAGTTCTTAGACTGTGGCCGTCTATTATTTGTATAGTCTCTGGTGGTATACGTCTCGACTCAAAGTTAAACTGGACACAGGAGCTAGATTTTATTGAAAATGCAGTTAGTTCAGCATGCTACGCCCTCAGATCTCTTAGAGATGAAATTGACACAGATCATCTTAAAATGGTATATTATGCGCTAATTGAGTCTAGGTTAAGATACAGTATTATGTTATGGGGAAATAGCTTTCAATACAATATCAATAGAGCTTTAATTGTTCAAAAAAGGGCGGTTAGAATCATGTTCTCAATCCCACAATGGACTCCTTGCAGACAATATTTCCAAAAACTCGGAATCCTTACTGTTCCTAGTCTATATGTACTCGTGTTACTTACTGATCTCATAAAACATAATTCTAGATTTGAAACAGATGAGGAACACGAGTTACGTCAAGCCTCACGCACTAAAAACAGAAAAGTCAATTTCCGTCCATCCTCAAAAGTAGAGGAGCACTGTGCCCGATATCAAGCTGTTAATTTGTTTAACAAGCTACCACTGGAATTAAAAACCATTTCCAAATTTAGTGTCTTTAAACAAAAATTGAAGCAGTTTTTGTTGAGAGGGTGTTTTTATACTGTGGATGAGGTGTTTAATTTTGTTTAGTCTGTAATTATAGTTCCTTGTTATTATATTTAGTCGTTAAGTGTTACTTGTTTTTGTTTACTTAGTTCTTAATTAGCTGCAATTGTATATTTCACTGAGTAAATTGTACATAGGTATGTAAGTATTTTTAAGTATCTGAATCTGTTACTTTCCAAAAACTTTTCAAACACAATCTTGTATTGTTTATGAATAAAATACTATGACTATGACTATGACTTATATTTAGGACGTACAGTCAGCATCAAATATATTGTAACACCCAAAGTGATTAAATAGTTCGTCACACCATATATTTTGTATGGTGTGACGAACTATTTGGCTACTCTAGCTGATGCGATATATGTGATGCTGGCTGTACATACAAGTGACGTAAAATATTATAAAGACACCCTCGTTTAAAAGCGTGTGTATGGTACTGTGTTACGGAGCGACGACTATGAAATGCATGGCCCGATATGCTCTTGGCTGGTTTTTTTTAAGTTCGTATAAAATTATAAGTATAATCGCGACTATAATCAAATAATCGCAATCTGATAATTTGTGGTCGGTTATTCTTTTGATTTATAATGTAACGGTAAGACTTGGGTTCGTAGATAGCGCGTTATTAACTTACTATTACGTAGATACTTATCTTCTAATAAAAATTAAACAAAAGAACGATGCCGTTTGATTTTAAAGAAACAGTTAAATCTATCCTAATAACGTGACTAAACAAGATTATTATATATTATAAATTTTTATGTGCAGTGATTTATTTTTACTATCTACGTAATATTGCTATGAAAGTAAAATTCCAAACGTTGCATTTTTCTCTTTTTATGTTAAGGTATACATATTAACAGCTACTTAATGCATTCAACCTCGGCATCTTCATTATTATATATCTAGTTTACGTAGTATATAATAGCAACGAAAGTGCCGTAAGCGTCACGTCCCAAAAACTTTTGACACCGTCATCTTTGCAAAGACTCCGGTTGTAACGGAACCATATATGGAACGTATGTTACGTATGATTATCGAGACTCGGTCAGAGCGTGCATTTCAACAAAGGGTTAATCAAGCCGTAAAAATTTACTAAATCTCAGTCTATTGTCTGAGTCTATTGTGCCATTTTATATGTAATATATAGCAGAGAATATTTTCCTTACAAAAAGAGCTCAGTTTTTTCGCCGAGAAGACAGATAATGGCGCTTACACACTTCACCGCAGTTGTCAAAATAAATATTTTTGAGCTGCTGTTGCCATGGCGTAGAAAAACAAGAGATAACAAGCCGTAAATCTACAAAATACGGCAAAGGCATACCCATAGGTAGGCACCGCAAATGTGACGGTGTTTGTGATGGTGTTGGAAATCTGTCAAGCGGCAGTGAAAGATTTTGAAGAGCTGGTCGAAAAAATTCCACCAAATCAGACGATACCAACTGTGTATGTCCGGAATTCCTTTGCGTCTGCAATGAGCCGAAGCTTGGAGCCACTATAAACGGCAAGGCGTCGTATATCGCGTAGTCGGGAGCGGGCGCGTGTCGGACGACATCCAGCGATTTTATCGTGTTATTTACAGAACACGCTAACGAGACTCGTCGACTTCTTCACGAACAAGATACACTATCTGGCTAGGGGAGATATTCTGAGAAATAATCTTGTTGACGGTTGAGACTTTGATAAGCTAGCTCACGCGCGTTTGTTTTGTGTTGGTGTCTAATTGCACATTGTTAGATGCAGATATGTTACCTATCCTACATGTTACACTCCTATGGAAATAATCTCAGAGGTTGGTCTAGTCTACTGAGACTAGACCTACTACTGGTACTAGTTACAAAACAATGAACTTTTCTTGCATAACCGCGAAGAAAAACACTGAAATTTTCAACAAAGGTTGTTTAGACAGACGGTTAGCAAAATTGGTGGAAAGTTGAGGCGACATAACAAACAATGGAGACACAATAGGACAAAATTGTTGCATGACTCGAAAGTTAGCAACTAGGTTCACGCCTGCTGGCCTTGTGTCAAGGGGCATTCATGAATTTATTACTGTTTTATACAGAATAGAAAATAAATATAATTTTGTTTCTTTTATTTTCATGCATGCTGTATGAAACATAGGATCAGGTATGTACCCATATATAATGTTTCTTAACTGCATTTTGTTTCATATTATTAATAGTAATTTTAACCTTTATGAACGGCGTGTAGGACCTTTATGTGGGGGTTAGTAAACTTCATAGAGAGAGCTTTGCAATTAAGTCGAATATGCCGTTACTTATTTTCGTAAAAATACGTAGCTGGCTAGATAATTACGTAGTTGTCGCTACATGTTAATTATTTCTATTAAATTTATACCGTCGCATATACCTAAGCAATTACTTATAGTTCTATGAAAGAAGTGAAAATAGTTCGGAGTTTTCATTGTATGTAGTTAGCACTTTTCTTTAATATAATCAAGTCTTTTGATGTAGGTCTCGATGCATAGCATTCAGCTAGATTATTATATCTATTATAGAGCTTGTAAGTACCTAACAACCCTAACCTTATAACATACCATGACACGTGAGCAATTGCGATTGTGGGTGGGGCGTAGCGTAGGGCACCGCGACGCGCGAGCGCGGCAGCCGGGCGCGGGCGCGGACGCGGGCGCGGTCGCGGGCGCGTGGCAGCAGAGGAAGGTCCTGAGCGAGTGTGATGTTTCAGTGCGGCTATCTCGAGGGGCTGCGCTCATCACTCGGTGGCTGGACGCAGAAAGTTAAATCATGGTACTGGGGACGCCCACTAGTAAGTGTCCCGGCCTCTTCCAGCCGGAACGATCAGCGAGATGTCCTTAGCACATTGACAATTATTATTAACATTTGCACGATATTTTACAAAAAACTTTTCTATTCTTTAATTTACAGTTATCGCTTTATAAAATCGGAAAAATTGCTTGATGTTTAGAGAATAATTTTATTGTATGTTTTCACATTATATTATCGCTGCACTTCATTTCGGTGTTGACATATATATTATTTGACTCATTAAAGTTAATTTCGAGGTAGCATTGCACTTTTAATAAACTTTTTGTTTATTAAGATTATTTTATTAGCTTGTAGTTGGAGAACTATAATTATTTTATATCGGATGGCGCGCTGCTGCCGTGCTGCATGACATCCAGTAGTTGGTACTCGGCGACAACATCCAAGAGAGACATCAACACCCGCGCGCGCGCGTCGCGTACACACAACTTTTGTATAGCGTTGTGCACACGTACATAGATTCTGTTTTATTTTGCCTCAGTGACATTATACGTATCGTTTATTTAGCTCGTGGTGTTGAAAAAGATCTTGGGACATTTATTTTTATAGACTATTAAACCGTATTTGAAATTATAGCGATATTTTGTTGCATTTCGTTTAACTGATTTTGTAGGTTTATTTGAAACACCTAATTAGATAGGTAGTCCGGATAAATATTGCTGTAAGTCTTCATAAAACATTGTACACCTGTGAAATATAACTCTTTGAACCACGCCACCGAGTGATCGAAACGCATGATTCCGAGCCTCCAGCACACATCTCACTTACAGCTTCTCGATACATTCGACGTGGATTAATCACTTTACATTACTGTAACTGAGGGGCACAAGGTTGTAAGTAACATTCACACCGATATTGTACTGTAGAGCGTAGAGCCCTCGTAGCGGTCGCTATATTAGTTACAGCCCTCTGCCACCCAGCTACGTCCTCTATTTCTTAAAGCACTTGTACTTAGAGGCTGAAAATTAATTAGCTGTTTAGTATTGTAGCGGTAAAACTATAGCGTGGATGTGGTGATAATAGTATCTACATAAATAGGACAAACCTTCATTAACATATTTGTAAAAATCATAGTTTGATTGTGTACATAATTCATACTTTTCACGTACTTACTTATTTTTGCTGCAGTTGAACTTTGAATACCGAATGCTTAGGCTGCTTTTCTACCAGATATGTGCGCCGTGAAAGCTAAATAGTAAATATGGAAAAATATTGCGTAAGCTACTTTGGACCAGTTTCTCAATTAAGCAAAGTTATGTCAACAAAACAATACTAATTATTGGATAGGTATAGCTAACTAGCAGTTAAACACATAACTGGTGAAATGGCGGCCTTGCGTTATCAGACGTGGTTTTTAAAACGGTCTGTATTACAGGAGTTGGCGCACAAGTTATCTCGAAGTTTCGACATGAAGGAAGACGGGGGAGCGCTGGCGGAGGATCGAGGCGGGATCCGGCGGCACCAGTCGATGCAGCGGCTGCAGCACGAGGCGGGCGACGAGGCGCGCGCGGCGCGCGTTGTGCCCGACCACCACGGCAACCTGCACGTCACCGTCAAGAAGACCAAGCCGATTCTCGGCATCGCCATCGAGGGCGGCGCCAACACTAAGCATCCGCTGCCTAGGATCATAAATATACACGTAAGACAACTTTATGATACTGGCATGGTCATAATCATTAATCATACATCGTAAACTGCGAGCAAAATTCATTGAAGTACGAGTACTAGGGTTGTTACTGGTTGTCATACCCACGTCATTTCAATGGATTTCGCTAGTAGTTTACGATGTATGGTCATAATTGTGACACCAAAAAGTATACCATCGTTGTTGTTAAATTAAACGGATTTGTTTTGCGTTTTTACACGACTGCCCAAAAAAAGGAGTGTATTGTTAATCACATTAAAGCGGTTTGAAAATTTCTCTTGATAGCTTCTTTTGACCTGAGTTGTAATTAAGATTTCTATAATATTGCTACACCGCAGAATGACATCACAGATCACAGCATTATCGGCAATCTGATGAGTTTCGCCGTTTTAAAGTAAATCAAAACATAGTTTCATGGCCATGCCGCGAACAGGTGATGAATTACGAAATGTCATTGAGACGTAACATAATACTATAGTGGTACCTATATCAAATCATATGCCTGAGTTTTGCCTCGGCAGTAATGTACACCACCTTTTTAATGTAAATATACATAACTGCGTTACATTAAAACAGTTCGAGGCCTTACACCTCTCACTTATCGGGTCGTAAATCGATTCTGAAACCACAGAATTATGAAAATCGTACTCATACGCGCACATATTGATTAACAGGAACACGGAGCAGCGTACGAAGCGGGTGGGCTGGAGGTAGGCCAGCTTATACTGGCGGTCGACGGACACAGGGTGGAAGGGCTGCAGCACCAGGACGTGGCGCGGCTGATCGCGGAGTCCTTCGCACAGAGGGACAAACCGGTCAGTATACATATACTCGTATATTAGACTTAGTACCTACAGTACGTTTCAAGCTATATTCTTGTTTAGTACTCACTCTATGAAATGTCAAATGTAAAGTGAACCCTAAATGGCTCAACAATTACAGTCCGTGACCATACCTAGTATACTGAATAGGAACTTTAAGTAGAGTAGGGACAAAAAAGTTAAATAACACGCGAGTAAACAAAAGGCCTTTCAAAAATTAGGCTGATTTGTCAAATATCAGAGATTAAACGAGATGATTATTGTCTAGAGTTCATTGGCCTGTTGCTCCATAATTTATTACCTTCACGACTTCATACATTAACATTGAACTAAATTAGGTTTTCGATGTTTTCAGGAAATCGAGTTCCTCGTGGTCGAAGCAAAAAAATCGAACCTGGAACCGAAGCCTACCGCGCTTATTTTCCTGGAGGCCTAACATCTACTGTCCCTCCCCGCCAGCGACCCCCCGGCCGCGCTGGGCACCGCGACCTTGGGGGCCGACCTCACCGCGCACACCACGGAATAGCCAACTCCAACCTGCGCTGCCACATGCTCTTCTAAACGCGTTTCTGAAGCCACGCTACCCCGCCGACAAATAAACAACCAAATGCTTCAAGTTGTACACTTAATAAAACATTGCACGGGGTAGGGAGCAGAGATGTGTGCTCTACACGAGATCCGATTCGGATTAATGTTGAACATCGACACTGATATTGACCCCACGTTTCGACGATGACGAGAGATACGGAAGATGACGCAGGTGAACTAGTAGGCTATACAAAATTAATGGCACAAGGGAGGCAATTAAATTTTTTACACCGCGACGAAATGTCCGAAACTATGATGAATTAGTTACGAAGCACACTGCCCGAAAGTTTTTAAACTTTTCTTACAAAATTAATCTCCCTTATTTCTAAAGGGAGTTTCGGGTAGTCTGAGAGGTTTTGTAAATTATTTTCTAGAATTAGAAATTAAACCAATTTTAACAGTAGTCAGCGACTGAATTTTATAAAAATTAAATCCTACTTTTACTAACTATAAGTTCATCTTAAAAGATCACACATTTAAGCGTTCACAGTAAAATTCGCAGTAAGTCCAAATAAATTCAATTCCGGAACTAATTAAATAGAACTAGAATATGAAGAAGTGACGATAACATAGATCTTACGATGTTCAGTTTTGAGGCGAATTGTGCTGATATAAAAATGATTGGCATTGGTGCTATGGAAAGTGGTAATTGAAAAGTTTCGACTTTCCGGATCATTATACATTGTAGTTTCATTAGGGAATCGATTAGTGCTTGGTCGGCATCATAGCATTTCATGAGAAGAATTCATATCGAGAGCGTCATCCATGTGCCATCAGAGTTGCGTTAGCGTTCGGGAAGCATTCAGCAGGGGCGGGTTGGCTTGGCGTCACCGCAGTAACGCATCGTCATGTCATGTGTCATGTAGAGCGAGCTTGCAGCACAGCGCACTCCCCTAAGCAAGCTGTCCTTACACGTACACGACCCTTCATTCTATTAACTCAGCTGTTGATTTAAAGCATAGACAAAGAGATAATAACATGCTAAAATAGAGTAATATATCCCAGGCGTTGTTTTAACTAAATCCAGTTGGTACAAAACCAAAGCGCAGAAAGAACGTCATCTTGTTCTGTACATCTAGCATGACTTACGTTGTCGCGCGACTCCATACTTCAGGCGTTACTCGAAGTATGGAAGTCGCGCGCGACAACACATGTCAATCTAAGCCGCCAGATATCATAATTAAGCCTAATTATATTGCTCCAATTTGTACGTTTTTTTATCTCTTCAACTATGACTTAGTAAATATATTTTATTGTTAGATTTTTGTAATGTAGAACTTATAGCATCGTAAGCCAAAAGTATAATTATTTTATTATCATTTAACCGACTGTAGTGCATAGTATTCCGTTGTGCTTGATCAGTTTGCTTAGCGGCTCCATAAGTGCGGCATAATGTATGTCATTCCATCAGGTAGTAAGCGGTGAGTTAGCGAAATTATGGCGGAGAGGGATTTTAGCCCGCTCTTTTATTTATACATACCTATTAATTAAGTACTTAGATATAAAAATGAATGTGTGCAATATAATCAAATGTTAAGTTAGGTGTTAAGTTAAGTCAATAAACATTGCGATGCTGTAGGCTTGGCGAAGTAAGGATATATTGCCGGACTCTTATTATTATAATCCAAGATAGGCGTGTTCATCATAGTCGAGCGATTGCATATTCATATGGGAAAAGAAAGTTTCGTGATGTGTGCAGCATCGCGCAGCATACTTCCGATAGTTCCGATGTATCGATGTGCGTGTTGCTAGTGCTTCAATTATAACAAACAGCTGTAGATATTGTACACGTTCCAGCCGGTGTTGATATATATACTTACATGTATAAATCTAAACAACCTATGTATGTATGTCGTACTAATTAAAAATTAGTTAGGTATACATCCGTTCCTTATTTTCTGGACATACAATTTACGATACCTAATATAACATTGTAAATATATATCTGTATGTATTCATAAGCTGTAAATATCAGGTTTGAATGTTTTGTATAATATGAAATTAAAAATAAATATTTATTGAAGTTAGTGCCAAAAAGCATTCTACAAACCGCTGGTCGTAGCGCGGCGCGGCGCGGCCCGGCCCGGCTCGGCACGGCACTCCGCGCGGCTTCCTTGGGGCTAGTTTTCTACGTCTATTAACTCTACCAATTGCTGAATTCACCAAATACGCTTTTGACTGTTAGAATTCGGTCAACATCAACTACCGCGTCATCATACTTAATTGATACCTATGTAGGTAAATGAATTGTATCACTTTGCATACCTAGTTAGATATTTGGAAATTACAACAAATATTTTTTCACATTATACACGACACGCGTGTAGAACGTCATGGAAAAGTTGGAAAAACAAATTATAGTCGTACTTAGTAGTTTTCAGATGTTAACCACACACGGACATCCGCCTTTCGAAACCTTAAAATTTTACCTTTATATATAACCTACTTTCCTAAACAAACAGAATATGCACTGAGACAACTATATTTTGTACGTGTAATTATAGTTAATTTTAACATGTATCTAAATTATATTTAATAATTATGTAATAAGTTTGTATGATTACCTACACATAAGCGAGCATCGTAGGCGCAGCGGGCTCCGCCCCTGGCCTCAGAGTCAATTTGTCATTTACGTAAAACACTATATCATTTTCAAGGTAAATCCAAAAGCAATTTTAATGTAGATAAATAATAATTATTTTTAATAGAACTACAACAAATTACCTATACCTTTAATATAATTTGGGATGTAAGTTAGGTTTGCCCACTGACTTGTTTACCAACAGTTTGTATTAGCAACGCAGCGGCATCGGCACCGCGCGGCGCGGCGCGGGCCTTACCTTACAGGCGTCGGCGTCGGCGCAAGCTAACTCAATCAAATCCTATAATATACCTAATTATTGTAAGCCGTCCATTTATGTTCGCGATTATTTGAACGTTATTATATTAGTAGTAGCAGCTTATTAGCTGCTAAACCTTATATTTGTCCGCGATGTGTTGGTAAACATTTCATGAAAGACGTGTATCGCAAAGTTATATCTTCGCGCTGGTTTGGTTGAAAAGATCTATGTTGTAGTCTGTTGTTAAGTTTGTCGTTGATGACAAAAATATATTGTTATCTAGATAGTTCTTGTTTTATTATTGTTGTTGATTGATGTCATACAATTCTCGTATTCGCTTTAACAACTAAGTAGTTGAAACGTGAACGCCTAGAAAATCTAACGAGCAAAAAGATGCTAGTCCCTTTACCGAGCACAAAAGCTATTATTTATTCATAAGGTGCAGAAAAAAAAACATTTCCTTTCATTGCCAAGGCAACTACAGCTAACGTGGATACATGTAGTCGTGCCCAGCGCTTGGGATACAGGAGGTACCGCACGTAAAAGTTACGACGAAATCTCCAAAAGTGTTACCTACGATACTACACCATTTCTTTTTAACCGACTTCAAAAAAGGAGGAGGTTCTCAATTCGACTGATTTTTTTGTTGTAATCTAATTGACTATGCTTGGGTAACAGATACCCAATCCCCAGTTACCAAACGATTTTATTATAGTTAGGTACCTACCTATACAGGCTGTTTCCTATAATAGCAGCAATAAATTAAAACGTACAGAATCTTCTCCTCAAACAACAAAACTATTATTGAACAACTTTTTAAAAATATGTACCTATTTTGTAGTTTGTCTCTTTTTCATACAAACCAAATAGTATTTTCAATCTTCAATTTACGTTAAAGTCCGTCTAATTGACTTTGATTGTGCCTACAGACATAGGTAATCAGTTTTGGAATACATTGCGTGTTCAAACAAACTTTCAAGTGTCCCAAAAATCTAACCATAAGTTATTTTAAAAGTCGATGAACAAACCTAGTTGAGGAGTATATTAATTTACGTTTTAATTTAATGCTCCTATTACAGGAAATACCCGGTATACCTACAAAGACTTGTATGAAGTACTCGAAGCAACATTTATTTCTTGTAATAGTACAGTCAGCGTCAAATATATTGTAACAGCTGGAGTAGCCAAATAGTTCATCACACCATACAAAATATATGGTGTGACGAACTATTTGATCACTTTGGCTGTTACAATATATTTGACGCTGACTGTACGTTAATAAGGTTGAATAGGTTGTTGACATATTGTAGCTGATATGCTGGGGGTTTTCGATAAGTAAGGCCTGAAAGTGAAAGCGAAATTAGGACGATGTCGTTGTACAGTCAGCTTAAATAGTACCTTCCTACAAGGCCGCAAAAATATGTGACACGCTTCTTTGGCTCTACAAAGCGGCCTTCGTGTAAGAAGATACTATTGATGCTGACTATACATCATCACAGCCTGCAAATTTTTATAGATTAAAATCACAAACATGTTTTAAAAACATTGACGTAAGAGCGATATAATTTTATCACCAATAGCTGTCAAGAGTTAACTAAATGTTTGTAATAAAATCTATAAACATTAGCACATCAATAACAGAGCAATGTCCTGGACTAGTACTAACATGATTACATCTAAGACTCTCGCATAAACACAATGAGGGATGTGTGACCGATTTACGTCCATACTTATACTTATTAGATTACATTCAATAGATTTGATTAGCATTTTTTTTAAACTCTAGCAAGATTTACGGTAGCTGTGCCTACACACAAACTCGTGGTCATAACCAAGAAAAACTTAATTTATACAATTTTAAAAATCTTTGTAAAGATTCAAAGAAAGTCAAGAAGTGCAAAAAGAAAAACTGCCCAAATTCGAGTCAGTTTCTCACTTTGGGGTACTAAGCTACCACTGTCTGTATATCTGTCTCTGTTAGGAGGTAGTTGAGCATTCAATCTAGGTTCATGTAGTTGTAGAAAGTTGATATTTTCTGAGAATGTTCAACAAATTTTCGTTAATTATTCGTTAATCCCACCGATTATTATTCTAGGGATATAAATTCAACCCAAAAACTGGACCTCCACACAAGGAATCTGTAACGGTTCTCCGACAGCATAGATAAATGAGTAGTATTAATTCTCTTTGCCGACAGGCGATTGACGACAAACTGTTCGTCGACTGAACTTTTCTTCTTGTTTTTCGTCGACAGAACTTTTCTTCAGGGTAGGTAGGTACTTACACTAACAGCAGTTTTTGTACTCGAATGGATGCATGGGCCAGGAAGCGCAAACGTCGACGATCAATATTTCGTTATTATCATCACTTTTTTTCGAATAACCAAAGGCGAGGGAGATGAGATAACAAAACGTATATTTTCAACTTTCACGGTCGACCCGTAGCACGGAGAACATATTAATAATCTATCGGCGAAACGTTCGTCGGAGAAAAGTTCTGTCGACGAAAAACAAGACGATGAAAAGTTCTGTCGACGATCAGTTCCGTCGAATCGTCTGTCGCAGAGCCATTACCGTCGACTGCTACAATTTTGCCTACGATGCCCAACTCTGCCTGGCTTGAAAAACATGGTTTTCTTCACCAAACAATGATTTATATATTATTCTTGAGACTACAGATTCCCTGTACAGATAGACACAAGAAGGACACGTGCAGCAGTTTTTCTGACAAACATAATACGGTATGTGACTGGCCGGTTAGAAATTTTCACGAGCCTAATTTTCAGTCACTTAGGGTGGGTTGCACCACGCACATTTAACAGACTCATCAACGTTAAATATGGCGACGGAGCTGACATCCCATAGACAACTGTCAAACTTTTCATATAAGATTTTTTTTACGATTACGTTTACGTTAACAAACAGTTTGGTGCAACCGGCCCTTAATCTTGTTTGAGTCTGTTGGTTACTTTCTCCATAAGTTGTTGTTATGTTATATATTAGATTTTCCCATATGCAGGAAAATAAAATAAAAATGTTAAAATAATAACAAGATGTGAAAATTGAAATCCTAAGGTCATAAAAACATAACGTACTTACGTAATTTACACAATAACAACGATTATTATCAAGAATACTCGAAAAAAAAAATTACGTAACATATGTTCAAAATATTATACATAAGTTACATGCCGAATATAATACATTATATAAAATACTTACTTATGCAGTAAACATAACCATTGCGTCTGTACTAATAATAAAGTACCTGGATTGAAATATTTATGAGTAGTTATTATATTTTTGAGTTCCTCATATTAATCATAACGCTTAAAAATATTTCAATCCAGTTATACGAATGCAATATTAAAGTCAGCAAACAAAACTATTGACAAAGTGTTAAATGCATATATGTAAGTAGGCACTAGCTTGTCGCCCGCGACTTCGTCCGCGTATAACGCGGTTGCTCATACAGTTTCATTGCCCATTTCAGCTTCTTAAAATGTTATTTTTGATATAAGAACTATTTTTTGTTCGTCTCCGGGTTTCAAACTACTTATCCCCCAAATATCTTTTTATTTGATTTAGCCACTTAGGCGAAAAAACGAGACACGTAGACAGATACCTATAGTTTAATTTGCAATTAAATTATATGCGAATAGTAACGTAAATATGCTTGCCTTATTTTCTTAACGCCTTACCTCCTTTTAAACTATATTACGGTGTAGGTAACATGAAAAATCACAACAAATCATCACTTGACAGACGTATTATAATAGGTATTGTTCCATCCATTGTATAGTAGTGGATTGTCATAATAAAAACTTTCAACACCTTTTAACTCCCTTAGACACAATATTTCCAAGAGATTTCTTTTTATTGTAATAAAATGTAAAACAAAAATATTTCAAGTTAAAAAAAACACCTCTATTTAACGCCCTCAGGGGTGGAATTTTCCAAAACGCTGTAAGTACTTTTATTGTATTTTAATAAGTACCTAATCTTCCTACAAAGTTTTAAGTCTCTAGCCCAAAGAATGAAGTTCCCTCTAAACTTTCAAACCCCCTTTTCACCCCCTTAGGGGTTGAATTTTTCATAATCACTTTTTATTACTGGTACATATTATAAATGTAACCCGATTTGCAAATGACAGCTTTCTAGCTTCAGTTGTTACGGCTTCGCTTTAATACAAACTTTTCAAGCCCGTTTTAACTCCTCTGGGGTGGAATTTTGAAAAATGGTGTAATTCGTTTTTTATATGCTTTGAAGTGAGTAAGTTTAAAATCTCTAACTTTACATTTTAAATCCTACTGAACCGAAATTGAAAAATTTTTTTTGATTGTTAGTATATAAAGACTGTGTACGTTAAAATCCGGCCACGCATGGTATGGTACATCTCCCTTTCGGATACACATTTTCAAGCAGTTCTTTTTTATAAATAATCTCTAATCATAGTAATATATAATAAAAATAGAATCATATTACAATTGTATGGGCTTGTCTCAGTTTTTACTGAAGGTATTTCATCATATCTTTAATGTTTTGTCCAGCGTTTTTTGATAATCTTCACTCGCTTCCTGCTACAATACCACAATTGTATTTATATTTTCACAACCGGTTTTATGGTCAATAGAATGTCATCTTACAAAAAAAAAATGTTTTGAAACTCTATTCTACTTGAGGTAGTCAGGAAAACTTTCTACTCCAAGCACTGAAAGTAATTTTATATGGCAGCCATTTTTTTGTCAAAAAGTCAAACTCACCAAAGTTAGAACACCTCCGAACTATTTCAATCTAAATACACTTGTTAACAGAAAAATGTTAGCTATGGTGAAAAGAGAATTTAATAAGGTATCATTTGATTCATCTTATTTATAATAAAAAACTATTTTTAACAGGAAAATTTGGTAAACACTGTCAGAACACTGTGGACAAAAAAATATAGGCACTGGAATATATAGTGATCAAACTCATAGACAACGTAACGTTTATATTATGTTTTAAATTTTATTATTGAGATATTTAGGCAATGAAACAACGAGAGTACGTTAACACGGCTGATACTTTATTCAAACTGAAGGTATGCATACATAATTATATGTACCCACATATCTATACATAACACCCTCACACTTATTTTGATGTTACATCATGCTTTATATAATGCAAGATCCAACAAGGGATGCGATACATACTTAGTAAAGGAAGTAATATTAATATATATGGTTAACATAACTTAAGCTATACACGGTGACATAGATCAGTTATATTTATATTCAAGAATAATAAACTAAAGATTAACAACCGATCCTTAAAGGAAGATAAATAGGTTTCATTCAGTACCTAGAAATTTAATATCTTTAGGCATTAGATATAGGTACTTACATTTAAATTATTTAATTAACTGGAAGAGACTCCTTAAAAATAAAAACTGAGATAAGTATATAGCTAGGTTTATATCTTATTTACCTAATTACTAATATTAGTACTATAGGTTTTGTATATTTACTTATGAACTATCACATCTAAGTTACATTTATCTATGAAAATAACATGTAAGAAAATCAGTCAATTTCAAATCCGTAGCGTTTGACTTCTTTAGGGATTCTTTTTTCTAAGGCCGGCAACGGTGGTTCGACACGCTTTGTGCGTTTAGCGTTCCCCCCCTGGACTACTTTCACCTCACCCTCACCCTCGAGAGGCAGGACCTCTGCGTGAGCTGGCGGTAACTTGGATGGTACCGGTTGTTCGGTGGTGGGTGTCTTATCACAGCCGGGGTCGTCGGTCACGACTTCGATGCTCGGCGGCGCGGCGTCATTAATCCCACTAGGTTGGCTTTCGTGCGCGGCGCACCCTGGTTTAGCCTCAACGTTGGATGGAGGACAAACGTTGGAGTTTCTCAAGTGCCGCCGTTTCATTTGATCTATATGTCTATGGTGCGTAGATCCGTCACTTGTCACAATCTTATAATCAGATTTCCCCAACTTACTAGTTATATAACCGTCGGACCACTTTGTGGCCGTTCTGAATGTTCGGTATTGTACGGGATCACCTATTTCTAAGTGCCTAGATGATTTACGTGACCGTTCTACTGTTTTAGATTGTTCGTTAATCATCTTAGCGGACCTATCCGGTTTAATCGCATCTAATCGAATACGTAAATCGCGACCTTGCAACAGCCGGGCGGGTGACTCACCGGTGGTACAATGAGGCGTATTATGGTAGTGCAATAAAAATTTGAGAATGGCCTTATCGATATCGGCTCCCTCATGCTTAGCTTTTTTAATCACGTTTTTTATTAGTTTCACTGCTCCTTCCGCGGCACCATTAGACGCCGGATGGTAAGGCGCCGAATAAATATGGCGCACACTGTTTTTCTCTAAAAAGTCATTGAATTGCTTACTTGAAAAAGGCGGGCCATTATCAGACACTAGTTGTTTTGGAATTCCCCACCTTGACCAAGATTCTAATAATTTACCTATGACGTTGTCAGCGGCCGTGCGTGTCATGTGCGATACTTCTATCCATTTTGATCTAGCATCGATTGATACCATGTATGTGCGACCATCCATTGGACCTAAAAAATCGACGTGGATCCTTTCATAAGCTCGCGATGGCCAATGCCATGGCACAGGCGCGCTCGCCGGCGGCGCGGGCGCCACCGCCGCGCACGCGTCGCACGCGCGACACCGAGCCTCTATAGCCTCGTCCAGTCCGGGCCACCATACGTAACTCCTGGCCATGGCTTTGGTCTTCACGATGCCCATGTGAGGTTCGTGTAGTTCCCGCAGCACCATCTCGCGGCACGCCTCCGGAACCACAACGCGGTGCCCCCACATTACACAGTCAAGTTCTAAATATAACTCCTTTTGCCTGTTGAAATACGGCTGCATGTCCCTAATTTCCGCACTGTCGGGCCAGCCATTTTTTATGTAATTGACCACTCGACCTAGTAATGCATCTTTGGTTGTCATTAAACGTATTTCATTACTATCGAAGAAAAGTGCGTCAGAGGCAAAATGCAAATAAGATTGCTCCGGTGGGTCAATTTCTTTACTCTGTCCAATCGGTAACCGCGACAACGCATCGGCACAATTGTTTGACGAATTTACATACTGAATGTCAAAGTCATAAGCCATTAATAGTAACGCCCATCGTTGCATTCGACTCGAAGTCATGCTTGGCACACCGGTTTGTGGGCCGAAAATACTTATTAAGGGCTTATGATCGGTTTTCAAAATAAACCTTTTGCCATATAAATACTGATGAAATTTTTGCGTAGAAAAGACAATCGCAAGTGCCTCTCTATGTATTTGGGAATAATTTTGTTCTGCTGCGTTGAGTTTCCTTGATATGTACGCCACTGGGCGCTCCCGCCCTTGCCCGTCCGGCTGGCTGAGCACGCCGGCGACTCCGCGCGGGCTGGCGTCACACGTCAATGTTACGCGATTGTTAGGGTCATAGTGAGCTAGTATCCGGTTTCCGAGCAATAAAGACTTAATTTTGTTAAATGCTTCCTCACATGGTGGTGTCCAACTAAAACGCGCACCCTTTTTTAATAAATTATGAATAGGATCTAAGATATCGCTTGCGTTTGGAATGAACTTAGAGTAGAAATTCACCATACCTAAGAATGATCGCACCTCGGTCACACACGATGGGGGTGGCATTTTTGCTACGGCCGCGACCTTGTTCGGGTCCGGTTTTATGCCGTCTTTGCTAACAATAAACCCTAAATAACATACCTCGTCGGCAAAGAAGGTGCATTTGCTTTTCTTTAATTTTAAACCTAACTCCTTTAACCTTTTTAATACAGCCTCTAACGTAGCCAAATGATCCTTTCGTGTCTTGCCAAATATTAATATATCGTCACAAAAACTTTGAGCGTTAGGTATATCCCTCACTATTGACTCGCTAATTCTACAGAATATTCCGGAACTTGACGATAAGCCATATGGGAGCCTATTATATTTAAACAGCCCCCGGTGAGTGTTAATAACTGTCAACATTTTCGATTCCTCTGATAAGCAAACCTGATTATACGCTTGTGACAAATCTATTTTTGTGAACATTTCTCCTCCCGACAAATTTGCAAATAGTTCCTCAACCTTTGGTAACGGATACCTATCTACCATAAGAACCGGATTTAGCGTTACCTTGAAATCGGCGCACACTCTCAAACCTCCATCCTTCTTAGTCACCGGAACCAGGGGCGTCGCCCAGTCGGCGCAGTCAACGGGTTCGATGACGCCGCTCCGCAGCATGGCGTCGAGCTCGGCGTCGACGCGGCCCCGCAGCGCAAAAGGCAGCGGTCGCGCGCGACGGTACACCGGCGCCGCGCCCTCTCGCACCCGCAGCGTAGCCGTCCCACCGTTGTAGCACCCGAGGCCCCCATCGAAAACTTCTTTATATCTGTCGAGAATTACATTTATATCGCTATTAACGCTGCTTACGGAATTGACATTGCTGAATGTACTACGCTTCATCAGTGGTATCGGAACACACAATTCGGCCAGCCATTGTCTACCTATCAGAGTTTCTTCGCCATGTTCTACAACGTATAAGTCCAAATCCTTCGTAACTGATTCGTAAGTTGCTGACACTGTAATTACCCCCAATGTTTTCATCTTAGTGCGGTCTAGAAACCTGAAAGCTGTTTTAGGAGTTTTTAATTCCTCCTTACTAAAATGTTGGTCATAAGTTTTTTTGCTGATAAATGAACCGGCCGCCCCAGTATCGATTTCCATTACTAGCTGTTGTCCATTTACGCACACAGGTACACTCACCGGCTCGTATTGACTTAATGCCATTCGGTAAACTGCTTCTTCCTCCTCCGATTCACTCGTTTCTCCTTCTTTATCTTCTCCGGTGACAAAATAGGTCCGAGGTCGGCCGCCATTGCGCCCTCGAACCGCTCGCCCGCTGTCCGAAGACCACCTGGGACACACCCGGCGCAAATGTCCTGTAGCCCGGCACATACTACATATATATTCACGGAACTTGCACGTTGCGAAACCGTGGTTATTTGCGCCACAGGCAGAGCAAGGCGTCGCAACGCCCACGCTCCCAGCTGCTCCCCGCGCACTAAAACCTGTTTCCCGCTGCTGGCGCTGCGCTGGCGGCCGCCGCCCGGCCGCGCGCCCCGCGCCCTGTCCCCCGCTCGCTACGCGATGCACCGCTCCCGCGGGCTCCCCGGCTGCTTGGCTACCGCCACCGCCACCCGTCATAATTGCTGCATCACGTTCTGCCGCCTCCAATGAACATGCCAAGGTCATCGCCTTAGCATACGTCAAATTTTTCTCCGCAAACAGCCGTTGTCGTATAACGTCTCCACTCACGCCGCACACAAACTGGTCCCGAAGGTTGTCTGCTAATGTTTCTTTAAACTCACACGTACGCGCCAGTTTCTTTAACTCCGCCATGTACTGCGCTATAGTTTCACCTACCACTTGCCTCCTAAGCCGAAAACGGTATCGCTCGGCCATAATGGATGGTTTTGGTTTCAAATGTTCCTGTACCAACGTCACCAATTCTTTGAAGGTCAAGTCGGATGGCTTCTTCGGACTCGCCAGATTCGTCATCAAATCGTAACACCGATCCCCAACCACAGCTATTAACGTAGCTAACTGTTTGTCCTCTGCCACAGAATTAGCCTTGAAATACATTTCGAGTCGCTCGCAGTACAATTCCCAATTGCCACTTTCGACGTCGAACTCGCGAATTTTGCCAATAGACATTTTGGTTTATGTTTTTATTTTCCGCACACGTCTTTATGAATTTACTAGTAAATTATAATTCCGAAAAGATTTATGTCGTCGCCAATGAGATATTTAGGCAATGAAACAACGAGAGTACGTTAACACGGCTGATACTTTATTCAAACTGAATGCATACATAATTATATGTACCCACATATCTATACATAACAATTATGTAGCTTGATAACCCCAAATTATTAATTAGAAGTGTTGGTTGAATATGCACATTCAATAAAAAGATGTACCATACCATGCGTGGCCGGATTTTAACGTACACAGTCTTTAATATAATAATACATACAGACAGATTGGACACGTTTTTGTCGAAACGCAGTACTAATGGGGTCCATGAGGAATCGAGGGAACTCCTCAAACCTTAAAGGCATACATATAGTTATTTTTGTGTTTTTATCAACAAATCAAGGATTTTCATCCAAAAATGTGATATTTGATGAAGGGGAACTGCTGATAATGACTTTTTTAAATTTCATTGTATGGGATTTCAGAGCGCACCATCTACAATAATCTTTCACTGGCCCGGCCTGCCCCATTGAAGTCGGTTTATTTTTCTGCAAATAATTTTTAAAATAGCATTTATCAATGGCTGACCCTGTAATTTCAGCCATTTGAATGTAAATTTACCCCAACACATGACATAAAGTTGTTTACAAAGTGTGATGGAAAATAAATAATAAGTACCTAGACATTTATCATCTTACATTAAGATGTGAAACCTGTGTAAGTTTGGGAAAAGTACTCATACAGTAATATAACTACTAGTATAAGAAAAACAAGATAAAAGGGTGTAGGTGTAGGTTATCGGTAGGCCTTAACTCTTAGAGCGATATAGGTACCTACTTACTTATAGATTATTGTTTTATTATTGCCAAAGTTCCAGTGATAATATCACCTCATGTCTTCTGGTTCTGATTTACAAACAATGACTAATGGAAAACCTTATCAGACGATACAGAAGTGTGCAATTGTGGATTGAGGTATGGTTTCGTCGGAAATTGTGCCTAATTTCGTTTACAATTTATAGATTTTTTTAGAGTTACAACTATGTCATCTACTTATACAGTGTGTAAATCTAATACGGGCCATAAATTAAACCAGACTTAAAACTCATTAGCGTAATCATTGATTAAGATGTTTTTTAAGTTACACCTTGGTTTGGGATGCCACATGCGTCGATACCCTCGCGCCGTCTCACCTCCCAGGGACATCAACCAGGGCCGCAGCTGCCGCCGATGCTGCTGATCACCTCAAGCGGCGCAATAATATGTAGACATCGACAGTGGTTACATGTTTGAGCCGTTGGCGTGGAGACGCTTGGGCCGTGGGTACCAGGAGCTCACAGGATTTACAAGGAGCTAGCCAAGCGCCTTATTAATGCGACGGGTAACCAGAAGGCTGGGGCATACTTTGCCCAGCGCATCGGTAATGCCGTCCAACGCGGCAATGCCGCCAGCCTTCTGGGCACCCTACCGAGTGGTTCTGATCTGGAGCCCATTTTTTATTTATGAGTATGTTTTAGGTTTTAGTACCTATTAGTTTAGTTTATATTTTGTATTTTTTTTAAATTATAATTGTTACACTTAACTGTGACCCAATACTTAATTTTTAAATTTTTATTAGGAGCAATGTACCTACTGGAAACATGGTACCTACTGAAAGTAACTGTCAGAATTCGGCTTAGGCTTCGTTCACACGGCATTGTCCTGCATTTTTTTTGCAGTATTAAATTTTTACTTACGATTCGAAAGTGCTTGTTGCTATGACTATTTGAATAAAGACAATATTGACTTTGACTTTGACTTTGTATAAGTCTTAACGGACAAATAGTGGCATATACTTTGTTCATAGAACCATTCACACGGCGTTTGTACTGCAAAAGAACGTACATTCTTTATACGTTTACACGGATACTCACCGGACTTCTCAAGCAAATCGAATAAACGAATGTGCTCATGCTTGCTCGGAACGCACCCGACTGGTTGTAGGTACGTTTAAAATCGAATATTTACGTGGAAAAACGTGCAGGACGTTTCCGTGTGAACCTAGCCTTACAAGTATGTATGTAGGGCAATGCACGGTGAAAAACTATTGTCAATAAAAAATATTGCCATAATATTCATCCTGTAGGTAGGTAGGTACTTAATCAATAATCATAGTCAATCATTATTTAAATTCAACCTTTGAACATCGGTACTTAACTACCTTCATTAGGTATGTAGGTATGTCAATAAAATTGTTAAAAATCGCTGCTATTCTTACTTTAATGACATATAAAATTAAAATGCAACAATCATTAGTGATTTTCATCCACATATATATGTACCTAATGGAAGCCGATATATCCAGTTAGCGCGTGCGTGTTTGCATTAGTAGTATGTAATTAGGACAAGCCAAGGTGGTCACAAATATCTGAACAAAGCCTCTATTGTCAAGGCGATAAAGTGCATAATGAAATATTTTTGAGTACCCTGGCCGCTCAGATATATTTAATGGCGACTGTACCTAGATACTTACTGAAATATAAAATATACTCGTATACTTCACTCAATGATAACAAAAACGAATCTCTCTATATAAAAAAATCTTAGATACTTCTCCATATTCGACATGATAAACTGTGCTGTGACACGTGGAACTGGATATGCGATATCATTACTTGAAGACGGAGAGCTGGCCCCGTCAGATATGACACAATAATGAGAGCAACGAAACCCCTCTAGTAATTTTGCTATACTATGCTTATTTATAGATCTAGACATCTGGCAGCTGTAAAGTGGTGGAGGTCAAATAATGCAAACCATTTCAAGAAAACAAATCCTAGAGTTCGGGTTTTTATGCAATGGAGAAAATATAAAAATAATTAGATTGTCATCATTGCCAAAAGTTTCTTTTCGGGAAAAGTAGTGCCAAGCGACGTATAATGTAATTCATAGTTTGTCGCCTACTGACTACTGTATCTGTTTCCGCAATAATATGCAATGTTTTTTGTTCTAATGTGAAAATATAGGCCCTGACCTCTATAACTGAGATAACTTCGGCAGTTTTAACATATTTTGGGTGGAACTATTTTCCAATTCAAAAATTTTGCTAGTCTGTAACTCTGACCTCCACCCATTAAAAGCTGCGAGATTCCTGGATCTAGCAATAAGGATAGGATAGTACAGCAATCTAACAAAACGGGTTTTGTTGCTCTCATTATTGTGTCATATCCGTGGCCCGCTCTTAGTCCATTGATTGATACATGTATTCTTTGATTATTAAACCAACCGGATGCGAGACGCGCTCTCATTTCTATCGGAAAAGGTCTGCCGTTTTTTGCGGGGGAGGGGAACGTCAAATGTATGCGATACGTCAAAATAGCCACATCAAATAAAACGTCAGTCCATACAATCATTCGGCAGAGGGGAACGCCTGTCAATGGCTACTCCGCTTGGTTTAAAGCTCTGAGCATGTATTTGATGACGACAGGAGGGACACAGACATGACATATATTGGTGAGCCATTAGAGTTCACGTTACATTGGACATTTCATTGAGTAAGTAAATATTAAACAAATGAAAATAGATTAACCCGTAAATGGCTCAACATTAAAGTACGAGACTGTGCGTAGAATGATATAGAGTGGTAACAGCGACCTTTTGTTTTGGGTTGTTGTGTTGGGCCCCAGTTTTTTGTCCTAGTAAAACTCATTAATTTCATAGCTTAATGTAACAAATATTTTACTTATATTATATGGTACGAATTAGTGACATAATTTAATAAAAAATCTATAACTCCCGTGGGAGTAAAATGAGCTTTAGCTCCCGCTTCATTTGCGTGAAATACTTAAGAGGATGATAAGAGCTAAATTCCCTCCCTATCGTTTTCAGCGCGAGTGAAAGAGAAACACTGCGTTACGATTAGTATGGGAGCTCATTGCAAATTTTGCAAATTGATGGATTAAAAAAAAGTATGCATTAATTGAGAAATTTAAGGCAACGAAGTTTTTAGTATTAGTGTGGTGGAATGTTGTCCTTAATTACAGACATATAAGCCAAGAAACTAAAGACGTGCAATTATTTTAAGCTAATTTTAGATGTAACTTTGGAATTATTTTCTATCGAGCCGATTTCGTCCAATTGTGTATTGGAATTAACCAAGTTCTTTTAAATATAATGAATATTAACATATATTTTTTTTACTTTTCCAAAACAAGTAGTTATAGCTATATGACTGTTTAAGTAAAGTCAATTTGAAGGTCATCGGGTCTTCTCAGCCTCTTAACACGATGTATGAGCCAGGGTGATTTTAAAAAAATGCTAATTTATAATACAAAGATTCAAAACTTACCTAAACCTATAAGTGCCAGGAAGAATTAACTAACCTACATCTCTAAAATAATTGATGACCGATTGCAGTAGGTACTTATTTACTTGTTACATATCTGCATACGATAGCGAACTCGTAAAATATTAGACGACAATCGACACGCTAGCATAATCCATAAATAATTATAACACGAGCCAAAAGAGTGATGCAACAGTGACTGGGCCAGTATCATCCGAAGGTAAAGATACGTTATCACAACGCAGATGCCAAGGGATGAGTGGAGCGAACCCCATAAAGCAACCGTTAGCCTATTGGACCCCTTTAGAGGTAGATTCAAATTTACCTGTATTTTATAACTACCTTAATTGCCAAGGTACGGAGGGAAGATCCATTTGTGAGTATATTTTAAGTATTTTATGCTGCCAGTCTGTCTCAACGTTTTAGGGACACCACACACCTGAGCTGAATTAAGAAAATTCATAGACAAAATGCTTTGTCTATGGTTGGTTAAATTTGTTCGGAGGCCATAGACAAATTTAAGCAACCATAGACAAATTTAAGCATTTTGCCCTATTATATGAGTTCTCGTGAAATTAGTTTTAACCGTGTTAACATCGCAGCAACCACCATCCCGCCAATCCAAATTCATATGTTTATATACCTTAGTGGGCTTTTAATATTGTATAGTCGTTGTCAAATATCTTGGAGCGGCCAAAGTGATCATAAATATCTGAACAACGCCTCTATTGTCAAGGCGACGCGAGTGAATGTTCACGTTCATATATGTTTGAGTAGGTACCATGTCCATGACCGCCCTGATATATTTGATGGCGACTGTACAGCAATTGGTCATGTTGCAGAACAGCAATTGGTCATGTTGGTAATTTACCAAATACCTAGATTTGGTAAATTACCAACATGACCAATTGCTGTTCTTACTAAGATTTCCGGTAAGGGTGATAACCCTAACACTTACCGTAACAGGCGTAACACGAGTAGGTACTCACTTACGCGACGCGTATATTTTTTTGACATTATTTTCATTTTAACATTTACGAAGTTTTCGGTCACGTGATACTCGTATATTGCATGCATTAACATAAGAAAAGCAGTGTAGAGACTGTAGAAACTAAAAGAAGCCGGCCAGTCTAACGGGCATCCACATACGGAAACACGTGGTCATATACTATTACTACACCCGCGGCACGCGTGGTGTCTGGTCTACCCCGTGTACCGACGCTAAACCCATGCGCGGGCGCGGCTCACGCTATCGCCGTGCGCGTTGCATCAGCCGCTTTCGTGCCAAATTAAGGTGCCCAGCCCGCTGGCGCACGCTGACACCTTGACATCGACAATATAACTCGACTTGATAGAGGAAGAGTGGGGTATTAAGGTTGCTCAAACGTTGTCCCTGAATGTAGAAATTGTAACTTCCGTCTTAAAACCGAATCCATATAAGTATTAGATTAGATTAGATTAATATTCTTTATTGCACCACACAATGATAGCATATATTTTAGGAAAAGAGAGTTTGGTTTATTTGTGTGTTTCTTTTCATGCCTAAAATAAGAAGACACACTGGCACCGTCCCACCTCCAACGGACTAACGTAATAGTACTAGAGCCCACGACCAAAACCATGTCTCATAGCAATACGGCAAAAACCCTATAAAATCGTTAGATTATATGATTCTGAACCTGACTAGGTGTGTAGTAACGGTCGAAAGTGTAGCAACTGCGTGGGAGGCCATTTCTGCTGTGTCAAAAAAAAAGGCAGTCGGTATTATAGCAATACGTCTGATATTGAAAATGTACATAGATTTTATAATTGTATTACGAAAAAGTTTGTTTTCAGACATTTTGCGCGTAGCATATAGCCTGAGCGCATTATTCGGTTTAAAGATCTTTATTTTCTCAAAAGAATAACAATAATTCACTTATATGAGAAAAAGAGTAATAAAACATGCTTTAGTAATAAACTAGTGAGCAAATAATAAATTCTACATACACGGTAGCACAAAATAAATTACGTTAAGTACAAAGTAATACAATGCTGGTACAATAAAAGTGGTGTGTGACAGGTAGAACAAAAACATGCAAAACAAGTTAATATAAGTACATACTAGGAGCGCACCGCGTTGGGCAGTGCAAGCGCAGTTTGATAATGATAAGATAAACAGTATTGCGCAGATGTATACAGCATGGAAGTGGCTTAAGGCTTGCTTAACAAGTGCATACATTCAACCACGCTTGTGGTTAGAGTTTTTTTTTATATATACAAAGTAACAAATGAAGTAATATAATAATTTTTTTTTTGTGTAAAGTAGTAGGTATTTTATTTTCAATGCGTATTTATTTATAAATATTGTCTTTTACACGTTTTTATGGGTTGTTTATGGTTTTTATTTTTAGTAACTTATTAGTTTCTACTATATTCTCATACTCGTAGCTGTAGGTTAGTTGATAAGTGATTTTCGGGCGTGCGAGGGGTTTTTATTGTTTTTTTTTTTCATTTAAGTTGATTATTTCAGGAATACCTTTGCGATACTTTATTGCAAGATTCGGTTCACCATTTGCGGTTCTGTTTTCTAATTCCTTCTTAAGGCTGATGAAGTGGCTCTGTTGCTGGGGGGTTTTATCTGAGTATATACTGATTTCTGAGTCCGTCCGGTTTTTATGGTTGCGAAGAATTGCTTTTGCGTCTTCTTTCGAGCGGAGACACACTTTCAACATCCTGTTTTTATTTTCCTTGCGTTTACCTAATCTGCGAGTTTGTAGGGGAGCAGCACAGGCAGGTATTATTTTACTTATTATCTTTAAGCTTTCGTCCATATCGTGCGTCTGTCGTTCTTCTGGAAGAGAAAGGTCCGATTCCGGGATTCCGGTTATTATGATATTGCACGCTCGCACTTGACGTTCCTGAATTTCCGCAATTAATTTTTCTGGTGAGATGCTACTCGGGATCACAATACTTGGGGATTGTTTTTTTAGCTTGGTTACTTGGGATTCAATCGAGTCGATCCGCTTTTCAGTCTCCGTACTAAGTAACATCAGGTTGTTAATTCGGTCTTTTATGCCATTTTGTTCAGAGGTTAATTGATCCATGGTTGATTTTATGTTTCTCATTTCGTCCTTAATCGTAGTGAGGTCATCGGAAATTTTGCTGATAGATTTTGATTGTTTCTCTATGGTTACTTTCGAAAACTTCATAAGGACTACCATCTCTGTCAGCTGCGTTCTAATCTCAGCCATTTCTTTCAGTAAATCTGCATTGTTATCGTTATATTTTCTTTTACTGTTCCGCAACGATACCTTCTGGTCCTCTTTAGTATCGGGGGATAGCTCCGACGTAGACGAGCGGTGTAGGTCTGGGTGCGAATCGCCGGCGCTTAGGCCACTTCCAGTAGGCGAGTGCTCTAAAGGCATGTTGATCCGCGTTCAGCGCAGGCGTACTTGCGTGGATGCAGCGAGTTAGTTTAAATGAACGGGTCAAAAATATGCACCCGTCTCGTTTACCCGAGGAGGTGAAGAGCCGTTACCGCGGGACTTAGCTAGCACTCAGAAGTATTTGGCGTAATGACCCACAAATTGTTTACTCGAATTTGGCACTTTTTCTTCTACTATTTGTGATTATAGTTGTGTAACGATGATTTAAATATTTTAATAATATTTTGTGACACGTCTGCTTTGGTTGCTCACTAGAGTCAGTATTTATTCTCATTATTGAAAATGTCAACAAATTTAGCCGACCTGTATCATAGCAATACGGATATATATTTTTTTTAACTTTTCGTATTGCTGCCAGGATTACCAAAAACCTGTTTTCAGACACTTTAAGTGTAGCATATACTCCCAAAAACGAAAATAACGTTTCGGAGTCGCCTGGCCGACGCCTTAGCGCTTGTTACGCTCCTGCGGCGGGTACGGCTTTTCGCGTGTTACCTACGTCGAGAGTGATTTCGAAGACGACGATTCCGAATCCGACAGCGATTGAATATGAGAATATTTTGTAACTTTGAATAAACCGTTTTTTTTCAACTTCATCCCAGTTTCCTTTTGTGCGATTTATTTCAGTCCTTCAACTTCAATGTTACGGTTTCGGGTAAATTCTTTGTTAATTATCATCTAATAAATTCAGGGTCGCAACGTATTTACGATTCTCAAAACTCAATACGATTTTTAAATGATATCTGAGTATCGAAAAGTTGTCTGATAGAGAAGGTTCTACACTTAATTTGTCTGATATAAATTTTTTGCACATGTGGACAACTTATTTTATCATGTCCAACAATTTTCAGACATATTGCTATGATACCGATCGGTAAAATTTGTTAACATTTTCAAAACGGTCTCAAAATTTAATGCGTTCACATTTTCGTCTGAAAATTGTTTTGTTCGCATCAAATAACCAAAATTTACTAATATAAAAGATTTTCAGACGTATTGCTATGAGACATTTTTTTTGTCTCATTTTTAATTTTTTTAAGTGATTTTACGGGTTTGCGCTACACCACTAACGTCTGAAGAATATGTTTCCAGTATCTCAGAAGTATCATTCAACTATTACAGTCTGCAAATCAGACATATTGCTATGATGCAGTTCGGTAAAATTCTTTGACAATTTTGAAAATTCGGTCAGATCAAACGCTACGCGGAAAATGTCTGATATTGGTATTTTCGAGTTCAGGATAATCGTATCTATCGATTTGATGCGGTTTTGGCTGTATTGCTATGAGACAAAAATTTTGGTCGTGGGCTCTCTAACTATAAAAGCGGGCGCAGCGGCGGAAAGCGCCGAAATTTCAAAACGTAACAAATATAAAAGTCTCGGTAGAGAGTACCATTTTGTACCTTTTGGAGTTGAAACTCAGGTCCATGGGGTCCCAGCGCACACAAGTTTTTTGCAGATATCGGTGACCGAAGAGCTGGCGGTTTCCTCGCACAGCGTATCAGCATTGCGATACAACGAGGAAATGCCGCCAGCATCCTTGGTACAATGCCGCAAGGGCCTAGTTAGATTTGAGCTAGTTATTAATTTAGTTTAGTATTTGTACTGTAGTACCTCTGTAAATAAGAAGATAGATTCGCATATCTTTGGAAATCCACGAACATGTATGAAATTAGCGTATAAATTGTTAACATTACTTTTACACTATAATGACCTTATAATGTAGGATACAAATGAAAAAAATAAGTTTTAAAGAAACTACAATAGAAAATCGTATTAGGTATGGAGGAAATTTTAGTTAAGTAATTAACCATTGTCGCTACACTTCCTAACTAAAGTTGACTGAAAAAGCGTAACAACTAAGTAACTCTCAAATAGGTGGTATATACTTTTGGTACACACTTATTACGGATGTACACTAGGAGCTGTCCATAAATTACATTATTTATTAAAATAAATTAAATTACAATTTTGACCCCCCCCTCTAAAATCATCCAAAGCCTATGCTTCGAACGGCCCCGTTTCCTCCTACGTCATGCTACCATCATCCGATGTCCAGACACCCCCCCCCCCCCTCTCCCAGAAGCATTTACATATATGGGGTCAAGCTAAATAAAGGTGTGTAAAACAAACTCATTCGAGTTTACAAACGGGAAAAGATTACGCAATCTTTCTATGCTACATATTATGGGTTTATTTGTAGACAGATAACCACTTTATTCATCATAGCCACTGATTTTGTCACACAAAAATGGTTTGCCCTCATGTTCTTAAATAAATATAATTTAACGCCTGTAATAAAAGCATAAGTGTCGCACGCGCCATACACATGGTCCTGATATGTTGATAAAATATAAATAATACAAGTAATTATATAGGTACAGAGTGTTTTTTCATGCTGAGCTGAACATTTTCTTCTAAGAGACCGACCTCGAAACTCCAAAGAAAAAATTATTTTGGCCTTCTCATTGAAAACGTCTACATCCAATCAACCGAAATGTATGAAACAGATTTAAAAAAATCGAGAATTCGGACTACCTAGTCTCCTCGCACAACATATAGCTAAGCGTAGAAGAAACACCCTGTAATAAGCTATTGTTATCATCAGTCACTACACTACTGTATAGAGGAAAATGTAGGTATCTATATCTATCAAATAATTAATTGTTAAATAGGTACTTATTCAAATTAGGAGATTTATAAACAAAATCCACTGAAATGTGTTTTATTTTATATTTTGTTTTATATGAACTGTAATGATTTAAACTTTAATTCAGAAGGATTAAATTAAACCTTAAGCACTGAACACAGCAAGCAAACATTGCCGCCTACATTGCCTTGGCCTGATATAAAGTATGTTTAATTCAGATAATCTATGTTCAGTTAATGTCTATTAGTTGAACTCAATCATAATCGATATTGTGAAGAGTTTCGCGAGTAGCCGGTTCCGTCCGGAATCTAAGATCGAGCGGCGTTCTGTGTGACCTCACGAACGATACCGCGCTCCAATTCTGTCCGGATCGTACTCGACTCCGAACATTCATCTCAAGCGATAAAAAACATCATCACCTATCTTGTTTCCCTACTGTTGCATAGAGCAAAGTACATCGTGATACTTCATGTCATTACCATCCTGATATTTTATTCCTCTCCTCCTGCCTCTAATATATCAATAGGTAATTTCTATTTAAGTGTAACATTCAACAGCTACTGTACATTTATAAGTATTTAATTATTAACATTAAGACGACGTATAATTTTTATTCCAGAAAATTAAATACAGGATGGCCAAAAAATAACATTCCCGTTGGCTGTAAGGTTTTGGGATGCTACCAATCCTCCCTAGATGGTTTTAGAACCTCTCAGATCGATTAGATTTTTGGATTTTTGTATGGCCATTGAGCGGCGGCGGTGAGTAATGGCCATACAAAAATCAAATCGATCTGTTCCAAAACCATCTACTCTTTACTGTATTTTATATTTATGTACCCTTTGAATACTGTCGCAGAGGGGCAGACAAACAGACACACCAGTACCCCATAATAGTGCAATGCTTTTAAAAAACGGAGCCCTAAAAATAATGATAACTAACCCTTTTAATCATCAGATTTTCCAAATACCTCTGTAAGTTTTGTCACTTTATTTATAATGTTGTAACTTTGACAGACGAATATGAAATTATATGAATGAATAACTTCATAAGAATATACATTCATTACATCCCATTTATTAATCGATTAAATATACGTTCTTATAATTAAAATAAGGGAGAACAGTCCGACCAAAGGAATTATTAGTAGGTACTAGGTACTATTAATAATACTATTCAATATACTCTATGGTACTATTATTAGTATAGTACTATTAGAAGTCGCGAATTCTGAGCGTATATTCTGTATTAAACCGTGACCCGCCGGGTAATCGGACGGATAGCGGCGACGTGCAGTGATAACTGACGTGATAACCCCCAAGGCACGTACTATCAATACCACTTTTCATTTTGAGTAACCTACCTACTACGTAAATTTTTTTCCACCGAGTTCATACGGTAGTTTTATTCAATAAGCAGAATTCACTCGAATTAACTAAATAATTATCTAATTATGGAGGAATATTTATATTTTAGAACAAATTAGGTACTAAGAAGATGTGTCCAAGTCTAAGAAAAAACGTGTGTCAAAAGAAGTTTTTTTTTTGTAGATGGCACCAACGTTTCGTTCTAATCTATTCGAATAGATGGCAATACGGATTGATGTATAACAAAGATTTATCTCTTATCATAATTTCATCCGAACTTTGAAAATGAAATAATTGAGATAAAATTTCTTGATTAACTATGGTATGCCAATAAAAATCCACTGCTCTGATAAAGGAATAATCGGTTATTATTATTAAATATTACTTACGAAGAAAATGTACCTTCCGGTACATCCATCGCGGTTTTAGTTAACTTTCTATTACTAACTTTTGATTTTAAGTGTACTTGGTACTCAGCAGCTCTGCACTTAAATAAGAGCAATTTTAAGTCTTAAGTAAAATAAAATAAAATAACGTATAGGTATATTTTATACCATAAAAATACAACCTTTAAACCCAGGGCATTTTGGATTACAAACTATACTAGTTACTTAAGAATGATTTATCAAACTTGATAACGATAGGTAGATACATTAAACATGTGATACGATATATATCTTTGTTTTAACATCAACTGAATAAAACTGGATTCATCGCGGCAAATACCAATCAACTTAACGTTAGGGGGCCCACCGACTATCAGGCCGCCTGACGATGTCGGCCTGTCAGCTAGAACAAACATTTGACAGCTCCGAACAACTGACAGACCAATATCATCAGGCCGACGGATAGTGGGTGGGCCCCATTAAGTACATTAAGAAGAAATATTGAAGGACGCAGTTAAAAATACTTAGGGTATGTTTGGGAACTGATAGCTACGTATAATAAACAGATCGTCAATATACTAGTAGTCATGCATGCATGACAACATTAATGTCTTATCATAATTCAAAAACAAAAAACAGCCCGCTCACGGCTCTCGAATTATCTATATGCCTAGTAAGATGCCTTCGTAGAAATATGGACACTGTCGGTGGACTTTCCAGGATGAGGTTAGGTTCTTTAAGTCTCTGTACCTAACTTACAGTGTTCTTCAGATAATCACTTGCCGAAGATACAGCTAAACTGCAACACCTTTCTAGTTTTCATTTTAGACCGCGATAGGTAACAGACGATAAATCATTCGTAATGAGAGCCTATAGACGAAGCGTCTCCTTTACCGACTTGAATATTACAAATTATAACCGGTCCCCTTGACTAATTAAGGGGAGAACAGTTGAATGGATGATGTCAATTAAGGCGACGATGAAACAAGTAACGATTGTTTGACTGGAGAGAATTGTATCGTGTCGAGTGCTAAGTATACTCTTTAATATTAGTAGAATACTTATTATTTTATTATGCTTTATGCTCTATTTACACTTTCATAAGGAAATATAATTATTTTAATTTTATTTACACAGGACACATGCAAATAACGTAACAATAGGTAGCCTAATCTCTTTAGTTGCGAACAAACTAAATATATAATTTAAACACAGGAATCGCAGGAATGCAGTTCAATGTAAATGCCAACCTATAGGAACATATATTAATAATGTCTTACAGAGCTGAAAAAATCTAAACCTTAAAGTGTGTCAAAACAATGCATTTTATTAATTTTAGACATCATGTTTCTTAGAGACATTTACAGCTTAAGACCTACACAATCGATATTTAAATAGAAAAAAAATTAGTTTATTTTTTCAAAACAACCGGGTTCGATTCCCGAGCTGGGTACAGTTTTTTTTCAAATGTATGAATGCAGTTTTTCTTTTTATCAAAATCGGTGACATGGTTCCTAAGAACAAATCTTCGTATGTCTTATTTATTTATTTAATCTTTATTGCATAATAAAAGAAAGTACAAATGGCGGACTTAATGCCTTAATGGTTTCAGACATTTCCATACTGACCGATTTGAATGAGCCACCCTGTATAGTACGCACATGTACTACCAAAACAACATGCGCAAGCATGCAGTACCTACTACCCAAGTAATTGGAAATGTTTTTGATAATTTTTCTTTGATACGTAATACCTAAGAAAAATAAACACATCACGTCAATGACCCTCATGCCATGAATGACATCGTACGGCTAGAATAGTACGAAATGCCGAGCCTCTTCTGTGCGCCCACAAATATTTTTCATTAATCACTTCGTTATCTTTAAGGAGCGTAACAAACGACAGTGACGTACGCAATGTTTTGATTGCGATGAATTGACATGTTTTTATGCAATAAATCAATAGCGCATCAAAACAAGGCTATCTTTTTAGGGATAGGAATGTTGACTCGTAATGAATACTAGGTATAACTGACATAGAATGATCATAAAAATTAGATATTATATTGTAAAATCCCTTGTGCATAGCACATATCTACACGGCCACAATTACGACATTTTTATCAAGCCCATTGGCAATCGGTGATTAGGTCCATCTCCCATTTCTACAAATTAAGTAAGTCATTCTTCCTCATATTAGTAATAATTAGATAGTGTTACGTGATTCGGCACCAAATGCACAAAAATGCCGATGCGGCAAACGACGCGCCCGGCATCCACGAGCGCGTACGCGTAGTAACTTCTCCAAGCCATTGCGTCATGCTTCATTGATGCCCATTTATGCATAGTTAGATGTTCAGCTTTAAAATTAGAATGAAATCGCGAAAACATTTTGCATCAGATTATCAGAATTTATAATACGGAACAAGTCTGACTAGAAAAAAATGCGATGCTCTTTTTAACTGTCTGGAAATTACCGTGAGCGTGGACTTCTAGGAACTGGGATTTTTGAATCTACCTATGTACTATGATCTTAAGGAAAACTTTGTAGTAGGAAGTGACGACACCTTGTTTTTCCAAATACTTTTATCGATAAATAGATAACAATATGTTGACGTTAGTGTCGCACGATCCGCGAGGGCGGGTTCGTTCACCGAGGACGTCACGGTCGACTAATGTATGTCGTGTACAATAATAACTCTACGCCTATTTCATATTAACGAATGTCGGGAGCTTCTTGTACTAATCTGTGAAAGTTAGGTGTGTTTTTGTCCAACTTTTTGGGAAAAAAAATCAATGGATAGTTACAATTCCAATCATAAATACCTAACATTTCCATTTAGAAATATTTTAACCATATTTAAGGACTTTATTACAGAAGACGAAAAAAATCCTTAATAACTGGTGACGGATTGAAAAATATCACAAAGGTCGAGGGCAGCAAAGAATACTTAATAGATATATTTACGTACTCAGTTATCAGCATATTGACATAAATGACAGCCTTTTTGGTTTCCTATTTGATCAGGCATAGAGAAAGTTGTTTATAGTTCTATGACTTTTAAATCTTTTAATTTACCAATGTATACTTGATGAGTGAATCATATATTTCCCGTACATTCCCTGCTAAAATTAAATACAACAGTCACCTACAGCAACGTCCTAATCTCTAGTAAGAAGTTAATGGTGGTCGAATACCGCTAAAAAATTTTCTAATTATATTCTTACGAATCTACAAAAATACCTAAATCATAATCACCCAATAATTGACTACCTATTTATTTCAGAAGAAAAGAAATCAACTGTATATAGATTAAATAATTAAGCATAGTATATGTATCTATATTTAGGATTCGTTTGAATTGGCTAATCAGCAGTTTAAGGGATGCAGTTTATATGGCTGGGCGCGGCGGCGGCGGCGCGCGGCGGGCGGCGCTAGCGCGGCGGGCGGCACGCGGCAAGATAACGGATTATTACATCAGATCGCGGCGCACGCGCCTCTGCCGCCGCTACCTATATAAGCGGCGGGCCGCCCGCTCACACTCATTCACTGATCGCTACTGATAAATGACACGTCTATATTAACTTGTGGAAATGATCTACGCTCTCATGCATCATCCTGAATTTTGTGTAAACAAACAACCTGATTACGAACAGTGGTGGAAAAGTGACAACTGGTGCGATTGCCATTCCCCGCGATTCGAGCAGCAGCAGAGGTAACAAACGGATCGCAAGTGCAAGAAGAAGTGATTGATACAAGGTAAATATTGTGTTATTATATACAGTTTATTATTATTATATCATTGATGTAGATAACAGAGAGAGCTTGACTAGGTCAGGGACTTATTGCAATAAACATTAGGTATATTTCTTTGCCATTAAAATATGTAATTGTTTTTTATATTAAATATGTTTTGTTTTAATTTTAATCATAATTTACTTTTAAAAAATTGCATACTTTCTCTTTTGTTTAAATAAATAAATAGGTAAACATATATATTTATATCTTAAATTAACGGTTATTACACTTATTACCTATAACATCTCATTCATCTCTTTTAAAGATATGCAAAAAAACTTCTTTAATTTACAAATTAATGATATTGATAATGAAAGGTCAACACTATGTCACCGAATTATCATGAAGTGTCATTTACGTCACAACAGATAATAGCCAACGGTAGACATTGTTTCCGATAAGAAACTGGTTTGCCATTTTTGCAAAGAAATCTTCCTCATTTTATTTTAATACCAAAGGCATTGAAAGATCTCAGCCAAGTGTTGCGAATCCTATGTGCGGGCATTACCCGTGTAATTCTATACAAGTAACTGTATCCAGTAAAACGTAAATAAAGATTCACGCTCTGGTGCATTGAATAGGGCTGTCAATAGGATTCACTGGCATCTCTATATCTAACTATAAACCCCTTATATATTCACACCACCAATTTCATTTGACATATACATTTATCAGGAATCAGAAAGAGAACTTAATTTGCATTGGTAACACTTCCTTCTGACAAATTTCACCAAAGTATTTTACTTTACAAATATTTGACAACCCTAACATAAAGTGAAAATAGTACTTATAAGGTTTCTTAATTCTTTCACAGACAAGCGAGACACCGGTGTTCATTCTCATCTAGTCCGCCTAAAGACATCAACGCTTGAAATCTTTGAAGTTATACGCAGAAATTATAAGAAGTTGCTTTTGAAAGTTTGAAGAACAATCAAGATGGCAACTGTGCAAACTGCTCCCGAAATGAGCCTTTCGTCAGCGCCGGTGGCCGTGCCGCAGAACAAGGATCTGGACCTGATGGCGCTGACCATGGCCGCTCTGCGCCTGGTGAACCCCTGGGTGAAGGCCGAGCCCGAGTGGCAGGAGCCCCGGGAAGAGCCGCGGGACCGCGTCATCACGCTCGCGGAGGTCAGCCAGCACGACACCCCGCGCGATTGCTGGGTCGTCATCTATGACCGCGTCTACGACATCTCTACTTTCCTTGATGAGGTGAGTTTTAACTCAAGTTATTATTTCAATATTCATAATAACAGCATATCAAATGGTACAAGGTCTATTCACTGTTCAGTCACTCTATTCTGCTTCTCCGGTTGCAACATTAAAGTTTTGCGTAGGTACACGCATAATATTTTTTGGGAAGCGACTTTATCTGCCGGCTTCCGAGTGATGATATGATGCTATGATTGATAGAAGACATGTGTTTATAACGTTATTTCTCCTTGTTCCAGCATCCCGGTGGAGCCGACATAATGCTGGAGTACGCGGGCCAGGACGCCAGCACGGCGTTCCGTAGCTCTGGGCATTCGCGCATGGCCGCCAAGGCACTAGACCGGTTCCTTGTCGGCGAGCTGCCGATGAGCGAGCGCATGTACCGCCGCCCTGGGGGCATCCGGCTCAGCGACATACCGGAGTAGATACGTCGAAGCTTCATCTGCCGGTACACATAATCAGACCAAGATCGCTGATTCTCCTCGCTAGCTAATCGCGGCGCCTTATGTCCTCGCCTCACCTCAGCTATGAAGAGGGGACGTTGCCTTTGCGACGCCATGATTTACATCAAGCCACCATGTTTATGCATTATCTAGTTCAAAGTACGGTAGAATGTAGGACGTAAATAAAATTGTCGTTAATGTTAAACAATTAATATAAGCTAAGGTTTTTGCTTATCGTCTCGAAATAAATTAACTGTTAATTATTATACTATTAACCTTTCGATGTACAGACAGCATATATAATAATTACATGATAAGAGTGACTCTAGGGATAGGGAGGCCCTTGGAAACCTGCCTATTAGTCTGCCTGTATGTGATTGTGAGTAAGATTATTAAGTATTGAGATTGATTGCATTTATTTAATTTAAACTAGCTTTGTAGAATCCCCTTTAATTTGTATTCAGTATTATTGCACGTAGATTTAGTACTTTCTTAACTCTTTCTTGCATTTATTTTTAATGGCTTTTAGCCTTTTGATTGAAGTTCCTATTAGTTTTATCCATGCAATGTATGAAAATATTGAAAATATTAACAATAAACTTTTTTGATTTAATAATATTCATATGTTTTCTTCCTTTATCACCTTCTGTTCACTACAGGGTGTAATCTAAAACGTGATACAAGATAATCAAACCTGAATCTATTCATGATATTGAACAACTTTTACTATGGGCTCAACTTTGTAAATTTACAAAAAAAATTAAACTTCTCATACATTTTCGTCTACCTATCCTTGACTTTTTCTATGGAGCAGCTCAATTTTTTTATTTTTTTACAAAGTTGCTCCCATAGTAAAAGTTGTTCAATATCATGAATAGATTCAGGTTTGATTATCTTGTATCACGTTTTAGATTACACCCTGTATAGACGGAGAGCTAGCCACGTCAGATATGACACACTAATGAGAGCAACGAAACCCCTCTAGTCAGTTTGCTATACTATACTTATTTAAAGATCTGGACATCTAGCAGCTGTAAAGGGTGGAGGTCAAATAATGCAAACCACTTCAAGAAAACAAATCCTAGACTTCTGGTTTTGATGCAATATTACGAGAAATCATATAAATAATTAGATTAAAACTCAACTAGTCTCAAACTAGTCTTAAGTTATTTTATATGTTTTGTTTTGTAGTTCGCAGTGCCTTGGTTTTTACTGTAATGCTGTGTAACGAATAATTTGAATTTGAATTATATCATTGCCAAACGTTTCTGTTGGGGGAAAGTAATGCCAAACGACGTATAATGTAATGCATAGTTAGTCGCCTACTGTTCCTATTTTCGCAATAATATGCAACGTTTTTTGTTCAAATGTGAAAATATAGGCCCTGTTGTATAACTGAGACAACTTCGGCATTTTTTACCTATTTTGGTAGTACTATTTTCTAATAAAAAAATTGCTAGTAACTCTGGCCTTCACCCATTAAAAGCTGTCAGATGCCCGGATCGTGCAATAAGGATACAGCAATCTAACCAGACGGGTTTGTTGTTCTCATCATTGTGTCATATCTGACGTGGCCAGCTCTTAGTCCATTACTACCGAATTAAATCTAGATAAGCTATCATGATTATCTTGTACCTAACTCCAGTAACATCTTTACTGCTTGACCATATCAATGAAAATAATAGACTAAGAGCTAGCTCCAGAAATTGTACACAATAACAAGAGCAACGAAACCCATCTAGTTTGTTCACTATGCTATCCTTAAATATAACTAGATCCGGGCACCCGGCAGCTATTGATCAGTGGAGGTCAAATTGACAGGCCAACAAAACATTTGAGTTGCAAAAAAGTTTTACCAAAATAGGAAAAAAACTACAGAACTTGTTTCATTTATAGTTGCAGTGCGTATATTTTAATTTAACATTATAAAAAAAACTATGCGTGGTCTTGAGATAATAATAAAAACGGAAACGCCTGGTAATTATATAATTATTTAATTACTCAATTCTCCATAAATGTGCATAAAACCTAGAATAATAACTAATAGGTATTGTATTCTTCAAGTGGTTTGCATTCTCTAATAGAAATAAGGATACTATATCTAACTACCTAGCGGCTAGTTCTCCGTCTATAATAAAAATAATATTAGGTATTAGAAAGATTCATTTTAAGTTTTTAAATTATTATTTTCTTTTACGATTTAAATGCACACAAATGGATGGAATTGCAAAGTCTCTTTTGGCAGTCATTTAAGAGTCCGGTAATGTTTTTTTTCGATTTCGCTCAACTTTTTGATGCGATTTTGCAGTAACTAACATAACTTCTATAATTTTGTATACATATTATGAAAGATCGTTTCTTTTTGGATGGAATAAATACAACGATTTTTTAATTTTATGCTTTATTTATAAATAATTCACCCTAATCTAACACCTGTTTCGCGATTTTTGCTTGGAGAGGTGAAAAGAGTAAGGTTTTTATTGATTTAAATTAAGTTATATAAGTATGTAAAATATATAAATACATTGGAAAATGAGTCGCCTGAGGAATAAGTGTAACAGTTTTTTTCATTTTCATATATATTTTTTGAGAGAGAGTGTGTTTTGCTAGAGCAATTTTGCTAAAAATTGCCGAAGTTTAGGTGATATTTTTGGAAAGATACTAAAGTATTTTGCAAACATAAAAATACAAAAATAAACTTCATTTTATGCTTTATTCAGATAGTATAAAACATATAAGGGTCCATAACAAATAATAATTAAAAATCGTACGACAAAATTACATGAATCAACGTCCTCACTAAACATGCTCTGTAAGAATCGAGTTTTAAGGTATTAAATATTAATATAAATAGACCTAAAGTACTTTTTTGCAATAACAAGACTTCAAGCTATCGTACCAAATGCAATTCATGTGTATAATGTTATTATTAGCGATTTTCGTTTTCAAATCGTTACCGGACTCTTAAATATGCTACCTACACAAAATAAATAATTATAACTGGCAAAGTGGATGGCAGGCGATCAAGGGGACCCAGTCCTAAACGCTGGTCCGACCAGGTGGTCGATGAACTCCAAATGCGGATGGCAGAGGCCCTTCACCAAGCAGAAGACCGCAACAAATGGAGGGGCTTATTACAACGTTCCCGTCGAAGCCACGATCCTCAGCAGTGAGGGACCGACTTAAGGAGGAGGAGGAGGGACACAAAATAAAAACTGAAGGAAGTATGCAAACGATACGAGGTTCCGTTGTAATATTAATCAAACAAAGAGGTTCGACAATTTGAAATTTTTGTCGTTGTTAAACTAGATAGTGAGATTCATGACAGAAACGAGTGATGTTATATCGTCACTACTTTGAAAAAATCTCGTATCTCACACTTCTTCTCTAAGTTGAAACGTAGTAACTCTATATGCATCGCATACATAGTTACCACATTTTTCTTTTGAGTGACAGAACAAGATACAAGTTTTTTTTTTCAAAGTAGTGGCGATGTGTAATGCGATAGGTATAATGATATATTATGTATTCGTACCTACCAAACCAGCGACAATAAACCGTATTGCAAGGTACAGTCACCATCAAATATATTGGAGCGGCCAAGGTCTCAATAATATCTGAGCATACACTTAATCGCCTTAACAATAGAAGCGTTGTTCAGATATTTGATATTTGTGACCACCTTAGCCGCTCCCATATATCTGATGGCGACTTTAATAAGAAATGTTATAAGTGCACTATTCACATTTTATTCTTACTTATTGGTTGTAATTGTTTTAGTAACACTTTTTAGGGTTCCATAGTCAACTATATAGGAACCCTTAAAGTTTCGCCATATCCGTCTGTCCATCTGTCTGTCCGCGGCCTAGCTCAGTAAGACGTTGGTACCTACTAGAAAGCTGAAATTTGGTATGTGTATTAATTACGCAGACAAAGTAGTAAAACAAAATCAAGAAATAAAATACGGTGCCTCCTTCGGACACTTGTCGTGATTTTTTTTTTAAATCGTGATGTTGTTGAAAAAGGTCTACCAAAAATAAGAGGGGCTTCTCTAAAACTATTTTTTCTATTCGTCGACTGTAATCTGTGTATTAGGACTTTATAGACCAGACTTAAACCTTACACATTTAAATGTTGGATTGTCTATGGCACTTCCGGGATCATTAAATAGATTTATTAAACAACCCGCCACTAAACTAAAATAATTTTGAAAAGAGAATTTCATTCACATCTCGGTAAAATGTGTACAGTTTGTCCGGAAAGAAAAGTGTTGTGGTTTATATGGGAGCTCATACATTGTACGACACTTTTCTTTTCGGACAGACTCAACTTTATAATTTCCGAACGTACTTAATCTGTCAAATTTTCTTCTACTTAAACTTGCTTCTACGTTGTGATTGGATTATAAAAAGACCAATCACAACTACAACGACATCTTGGACTCATTTTATTCTAGCCGTCTCTTTCTACTACCGATACAATTATATGTCTATCTCTTTTCGGTAGTGTCTATAGCACCGAATGCCCAGATACAATTACTTCCGGTTTGAAAAATGGTGTTTGACGTTTGATAGGGAAAGATTTAAAAATAATTAAAGAAAATCAATTCTTACTTAATACTCGTAGAAAAAGTATTGTATACAATAGTGACATAATTAAGTTTTCAATCTCGTACCTTAATTAGGCCACTCAGCAAGCTTCGTGGCCTAAACGCGGTACTCGACTGTAAAGCTCTTGATTATGTCACTATTGTATAAAATACTATTGGATCAAGACAAGTTTGAAAGTCATAGCAGTCGATTTCATAAAAATCTAGTACGTGTGCCAACTCTTGGGATTAAAGTGACGAGCCAGCGGCGGACCCCAGGCTCCTATGTTCATAGGAGCCTGGGGTCCGTCTATAGTAGCCCTCAACCAATGTGACGACCGGGGCCAAAAAAGTCCACAATGCAACACAATGGATAACTGATAACGCGAGCTCAAGGGTTTTATGGCCCCGGTCGTCACATTGGTTGAGGGCTACTATAGTAGGTATGGTACTGAGGTAGATAAATATGTATATAATTCAATTTATTTTTATAAATTTGTATATAGTTTTCTAATTTCCTAGGTCTCTATTCTGTAAGCAGATATTTTGATTGTTATTTTCCGATGTAAACGACCGCGACTGTACACGATCTTACCGAAGTAATACAGTTCATGGTCTCAGCGATAACTCGTTTCTAAAGTTCATTATGCATGTAACTCCAAATTAACCTACTATAAACTGATATAGTAAACCTCATCCATCACTACATAGTATAAAACAAAGTCGCTTCCTGCTGTCTGTCCCTATGTATGCTTAGATCTTTAAAACTACGCAACGGATTTCGATGAGATTTTTTTTTATAGATAGAGTGATTCAAGAGGAAGGTTTATATGTATAATTGCACCTGTGCGAAGCCGGAGCGAGTCACTAGTATAAAATAATTTAAACGACAAGACAAAACAACCAAATATATATATCTCTCTTTCTCTCTCTACTCTGTGATAATGTATGGGATTCTTTATAATTAATGTCCACACTTCTACATTTGTCTATGGTCATATCCTTTAAAAAGCGCCGTCCATATTGTCTCTGCCTCTTTGCTCCTTTCAACCTACCGGAGGCCACCACGCATATTGTAAGCTTATTTTATTTAATAAATGTACTCAAAGTTCTCCAGTATTTCCTTTAACCACACCACCACCACTGCAAGGACCTCGTCAGGTTAAGTGACCAGCTATCCGAAGAAGGAATTCTAGAAAAGTGGTGTGGTTAATTGGATTGCCGTGTCGACGTGCTCAAGGTAACCTCAAAAGTTGTCTCCTGTCTCCTCTCGTATCTATATCTCCACATATCTTTCAAAATGTCAGAAGAAATGCGCTTATACTCGTTCAACAAACTGGAAGGCGTGCCTAATTACTCAACATGGAAATTTTATATGGAAATGGCGCTCAACATTGAAGGTTTGAACAAATGTATCCTTGGGACTGAGGTGGAGGAAACCAAAATACAGAAAGCTTTGGCAAGAATATGCTTATCTGTGAAACCGTCGTGTCTACAGTACGTGCGGAACGCCACAACGGCAAAAGAAGCATGGACGAATTTGGCCAGCGTCTTCGAAGACAAAGGTTTTTATAGACGAGTTTCATTATTGAGGCAACTTCATCGCACGCAATACACGGACTTCGCGAATATGACTGAGTACATTGAGGGTGTGACCACGTTAGTACAGCAATTGGCGGACATTGGCAAGAATATTGAGGATGCAGAGGTCGCCGAGCTGCTGCTGAGTGGTTTGCCTCAAGATTTTGATATTATAGTATCGAGTCTAGAGTCGGCGAATATAACCGCCAATCTTACAAGCGACTTAGTTCGTACCCGATTACTTCAAGAGGAGCATCGGCGTGGTGGCCAGGAAAGCTCTTCTATGGATGCATCAGCGCTTGCTACAGGAACTAGTAATCTAAGACGGTGTCATTTTTGCAAGAAATTAGGCCATTTAAAATCAAAATGTTATAAATACAAAAATGAGAAAAAGAAGACAAAGAAAGAAGAGGAACACGTGTTGGTAGCCTTGTCATGCAGGACATTTGATGCCCATCAATTTATAATAGATTCCGGAGCGAGCTCGCACATGTGCAACCATAGAAGTGGTTTTAAAAACTTTAAGAACCTGTCTGAAAGTGTAGTTGTAGCTAACGGTCAAAGGTTAACTTGCGAAGGTAGGGGTGATGTGTGTTTAAAAACAAAACTTGGTGCTGTCACTTTGACAGATGTTATGTTGGTTCCGGGCCTCTCAACCAATTTAATTAGTGTTAGTAAATTATGTGAGAAGGCCCTTTCTGTAAAATTTGGAAATAATAAATGCCTTGTTTTGAGAGAAAACACTGTCATTCTAAGTGCCAGCAAAGTTGACGGGGTCTACTGTGTAGAAAGTGTAGGGTTAGGTAATTCTTATGATCCACAGGTGGCAAACGTGTCAACCAGGGAGGTGCCCGTAGAAGTGCTTCACCAAAGACTAGCTCACTTAAGTTATAAAGGTATGTGCACCCTGAGAGGTATGGTTTCTGGTTTAATGTTTCAGGAGCCTCGCCATGATCTGCAAAGCTGTGTGTCATGCGCTGAGGGGAAGCAGAAGGTGTTGGCGTTTCCCAAAGGGGAGGCCACGCGAGCCAGACAACTTCTGGAACTTGTACATTCGGACGTGTGCGGTCCGTTTCCTGTGAGCAGTCTGGGAGGATCAAGATATTTGCTGACCTTCACAGATGACTTTTCAAGAAAAGTGTTTGGATACTTCTTAAGAAATAAATCTGAGGTAATGTCCAAATTTATATTATTTAAAACTACTGCTGAAAAACAGACAGGTTGTGTTGTAAGGAGACTTCGTAGTGACAATGGCGGGGAGTACACGAGTCAGAGATTTAGGGATTATTTACAAAAAGCAGGTATAGTCCATGAGACAACAGTTCCTTATAGCCCTCAACAAAATGGAGTAAGTGAGTCTCAAAATCGCCTTCTTTTGGAGAAAGCACGATGCATGCTTCAGGAGTCAGGCCTCGGTAAGCAATTTTGGGCTGAAGCGGTTTCGACTGCTATCTATTTAAAAAATAGATCACCCACAAATGCTGTGCCCGGTAAGACACCTGAGGAAGCGTGGTCGGGCAACAAGGTTGATTTGAGTCATCTTCGGGTATTCGGCTGTAAGGCGTTGTCATTGATACATGAGAGCAAGCGTGACAAATTAGATGCTAGGTCAAAACATTGTATTTTTGTTGGCTATGCTGAACATTCTAAAGGCTATAAACTGTTAGATCCCTTAAATCCCAAGAAGGCAATTATATCTAGAAATGTTATTTTCTTAGAAAATGAGTTCTTTGATTTAAACAAAAATAAAGTAGCTGTCCCCGCCGATGTTGTCCAACTTGATCTGTGTCAAACACAATCAAGCGATATAGCTTTAGGGAATAATAACTTGTGTCAAACACAGTCAAGTGATATAGCTGTAAGGAATAATAATTTGTGTGAAACACAGTTAAATGATAATAATATTTCAATAAATAATGATAATGATATTTTAACCAATGACATGTTGCATATAAATACTGATAAATCTAATGAAAACAATGATGTGATTTCAGATAAGGACTTGTCGTGGAGCAGTGCAGCTGATGACAGCGGGCCTGGCCAGCCTTCGCAGTCGTCATCCCCTGATGCACGGATCGCTCAGGAGTCTCAGGACCATGACGCCCCCTTCGAGCCGCAGCCTGGGTCTAGCAGCTGGAGTGGTCATCCATCATCAGCCTCATCTTTGGACGTGCGTGACGTTCGAGGGGAAGATGGACCACCGGACCAGGAACAGGCGCCGGGGAGCGAACGTCCCGTACGAATCACACGCAATAACAAACCAGTAAGGTATGATGATTATGATTTGTCAGATTCCTCTATGTTTGTTAGTTCTTATCCAGTTTATAATGAGCCTCAAACTTATGATGAGGCCATGTCAAGTCCATATAGGGAAGAATGGCAAACTGCTATGCAATCTGAATATAATTCTTTATTATCCAATAATGTATGGTCCCTTGTTGATAGGCCCTCTGATCAAAATATAGTTAAATGTAAATGGGTTTATAAAATAAAAAATGACTTTTCAGGCACGAGGGACATAAAATATAAAGCTCGCTTAGTAGCCCGTGGTTTCTCACAAAGACAAGGTGTTGATTATGAAGATACTTTTGCGCCTGTAGTCCGCCATTCAACTATGCGATTATTATTTTGTATTGCTAACGAGTTAGATATGGAAATAGAACATGTAGATGTAACTACTGCATTTCTTCATGGGGACCTAGCTGAGAAAATTTATATGGAACAGCCAGTAGGTTTTACTTGTAACAAAAATAAAGTTTGTCTATTAAACAAAAGTTTATATGGCTTGAAACAGGCTAGTAGGGTTTGGAATTGTAAAGTGCATGATGTATTAGTTAATAATGGTTATATACAAAGCAAATGCGAACCTTGTATTTATACAAAGAGGACTAAAGACAGCTTAACTATGATAGCGCTATATGTTGATGATTTCTTTATTATATGGAATAATAGACAAGAGAAGGATTTGCTTTGTAAATTATTGAACGCGGAATTTAATTCTAAACAATTAGGGAGTTTAAAAAATTGTTTAGGTATTACAGTATTAAGAGATAGAAAGAAAGGCACATTAACGTTATCTCAGTCAGACTATATTAAGAAATTACTGTCAAAGTTCAATATGTCAAATTGTAAGAGTGTTTCTAGCCCATTAGCGAACTGTAAACTTGAGAGACCCAAAAATAATACAGACTGTTTATCTGAAAATGTTTATCCATTTAGAGAATTGATTGGGTGTCTCATGTACTTATCTGTATGCACGCGCCCTGATATTTCATTTGCCCTATCGCAGTTGAGCCAATTCTGCAATTCATTTACAAAGGATCACTGGTTAGCAGCTAAGAGAGTTTTGCGTTATCTGTCAGGGACAATTGACTATTGTCTTTTATTTGTTAAAAGTGGTAATTTTAACATTTCGGTTTTCGCAGATGCTGATTTTGCTAATGATTGTGATAGAAAATCTTATAGTGGCTTTGTAATTAAAATAGGTCACTCAACTGTAAACTGGGAGTCGCGCAAGCAGCGTTGCATAGCGCTTAGTAGTACTGAAGCGGAATATCTAGCTCTGGGTGACGCTTGCCGGGAACTATGTTTTATCAGGAATTTCATGAATGAAATTTTTGATAAACAATCTTGTTGTACACTTTATAGCGACAACCAGAGTGCATTGAGACTACTAGAAATAAGAGAATATTGTCATAAGAAAACAAAACATATCGATTTGAAATATCATTTTGTCAAGGACGTAGTTCGAAAGTGTAACATACAAACTAAATATTTGCCTACAGATAAAATGGTTGCTGATATTTTAACTAAGGGTTTATCTGGTCTTAAACACTCTAGTTTTGTGTATGATTTAAATTTGAGAAATGTTGTTTAGTAATTATGTATATTAAATGTTACTTTCTCTTTGATGTAGAGTGTGAGGGGAAGTGATAATGTATGGGATTCTTTATAATTAATGTCCACACTTCTACATTTGTCTATGGTCATATCCTTTAAAAAGCGCCGTCCATATTGTCTCTGCCTCTTTGCTCCTTTCAACCTACCGGAGGCCACCACGCATATTGTAAGCTTATTTTATTTAATAAATGTACTCAAAGTTCTCCAGTATTTCCTTTAACCACACCACCACCACTGCAAGGAGCTCGTCACTCTGGAATAAGAAAGAGACGTAACACGAATATTTGACCAAATAAGCAGGTTTAATAACAAATGGAGATAAAGGCATAAATATTTTTTTTAAATCCATGCTTCGAGTTTGACAACTTAAGATGGTCATTATATTTATTTATTTATTTATTCTATACGAACCATCAATAAAATTTAGCTATCATTTGTTAATACATTAACATGTTTGGTTATTGTAATCAAAATACCAGCAAATAATTTTGCATTACTTAATATTTATTGATGGTCTTTTAAATTACTTATTAAATATTACAATACTTACATATACCTAGGTATGTACTTATGGTATGTAGCTTGTATAATAATTAAATAATGATCACTTATGTTTGTTACCTCGTGTCTTGTGACTGCTACACTTTCTTCCCCGACCTGCAACCGAACGAGATTATCTTTCAATTCGCATTTAATTCGATTTTATTACTGTCTTTCGACACTTTTTTCGAGAATCTAATGTCTACGAGTATAATATGTATGGGATAAACAATCTAAAAAATGGCATCTCGAGCGAACGAGGGTCTTAAGGTACGAGAGGTTGAACAATCTTTGCCGCCGAGTATAATACAAAAAATTTCACCACACCACCACAAGAAAAATATAATCTGTAAAATATAAAAAGTTAAAGCCCAATTAAAGCATTAATTATTATTAATTCCAAATTTTCTCTTTAAAGTCCTGCCAGAAAACGTGAAAAAATAAGTCAATATTTGCTTCACTTATAACTACTTACCGTGAAACCGTCCAATTTTGCCCGTTTTTTTAACATTTTCTCAGTTTTCTTTAAAAAAAAATAAGGTTCGGTATACTTTTTAATGTGCAAATACAGTCTATCTTGTCATGGGATTGTGTTGCAACAAAGAAAAAGTCCATTTTTATAAAAGTTTTCGAACAATTTGATATTTTCATGGCGGGCAAAATTACCTTCACTTTCGTCCATGTTTTCCCAAGCTCGGTATTCGCCAAACTATAGCACTTAAACTAAAATTCACAAACCTACGGACTAAATTGACAAATGACTGACAGGTAAAATGATACCAGAAACAGCAAAATAAAAATAGTGAAGGGTATATGTCGATAACAATATATCGACAAGTTGTAAAGCACAAATAACAGACTAGTTTAAATCAAAAATATGTATATTAGTTTCAAATAAGAGGTACAAATCTTGGTTTGTTCGATTTTCGAGATAGTGTATGGATAACATGCGTTTTTACCCACACTAGTTTTAAAGCATAAAAAGGTTTCCGAGCCTGTAGGTAAAAATAAAACTCCTTGTCCGACGATAACTAGTTTTTATGATATAATATTATTCATTCCCAGGCTTCTGAATATACCCACTTTTTTTTGTTAAAATGATGTTTTAATATATATTATTTGATAAATAAAATATTATTGGATTACTTGACGTCTTTTTTTTATTTTAATTTTAGCTAGAGGTAATTTCATATTAGATTGTTATCTAGCCAGTTCAGCTGAACTATAATTGTTGGCAGAACTCCTTAATCTTAAATGATATATTTTACCATAGAAAACAGTAATGCCAACATAATGTAACAATATGGATTACCTACGTAAAAAAGATGGATTTGTTGGGAATTTGAAAGAACAACAACTTTATTAATTAATTTAATTAAATGTATGTATTCAATAAACTAATTTTAAAATTTGTTGGTTTGAAATTAAAATTTTATCTCTAATTAGGGGTCTACAGATCTTTTGATCTGTCGAAATCACTGGAAAAAGTTGGTATATAGATTAGCCGATCAAATTGCCAGTTTTATTGTCCCGTCTGGTGGACCCTTAACCTACGATTTAACAGTAATTTTAATATCGATGAGAACGACACTGGCCAAACTGTGGCAACACTTGTTCATACTTAGTTGTCAATTTGGTCCGTAGGTTTGTGGATTTTAGTTTAGAGTACTTATGCGTAAGGACAATATATAGTTTTGGGGAAAATTGGCTTCAATAAATTACAACCAATATAGAAATAACGATTGGTCTAAAAAGAGTTGGGCAAACTTGCCCGCCAACTTACGATGGTTTTCATACAACCAACTTTAAGATATTAGGGTTGTTAAAAACCTGTATGATAATGTTTGAAAATTTATAAAACAGTACTCATAAGTTAACAATTTTTATTTAGTTATTTTTAACAATCATCAGTCTCACAATTGGTGCATTCACTGATATTGTCATCAACAAGTGAAAATAAAACTTAAATCTTAAAACTTAAAAGTATTGTTGTGTAATGTTATATTTAGATCCAAATTATATTTGTTATATTTCAATAAATTCATTATATTTAATAATAGTTCCAGTATTCATAATATTTGATCATAGGTACTCTTACTAAAACTAGGAATGAAAAAGTTGTCACTTTTTCATTCCTAGTTGTCACCCTTGTTCATATTTTAGAGCGGGCAAAATTGGCCGATAGGAGGTCCTACAGTTGCGGCTTAAATTGCCCATCATCATAATTTACGATTTAAGCAAGTCACTGGACCGAAAGTATTAAGTAAATGTTCAAATAACTTGTGTTTACATTATACAAAAACAAACACTGGCGAGTGTCTTCGCCATTTCACAATATCTTTAAAATACTGTAGTCACATTTCGCCCGCAACAAAACACACGGTCACATCGACAAGCTGTTACAGCCAACTGAATAAGGTTAGACCTAAGCGCACTTCGTAGTGGTGCCATAAATATAACCTATTTTCTATTATTACAACCAAAAGTGACTAAAATACTGTTTTTTTCGTGTAATTCAAATATTAAATTATATTTTACTCAGCGGGCAAAAATACCCTCATGGGCAAAATTGGACGGTTTCACGGTACGTATGGAATGGACCATGTTATAAAATTTAACATGTTCAAAATCCCTACTAAATGTTGTTGACTTAATTGGAACTGTTTCTAGTATAAGTACTGCAAGTTCATTCCTTATCTACGCTTCAAGAATAACATAAACACAGCACATTACGAGTTTACACTCGACTCGAAAGGAACGTTGCTATGCAAATATCAGTCACACGATGTCGACCGTTACATTTAAACTTCAATGGCCAATCTTAACTTTCTCTGACTTTCAGAACATCTACTTAGTTTAACTATACAAGGTGGCAAAAAAATATCTAAATTCCCGTTGGCTGTAAGGTTTTGGGACGCTACCAATCCTCCCCAGACGGTTTTGGAACCTCGATTGAGCGACCATTGAGCGGCGGCGCTGAGTAATGGCCATACAAAAGTCCAAAAATCAAATCGATCTGAGAGCTTGTAAACCTTACAGACAACGGGAATTTAGATATGTTTTGGCCCCCTGTATACTAATTGTCCTAGTTTACGACCCCGCGATATAGATTTTATTTTCCTGTACAGACTTTGATTTCGACTTATTCTAACCTTCCATTAGTTCGCCCCTTTGATCTTGAACAGTAGTAGAGTAGAGGTGACAACTAGAATGCCATTTTTTTGTACGGTACAGAGCGACATACAGACTGTTCACTATATAATAAAATCCCTGTTTACATATTAGGTATGCATAATGTACTTCGACGCGGCCGTCTCCCTCTATCGCATTTAGTACTGATATGTAATATTTCCGCCAGCATCTGGAACTAACAGGTTCGGAACTAAATAATTCCGGTGTCGGCATGTATTTACTTGCAGTAGCGTTACCAAATCAGGCAGTGCACCGCCCCTGTCAGTGTCAATCATAAGGGCACGTGTATTTAAAACAATCACGCTGTTACCTAGATTTCGATGCCGAATGACAGGTGAAAAAAATACGTATACGTCATAAATATTGTTTAAACCTATTGATACCACAATCGCAGTTGCCAAGGCACGTTATTTTCTTATCGAATTCAACAATAATACAAATGTACCTATGTCGGTCATCTCAAAGAAAAGAACCAATGCTATACCGATAGGTACTAGATCACACCACTCTATACGTCAAGCAAACATGTTTGAAAATGTATTCGTAAACATCAGTTATCCGTTGCTAACTCAGATAGCTTATCGATTTTCAGAAAACAGAAAACAATTAATTTGGTCAAGTGTGAAACCAACTTACGCACCTAAAATTCTGTACAGTTAAGGTCAACAAAAATAGGGTGTATTGAAGCAACTGTGTAACATTTATTTGTATGTAAAACACACAGACTTTTTTTATGCCACCGTCAGGTGGCAAACAGCTTATGGACGCCTGCAACTCCAGAGACATGCGCGTTGCCGACCCTTTACAAAAAGGAAGATTCACTGTGTTGACGCCTAAAGGAAGAAGAGGGTCCCTCGTCGTCAACACACTGGCTCTTAGAGCTTTAAACCAAGGGGAGTGGCCATTGACAGGCGTTCCCCTCTGCCGAAAATGTATGACCAGACCAATACTCATTGTATGAACTGACGTTTATTTGACGTGGCTATTTTGACGTTTCGCATACATTTGACGTTCCCCTCCCCCGCAAAAAATGGCTGACTTTTTCCTATAGAAATGAGAGCGCGTCTCGCATCCGGTTGGTTTAATAATCAAAGCACTGGCTTCACTTTGAGCTCTTTCGCAACCTTACTCACCAGCAGGAACAAAACACTATGAGTGGGGTCTAGTGTTATTAGGCTGTGGTTTTCTGTAAGGTGGAGGTACTTCCCCAGTAGTCGGGCTCTGCTCCAAATTTGAGCGAGATGACATTCCCAGTACCCATACCTCTTTGAAACTTATATACTGTATTGCAGGGGTCGGCAACCTTTTAGCAATCAAGGGCCACATAGTGGCTAACAAAATTGACGCAGGCCGCACTTTGTTAATAATTGTATATGTAGGTAATATTTGATTGATATCCACCACAGATCAGTTATGCGCATTCGCGAGCGGTTAACGCACTAAAGAGTTCGGTACTCTATGATATCCATAGTAAAGTTAAAAAGCAACCAATGTGTACGGAACCCTAAAAAGGAGTTTTGCACACTCAAACCTGTTTCTATGTAAAATATACATAGCATAGCTACAAGGCCATGTTTTTCTCTCGGTGTTTAAATATCGGCTTGGTGACAAGTAATTTGATATTATCGTTTGTGGCGACTGGCGATCGTGATCGCTAAACTAAACATGGATGACGAAATACATATAGACAGGGCACAAAATTTCAAAATCGCTCTCCTTCTCGATGCGACAGGCAAACGATATTACTTTTGGGCAGGGCTTTTTACCTGGTTTAGACCCTGCTGTATCCGAATTGCCGGTTGCCTTCAAAGAAAATTTGACCGGAAGTGAGATATTCAAGATGGCGGCCAAAAAAATGACCCATTTTTTACTTTTTCTTAAATAACTCGTAAACCGTGACCCCTACTAAAAAATGTTCTGCGACTTAAGTAATCCACATAAAATTCTCTATAAAAAAGATTCTATACAGTTTTTTGTGGGATCAAAGTTTAATGAGATATGGAGGGTATAAGATAGACATTAAACAAATAGACTAATTAGCTTTTTCCCGCGACTTCGTCTGCGTGGGATTACCATTCGCTATAATAAATTTATGAAACACCTTAGTGAAATATTATAGCAAATATAAATTTAACGTATATAATACTTTTTTACGTCTACAGTGAGCAACAATTCCATACAAAGTTTCACCCCCCTTTTCACTTTTATTTAATTATTTTTTGCAAAACAAAGTGTTTAAAAAAAGGCGGTGGTGTTCCAGTACGTCATTAATTTGATGATATTCCTTATTACGGCTGAATTTATTTAATTTTGATACAAAATGACTTACAAATGCTTATAGTTGAAGTCTTTTCGCCTGGTATTGGAGTATCGTAGGTAAAGCGCGAGCGCAGCGAGTAGTGCAACCGCAGTGAATTGCAGCGTCCACTCGCGCGGCAACCCGCACTTGGACACCCGAGCCTCTTCCGGGCTGATGGCCACCTGTATTGCAAAATGCACCTTAACACCCATTTTTAAAACTTCCAATTCCTTCGCAACCTTGTTTTGTTAACAAACAAAAATATCAAAGAGCCTAAACTTAATTTTAACGCCAAAAGTGGTTCTGGGCTAACCAATCAGCTCAATGACGATTCAGTACTTTACAGACCTGTGAGTTTGGTCATAATCTATAATGCATTTTGTGACAAATTATATACAGTCACCATCAAATATATCGGAGCGGTCAGGGTACTCAAAAATATCTGAACATGTACTCTATCTCGTTGACAATACAGGCGTTGTTTAGATATCTGTGACCACTTTGGCCGCTATCATTTCCATCTCAGTTTTAGTTATGAAAGCCGTGACTTATATGATAAAAATAATTATACTTAATACTGCTAGTCATTACTAAATTACGATAACGAAATGTATTGATTGATAACGATGAGAAGACGATATGTCACGCATAAAATCTCGCGGCGCTTAAACATGATATTCGATAAACATGTTATTATTTTGATTACTAACATCCAACGTACGGAACAAAGGTTTCTATCAATTCTGTCATAAAATACTGATGTATTTTACATTACTAGTCTAATTTGTAGACGGTAAACTGTTTTTTTTTAAATAGCGACCACTTACCGTACAAGCGACTATTTGGGGCACATAATTGCCGTTTTCTTAACAAACAGGTGAACTGGTTTTTTTTAAAGAAAGTCTGGATTTAATCTCCAGAATGGCTAAATGATGATAATAGAATACTGATGTAATTTCATATAACTTGGGGCGTCTCTTCTGCAACATGTCTATTCTATCGTCGCGCCACAATTCCAATATAAATGGTGATCTAATTGCACCGCACTGTCAAAACAATAGTAGCTAGTGCAACTTATAAGAAGCGCCCATACAAGTCCTACATCGCGCTAGCGATCTTCTTAATATCAGTTGCTTATATACCAGTTCCAACAAACTCTCATTGGACTTTGGTCCGCAGAGGTAACATCTTCCCTAAACTTACCAAGTAATATTTAGGATCCAATCTATTCCTCCACGAGAAAGACGGGACAGTGTATTCCACAAACTCAATCTTGTGGTCCGAGGTAGGCACGAAACTATGCCTCAGCGCACAACTATGATGTGTATGCGCACCAAACGCGAGCCGCGGGTGCAGACTCTCCACTAAATACTCCGTGGACTCTTTTGACAGGCAATCCCTTCGTTCAACGAACAGGCTGTCTCTCTCTGGTAAGGGAGCGGCGTCAGGCTCCGTGCATTGGCTGTCGGATGCCCTATATAGAGGGAAGTGCTGAAAAATAAAATAAAGTGGTGGTGTAGGTTTTACTTTACTCTCTCGACCATAAACGTATTGATAAGTATTGGAGAAAAAATCTGGAATAGGTTAGAATAAAAACACAATTGTTAGGTAGCAAAAGCGACTGCCAATCAAACCGATTTGAAAGAGAATAATTCAATGACTCGTTATTTAAAATAAAATGAATGGGAATAAATAAATCATGTGATTGTAGAATGATAATTATTCTAGGATTGGGATTATTCCAAATAACGTTTAATTCAATTAAAATGTTATTTAGAACAAGGTAATTTTGTGGTACAGTCGCCATCAGATATATCGGAGCGGCCAAGGTCATAAGTATCTGAACAACACCTCTATAGTCAAGGCGATAAAGTGCATGTTCAGATATTTTGAGTACCCTGGCCGCTCCGATATATTTGATGGTGACTGTACAAACGAAACGAGTACACCCGGCTCGGGTTAGTGTGTCAACCTGCCAACCCAAGGCAAGGGTAAAAAAAAGAGATACCTGGATTAATATAGGCCTGCTGTACTTTTCTAGTTTCTTTTTCCCTTTGCATAACTTTGATCCACTGCTGCACTTGAGGATGTCTGCAAATACACATGTCGTCTTAGATAGTTGTACGGTCACGGATTCTTATTGTTGAGCCATTAGGGTTCACTTTACATTGGACTTTTCATAGAGTAAGTGTTAAACAAATGAAAATAGCTTGAAACTTAAATAGCTCAACAATTAATTTCCGTGACTGTAAGTTATTCAGTATGTATTCAATCCATTCGTATAAACGAAGATGATAGATAGGTACCACTTATTTTGCATACAATTTAAATTTCATTTTCAACTAATATGCAATTCATAATATGTAATTGTTTGTGTTGTCTCTTCCCGCGGGTGCCGTAAGAGGTAAGAGGCGACTAAGGGATAAGGGGTAACGCCGGTAAGGGGACCTCTGATCCTTACTGCTCTGCGCTGTGTGATTTATTTAATTAATAGTCATCCGCATTGTGGCGATGCGGTTCGCCACCCATCACGCCTCGTTCTTCATGGGGGCGAGAAGTGGCCCACGGAGAGCCGTTTTGCTGCATTGATCGTAGCAAATGGAAATCCGTGATCTCTGCCTACCCCTTTTGGGATATAGGCGTGATTGTATGTATGTATGTAATTCACGCAATTAGGTACAGTCGACGTCAAAGATACACTTTTGCGCCTTACTCCATTGGTGCAAATATTTAAACATATTTTTGACGTCGGCTGTACTATGAAATTAGAAGCGGTTTACTAGGCAATGAGAGGGCGTGAACTTCTGACGAGATTAAGACAATTTCAGAACTATTTTTATATAAAGCCAGGACAGGCCTGTCGAATCACAAGTCGCGAGTCTTCAGCCTCTTTTACGCATTTAGGTACGCATTACATTAGAAAGAGGTAATTAGAGAAGATAGTGTGCCTAGAATCACCAGCAATGTTGTGTATCTCGGCGTCGGCGCGCGCGCAGAGCTCGCAGCCGTCGCCCTGGAGCGCCATGGAGTTGAGCAGCACGAAGTGCGCGCCGCGCACGCTCAGCAGGCGCACAGGCGGCGCGCGCAGCCGTCGCTCCCAGCGCCCAGAGAGTTGAGGGGTTATCCTACCAACATGCATTACTTTGACGTTTGAGAGTAAAAAGAAGAAGACCCCACATGATGATAAGGAGGAAACAAACCCACAAACCACAAAGGATTGTAGCGTGCCAGAATAAGAAGTAAAAAGTAAGCAATACCTATATTTATTTACAAATAAAACCTTACTTACTTACTTAATATAAAAATATTCGAAAAATGTATATACTAAATGATATATTATGCCCTATGATGATTCTGCCAAATGAAACTATGGGAAAAATAGTTTGGGAAGTGATAATTTTTCATACATTACAATATACTTACATATATTTTTATGTGGCATACTGACTTAACCAAATAAACCTGGAATCATTAATTAGGTAAACGTTGGTATGCTAACTAAACAAATAGGTATTCTAACTAAGCGAAAGGATTTTCGGTTAAATGGCAATACACTTTGTGATTGAGATAATAGAAGCGTTTTTCCCCCGAAGGGTAAAAAACGTATATTTAGGTTTCAGCCAAAGGCTTGACCCACTGTGAGATAACCCTTCAGAACATCAGCGCCATCTAGTCCAAGTTAACGGAATCAATTCAATGTCATGTATTGTATTGACTCTGTGGTTAGTAGAGGGAAGTCAGCGCGTGGGCAGGCGGCCATTTTGTGATCAGTATCGCTTCAGGAATCGAGGCGAGGCGAAAGCCGGCAAGGTGTTTATTGGTGGGTCAAGCCTTTGGCTGAAACCTAAATATACGTTTTTTACCCTTCGGGGGAAAAACGCTTCTATTTAGGTGTTCGAGCCGTCAGGCTTGACCCACTGTGAGATGTTTAATATCTGCCGGCGCTGACTATGCGTACTGTGACTGTTTGATATCGTATTCTTGTTATTCCTAGGTACTGAGGTATATTTGTTGGGAAAGAATGAATAATAAGGAAGCCAATTCTTTATAATCATCTAATTTCAATACTGTTACAATCACAATTCGGAAGGACTTTGATTGGTCCCAGGGAAACGATTAAACGATGACAAGTAGGATATTAGATCGTTTGAAAGTCACCGGAGGTTGACAGTGCCGAGGCAATACCGTTGCGCTTTACCTCTTTGAAGTAGTGCTTCAAGAATGTTGTACTACTACGCCAGTTGCCTTTTTTAACCGACTTCAAAAAAGGAGGAGGTTCTCAATTCGACTGAATTTTTTTTTTTTTTTTTTTTTTTTTTATCATAATTTTTTTTTTTTTTTTGTATGTATGTTACTCCATATCTCCGTGAATCGTGAACCGATTTTCAAAATTTTTTTTTGAATCGAACAGGTATAACCCCTAGATGGTCCCATTGTCACCAAGTCGGGATCTGATGATGGGATCCTGGAGAAATCGAGGGAACTCTTCAACTATTATAGGCACACCTATAGTGATTTCACTATTTTTTACAGCAACTCGGCCACTTCCTCTTGGAATGGCGGATCCTAAGTGAAGTCGGTTCTTTTTTTGTTTAAAATTATTATTATGTAATACCTCGTCAATATTTAGGTTTCTGTTGTTCCAATTATCTGTGGCTACCGCTGCCCTAAAACTACCAGGAGAGCTTTGAATTTTTGCCTCTTTAAGTAGGTGTCTTAGCCAGCCTGCTATCACGGATCTAGAAGCTGCTTTAACTCTGTTTCGAGTTGTGATGAATAAATTGGTTACAGTTGGATCTGCTTTTCTACGTTCTTTTGCCTTGTTTATCAGAACTGGTACCCAGTAGCAGAGGTTAAAATTAATGCAATCGTTTTTTGTTAAAACCCAGCCCGATTGGCGATAATTTTCGCTATCTGTTTTTGAACCAAATGATGGCCAAAAGATTATTTGATCTTCAGTAATGTGACATTGATCTGCATTTATATGTAACAATGTTAGGTCATGAACGCGACGACCTGAAGCTAGTAGTAATAAAGTGGCCACATGTTGTGAAATTTGAAACAAGCTAGAATTATCGATGTTTCGTTTTGCAATCCAGGTTATGAGGTCTGCTACATTCCATATAGTGGTACTACTTTTAGGAGGGTTTTTTAATAGGATTGCCTTGATGGTTTTCTTAACCAATGGATGATCGCTAAGAGAAGGTGTGCTACTCGGTTTCGTAAGTGTAGCGACAGCTGACTTATGGACGAGAATAGTTTTAGAAGCCAGTTTCCTGTCATTGTGAAGGTGTATTAAATATCTAGCTAGATCACCAGGTTTAGGGGATTTTGCAGGAACATTATTGTCCAACGTCCACTTGAGCCAAGATTTCCACGCAGGTCTGTATGTTTTTAGCGTTGATTGTCTCCACGACGACTGCAAAAGGGAACGTTCGGCTTCATTCCAACTGGCTATCTCATCGGCCCAGCCCGTACTTTCCATACCTCCAAAGATAAGTTCTGGATGTTGCGAGGCGGGAGATTGGTTCGTAAGTCGCGAAGGTGATCTTTTAGATGTCGGATCTTGAATGGGGGAGAGACTGCTCGTTTCTTGATATCGGTTCTCCAAAAAGCTTTCTCCCACTTTGGTACTATCAAGAGGTAAAGTCCCTTGGAAACATTCAGATGCCTGAGAACTCTTGGGATCATCGCTGGCGGTGGAAAAATCCAGGCTATTTTGTAGTCCCATGGTTTGCTGAAAGCATCCGTGTACTCGCTTGTCGTATCCCTGTGGTCCTCGCTCACATATCTCGGGACTACCGCAGAAGATTTGCTTGCGAATAGGTCGATTTCTGGTGTGCCCAATCTTTGGAAAATTAACTTCTGTGTTGGTAGGTCGAGGTGCCATTCCTGGAGGGTTTTTTGTCGCGACAGGCTGTCGGCTATCCCGTTGTATCTGCCCGGCAAGTATTTGGGAATTATGGTTATTCTGTGTTGTAGGGCTAGATTCAATATCTTTGCCGCTATACGTAGGAGTTTCTGTGACCTCGTGCCGCCTTGCTTTCGTATGTAGCAAGCTGCCGTTCGGTTGTCGGTCTGAAATAGAACCGTTTTGCCCGAAACGAGTTCTAGTTTCCTTTGAATTACTTCGTATAAGGTCCACAATTCCTTTTGATTGCAATGCCAGTGTTTTTGCGAGGTACTCCAGTGACCCGACAGCTTCTCGTCGTTTATCACAGCACCCCAACCTATGTCTGAAGCATCGGTTGTTATGAAAATGGATGGCGGAGAACTTTGGATTTCGGATGTTTGTGAAAGATTTTGAAGCCACCAGTTTAATTCTTTTTTGACTTGGTTTGGTAGTTCGAACATTTTGTATCGTTGTGTGTCCGGAAGTGACTTTGATGCGATTTGAGTAACCCTGCAATTAAGGAAACCCAGGGGAATTACGTTGGCCGCAAAATTTAATTTGCCTAGTAACTGTTTTGCAACCATCCAGCCCCATTTGCCATTATTCAGTATATTAAGGACTGAGTTTTTAATATTGGTGACTTTAGAAACAGGTAAGCTTTTCCTGTTTGCTTTTGTATCAAATATTAAACCCAGGTATTCGATCCGTGACCTTGGTGTGAGGTCGGTTTTATCTGAGTTGATATGCCAACCTAGTTTTTGAAGCAATTCTACAGTCCATATGGCCTGTTCAGCCAGTTTATCAGCCTCCTGATTCATGAGTAAAAAATCATCTAAGTAAACTATTACTCTAATTCCTTGTTCGCGTAGGAGCGATGCTACCCAGTTAGTGATTTTACTAAAAATTGACGGAGCGCTTGATAAACCAAATGGCAGGCAGTTCATGTTGTATATTTTCCCATTAAACGCAATAGAAAGATATCTCCTATGAGGGTCATGGATGGGAATGTGATAATATGCGTTCGAAATGTCAATTTTGACTAAATAATCATCTTTTTGTAAAATTTGAGCCACTTTTGATAAACTTATAAGTCTGAATTTTGGGGGATAGACATAGCGATTTAGCGAACGAAGATTAAAGATCAGTCTATGGGAGCCGTTAGGTTTTTGTCTTAAGAAAGTCGGCGATAAAAATCCGCTAGTGAAAGTATTAATCGAGATCGCATTCATTTTTATAAGATTCTCGATATGTTCAGACATAAGTTCTGAATTCTGGGGCTCATAAAAACTAGCATTACTATCCGAAAAGATAGTGTTGGGAGGTTTTTTAATAAAAGGTATTCGGTAACCTTTCAAGACATTTAATATGGTTTTTGGGGCTCCTAGCGATTCCCATAGATCTGATTTCGGTTTAAGTTGACCGGCTTGAAATACCTGTGGATTAGGATTTCTTTGCGGCGGCTTGAGTTGCCTTATTCTTGTTGAACTCTGTTGTTCCGTTATTTTGTTTTGAGCGAAAGTCACGAAAATTTCGTGTTGTTTGTTTTTTGTTTTTAATACCCTGTTGTTTTTGGCTTTTTACACCCTTCTGCACCGGGTTTTTCTTCCCAGGCTTATTATTAGGGCTGGTCTTCCTCGGGAAGAACTTATGAGCCCCCCCCTGATCCTTAATCGCTGCTGACAGTTTCTCTTCGGAAAAGAGGTGAGTGTCGGAGGGTGGTATATCATGTAAAATTTCGCTCAAAACTTTGTTCGCTGGTTTATAGGTTTCTCTTCGAGCTTGAAAGATTTCAGCCCTTCTGCCACAGGTATATTGTAAGAGTCCATCAGAGACTTTCTTAAAGTGGCACTCGGGGCCAACTAGATGTTTATGGATTTCCGTGCGAATCTTGGGATCCATGTTTTGGCAGGCTTCCCGGAAGGCTTTTCGTTGTAGTAGCAATCCATATGTTATAGCGCCCAGGGTCATGTCTGTTTTTTCGAGTTGTGATGTCGAACTCCAGTTAGGCGTAATTGTCGCCAAATGGCTGTTAACTTTAAGTGCCGCGAATACCGGCGTGGCATGGAAGGTTTTTTGAACTTCAGCGTAGCGGATGTTCTTCCAGCTATCTTCGTTAAGGCGTTGGCACTTTCGACCCTGATCGAGTAGGTTCGGATCAGCCTTTACTAGTTTCGCTTCGGCTTCCGTGGTGTGTGGTAAGAAGTCACAATCTGGGAAATCCGAGGAGTTTGGCGTTTTCATAGCGGCCAGTTTCTTTTGGGCTTCAGAAATTTGTGCCATAAGTGCCGCTTCCTGGGATTCAGCGGTGGGTGAATCACTTTGTGTAGAGTTTTCCTGAGGCCCTAAGTCAAAAGAAGGGGCGTCAAACTCATTGTCAGATGTAGTACTATCTGGCACAGATTCAAAAGATTCGTCCAACTCCACAGCGGTTGTGTCACTTTTGGCTCCAAAACTTGACACTTGACTCGCAATATTTTCGATCGCCTGAGTTTGTTTAGACAAAAGTGTCATCATTCTGTCTAAAAGGTCATTCGATACAGGTGTTTCGTTTTTATTGGGATCAGCGCTTGATGCGGATGATTCACGTCGCGGTGTCTTACAGTGGTGGGAGCTTATCGGTGACACCGAATTTCTTTTATGCGCTATGTTGCTAGAGGTCACATCCCTGGAGGTTAGCCGAGGTTTTAGATGTTTGACCGTATTTATGAACCTTTCATAAGATTTCGGATGTATCTTTTCCATGATGTTGTGAGGTGCATATAAAACTGCCCTCCCTAAAGGCCATTCCAGTAGTTTTCGTTTAATCAAACGATACTTTTTCTCCGATAGTGAAGGATCATCTGGAGAGTATGCTAACGCCAGTTCATATGTCGGAAGCGCAAATCTTAACTTAGCTTCCACCTTGGCTGATATTTTATCTCCAAATAGGTCCGTGTAAGACCAGTCCTGGACCTCCCACGATTCCCAGCCAGTGGGGTAATTATCTTCCACTATTTGTACCACACGATGAAAGAAATCTTGTTGATCTTGTGGTATTCTGCGACACAAATCCTGCATGGTTGTTGTGGGCGCCATCGTCTGAAAAAACAGTAAAGCAAACATGTCAGACGAGGTTTGCCATACTCTGTATTGCCACTATAATTGGGCATATTAATTGATACGACGTGTCGCCCGAATAACCAACGGGTCGTGTCAATTGATACGATAAGTCGCATCGATTGATACGACGAGACGCATCGACTGATACAACGAGTCGCATCGACTGATACGACGAGTCGCATCGACTGATACGACGAGTCGCATCGACTGATACGACGGGTCGCATTGACTGATACGACGAGTCGCATCGACCGACACGACAAGTCGGATCTCTCATACGACCCCAATGCGTCGTATGATTAGACCCGATTGGACGTGTCGGTAGTCATTCGTTTGACTTTTTAGGTGTAAGTCATTCGTTTGATTTTTTAGGTGCAATTTTCTATCGTAATCCGATAGTTCGTCCTTCATTGCGAGAAGACGATAGCTTCAAAGTATGAAGCTCCTCGTGGAGTATCCACGAAAAGTACCACGTGTGCCTAAGCAACGTGTTTTGCACCAGCTTACATGAGTTTTTCCCTATCCAACTAGGGACACTCATGTAAGCGTGTTAAATTTAAAGTGTAGTTAAAATATTTTTAGTACTTACATATATTTGTAGTAACTTTGTTCCTATGAAGTTGAAATTGACTGACGACGCTGAGATTCAGAAGCGTACTTATCACAAAATGGCCGCCTGCCCACGCGCTGACTTCCCTCTACTAACCACAGAGTCAATACAATACATGACATTGAATTGATTCCGTTAACTTGGACTAGATGGCGCTGATGTTCTGAAGGGTTATCTCACAGTGGGTCAAGCCTGACGGCTCGAACACCTAAATACAAACCTTTATCGGAGTTGGAGAAGTTGATGCATGCAAACTTCACAGACTCAGACTGGCTACTGAATAGGCCCAGAGTGGTTTAAGGCACTGGGGTTTTGAGAGGTTTGATTTGGATTGTCTGTCTATAAGTACAGTCGCCGTCAAATATATCGGAGCGGCCAGGGCACTCAAAAATATCTGAACATGCACTTTATCGCCTTGGCAATAGAGGCGTTGTTCAGATATTTTTGATCACCTTGGCCGCGCCAATATATCTGACGGCGACTGTACAAAAGGATGAAGACTGTATGTTAATTCATTGTAAATAGTATTGCAAGAACAATCCACTTTTAAGAGTCAAGAGTCTTAAGAGATTTAAATATTAAAACAAAAAACTGAAAATCAAGCATAAGAAACATAATATATTATGCCATTGCATGTAGGTACAGGCTCTTTTGGAAATTTATTATATCATTCATCATCCTCCTAGTGTTTGTCCAAGCTTTTTGCTCTATTAAGTCTGGGGTCCGCTCGGCAACCTAAACCCAGGAATTGGCGTAGGCACTAGTTTTTACGAAAGCGACTGCCTTTCTAACCCAGAGGGGTCCGATTTCCTCACGATGTTTTCTTTCACTGAAAAGCGACTGGTAAATATCAAATGATATTTCATACATAAGTTTCGAAAAACTCAGAGCTGGGGTTTGAACTCGGATTGAAAGTCTGATATCTTACCGCCAGGCCTCCTATGCTTTTATTTAACTAAAATTTGACTTGTAACATGAACAATTGAACACATTATATTTTTAAAAATTTACATGAATACAATATGAACATGATACATAACACATACTTGTAATGGAACCCAATATCATGGTTCCCAGCAACAGCATGCAAAGATGTACCTTCAGGAACTCTGAATAGTTCATGAAATCTTTGCACATACTCATTGAACTCCTTTTCTGAACACTTGTCTCCTTCATCAAACAGGTCCCCTACAATCAAAACAAACAAACTAGATGTTAATTATTTACAATAGAATATATTTAATTTTATATATCTAATAGAAATAGTTATACAAATAATGTACACCACCTCGCGATGAAATTGCCACATGAGGCAGCTTGGCTAGTGTGGATGTGCCTCGCCCAAGGCACTATGGCCTATTTGGGGACAATCTTACACAGAATACCTAGATCACAACCAAGCGAAGCTTGTGCTATGGGCAGGTAATATGTTTAATTATAAAGATAAATACATTCTTAGATTCATAGAAATGTTTATAACTCAGGAACATTTTATTTGTTATAAACACACTAAAACATGTACTAACCAAAGTTAAAACCCAGTTCTTCCAACTTCATACATATATAGGGTGAACTCTACCAACAATTTATCTATAGAGTATATTCAACAAAAATGTTTTTATCATTAGGGGAAGTTGGGGAGGCTTCATACACTTTTTTTTCGGAGCCTTGTAAAACAAAATGTAACAGATATTTTACAATGAAACGAATGCTATGTTATTGTCCATTTATCTGCCTATAATAATAGCGCATTTCTGGCTTGATATAAAGCAACTTGGCCAAGCTATAACGATTTTTCCAAAAAATGAGAACTGTACGAATTCACCCCACCACGCGGGGTAGCTCCGTACACTATTCTTTTCTCCCCGGGATTCATGATTTTACCAGCTATTTCGCCAGTTTCAATCACTTTTTAAACATATCTTACTGACCCGTTTTGGCAATTATGTTATTCTTGATTTTAACTTACATGGGGTGCATTCGTACAGTATGAAATTACATACATTTTTAGTGTACGAAGGTACCCCAATCCAACGAACCAGAAAAAAATCAAAATAAAAAAAATATCGTTAATATAATCCCAAAAGCATTGTTTAAATAACAATATTTAGCATATATTTACAAACAATACAAAAGCATTTTTTCTAAGTCCATCCAAACTTTTTGAAAACAAACGCATTCAAAGGAGAACTCAAAATTACTTGCGAGTGGCGAAAACACATATCAGCTCTTTCTGGCGAAATCTTGTACCGCACTGCCATTACTTTTGGAAGGTAGCCTATGCATGTAAGTAGCCGTGTTGCATACAAATATGAACGCTGCAGCGTGTTGGATAGCCGAGATATGACCACTGTACGAAGGCTCCCAGTGTACGAATCTACCCTGTCTTCCCCTAAATCATAAAATGTAATCAAGGCAACTCCAGTGCACTCCCTGCTCAATAATGCCACCACCTGTCCATATGCTATAATCATCTATATAATAAATATTCTCAAGTCTTAACTGACTTATAATTAGAGATGGGCCGACTAGTCGCCGACTAGTCGGGAAAGCCGACTATTCGGCATCATTTGTAGTCGGCGATTAGTCGGCGACTAGTCGGCAAAAAATGCCGAATATTCGGCACTTTAATACCTACAGGAAAATAAGAACTTGGCAGAAGATTAACCTTTTTCTTAGTTATGAATATCTAAATCTTATTATAGTATTTGTTTTCTTTTGCCTTCAAACACGCCAGCGCTCGTCATGAACGCGTGATAGACAATGGCACGACGGACGAAGCGAAACGAGCGTTTCCTATTGCACCCGAACTTACCTAAAACCTACGATCGGCATTGCCGACTAGTCGGCCGATTAATCGGCAATTTGAAAACCGATTAGTCGGCCGATTGTGTAGTCGGCAAAAACCCTAGTCGGCCCATCTCTACTTATAATCAATGGAGAGCCAAAACCACTGTTCAATATTAAACTTTTCACAGTATGTTACCCTCAGTTGTTACGCAAAAAAATTTGTTTACCACCTAAAAGGGATTTTGGAAGATTCATAAGGGATTCGCAAGACGTGACTAAAGTGCCGTGAGTGTAACCGTGTTATTTTATAATGTTTATAATATTCATAAGGGGGTAAATAATCTACGCAAGAAGAGTCGCAAACTACAGCTAGTACATTATGTAGAAATGAATATGACGGGAAACAAGTAAATTTTAAAGTTTTACCCACCTAAAACAAACACAATATCTGGCCTGTGTAAAGTCATAGCAGTTTGAAATGCGCGGTGCATCTGCCATTCCCGTCTCCATTTATCCATCCAGTGCGCATTACGACCCAGCAGGTGAGGGTCAGCGAAGATCATGGCATAAACTGGTTGGACGTTGGTCACTTCCTCCAACGTAGGAAAACCGCACTGCAAACGTAAATTTTGAATAGCGGGCTAGCAATCAACATGGGTTAGATATAAAACAAAATTATTGATTTAGTAGATACCTGAATTTGGACTACATAGTATATAAGATATTCGCAGTAAACATAAATAAACAACAGTCCTGCTAAAAGCCGGGGTAAAGTAGTGATAAACAACGACTGTCTTAACTTCCGGGAACCTAAAGCCATACTAAAAATATATTCTATTAACTGGGGCAATTACATTCACATACAACAGGGTGTCTGTAAATCGAAAACATTTTAATACCTATTGATTTCAAGTTCACAAAATAAAATACTACGATTACCCCGAAGCCCGAAAGTAACGATCGAATTGGTTTTGACGTATCTAAGGCGTAATTACATTACAACTAGCTTAGCTACCAGTCTCCCACCATCCAGAAGTAGGGCGCTTTTATCGCCTTGAGCATCAAAATTTTGCACAGATTTGTACTTTCGAGCGCTTAAGGGTCACCACATACGGGTCGCCACACACCTAGCGGTTTTCCTCGCGGAATTACCGGAAGTAGCGGAAATTCATAGACAAATTAAGCATTTTGTCTATGAATTTCCTCTACTTCCGGTAATTTGTCTATGGCTTCCATACAAAAAATCTGCTACCATAGACAAATTTCCGCTACCATAGACAAATTTCCGCTACTTCCGGTAATTCCGCGAGGAAAACCGCTAGGTGTGTGGCGACCCTACCTAGCGGTTTTCCTCGCGGAATTACCGGAAGTAGCGGAAATTCATAGACAAAATGCTTAATTTGTCTATGGTAGTGGAAATTTGTCTATGGCTTCCATACAAAAAATCTGCTACCATAGACAAATTTCCGCTACCATAGACAAATTTCCGCTACTTCCGGTAATTCCGCGAGGAAAACCGCTAGGTATGTGGTGACCCTTAAGTGAAACTCATACCATTTTGTCGTGTGTAAAAACGCCTGTAGACAGCTGATAACTGTCAAGTTGACGTTTTATGATAATAGTGTGTGATAGTGTGGTTTGCTGATTGTGGCGACTGATTTGTTTTGTTATCATCAACTAATCTCTAATCACTGCAAATAATAATGTTTTAATGTTGTTGTTAATGATATAACTTCGGTATCCACAAAGCACAATGGCTGTGCACTGGAGTTCAGAGCTGATGAAATGGGAGTACAGGGAATTGCAGGCCACTGCTATGTCCGTCGACTTCTCCGGTAACAACGTGTTATTGGCCGGCCGTCGATGGCTAGCGATCAAGCAAGTCAATTTGGAAGAGGATGCTGGTGATATTATAAAGAAATACCCGCGCCACAGCAAGTACGACGCGGCCGGAGCGGAGTGGTGCCAAACATACCACGGCCAAAAACTTTGTGCAATTGCGGTAAAGAAAATGAAATAGGTCGTTTATATTGCTAAACCAATTCTTTGTATAATATAAATATAATACCCTATAATATAATTGTGCATATTCCAGAGCAATCAACGCGTTGACGTGTACGAGTGGCGCGCAGGCAATGATCTGACGTGCATTTGTTCCTTACGCGGGCACACGCGGGTTGTCAGCGACACGCACTTCCACAGACAAGACCACAACCTCATAGCAACATGTTCTATAGATACTTTCACACACATGTGGGACCTCCGGGATGCAAGGAAACCTGTTATCTCACTGTGTGCAGTTGGTAATATCTGATTACTTTAGTTATTATTTTATTATGTACCTAGAACTTATATAGGTACTTAAGATTTATTAGATTTGTATCTCAACATTGTGTAACTTGTGTGTTTGATCCACAGCGGGAGCCTCACAAGTCCAGTGGAACAAGGTAGCGTCTCACATAGTAGCAACAGCACATGACGGAGACATCAAAATTTGGGATTACCGGAAACACAGTGCACCATTCCAATACATTTCTGCTCACTTGTGCAAAATTCATGGTGTAGACTGGAGTCCTCATCATGAATACCAATTAGTGACATCCAGTCATGATGGGAGCATCAAGTTCTTTGATATTAATAATGCTAGGAGGCCAGAGAATGTTATAAACACAAATTTCCCAGTTTGGAGAGCTATTTACACACCATTTGGGAGTGGTCTGTTGACTATAGGTGTGGGATGGGGCGGTTTACCCCGAGTGGAACAAGCTGGAGTCATCGGTATCTGGGTGGCAGACATCTTAACACACAGGCTCGTGGGGCATACTGACACAGTGCAGACCATGGTGTGGAGGCCAAATACACCACCAGATAACTACCAACTAGTTACATGGGCCAGAGACCAGTCCCTGCGGATTTGGGCCATGCAGCCCTCCTTGCTGAAAATGTGCCACCATTATTTACCCAATGATGCTGAAATAGTAGAAGATAACAGCAGTGACAGTGAGTATCTGTATAGAAGGAATGTTGTACAGGCACATCTGAAAATATGGATACATTTTATGTGACAAAAATATGCAGCCCAAACTCTATTACTAAGGCATATATAGTCTTGGATCATATCAAACTTTTGCAATGAGCAAATAATTTGGCAAAAACTACTAAACTTGATTGCAATTTGTTTCAGCAATGTCACCAGTTGAGTCTATTAACGATGGATCTGACAATACAGGACAAGATATACAAATGGTATGTTTTTTAATAGACAGTACACTATCATTTTCTCATGTTCTCATAGCCAACTTACTTATTTATTTTTTCAGATCAAGATGCCAACCTCAAACTTAATATCAATAGATGAAGAATTCGAATCTATAAGAGAAATGGCGAATATTGAAGTAACTGATATGAACACAGAAGCAAGAATATGTCAGATACACTCAGAACGCAATGGTTACACCGCCAACCTCCAAGTAGCTTTCCCCAAAAATGTTCCTGAACAAACTATACCAAAGTTCTCTTGGCTCTCAGGCACAAATATTGATAGCACAACTACTATTAAGATTTTACAAGCTTTAAACAGGACCGCCCATCGAAAAAAGAAGGAAGGGCAAAGATGTCTATTACACTGTCTTAAAACATTAGCCACATCTATTGATGAGGTAATTATTTAAATTTTATAAATCACTAATCAATAAGTTAAAGCAATAGTCAGACGTTTTATTATTACGATTATTTACTGATCGCAATGTGGTAAATAAAGGTAGGGACACACTGATCTCACGTACGTACGCAACGTATGCAGGCGCGGTCGCAGACGAAAATTTTGGGGGGGGACACTAATGTAGAATTTTTTTTTCAAATTTTTGAGGGGGTGTAAAAAAAATTTTCTATTAGAAATGTAGGATTTTGGGGGGGGGTCATGTCCCATGTGACCCCCCCCCCCCCCCCCCAGGACCGCGCCTGAACGTATGCAATGCATTATGAAATCTTTACCCTGATATTTGTATGCTTAGAAACATACTTGTCATACGCGATGCTATGCCACGCGTCCCATGCAACGTTCGATCTGTCGCGCCAGATCGGCGTGGGAACGTGGAGGGGATATCACACGCTTTCGCACGCGTACGATCAGTGTGTTTCTAGATCTTACGCTCCTAGCGCGTCATTCCCACGTAGTATTGCATACGTTGCGTACGTAGGTATAGTGTGTTTCTAGCGTCTGATGTCAATACACGTCGAATACGTGGGACAAGTGTGCACGCAATCTCCCCCACGTTGCATTGCGTGCGTTGCGTACGTGGGAATAGTGTGTTTTTACCCTAAGTATACGTACTTGATTACAGGTTACAGGAAACTACCCTCATATTTATTTATTAACATATTTTTTCCCTTATGCTTTCAAGGTTATTCTTTGATATCGTCTCAATTGACCTACATTTGATCCATATTAATCTAAATAAGGAAAACTATTTTGTTTACAGTTATACGGATTACGAATATCGTTTGCATCGTATCTTATAAGTTAATATGTATTTGCAGATCCCAGTAAAGTCTAGCGACGATTCCGACTCAATGAAGTCCAGTCAAAGAAGCCAATCGGAAAGCGAAAACGCGGGCGACGCGTGCATCCCCTTCCCCCGGACCTGCGGGGCCAAGTGGTGCGGTGTCAGCACTTTAGTCGTGTTCAATCGTCCCTCGAATACTCGGAGACTGTCCTTGAAGCATGAGGCGGGGACTCCTAGGTCCATGTCTTCTCTGTCGACTATCCCGAGCCTCTTCGGGAGCGGCTACGGTTCCGTGTCGCCGCACGCAACCACTACGCCGTCTCCGACGAATGCACCTGGGTTCCCGCAACTGCTGCACAGGCATCCTTCCAATTCTATCACGACGTTCTACTTTCAAGATCGTTGGGTAAGTAAATGGACTATAAAAGTTCACGGTTTAACCCATTTGCGACCATAACTAACACACATTTGTTATGAGTATCAGCCACCAAAATCCCCAAATCTCCAATATCATACCTTAGAACTTTTGATTTGCCTACCGAAAAAATTATTGTGCACTATTAATTTGTGTTCACCGTGGCACAGAAAGCGCAAGGCCGCCGCGCGGGCAGCATGCGCAGTCGCGGCAGCATCTCCGGGTGCTCCCCCCGAGTTGTACTCTACGCGGCGCCTGACCTGTTCCCGCTAAACAGACTGCTCGCCGAGAAGTACGTCATCAATGCGGAGGATTCAGTAGGTAAGGTATTCTGTGCATTGTCATTGTCACTTCCATCATTTTAAGTTTTACCTAGCCAGTAGCCTAGCGCTGGCGGTACGAAAATTGCAAACATCAGCAGCTGTTAACATTTTAGCCGATAATAGATACACAGAGAAGACTAGGTTAATAAGCAAAGGCCATAAAAGCTACCTTTTGTTTTTTTTTTACAGAAATGTGTGCTGAAAATGCAAGGATAGCGTCAGCAGAAGGCGAAAGTGAGTTGGCGCACGCATGGCGGCTAGCGGGACTAGCGGCGCGGGCGCTCCGCGCGCGGCCCACGGACCACTGCGCCTCCAGCGAGGAGAGCATGGGCTGGGCGCAGCACCCGCTGTGCTGCAGCCTGCTGCAGTCGCTGTGAGTAGTATAATAACTAAATTAGGTAACCTAATACTTCAAGGATTAACCAGTTTCATGGCTATAATATATTCCAGAAAGAAAACACTAGCTTAGGTCTGCTTTTGCTGCTTACTTTAGGACATAGACATCCGGTTCGAAGGGCCAATTTCAACCACTTTTAAAATAACGCATTGCATGCATCGATCTTGACCCAGCTAGGAATACAAATTCGCTTGTCCACCGCCAGTAACGGATTCTATTGTATGTCGGTTACATAATGCGTATAGGGGCGACGAAAATCTGGAAACATACCCTGGTGCTGACCACGACCCTCATACATAAGGGAACGACCTAAGAGAGGAGGGATGTTTTAGTTAGTACAGTCAACTCCATACATTTTTGAACCTTATTACAGAGGAGTTAAGTACTTCTTAGAGTAGGATTTCAATTTTAAAGCAAATACAAGGAGGCGTATGTTCGACTTGTTCCAGGATATCCCACTACGCGAAGGCGCTGGACGTGCAGATGGCGGCGATGCTGGCGTGCGCGTTCTCCATCTTCAACGACACCAACAAGTGGAGCTCGCAGTCTACCATTAGCAATTCTAGTTATGTAGGTTGACACTTTAAATTAAATACGTTCTATCTACGACGGAGTGCATAAAGTAGAGTAATTACCCCCACTTTCACTTACTTCAGAGCTTGCTCAAGCGCAGCGCTTTGAATTCCTCTGGGTTAGGGTAGCCAGAACTAAAGTCCTTCATTTTCTTTGTCTAGCAAGAGCGTACGATAGGTGTGGCGCTAAAATTTTAAACTTATCGCAAGACTTAGGTTCTCATTGATTCCTATTTTTAGGGCAACGGAACGTCTCCATACAGCACAGTAAACCAATACAGCGAGATAGCCGACGGCTGGATGAACGTCCGCAGCAACTCATGCTCCGAGGCCGAAAACTTCTACACGGACTCGAGCGTGTCCAAGTCCGAGCACATGTCGGCGTGCTTACTCGACGAGGCCGCGGTTCATCAGTACCACTGCTTTAAGAGAGTATACGCGGACATATTGCACCGGTGGCAGCTTTTATACAAGAGGACTGAGGTTTGTATTATTGTATAAACCCATAGAGCAACGTCCGCAGCAACTAGTACGCGAGGCCGAGAACTTCTACACGGACTCGAGCATGTCCAAGTCCGAGCACATGTCGGCGTGCTTACTCGACGAGGCCGCGGTTCATCAGTACCACTGCTTTAAGAGAGTATACGCGGATATTTTGCACCGGTGGCAGTTTTTATACAAGAGGTCTGAGGTAATTCGTACACTTAGATGTAATATAGGCAAGAAGTAAAGCTATCATGTTTGCTATCGTATATCATATTATATCAACTCAATCTTTTGTTGTTCAAAACCGTTTAATAGAAAATTGTCCTTACTACGAGTAGCAGAAATTAAGCATAGTAGCGGCAGCAGCGTTTTGATACATATAACGGCGCGCGGCACGTTATAATCTGGAACCGGCTTAATAATAAATAATAACGATGAATCTATAAATTATTTATTTCTCTCTTCGAACATGGGAGAGTCATAATGTGTTTTCTCAAACATGCTCGGAAATGGCCGCATTTTATTCCTAAATCGAACACGGAAAGTGCTTCATTTTACTCCTAGGAGTAAAATGAATGTATGAAATTCCATTTTTTTCCGCTGCGTTAAACTTTTAAAATTCTCATATTTGCATATAAATCTAATGGGCCAAGGCAAAAACGGATTCAGCCAAGCAAAATAATTCATTTAAACAGCCGTGTGTAGAGGGCTTCACAAAGTGCGCGCGCGAATACGCATGCGCGTACTGTGTCGGGCTATCTTGTCTATGGTTTATTAAAAGGTTAGTTGGTTATGGTAATCTACTTCGTTACAACATAACTTTTCCAATATAAAATACTTGTTGTTTTTCCTAAAATTTTTCTTTATTTCCTCACATATTTGAGAAAAGCACTATGTATACCTCAGCGGAAACAGGAATTTTCTGACTCGGAACTAGTGCCAGGCCTCGGCAAGCCTCGCCCTGGCACCCAAGTACCTCGTCAGAAAATTCCTTTCTTTCCGTACCTCGGCAACAATGTACTATTCCCCTACGCTAGTTCTAACCACGGGTTGGGAATGCAAGCTTATTAATGTTACTTCGGATGTTGGTTTGACAGAGATTATATTTGGTGTGGTCAGGTGATGAAGCTGGTCCGCCAGCGGCAGCCAGCGCCGCGGCCGGGGCCGGAGCTGAGCGCGCTGTGCCGCGGCTGCGGGCGCGGCGCGCGCGGGGCGGCGTGCGCGGCGTGCCGGCGGCTGGCGCTGCGCTGCGCCGTGTGCGCGCGCGGCGTGCGCGGCCGCGCCATGGCCTGCGCCTACTGCGGCCACGCGGGACACGCCACGCACATGCTGGCCTGGTGAGTGTGGAGTGTGATGACGCTGGTCCGCCTGCGGCAGCCGGCGCCGCGGCCGGGGCCGGAGCTGAGCGCGCTGTGCCGCGGCTGCGGGCGCGGCGCGCGCGGGGCGGCGTGCGCGGCGTGCCGGCGGCTGGCGCTGCGCTGCGCCGTGTGCGCGCGCGGCGTGCGCGGCCGCGCCATGGCCTGCGCCTACTGCGGCCACGCGGGACACGCCACGCACATGCTGGCCTGGTGAGTGTGGAGTGTGATGACGCTGGTCCGCCTGCGGCAGCCGGCGCCGCGGCCGGGGCCGGAGCTGAGCGCGCTGTGCCGCGGCTGCGGGCGCGGCGCGCGCGGGGCGGCGTGCGCGGCGTGCCGGCGGCTGGCGCTGCGCTGCGCCGTGTGCGCGCGCGGCGTGCGCGGCCGCGCCATGGCCTGCGCCTACTGCGGCCACGCGGGACACGCCACGCACATGCTGGCCTGGTGAGTGTGGAGTGTGATGACGCTGGTCCGCCTGCGGCAGCCGGCGCCGCGGCCGGGGCCGGAGCTGAGCGCGCTGTGCCGCGGCTGCGGGCGCGGCGCGCGCGGGGCGGCGTGCGCGGCGTGCCGGCGGCTGGCGCTGCGCTGCGCCGTGTGCGCGCGCGGCGTGCGCGGCCGCGCCATGGCCTGCGCCTACTGCGGCCACGCGGGACACGCCACGCACATGCTGGCCTGGTGAGTGTGGAGTGTGATGACGCTGGTCCGCCTGCGGCAGCCGGCGCCGCGGCCGGGGCCGGAGCTGAGCGCGCTGTGCCGCGGCTGCGGGCGCGGCGCGCGCGGGGCGGCGTGCGCGGCGTGCCGGCGGCTGGCGCTGCGCTGCGCCGTGTGCGCGCGCGGCGTGCGCGGCCGCGCCATGGCCTGCGCCTACTGCGGCCACGCGGGACACGCCACGCACATGCTGGCTTGGTGAGTGTGGAGTGTGATGACGCTGGTCCGCCTGCGGCAGCCGGCGCCGCGGCCGGGGCCGGAGCTGAGCGCGCTGTGCCGCGGCTGCGGGCGCGGCGCGCGCGGGGCGGCGTGCGCGGCGTGCCGGCGGCTGGCGCTGCGCTGCGCCGTGTGCGCGCGCGGCGTGCGCGGCCGCGCCATGGCCTGCGCCTACTGCGGCCACGCGGGACACGCCACGCACATGCTGGCTTGGTGAGTGTGGAGTGTGATGACGCTGGTCCGCCTGCGGCAGCCGGCGCCGCGGCCGGGGCCGGAGCTGAGCGCGCTGTGCCGCGGCTGCGGGCGCGGCGCGCGCGGGGCGGCGTGCGCGGCGTGCCGGCGGCTGGCGCTGCGCTGCGCCGTGTGCGCGCGCGGCGTGCGCGGCCGCGCCATGGCCTGCGCCTACTGCGGCCACGCGGGACACGCCACGCACATGCTGGCCTGGTGAGTGTGGAGTGTGATGACGCTGGTCCGCCTGCGGCGGCCGGGGCCGGAGCTGAGCGCGCTGTGCCGCGGCTGCGGGCGCGGCGCGCGCGGGGCGGCGTGCGCGGCGTGCCGGCGGCTGGCGCTGCGCTGCGCCGTGTGCGCGCGCGGCGTGCGCGGCCGCGCCATGGCCTGCGCCTACTGCGGCCACGCGGGACACGCCACGCACATGCTGGCCTGGTGAGTGTGGAGTGTGATGACGCTGGTCCGCCTGCGGCGGCCGGGGCCGGAGCTGAGCGCGCTGTGCCGCGGCTGCGGGCGCGGCGCGCGCGGGGCGGCGTGCGCGGCGTGCCGGCGGCTGGCGCTGCGCTGCGCCGTGTGCGCGCGCGGCGTGCGCGGCCGCGCCATGGCCTGCGCCTACTGCGGCCACGCGGGACACGCCACGCACATGCTGGCCTGGTGAGTGTGGAGTGTGATGACGCTGGTCCGCCTGCGGCAGCCGGCGCCGCGGCCGGGGCCGGAGCTGAGCGCGCTGTGCCGCGGCTGCGGGCGCGGCGCGCGCGGGGCGGCGTGCGCGGCGTGCCGGCGGCTGGCGCTGCGCTGCGCCGTGTGCGCGCGCGGCGTGCGCGGCCGCGCCATGGCCTGCGCCTACTGCGGCCACGCGGGACACGCCACGCACATGCTGGCCTGGTGAGTGTGGAGTGTGATGACGCTGGTCCGCCTGCGGCAGCCGGCGCCGCGGCCGGGGCCGGAGCTGAGCGCGCTGTGCCGCGGCTGCGGGCGCGGCGCGCGCGGGGCGGCGTGCGCGGCGTGCCGGCGGCTGGCGCTGCGCTGCGCCGTGTGCGCGCGCGGCGTGCGCGGCCGCGCCATGGCCTGCGCCTACTGCGGCCACGCGGGACACGCCACGCACATGCTGGCCTGGTGAGTGTGGAGTGTGATGACGCTGGTCCGCCTGCGGCAGCCGGCGCCGCGGCCGGGGCCGGAGCTGAGCGCGCTGTGCCGCGGCTGCGGGCGCGGCGCGCGCGGGGCGGCGTGCGCGGCGTGCCGGCGGCTGGCGCTGCGCTGCGCCGTGTGCGCGCGCGGCGTGCGCGGCCGCGCCATGGCCTGCGCCTACTGCGGCCACGCGGGACACGCCACGCACATGCTGGCCTGGTGAGTGCCGAGTGTGATGGCTAACATACTTTAATACTTACCAGTAATCTAAACGTGCAAACGAGTTGACCAAGATAACAAAACCCTAATCGAGATCTGTTTGCGCCTTCTAGCACCATAATCCCTGCTCATATATGAACTCTCGATTTATACTTACCCCTGCTACAACCCGAACAATTTTGCGGAACAAACATTCAAAATAAAAAAGCCATTGGAATGCACGGAAGTCCTAGTAGCCGGCTAATAATTTCGTTCTGTTCGAAGTTGTTTGTAAGAACTCCGCTTCACTGCGATCGCTGGTTCGATAAATCATTGTGCTGAGATTTGGTAGTCGCTAAAGAATGTTCTCACAAGGGGGAACTAATTGTTGTATGGTTGGTTCAGGTTCGAGAAGCACGACACGTGCCCCACGGGCTGCGGCTGCAAGTGCCTGGTCGACAGCAACGCCTTCTGGAAGGGCGTCAAATATTAGACGCAGCCAAGTACCCACCTTTCCTTTATTTTCTTTCTTACCTTAGTTTTTCCAATTCATTCCTTCATTGAAAAAAAGATACGAAATTTAAAAAAATATATCTTTTCTCCAATGTGCTCGGAAAGGTTCACCTTACTGTAGCAAAATGAGTACGTGAAGTTCTTCATTCTTTACCAAAACGAATTAAAAAAAATAAAAATCATTATTGTCCTGTTTTAGCGGACGCGAAGTATTTTGTCAACGCCATAAATATGTGTACACTTTTGCACCTTACTCCATTGTAATAAGGTTCATAAGTGTATACATATTTTGGACGTTGATTAGTAAGATCGATTACTGTATTGTTTTTTACCTTTTAAACTTTTCATCCGACTAAGAAATATTATTTCAAACAGCCAATTACTAAAGCGACATCTACACCGTCTGAACGGCAATCCCTTCAAACTATAGGATAGAGCGAGATAGTGAGATCAAAAATCTTGGTTGTCTCGTTCTTTGTCATAGCACCGCGTCTGATCGTGCGAATGAGGCTTAATACAATCATAGATAATTGTCTCGTTCTTTGTCATAGCACCGCGTCTGATCGTGCGAATGAGGCTTAATACAATCATAGACAAAACAACTTTTTTTAAGGTTTAATCTTTTACAGTTGTATGAAAGGAGCATATTTAATACTGTCTTAAATAGCTTTTGTCGAAAATTTCTTTTTAAATATTATTTGAATGAAAATTGGCAGTATACAACTATACATAGTGCTTTATACTTAAAAAATATGTTATAGAGGGAAGCTAATTCATGACATTGAACGTGACCATGAAATAACGTAACCAAAATCAGTAATTTATTTATTTCCTCGCACATTTGGAGAAAAGCACTATACAGCCTTGGCCAGAAGTGTTGAGCACCAATGCGATTTTCATACAAAACTGGAAAGTTTAGTCCATCGTTTCCATCTTTGTTTAAGTTATTTTGTCAATTAATTTAAACTAATAGGCATGTTTTGTTGAAGTTAGTAGTAACTGCATAGAATATTTGCAATATGTCGCACCGACTTAAATTTACATTTTTGGTACCTTCTGTTTTCATATTTTAAAGTATGTCAAAGTACCTTGAAAGTGTTATTAAGTGAAGTTTTCTATATTTATAAATAAAATATATCATTTACCGTTACCGTACATTGTTAGGATAGGGAAATAATGCTTAACATCAAAATTGTAAACAAAAAACACCTATGCTCAACACTTCTGGCCAAGGCTGTATATGCCTCGGCGGGAATAGAAATTAGTGGACTCGTCTTATTTTTTCGAAAAAATCACTTGTCCACGTATTTCCCTTTCCCGTCCTCTACAATAATGTACTATTTTCGTCACTGTTTTCTGAAAGGTAATTGATTGGTAAAGCAAAATCTCTTTTTTTTCTCTTCATAATTCCGGTATCTAGTCTATACGAAGAAGACGGAACTATAATATCGTCGGGTGACAACCAAAACTCACTAATTAGGTACTAGCACAAGTTTATAGCCGTAATGAACCGTATCGGTATAAAAACAAGATTGATTTTAGTTTATTTTTTTTTTGCAAATAATGAGTTACGGTTGTCATCTGACGATATGCGAAAGAACATAATATGAAGCGTTTTATTGGAAACTCATCATATTACATCTTCGTGGTTAAAAACATTGTGGAATTTATAAGATTATAAATATTATAATATGTATAAGACATGTGCAAGCCAGTAAGATTACTGGGCTTATTTCTAACGACTATAGTCTGGTTTTTCTTTGTAAATACGTTTTTAGATATAATCTGTACATTAAACGACTGCCAATTTGATTACAGTTTATAATAAAAACACTTCAGTTATTTTATGTTTTTATTTAACAAACTTTTTACAATTTTATAATGATCCGATTAGAATGAAATGTGCACGTTACTATTGTAGGTTGAGTGCGCGTACGATTCCTAAAAGGTATGCTTTACTTCAGTCTCGTTAAAGCATTTCATAAGATTAATGGACAAGCGAAAAGGTAACAATCTGTGAACTTTTGTCTAGAAGACGACCTATTAATTGTTTCAAGACGAGTCTTTAAACAAAAAAAAATTCTTAATTACCTCATAACGTAGCACTTTAGGATACTCCTTATGACAATTCCCTTAACCCCTTAAGTAACTTTTAAAGTATGTACAATTGGTTAGTTGGAGTAACACACAAGAGGTTGACAATACGTCATGAAAATATGGATATCACGATCACTTCTATCGTACAGTCTTAGGCCGCTCTTACCCAATGTCATAATGAATGTTGTTGGCATGAATAAATTAAAATTAACTATAACAATGTTGGGTTGGGTAAAGGTACCATGAGTATCATGACAGCGTTTATCATTTTAAAATTAATATAGTTAGCTATTTGTTCATGGCTTACATCTACTAAATAGAGTCGCTCGATCTAACAATCGTACGGTAATCAACAGTGATCGGATTTTAGGGTGCAACATGGCGGAATACATAGTTACATTTATTTGCGAATATAGTCGTTAAAAGGTTCAAATGTTATTGAAATGTATTTGATGTAACTAAAATAAAACACATGTGTCCTAAAATTCCGAAAATTATCCATTTTAGCATAATTTATGAGCTAAAATACCGTGTTGCACCCAAAAATCAAATATTGTAATTATATTAATTGGAAAAAATATAGCTTATTTACATTTGCAGCAGGTTCTATTCTGTGTATAGTTACATTAACTTATGACTAGCAGGCAAGGTACTAGAACACCGCGCAGTAGGTACCGGCGGTAAGGCGAAATACTCCATATCAATTGGCTTCATGGCTTATTTAATTAATTGTAATAATCTTATACTTCATTTATAAACATCAAATAAAAAGTTAGCACAAAAATTGGAAAATAGTATGGCTGACTTAATGCCCGACTAGACAGGTTGAGGTGTTGGATGATGTTATTGGGAAAATATTGTGATTCACTAAAAATATATTTTTCATTTATGAACATGTCGTAAATAGTGTATATGTTTGACTAACTAGTTGTGTATCGAAAACTGCATGTGTACGAATGAGACTAACTAGGTAACACACTCTAAAATAATGCTACACAGTTGCAGTTACGTTACCTACATAGCGATAAGTAGGTAGCTGTGGTAATTACAGAAGAGTTTCTGACATTATATTTTTGAGTGTGTCAGCATTGTTTTGATATCTGAGTTGAGTTACGCAATGTCAATCAACTTCGCTTAAAAATACTTAGAAGCAATTTGCATAAAGTTTGCAGTTATTTACGTTATATTATTGAACAAATTCTTTACTAGCCGTATACTATAGATAGAATTTAGCGACTGCAAACTTGATAGTATGGTAGCTACTCGACATTTTTTCATTGTTTATTTAATTATAGGGTCAAAATAAAATAAAAGTGGAGTCACCATAAAATTCAACATAATTTACTATAATTGTAAACAAAGTGTACCCCCTAATTTAACCCCCTTATATAATTAATAAGCATATCTCAGGCCTCAATTAGTTAATTTATGTTTTTCTGTTTCTAACAAACAACTGTCAAAGTAACAGACAAGGACAAAACATAAATTAACTAATTAAGGCCTGATAGACGTTTATAAATAAGGGGGTATGTTACCATATATCTTTACTTTAAACTAGGGTGCGTTGGGGTAAGATAGAAAGGTATTTTTTTAGGGGTAAGATAAAAAGTAGTCTGTAATGCTCCGGAATATGGATGATTTCTATCTCTATCTTACCCCAACGCACCCTACCTATATGTTACCTAGTTATATCTAAAAGCGTACATTAATTATACTTATACAGGTAGGTAGGTACTTTTTCATTCTTTTTGATTAAGTATTAAAACTGATATTTTAAAATCAATGCATTAGACAACGTATTTACAATACTTTTGAACCCGAATATTCCAGAATTAAATAAAATGACAATGCAATTAATAAAGGGTAGATAATAAGGACACGTGTGGACAAGTCAAATTTTAAACACATATTACCCGTAAAGCTAAATATTGACGCTAGTCGTGCTAACTAAACATCTCGTCTACAACGTTACTTAATATTCACGTAATAACTAATAATAACAAATAAACAATTCAATACAATAAGGCAACGATTAATCGCTATTCACTAACTAAAATGCTATTCTAGTTGAGATCTTTTAAAACACAATTATGTAGGTAAAACCTTAAATTGAATTCACAAGTAAAATTAATATGCTTAGTACAATCTGAGTTGTCTCTCAATCTATGTAATTTACGCATCTGTCAGTACTATTTTGCAAAGTATATTCCATGTATAGTTGAATTATCGAGAGCGTGGAATTGCATATGTAGTGGTTGTACCGTGTTGTGCCTCTTTGTGTGATTCAAATATAGAATGCCTGTAAACAAACAATACTACTACATATGCAATTCCACGCTCTCGATAATTCAACTATATCAATAATGAATGATACCTACTTCAAATGTTACAATAGAGATAGGTAACTTTGGGCCAAAAAAAAGGTAGCATAACTCTGCAAAATAGTGTGGCTGACTTACCGCCAGGTTGAGGTATTCAATGATGCTATAGGGAAAGTTCTGAGATTCACTAAAAATATCTACAAACTAGTAATCTACTTTCTTCATACAAATAATGTGCATGCACGACGAAATAATGCGGACACGTCGGGTCTCAGAGACGAGTCGTTCTATTGTAGCAGCTAAAACAAATGAACTTCGGTCAGACAACACCTAAGTATAAACACTTATTACTAGTCTAGAAAGTGGTCGAACAGTGCAAATTGATAAGGGTGTGCGGTTTCATCGATATCCTAATTTACTGATCAACGGAGGGATGGGTTGTCTAAGTAATCTATACATTTTATTTTGGGTTGATTGAAATCTACTTTGCTAGTGATTTTGGCCGGAAATAGCATTCTTATATCGCCGGTTATAGCAGACGAAGCTGACGCCTAGCTGAATGTCGGACAAACACTGCTGGATGGGCGATAGATACCTGATGTCAAAATTTATACAGAAAATCGAACTGAATGATAAAATTTTTGGACTGAAGAGGAATATGGGCATTATACGCTTGGGTAAGTACTTATTCTGGACTTATATACCTACCCAAGTACCCAAGCGTATCATTTAAATGACACATAAACAAGAAAAAAATATAACTAACTAACATCAACAGATAAAGTGGTAATCGAGATAAGGACCAGGAACGGGTATTTATATAACCTCGTGTCAAACACGATTGCGTGTGACAGCACATAAAGTTCAACATAAATGAAATCAGCACCAGTCGAACTAAGCAACAGCACCTATTAGACTGACATTGTGTCGATCAATCCACGCGAGTCTGCCTGATAAACGGCGTGAGTAAAATGAGCGTGACGTTACTCGCGTACCTCTCGAGCAGCCGGCGCTTGAGCTCGGGCGGGTAGGTGACGTAGATGTAGTGGTCGTCGTGGTCCGGGTCGTCCAGCAGCGCCTCGTCGCCCGCCAGCCGCTCGGCGCGCGCCGGCGACGACTGCGTCGTCATCGACACCGACGCGCTGCCAGCCACGCTGCCTTCCTCCGAACTGGAAACGGGATATTAAATATCAGCAAAGGCAAATATGTGGTCATCATGAGAACTCAAACGTGCCAATTATGACGGCTAGACAGGGAAAGATTCTAAGAGAATTAAGTCTTGGAGGAAGAAATATGTATTAGCTTCAAAGCGGCAATGGTGCCGAAAAGTTCGCTCGTTAACTATTTAGAGGAGCTGGGTTCAAGGATGAATTAATTGTGATGTTTGACAAACTACGATAAATAGCAGAAGCTGAATGGTAATGACAATAAACTTCCCATTGATAATCTCAGATTTTTTTTGTGACTTAAAACGTACCTACCTAAATGGTCGTGAATGGTAATCAATGTTCCCGTTTTGCGCAATTTCGGTTGTGGATTAGCTCGTTGCCAAAACTTTGACAAAATCTGTAGGCGCAGACTTTGGCAAACCTTCCTCATAGTGGTGGACCCTAGTAGTGGTCGCAGCGTAAGGCTAATAGATTAGTTAGTGTTACTAATAAGCTTACTCGAACACGATCCAGATGATGTAGTAGCACATGCACAGTGCCAGCGCTAGTCCCGTAGCCAGCGCCAGCAGCAGCGGCCAGGGGAAGGCGCGCGCGGTGGGCGCCGTGTCCTCCCAGTAGCGGTCGCAGCTCAGGTACCAGCACACGGCGCGCTGCATCTCATCTGCACAAATATTAAGGACATGATGAAAACCGCAACCAAAAGGTCTTTATTTAGTAATACGGTGCGCTGATTAGACCTGAGACTAAAAGCACTGGTAGACTTTTTGAAATTGATTTACTTAGAGGTACGAATTGTGCGCTTTCTTTTTTACGTCCCAAGACCATACAGATATCAATGGAAGTACCAATTACCCAGGTTATCCAAGAAACGCGAATCAAATAAATAGCTGCTCACTTCCGCGTGAACAAAACTTTTTTCATTGAAGAGTAAGAACAACAGTAAAGCGGAGATTTTTCCGTCTGTATCTACCTTCCAGTTCTGTAAACTGATGTTGCGTTAGGTGCAACAACAAAGTGGCGATGCAAGAATGAACCACTCGCTCGCATCGCACTTTGAGTATCTGAAGACGCGCGGGATCGCACGCAGCACGCTCGGCCTGTAATTGAAGAATTCATACTGTGAGGGATCAGAGAGATTTATTAATGGCTATCAGCAGAGCATCTGGGGCACACATAATCAATATTTAATATATGCTGGGTACCTAATCTGAAGTAAGAACCGCCGCAAGTGGACTTCTCTACGGATAGATTACGCATTGTTAAACACTGAAAGGAAAGGTGTTGATTGATATACACAATGTAGTTGCAACAAATATATGAGGTCACCTGTAGGTCGGCCAGCCGCCGCTGCCTGCTGTCGGGCGGCAGAGAAGACTCCACCGTGTCCGCGTCGCACAGCTCGGAGGTCTGGTTCGCGTCGCCTTCGCTATCCTCTGTCCGTTTCTCTTCTGGCTCTGCATCATTGAATTATCATAGTTACTCTTAACTTGGTTTAAAAAAAAAGTTATGCTTGCCGTGTTTATGTGCATATGGTATAACGAATGCGTATCTTTTATTGACTTTCGGGATAAGTGATATTAACAAATTAATAATTTTAGTGATTGTAAATAAAATGTCACGTCTTAATACTTAATGGTGCGCTCGGAACAGGTGAGAGCAGTGTGATGTGACATTCTAATAAATGCATTAGGTTATTGACATGGGAGTGTCCGCATCACGCAAACCACACTTCAAGCACGGAAGGTACACGGCCTTAAGTGACACTTTCTTACCTGCGATATCAGGATCAACGTCAGTCGATGGGCAGTCCCTCACAGGGTGCGGCTGTATGGCGCGCGGGCGGCGGCGCCGCGCCGGCACGCGAGCCACGGACCTCGGCGCGGCGGGCGCCAGCGCCTTGCGCGCCGCCTCCGCATCCTGCCACACTTCCATGTCAGTGCTGGGCCCGCCGCCGCCGTTCAGCAGTCCATGCGCTACCAAAACTTGGCACCGCATTATATCGCAGTACTCCGCTAGGCATACTGCGTCCTCCGCCTGTCAACGAACAATATTTTAAGTTATATAAATATAATGTACGTATTCCTACTAAATATACCTATTGCAGGTACCCTGTATATCTGGTTCTTGTCGTGCTGGTCGAAATGTGTGTCGAGGTGTCGTACCTCGTAGAAGGGCTTTAGGAATGCGAGGGCTGGTGCTGCATCTTGCACGTTAACCATTTTAAAAACCATTTAATAAAGAGATGTAACTATATTACGACAGTTACCCTGTTAATCTGGTTCTTGTGTCGCTGGTCGAAATGTGTGTCAAGGTGTCGTTCCTTGTAGAAGTATTTGCCGCAGAAGACGCAGGTCCACTGCGAGGGCTGGTACTACATCTTGCACAACCATTTAATAAAGAGATCTAACTATATTACAGTTACCCTGTTAATCTGGTTCTTGTGTCGCTGGTCGAAATGTGTGTCAAGGTGTTGTTCCTCGTAGAAAGACTTGCCGCAGAAGGCGCAGGTCCACTGTGAGGGCTGGTGCTGCATCTTGCACGTTAACCATTGAACAAAGATATCTAACTATAATACAGTTACCCTATTAATCTGGTTCTTGTGTCGCTGGTCGAAATGTGTGTCGAGGTGTCGTTCCTCGTAGAAAGACTTGCCGCAGAAGGCGCAGGTCCACTGTGAGAGCTGGTGCTGCATCTTGCACGTTAACCATTGAACAAAGATATCTAACTATAATACAGTTACCCTATTATTCTGGTTCTTGTGTCGCTGGTCGAAATGTGTGTCGAGGTGTCGTTCCTCGTAGAAAGACTTGCCGCAGAAGGCGCAGGTCCACTGTGAGGGCTGGTGCTGCATCTTGCACGTTAACCATTGAACAAAGAGATATAACTATATTGCATTTACCCAGTTAATCTGGTTCTTGTGTCGCTGGTCGAAATGTGTGTCGATGTGTCGTTCCTTGTAGAAGGGTTTGCCGCAGAAGGCGCAGCGTCCACTGCGAGAGCTGGTGCTGCATCTTGCACGTTAACCATTGAACAAAGATATCTAACTATAATACAGTTACCCTATTAATCTGGTTCTTGTGTCGCTGGTCGAAATGTGTGTCGAGGTGTCGTTCCTCGTAGAAAGACTTGCCGCAGAAGGCGCAGGTCCACTGTGAGGGCTGGTGCTGCATCTTGCACGTTAACCATTGAACAAAGAGATATAACTATATTGCATTTACCCTGTTAATCTGTTTCTTGTGTCGCTGGTCGAAATTTGTGTCGAGGTGTCGTTCCTTGTAGAAGGGTTTGCCGCAGAAGGCGCAGCGTCCACTGCGAGAGCTGGTGCTGCATCTTGCACGTTAACCATTGAACAAAGATATCTAACTATAATTCAGTTACCCTATTAATCTGGTTCTTGTGTCGCTGGTCGAAATGTGTGTCGAGGTGTCGTTCCTCGTAGAAAGACTTGCCGCAGAAGACGCAGGTCCACTGTGAGGGCTGGTGCTGCATCTTGCACGTTAACCATTGAACAAAGAGATATAACTATATTGCATTTACCCTGTTAATCTGGTTCTTGTGTCGCTGGTCGAAATGTGTGTCGAGGTGTCGTTCCTCGTAGAAGGACTTGCCGCAGAAGGCGCAGGTCCACTGCGAGGGCCGGTGCTGCATCTTGGCGTCGTGCTGCGGCGCGAAAATGTCGCGTGCGGGGTGGAAGGGACACTCGAGTGGCAGCTTTACCTGAGGAATGATTAACAACTTTACGGGTAATGGTGGCCAGCTGTGAACGATAAAAGCATAAAAATATTTACCTCTGCAAAATGACCTCAAATTTTTGTTTAGATGACCAAACCATGACAAGGTAGCCTGTTATCATTGTCCTTGAGTGTATAAAACATTCGCGTAAAAGCATACTACTAAGTAATACAAACATCGTACCTCGTGTTCAACTCACCTTTATTGAGATTAACTAAAGTTGAAAGATCACGTGTAGTGTACCTATACTGGGACAGTAACGAGCACATGGAAGGTTTCCTTAGGTAAGATAAGACCCAGAGTTCAGATTAAGATAGTTACTGAGAATAATGTACGAGCACTTACTTGAAACCTTTCTAAAACGGGGAGCCATTTGTTCTGGATGACCTTTCGCACAATTTTGGAGTTGTCACGTGAGCAGGTAATCTTGAACACCGACGGCCCCGGCCAGGGGATCAGCGTCAGGAACAGCAGGGCCAGGACCTGCAATAATATCGTTATTATTTGACCCCCGGAGTGCCCTGGGCCTGTGTGTAAAATGTCTGGAATTAGAGGTTAATGTACGTTGGCTCTTTTCATTCTTAATCGGCTTTGACAAATAAGCATCTAAATGTACAGAAATAAATAGGTGTAGGTAAGTTTTTTATTCTGAAGCACTTGTGATGTTGGGGTTTCTATGCCATAAAATCATAAAAGTTCAATATCTGATGAAAATTCACCAAACATACTAAAGTGAAGGTTGAAATTCATGATTCATATGAAAAACTATCATACAAAAAAACGATGAAGGGATAAGAAATGGCTATAAAACTGTGGCTTTACGTACGGTTCAATCCCTAATGAACTAACATTGAAAGAATACTAAAAATGGATAATAATATAAATAATTCAGAAACCGTGCGTTCATATGTAGGTGTCTACCTGATGTCTACGACATATACACCTACGCTAATTGATTGATCTTATGAATAATAACAAAAATAAACATCAAGTAATAAGTCTTCAGCAGCCGCCGTCATAGGTATACCAACAATATGTAATCTATGAAATTTAAGAATAGTCTGCAGGTACTTATTGATATCGTTAGGTACTAATAATAACGTTCAAATGCTAAAGTTTTAATTATTGAACACTGAACAACACTATATTACTACTTACATATTGAGTGACCATGCCCTCGTCGCCTAGACGTATAGGCTTGCGTGGGTAAAAAAAAACAAGCTCGCATCGCGCGCGTTCCGTGCCACACAAGGAAACACATAGTTACCAGTTGTTTAAAGAAAATACGAAATATTAACTTTTCTAGGTTATGCTTACTTGTGTCATTTCACTATCGATTTTCCATCATCGAACTCCGTGATCTTTAATATAAACCGTATGCATTGCTTACCTCGAGAGAGAACGAAGTGGTCCTCATTCATATCTCTTATGCGACAAATACTTAAAGAATCTTGTTATTTTCTATACAGTAAATAAATGGTACACCGATGTAGATGTCAGTTTCGGGGACAAGTTGTACTCAATAGGCCACCGCCGGCGCGCCAGTACGCATGCGTCCATCTACCCTTCAGATGGGGTTGAAACTGGCAGTAACTTACCACAGTATATGGAAGTGTTAACAGTAACAGAAGCTGAATATGATGTTGCTTTGACCTGAAAATAAGTCGTGTTTGCGGGTTGTTTATTACGGAAACAAATTTGTATTCTAAACCACTTCTCTTTCCGCGCAGACTAGAATGCTATTATTTTGGTAAATGGTCCTGAAAGTTGGCGCTTACGATTTTATTGTTCGAAGTCAAGATTCAATCTGTACAACGTACGACGTAAGCGCCGGCCCCCAAATAGTATCTTTACCAAAATAATGGCACATATACTGAAGATTTGTAGCTTAATATTATGTGTAAGACGACAACATTTTTGATACGAACGTGATCCTAACTCGCTCTGATGGCGACTGTGATTAGTATTACTGCTATTTATTTCAATATTACTGCTACAAAATTGTGTACCGATGCTTCAGGGCCCATAACCTGCCCTTCATAAACGTCCATAAAACTCGATTCCATGGTTTGCCTATTTTGGAATAATTGTATTTATTTATTTATTTTAGTAAATAAATTAAGTAGGTAAGTCATTATGTTAGTTCTGGATTTACTACGGAAATGTATGACACAGTTATCCGGTGAAATTATTTCCACCTTCCCTCTCTGTATGTATCGTATATTACAAAAAAAAGAACAGACAACCGAATTGAGAATCTCTTCTTCTGAAATCTTGAAGGCGGTTAAAAACGCCGCATATTTAGATTTTGATTTTCTAATGTATTACCTACAGCATCTATAAGCAATCTGACTCTGGCAAAATCTATCTGATAATGTACATTTGCATTTGGCACGATAGGCACAAACCTTTACATTTCCATTGAGACATGACATGATTTACGGACGAGAACGCCTCGTCCTTTGTACGTACAAAAAATCACGCCCACTTTAGATTGAGCCTGGGGCCTAATCATTACTTTTTCAGTAATAAGTACTTAAACGTTTGTGACGTCATTCCATTGTTAGTCGTCGTTATATAGTAAGAAAACGTAAAACTGCAGTGCGAGCGAAATAACAAAGCAATAAAACACCAGTTAGCAGGTCTAAACATTGTGTGTTATCAAACAAGCCGCAAGAGCACTGCCAATTAACCATGGGCAGTCTCTTCCCTCCGCCCCGGCTGCGCCCGCGCCTCCGAGACCGCACACTGCCGCACAGACACACAAACACATAAGGTCAGTCAGATTTTTGTCAAGCCTTCCTGATATGCTCCAATCTAAATAAAACACGATTTAAAAACGACCAAAGCAGTCTGTACTTTAGTATTGTACTGACGTTTGAGTCGGACCGATTTGCATTCGCTATGTTGTGTGGACTGCGACAAGGTGCTAATTGGACTATGAAATAAATTAGTTTTTAAATATTTGCTATATTTTAATTTTAGTTTTTATTAATTAATTAATATTATTAAAGCGCTGCGCTGATAAGAGCTTGCGGTGAGACACCCGACGTTCAATCCGGAGGTCTTGGGTTCAAACCCCGGCTCACATCACTGAGTTTTTTGGAACGGATTTACGGAATACAAAATATCATTTGATATTTACCAGTCGCTTTTCGGTGAAGGAATAAATCGTAAGGAAACCGAACCTAATCCTATAAAGGCCTAGTTTCCCCTCCGGGTTGGAAGGTCAGGTGGCAGTCACTTTCGTAAAAACGAATGTCTACGCCAATTCATGGGATTAGGTTGTCAAGCGGACCCCAAGCCGGGACAAACAAACGCTAGGAGGAAGAAGAAGATTAATTAGTATTACAGCCTAAAAGTATCTACGTTTCTGTTTTTTTTAAACAAATCCAAATCACTGTGGAGCTGTACAGTACCTGTACAATCACCATCAGATATATCGGAGCGGCCAAGGTGTTCACAAATATCTGAACAACGCCGCTATTGTCACGGCGATAAAGTGTTATGTTCAGATATTTTTGAGTATCTTGGCCGCTCTGATACTTATATTTGATATTGATGTTGTGTTGATTTTTTTCCTGAATTACTGGATGCATATCAGTTACCTACATTTATTTTATATGGAGCCCTCGGTGCGTGATTCCGTCTCGCACTTGGCCGTTTAAGGCATACTTGATAGCTAACTAATGGACCTAGGGATATTGATATAAGGTAGAATTATGATGGAATTGATGTTAAGTCGTTTTATAGATAATATGAAATAAAAATTATTAATTTTTCATAATTACAATACGATAGCAATTATGCTCTTAAACGGATCACCAGCATTTTTTACACCATTTATAAGAAGTTGACAAACCAGCCTGTCACCAACAATACTTCGAGCCTACCGCGAAAGTCGAAAATCGAAATTTCATTATCCTCCTCTCTGTCGCTCTTGCATATTGGAAAGATAGTGATGCAAATATTTAGACTGCCGAACGAACGAAATAAGTAGTTCGCGGTTATAGGCCTTGTGTCGGTTATTTACCCACTTTGTTAATCATTGCGTACATCAATATCATATTTCAGTAACGGTGACTGCACGAACAAAGTGATAAGTAGTATAAATAAATGTTTTCAGTCCATAATATATTTTTTAAATGAACAATAAATAATAATTTTGTTTAATACCTATCATCATTGGCCTGTAACGTCTATGGCTGACGATTAGACGCAATGTCTAAAATCAACTTAAATAGACACTTTCCTTTGTTTAGGACCTTACTTATGTATTTGTAGTTAAAATACGGCTTCTGATCGGAGGAGTCCCTATTCAAACTTTTAAAATATGATAAACTAAACTTGCATATCGGCGCGCGTGTGGCTCAATAGGTAGGCATATTGTCATCGACCCAGTGCAAAAAAACAATGTGGAATTGTGCCCTAACCCAATTTTCTTCTGAGGTATCTAGTTAAGGATTCCAAACGCGCGCATTTCTCATCCCATTAATGCTTAGTGGAACGGAGGGAGCTACTTACTTGGCCGCAGACGCGCGGTAATGAGGATAAACGGGCAAAGTACGTAACGCATAAAAAACATCTCATTCTCCAAATATCCGATCCATAATATTTCTGGTGAGTAAAGAGTCTCTAAACCGGAATATAGGGTGCCAAAAAACAAAAGACGGCAGGTACCTCTAGTTTGCAGCAGTGATTTTTTTAACCTCATCCTTTGCAATTATTTTCACTCACATTTTGATAATAATAGAAATCCGTAGAGCCATTCTGTCGTCAAATATTTTCCATAGTACTTTTACATTTAGCTATTTTAATTCAATGGTGTGCGATTTTTTTTTTTTGATGTAACACGTCAAGTAGATAATTTTATGTTTAAATAACTTGTTACAGGTTCTTATTTTGATAGGTAGGTACATGATAGGTATGTAGTAATGTTTTGTTAAAGCAAACTCATTGTGCATTCAAACGCATCTTTATATGTATATGATATAAAGTTTAGAAAAGCCCCTTCTATCAAATCAGTGAAAAATCTCGAAAGAAGCAATGTTACGACTAGTATAAGTAATTATGCTGGTTATTCTGTCTTCCCGAAACTTTCTAAGCTACAGCGCATTGTCAATGTTGAAAACGAGTAGGTACCTAAATAAGTAATAGTTCAAAAGAGTTTAAATTGCAGATGGAGATAGGTACGTTAAAACTTAATACAATAAATTTCATTCTAGAAAAAAAGCTTGATTTAATTATTTCAAATTGAGTGTTGAGTATCGGGGCGTGAGGCAAGAGGGTAGGAGAGAGGGCGCCTGCGCGCCATATCCAGCCTCCGCTTTCTCACCCTCATCAGTGCAGCGACACTTGCCGGCCGGGCACCCGCGATCATCCTCCTAAATAATGCACTGAATTGCAACTTACGTCATCTTACACAGGAACAATAGACAATCGGAAATGTAAAACATGATAACATTGATAACACAAAGCGAGATGCACACTAGTGAAACCATGATATGTATTTGTTTCTATAATCCCATGCGTGTAGAATGGTGAATTGCTCGTCGATCAGGTGAGATGAGCCAGGAGTACTTGATATTACCGTAGAACCCGTAGATTAATAACTATTCTATATCTTGCCGTAGGTACTGATACTGCACTGTTATTTGTTGATACGTACGTGATAGTGGTTTAATTAAATATACTTATGTTATGGATCAGTAATTATTAACTTACAATGTTTTATAGTGGCACTAAGGCTTATGTAGTAGTAGAAGTAAGACTTTTTTCAAACCAAGCAAAATTGTGCATCGTAGGCAAAGTTGTGGCAGTTGACGGTACCTACATACATCGTCTCGACCCTTTGATTTCCTACTAACTACTGAATGATCTTGATGTTAACCTACCTACAAAAAACTTGAAAGCCTAGAGTTATGTCCGTAAGTACCTACTAAGTAGCACTACTCGGAAATGAGGCAATTAATGGAAAGAGAGAAAAACTGAAAGAAAAGAATTTATTGACGACGCTATAAAAACAATAAAATCATTATGAAATTGTTACAGGAACATTTAAAATATAGCGTCACTGAAAAGGTTTTCGCTCAGCTTGGTGTTAAGGTACCGTGAGGATATCGTAACGCTGGTCTTCCGAGAAAACCATTCCAAAACAGCAGAAATGAAAATTTATAGAAAATGAAAATCTTGTCTGGCCTCTATATACGAGATCTTAACTTAAATGGCCTAAATCTAAGCTGGAAAGTAGGGACTATACACACTTGAGCCACTAGTCTATGTTTTTGTCATCTAAATATAAACTACCAGTCGTTTACTAAATCCAACTGGGTGAATGCCACAAGCGTTTCAACCGCCGGTTCGTTTGTGTTACGAATTGGTGACAGAAGTTGCTAATAATAATAAAAAACAGACAAACAAAAATTATCCGAAAATTGTGATTCAAATGAACCGCTCACATTCACTCAACTATGTTTTTGTTAAACTCGGATTTTTAATCCAACGGAGAAAATGTACACAAAGGTGTGGCTGCTAATGAAAAACATTAGCAGCATTTGAGATATTTATACTATAGATATTTAAATGAATTCGACTTTCTAAAATGAATTTATATATTTTAATCAAGGCCAAATTGTTTAATTAGCTGATTACTAACATTTTTTAGATATTAAAACTTCATAATATTGATTTAGGAAAAGAAAGCTGTGTTCCTAAGAAAAAATTATTTATTGCACTGGTATTACTGTTTCGAGAAGCCTGGGCTACCAATCTGCGGGCCGCTTGTGTGCCTATCTTGTTGTGACGTTATTAACTTGTATTAAGTAAATTTAAAAAGGCAGCAATTAAAATGTTCAATTTAGAAAATAAAAAGCGTTTGAAACTTCGAGATGTAATTTTAATTCAGTATACGCGATATAATCCGTTTAAACTTGTTTTTAACCGACTTCAATTCCATATAAGGAGGAGGTTCTGCATTCGGTTTGGTGTTTTTTAGGGTTCCGTAGTCAACTAGGAACCCTTATAGTTTCGCCATGTCCGTCCGTCCGTCCGTCCGTCCGTCCGTTCGTCCGTTCGTCCGTCCGTACGTCCGCGGTCTAGCTCAGTGACCGTTAGCAATAGAAAGCTGAAATTTGGTTTGACTATGTGCATTAACCAAGCCGACATAATGGTATAATAAAAACTGGAAATAGTTATTTGTTATACAAGGGTGCAAAGTTGTATTTTAACCGCGAGTGTGGACTTGAAGCACGAGCTAGCGAATGGATTCTAGGGTTGAACTACGAGCTAGCGAATGGATTCTAGGGTTGAACCACGAGCGAAGCGAGTGGTTCGAAAATAGAATCCTGAGCGCAGCGAGTAGTTCAAAAATAGAATCCAGAGCGTAGTGAGTGTTGCAACACACGAGACGTAAAAATAACTTTGCAGCCGTGTGTAACACAAATCTTTTCACCTCACTAAAGCGAGGAAAATACTACTTTTTTGTCATTTTTGAGTTTTTCATCTTTTTTTGACTTTTTTGAGTTTTTCAACGTTTTTTGACTTTTTTTTTACTTTTTTGACTTTTTTTGACTTTTTTGACTTTTAGTAGTAGTAGTAAAACACTTTATTGCACAAAACAAGTACATGACCAACAAAAATATAGTAAGTGTGTACAAAGGCGAACTTATCCCTTTAAGGGATCTCTTCCAGCTAACCTTTAAGCAACTGAGAGATATAATTTTTTGATTTGTTTTTACTTTTTTGACTTTTTTTAATTTTTCACTTTTTTGGCTTTTAACTTTTTTTACTTATTTTGACTTTTTTTATTTCTCCGCCAACCGTCTGATAAGGAACTTCGTTCCAAAACACCTAACTAATAACAAGTTCGAATTTCAAATATTCTTTGCTCCCTTGTGAATAAAATGCAGTTTTGCTATCTGTTTTTAAAGAATAAAAAAGGCCTTTCCGAGCTAGGGAGGTGAAAAATATATTTTGTTAGGGTACCTCACGTACACGTGAAGTGGAAAGCGAATTTTTTTTTTCGTACCAACCTAGATGTGTAGGGTATCGTTGGATAGGTCTTTTAAAAATAAAATCTTCTAAGACAGTTTTTAGATAAAACTAATATTTTCGCAAATAATAGCTTCGAAAGTTTAAAACAGGGCGTCCCTCCCCCCCCCCCCCCCATCTAACTTTTAAACCGTGGGTCCAAAAATTTTGAAAAAAATCATGAAAGTAAGGCCTAATAAGTACCTTCAATGAAAACTATATTGAATAAAATCGTTTTTTTACTTTATTTTACTGATAATAAATTCATCTAATATTATTCGGCACTTCTAAATCTCTGATGAGGTAGTGACTTTTGGAATCAGTGCATCATAATCATCATCTATTACTATGTCATGTCCATCGTATAACAGCATAAATAATGACATCCAATAATAATGCTTTATTTTACACTTTCACTTTGACATCGAAAAAATATTATCACATAATGGCTCTTCCGTGGATTCTAGAACCACGGCGAGCATCCAAAAGTCCCAAGCCTGCTAATAATGCAAAGGTGGATGTTATTGTATCTGTTACAGTTTTACGTCTAAACTACTGATCCAATTTTGATGAAATATGACAACCATGTATATATATCCCGGGTTCGAATCCTGGTCAGGGCATTTATTTGTGTGCTGATCTCAAATATTTGTTCCTGAGTTATGGATGTTTTCTATGTACATAAGTATGTATTTATCTATCTAAGTATTGTATATCGTCGCCTAGCACCCATAGTACAAGCTTTGCTTAGTTTGGGGTTAGGTTGATTTGTGTAAGATTGTCCCCAAATATGTATTTATTTATTTTATTTATTTATTGATGTGCTTATTTATTATTATATTTCGGACGGAAGAAACGATGAACAATAACGAACTAAAACTATAAAACTATAAATTAATATTTTTTCCTGGCCCACACTTTAACATCCCCAGAAATGTCACACTGAAATTGACGTAACTTTGTTTACATTTTTTCCGTTGGATTAAAAATCCGAGTTTAAGTATAGGTAAGGTCCAGTCGCCATCAGATGTATCGGAGCGGCCAAGGTGGTCAAAAATATCTGAACAACGCCTCTAATTATCAAGGCGATAAAGTGCAAGTTCAGATATTTTTGAGTACCTTGGCCGCTCCGATATATTTGATGACGACTGTACAAGAGTGAAAACCTTAACTACGTATGTCACTAGTATTAGTAGTATTTAGTTTATACAGTACAGTTTTCCTTTAGCTTTACATATTCGATTCTACTCTACATTTACTTTACTCATATCTTTTGGGCCTTCCCTGACGGGTCGCCTTTCCAACTCACTCGTACATCTTTGGCCAGCTTTAATGCTTTAGACTCTTACGAGTAGCAACAACGTACTAAAGTAGTTTCGTGTGTGTACTTACAATATCGACATATCGTCCTTTATATTCAGCCGGCAACGCGCATGCGACAGCTCTGGAATTACAGGCATCCATAGGCTACACTTACCATCAAGCAGGCCGTATGCTTATATGCCACCGTAGTGGAAAAAATCGGTAATCCAGTACTTATAATGAAAACATGGCAAAAATGTATAAGGCGTAAGTGGAGCATAATAAACCCCGATGACTACAGAATCCTACATGGAGCATAACCCGATATGCTCTTAGCCATTTTTTTAGGGTTTCGTTTCATTTGTCTGTCTGTCTGTCTGTCCGTCTGTCACGAGGCTGTATCTCATGAACCGTAATAGTTAGGCAGTTGAAATTTTCATAGATGATTTCTGTTGCCGCTATAACAACAAATACTAAAAAACAGAATAAAATAAATATTTAAGGGTGGTCCCATACAACAGACATGATTGTTTGGATAAAATCAATAGTTTCGTAAATAAGTAATAGCTTCGAAAGATTAAAATCATGCTCCCCTTTTGAAATGTGAGTCCAAACAATATGAAAAAAATCATGGAAGTGAGCCCTGATAAGTACCTACTAACTTTCAATTAAAACTATGTATACCTAATAAATAAAATCGGTTGAGCCGTATGCTGTAAGGACTTTACTTGAGCGATTTGAAAGCGATTTCTATACAAAACTACGAGTTTTGTATAGAAATCGCTTTCAGCGGCGAACTCGCGGCGTGTTTGCTCCCATACAAAACTCGCTCACAAATCGCAAGTGTGATAACGCTCTTACGGTAAAAGTGCCGCTTAGTAAAATTACGTAAGTGCCGCAAAATATCCTATATATATATCACGTATATATAACCTTTCGATTGGGTGTTCTGTGACAGCCCGGTAACTACGGAATCCTACATTGATCTTGACCATATGCTCTTGCCCGGATTAACAATTTTATTTAGCTTCACTCCAATATGGAAATCCAAGTGAAATTCGGCAATACATTTTTCGGCGAAAAGGCATAGAACCTACTCGCATTAATTGACGATGATGTCGCTGATGCCATAGTATATACTTATAGTATAGGATTAGGTAGGTATATACTTGAAATAAGTTGGTAGATTTAGATTTAGATTAGATTACAGATATTCAATAGATTGATTAAATTCAAGTTATACTGTTTTAATTTTCAGCATGCCGTCTCTCCAACCGACGTGCTTGGGCCCGATACGCTTGCGGTATCTATTCCTGGCGGCCATAGTCTTTGGTGTCTGCTTTATAACCATGACGCTCTTCCACAACACCGAGTTCGTGTCCCTCGACGGCGAACTGCTCCGCCCCGGCCACTACTACAGCCTCGACTCCGACAGTCGCTTCACCATCAACACCAAAGGCTGCACCATACCTGCGTTGCGCCCTTTTGACGACCGCATCAAGAAATTCATAGAACCCCCGAGGCACTTAAAAAAATGTTGGCATATGTACACTTCCCTCCTATCAAACAACGCCACACACATATGGATCAACCACAATAACTTACGCCACTATAACTTGTCACAGGACGCCAATATTTCTTGCTGCTACAAGGCCTTTTACCGACCTAATGCCATCGCGGACATCACGTCAAACCACGTCGACGATCGCGTCAAGTACCACGAGTGCATCGAGTTCTCTGATACAATAGAAGCCCTGGATGAATTCGTTAGAGTGTCCTGTTATGACAAGTTTGGTAATAAAAAGGATTCACTTATATTTGAGGATTTTTTCATATTTGCACTGAAGAAACCCCTGATTTCGGACAGTATAAACAAACTATGGCCTACACAAAGTGAGACAGCGTACAATGTCATAATTTTAGGCATAGATTCAGTATCGAGATTAAATTTCCACAGAACAATGCCAAGGACATTAAAATTTCTTAGGAGTAAGGGGGCAATTGAATTACTTGGCTATAATAAAATCGGCGATAATACCTTTCCAAACGTCGTAGCGATGCTGTTGGGTGTGAAGGACACGGAGTTAAAACGGATGTGTTGGCCAAGTACACAGCACACTTTCGATAACTGTCCATTCGTCTGGGCCCAGTACAAGGAGAAGGGGTTCTACACGGCGTTCGGCGAGGACAGCGCCTCCCTCGGCACCTTCAACTTCGCACGACACGGCTTCGCGGCCACGCCGACTGACTACTATCTCCACACCTTCATGCGCGAAGCCGAAATGCATGTAGGAAATGTCAGAGATGTTAATTCCTACATATGCATGGGCAGTAAGTACGCATATAAGGTTTTATTAGACTATACTGAAAGCCTAACGAGAACGCTACAGTCTTCCAAGTTATTTGGATTTTTTTGGGAAGTCACTGCGAGCCACGATTTTTTGAACAACCCGAAATCCATGGATAATAATTACGCAAACTTTTTACAGAAACTTGACGGTTCTCAATATTTAGATAACACTGTAATTATCATGTTAAGTGACCATGGTATACGATGGGGTGAATTTAGGTTAACAAAACAAGGCCGGCTAGAGGAACGTTTGCCTTTCGTGCATATTCTATTACCACCATCGTTTCAACAAAACTATAAATTGGCATATCGTAATTTAAAAATTAATAGTAAGCATCTGACAACGCCATTCGATATTTTCGCAACGATATCGGACTTAGCAGACCTGCAATCTATTAGAAATGAGCAAATTATGGCTCGAACCAAACAGCATTATGCTTATAACCGCAGTATAAGTCTATTCCTGCCTATACCAGGAAACCGCACGTGCATGGCTGCCGGAATAGATGACCATTGGTGTACGTGTCATAAGGATCGGATACTATCTACAGAAAGCGCGGAAGCGCAAGACGCAGCTCATTTTATAGTGGCACATATGAACGAGTTACTTAATGGTCATCCGAAATGCGCGCGCCTTTCGCTGGATAATATAGTGGAGGTGCGGGAGCTGGAGGCGGGCACGCCGGCGGAGGACGAGTTGGGGTGGCGGGAGTTGCTGGTGCTGGTGCGCGCGTCGCCCGGCGGCGGCGTGTTCGAGGCCACGCTCCGGCGCAGCGTGCTCGGCGCACGCGCCGCCACCGAGGCCGCCGTTGCCAGCTGGGCGCTCGCCGGCTCCATCAGCAGAATCAACCTTTACGGCGATCAGAGCCGCTGTGTTAACAGTGATATCCTCAAACTTTATTGTTTTTGCTTGCCTGGAACTAATACGTTTTAGCTGAAAATGGAAGTGCTGTGATATTATGACTTAGTAGAATACAACATATTCATTTCATATAGGTAAAGATAGATACTTAATTTTGTTCTCGACATTCCACGGTAGGTAGGTACCTTTCAACATACGAAGCCATTTATAGTCGTATGTGCATCGTGTCAGAGTTCAAATTTTTTTTTATTCTTTAAGGGATTTTTAAGTGATCTAATTAAGTATTATTAATTAAGATAATTTTTATTGTAGCTATATTTCGTTGCATGATGTATGTACGGTCAAAGACTTTAAATGTTGAACCATTTAGGGTTCACTTTACATTGGACATTTCATAGAGTAAGTATTAAACAAAAGAAGATAGGTTGACCCGTAAATGGCTCAACAATTAAAGTGACTGTACTTAATTAATTTATTGTAGACAAATTAAGGCTTAACAAAGACATTAATTAAGTAAGTTCCAAAACATGATACTTGTTTATGTACCTACCTACTACCGTCAACGTAGCGACTCTACCTTCTGTAGGTATAGTCTACTGTAGCAAGAAAAATGGTATAAACAAAGAATTATTACCCCTGAGGTAGCTGTTGATTTCTAAGTTATTTATATTTAGTACCTAATCCAATTTTCATGCTAAAATAGACTATCGTACGTGAAGATACCACATATTGCAGACGGTAATGTAGCCACGTTTGGCGGTACCATAAAAGATACCGTTGCATTTTTAGAATATAAAAAAGGAAACAGTGGGTAAATTAGTTACGATATCACAATGCTCAAAGATGTCCCTCATATCTATAGTAAAGTAATACTCTACATACGATTCATAAGTACAATCAAGGTTATAGGAGATAGTGGGTATTTGTACACTTCTTTCTCTAAGCCTTATAAAAAAAAGCTTTTCTTTAAAGATGGATGCTCACTATATACTTAATCGTCCACGTATTTGGGGTTTCATTATAACAGCCTATTTCTGTGAAATCTGGCCGACCAGATTTTATAGGTAACTATATTATTCTTGATAAAAAAAAACCTAAATTACGCGTGTCTGCTTCTGGCGCACCGCCTCGCGAGGAAATGGGGTTGGCCGGTCGAAAGTATTTACAGATGGCGCCAGCATAGCTGGGTCCCTGTCAGTCCTACAAATAGTGTCAAAATCACGTTTTTTTTTAATTTTTTTTGACCTGGATGGGCTAGCCTTTAAGCCAAATCCCATACAACAATACTAGTGAAAGGGACCTAGCTATGCTGGCGCCATCTGGCCAAACCGTTGACAGTTGCCAACCCCATTGCCACGCGCGGCAGCTCAGCTGTCCATACCAGGCGAGCTGCCTGCAAGATGCGGTGCATTCGTGCAATATGCAATAACATACATTTGAATGCACGAAGGTACCGTACCCCAATAACAATCTCAAGTATCTAACAATTATATACATTCCCTGATTTCTCGAAGAAGTCTCGATTTGTTTCACTCAGCTTTGTTTAGGACATACTTCAAGGTTGTTTAATTTAAGGTGACTTATTTGAGACTGTGTATTTCACATATCAAAAATATATCATAAAAAATATTGAAAATGTACGTAGGTAGATACTTATGTTTTCTCAAGCAAACAACTGTGTGCAAGCGCAGCGCGGCGTAATTATTCACAAAATTGGTGCTGTTTATTTATTTCTGACAAATAGTATTTATTATAATTTATATAAACTTTTACTTGACGCATGTACATAAGTATACCCAACTGACTACGGCGAATATTCGCTTCATATCAGCATAGGCTGCTGGGCACCGGCTCGATGGCACTAGGCATTGTTAAGGCAATGTGAAAAATCCCTTTGGCATCTCTTGCCTATTATATTTCCACAATTCGTGGTACTTATACACTATACAGTTATTTTTTCTATTGTATGTACTACCTAAACTTAGAGGTATATTGAAAGATATTGTATAAAACATTTATTTTTATTTTTGAAGTAGGTAAGACTATCTAATGTTGTAGAGCTTACCGTTTACACCGAGCGTTGTTAATTCTTAGTCCTCTGTGGCATGTAAGGACTGTTCAATTTACTAAGCGGACATACTCAATTCAATATTAATCCTTATACTAAAAACTGACTGATATGTAATGACTGGTTATAAAATAAACATACATAAGTCTATCAACTGTTGTATATATTTTTCTAGTTGGAAAATAATTTTTCACGATGGAGCGAATTAATATTGTAAATCGCAAATTAATCTTGCAAAAATGGTGTACAGGCCAATTTTTTCTGCGGAAATTTGCGAATAGGTTTAAATGTTCCAAGTCAGCCGTATTTCAAATCATAAATATATTTGGGGAGCATCATACGCTTGCCAATTTACCAAAATCGCGGCGGAGAAGTGGCCCGGCAAACCCACATGTGGAAGAAAATGTCTTGCGGCTGTTAAAATAAAAAAATTACACGTCCGGTCGTGATATTGCAAAAAACGAAGGTATAAGCGTAGGCACCGTACAAAATATCAAGGAAAGAAATAACATACGGACATATAAAAAGCAAAAAATGCCGAGGAGAAGTGCCGAGCAGCAAATACGTTCCAAAAAAAGGTACCGCAATTTATACGATATTTTGCTGCAACACAAATCTCGTTGCATTCCTATGGACGACGAAACGTACGTGAAGTATGACAGCAGTACGTTACCGGGGCCTCAGTATTATAATGCAGTTTTAGGAGAAAATGTACCGGATTCCGATAAAGCCATAAAAATGGATAAATTCGGGAAGAAAGTCCTTGTATGGCAGGCCATTTGATCCTGTGCCCTCAAAAGCACGTCTTATTTTGCAACCGGAACTATTGGTGGCGAAATTTATAGAAAGGAATACATCACAAAACGGTTATTTTTCCTCTATATAAAAAGCAGTATTCCCCCTCTGTTTTGGCCTGATCTGGCGAGTGCTCACTTATGCTGGTCAGACAGTGACGCTGCTAAAATCAAAAAACATACATTTGTTAAAAAAGACGACAATCCACCAAACTGCCCGGAGCTCCGCCCCATCGAGCGATACTGGACCATTGTAAAGAGAACCTTGCGGAAGGATGGCCGAGAAGCTAGTACATTGGCAGAATTGAAACGGATGTGGTCTGCCGCTTGTAGAAAAGTGTCAAAAAGCGATGTGCAAACACTTATGCGACGAATCCGCGCTAAAGTCCGGAAATTTTACCGTTCTAATTAAATGTATTGTTCTTGTGTAATATATTACTTTATTTTAAAATGGTTCATAAGTATTCACCGTAATAAAGATATATTTGTTCTAAGAAATCCATAAATGAACCTTTTTTTGATGTCCGCTTAGTAAATTGAACAGTCCTTATTTCAGTATTTGTGTCAGTGTACGGACAAAGGGACCACTTTGTTGATATGGAGTTGCGAATAGTTTTCTAAAACTACGCAGTATGCACTATCTATTAGTAAAAGAAAAAAGTGTCCTTTGGTCCCTTGCACTAAACTCATCCACATTTGATTATACCTAGTCTTGTTTTATGGTAAAGGATTGTGCGTGGTTAAATTCCAAATGACTACCTAAGTTTAGTATTTTGATTTCAACATTGATAGCAAAACAACAAAACAAAGATGTCCGAATCTTACTGCAGATTTCTTCCTACAATTAGACATCTTAAAAAAATCTTACTATATAATATCTCGAGTGCCTAGTTTTAAGTGCTTTCTTAGACGACCTATTTTTGCTCATATAAGCTGGAAGTTATGTCAAAAGAGTATGTTGACAGGGATAGCGAAAATTTCTCAACCTCTTGATAAGCTGTTATTTCAAAATCTCGGACAAATTACTTATACCCACGAGCGATATAATTTGAATAATGTCACGTATAACCATAAAAAAATACCTGTCTTCAATGATTTTATTAGCTAGGGATACACGCACAGATCCGTCTGTGTATGGCGCTATTCAGATGTGTCCGCAGACAAATCCGTGTCCAATGGGGTTGGCCGGTGAAAACTTTTGCAGAGGGCGCTGTTCCAGATTCCATACAATAAGAGAAAGAGATACAAACAATGATAGAAAGAAACAGACGATGAATGGTCCCTAACTTGTATGCAGGCATACAGCTTTTCTTAGGCAAAAACCTTCCCTATGGCGTTAATCTACATCATTTTAATTTTATTATGTTCCAAAAACGGATGGATTTCAATTTCGGAGCAATTCGAGACAAAACATTGAGTCATTTTCGCGAAAATAAATAAAAACTACTTCGCGCCATACAAATTTAGCTTTTCTAGGGACCAATTTTGAAGATGTCACTTTGACAGTTGCCAACCCCATTCGCGCCATACACGGACGGATCTATCCGCCGGGCATATACGTCGGACAAATCCGGCGGACACATCTGTGCGTGTATCCCTAGCTATTGTCTCAAAATATTCGCTCAATAAAATATTAGTAGTCTACATAGGTACCTAATAAGTATTAATGTATTGTATAGGTACTCGTATAAACACATATCCTGTGTACCTTTGCATTGACAAAGAGTTAAAGATATCAGGTGTGCTATTCATTGATAGTTTACATAGAAATATTAGAGAGAATCTTATCTTGTCGTATTCATACTATTGAACTCAAAAAATAAATTTATTAAGGCCGCGCTCCACAATAGGCTACTTTCCTATGGAGTCAAATGCTACTCTTTAAGAAACGTCAAAATGATTTGTTTCTACGGGAGCCTAATATTGTGACGTCACAATACTATATGATGAATACATTTCGTTTATAAAAGTTTTAACCATTATAAAATCATTTAAAGCGCAAACACATGTTACACCTGGATTTTCCCGCGTATTTTGGAAATTTTGATTTTATAAATGCAACGAAACAATTAAGTTTATATACTGGAAAGTACCCTATTGGCGCGAGCCAGCTAGGTATCCGTAGTTTCATTCCTGGCTTCCGCACTAAATGTAGCGCGGCCTTTACGACTTTACGAGTAATTATCGATGGAGTCCAGCAAACCTTTATGTCTTAAATGTACCAAAAAGCTATTCCAGTTTGTTAAACTTGTTAATACAATAGCAGGCTTAGATAATAAATGATCAAACAGTTCACCGTTTCCTTACTTAATTTGTCTTTTATAAGTTTTATAGTTTGTCCATTATCAGTTATCACCCCCGTCATAGAGTAACTTATACAGGGTGGATTTTCTTTTTGGGTCAGTGAGGGCAGCTACCAGATTCCGTGCTGCTAGAAGTCTTAGAAGACCTTCCCTCTATTTAAAATTAATGAAGGATGGCATTTACAGATTTTGGAAAAACATACAGGGTGCGTGAAAAACGTCATTTTGGTCCAACTTTTTTTTTTGATGCCATTTTATCCCATTCCTATCCAGGATCAAAAGCGTGTATGGGATCAAAAAAAATTGACACATGATTTACCTTGCATTATTGACCCGATAAATGAGATAGAACAGACTAAAATGAGCCAAAGTAATAAAAGTATCATACTTAAGTTATTCGTCACGATTCCCTGACAACTTCTGAAGATCCTCCAGGGATCTAATCTGTATGACTGGGCTTCCATCCCTGCCTTCGTACTTCCGTACATACACTTTTCCTCCACGTATCCAGCAATATTTGTATCCTTTTTCTTTGGCCCAGGCTCTAGAGTCGCGAAATAAATGCCTGCTATCACTTGTCAGACGTTCATTTACAAATAATTTCTTCTCAGGTCCAGCCGGGACTATATCCTTACTATTAAGCGACGAGCGGCGTGCTCTCGAATTTTTCAGGAAGTCTTCGCGTTTTGCTTTTCGCACGAAGGAAACTACTAAAGGCCGAGGTTGGGCGTCGTTTTTATCAGCGCTACGGCGCAGCGAGCCCGCGCGCGACGCAAAGTTCACATCAACCTCTTCGAATTTCATTCCAATCTTCGAGGCTGTGGTTAGAACCATATGGTACGGATTATAATATAATATATATTATAGATCCGTGTGTGGATTCTGTCAAATAGGACGTAAAATATATCTTAAGATACCTATAATATATACAATATTATAGCTCCCTGCTCGAGTGCGGAGCGGCCGCGAATTAGTGGGGGAGTGGTCAGTGGTGTAAATGCGGACCAGCCTTAAGGAGCCGTGCAGGGCAGAGATCTGAGATTCCGAGAGTCCTCCCATTACGAATCTAAGGTGAACACTGTAAAAGACGTCTGCGCTCTTGATTTTCTTAATTTTTGGTCCGATCATGATGAAAATCGATAGCTTTCGATCCGTGTAACCCCTTTATGATGAATCTAAAGCGAGCGAGGACGCAGCTCAGAATGAGACATGAATATCACTATTTCATTCTAGCATAGGTATAGCTGCGTCCCTACTTGCCGCAAGTAAAGCTAGTCTAAACCTCGCTTAAGTCAAAATTGTAAAAAACGGCCGCCATCTGGAATTTCTAAAATTTTGGTCTGATCACGATGAAAATAAACATCCAACGAAATTTTGCGCCATTAAAAAGATCCCTTTGGCATATATTAGCTAGGGATACACGCACAGATGTGCCCGCCGCGGATTTGTCCGGCGGCCAAATCCGTCCGTGTATGGTGCTATTCAGATGTGTCCGGAAACAAATCCGTGTTCAATTCGCGCCATACATGGACGGATCTGTCCGCCGAGCATATCCGGCGGGCACATCTGTACGTGTATCTGTACGACTGAATGCGCTCTTGGCATCATCACCAGAGTGCGATCTGATTGCGTGGCGATGGGCGGCTGTGAGAAGTGAATGCCTGAGATTCTGTGAGGTGATGGACAACAGGCCTTCCACTGTACCAATGTAATTATTTAGTTTAACTTTCATAACGCATTAGTTCTTACTGTAATGTTATGTAAATATATTTCACAATAAAATAAAATAAAATAAATGGCGCTATTCAGATGTGATCCGCAGACAAATCCGTGTCCAATGCGCGCCTTACACGCACGGATTTGTCCGCCGGGCACATCTGTGCGTGTATCCCTAGCTGATTAGCTACTTCGAATGTAAGTAGGTAAGTGTTTGCTAAATCAAATGTTAAATATTTGTAAACTTCTCGATAGCTGCTGAAAGCTATAGCCATCACGTCGCCTAAAGAGTTCACACTTCTACGAAAATTATAATGAAGTATTATTATTTACTTATACTTTGTTTTCCACTTATCACTCTTATCACTGAGCAAGCTTTGTGCAACTCTGTATATACTTATGCAAGTAATGATACATTTATTATTAAAACGGAAGGATGCAGTATTACCGATATTTCCGACGAACGTGTGACGATAAAAGCGATGAGTGGCCCATCCGAAATTGACAACTGTGATCAGGAAAACCAGCTTTTGGACTCGAATACAACACACATTTGGATCATAAAAGATATGTTGGCAAGCTTCAATATTCCTGACGGGAGTTCATTATTCTTCTGTTGCTACACGAATTTTTCAGCAAGCAATAATATAAGGAATATATCATACGGTGAATGCCAGCAGTTCTTTACTGGAATTAACGCAAAACACCAGTTCGTTCGTGTGGACTGTTTGTATAATGATTCAGTGATTTACAGTGATTACTTTGTTTTCAATCTTGACGAATTTAGACCAAGAAGGGTAATAGATGAATCTTCTTTTAACGTTATTGTACTTGGGCTGGAAAGTTTGTCTAGATTAAATTTCGAACGAACCATGCCTAAAACAGCAAAATTTCTTAACGAAAGAGGTGCAGTTCAGCTAAAAGGATATAATAAAGTGGGAGACAACTCATTTCCTAATCTTTTTCCCTTATTGACAGGCAAATCATTTAATTCATGTAAAACTATTGACTGCAGTTTTATTTGGGAGTTATATAGAGATGCAGGGTACTACACGGCGTTGGGGTCCGACAACGTGGTGGGTGCGATGGGTTCTTACGAGTACGACTGGCCGCATATACCCACCGACTACTATTTGCAGCCCTTCATGGCGGAAGCGAACAATGTGATCCCAGATATCATCCCTATTTATGAACGTCGATGTTTAGGAAGCAAACCATTTTACAAAATCGTTTTAACTTATATCAAAGGATTATTGCTAAACATGAAATATAGAAATAAATTATTTGGATTTTTTTGGGAAGAGTCTGTAAGTCATAACAGTTTAAAGAACCCGCAACTTATGGACAAAGGGTACTTAAATTTTCTTACTGAACTTGAAAATAATAAATTATTAGATCATACAATTTTAATAGTTTTAGGTGATCATGGTATGAGATTTTCAGCTTTTGCTCAAACACGACCTAGGGTCTTCAAGAGGGTAAATTACCATTATTCTCTGTTCTTTTACCGTCATCTTTTAGAGAAACTTTTAAAGATGCATACACAAATTATCAACTTAACAGTAACCGGCTGACAACGCCTTATGACGCTTATCGCACTTTGGTAGATCTGGTGAGTCCGAAATTATTGGAGAATAGTCTTTTAAGGAAAAGATCAAGAGAAAATAACTCTGAAGATAACTCGTCGAGTTTGTTTTTGCCGGTTTCCAACAATAGGACATGCTTATCCATTGGCATTGAGAGTGCTTGGTGCACATGCGACTCCAGCACTGCAGAGACAGAACCTGCACTGAAACGGGAAATAGTCATAGCAGCCACCGTTGTTTTGAATAATATAAATAGAATATTAGCAGACTTCCCTAAATGCCAAACGCTAACATTAAGAAAAGTAGGTGATGTTGAGATAAAGTCTGTTTCGAAGAGCGGACGAACTTACACAGTAGTTTTGGAGGTTACACCCGGCGGGGGTATATTTCAAGGAACGGTGCGGCGCCAACGCAGCCAATGGGTCGCATTTAGGGCTTGCAATTCGAATATTCGAATATTCGAATTATTCGAATATTCGCCCTATTTTGGTATTCGAATTATTCCATGTTATTATTCGAATATTCGAATATTTTTTTTCTATTTGTTGCAATTAAAATTGTAATAAATAAAACATTATTAAACATTTTGAATCGCCCATTAGCACAGGTTTTACATCCTGTAATCCTTAATATACGCGATTTAATCCTTGTTTCATTTGATTGGAATATTTTTCAGTATTTAATATCCCTCTCTAGTCACTCCTTCACACCTGAAGACAGTTATCACCTGCCGTATTTCCGGATCGTATGACTTGTTTGTAATGAATCCTTTTTCCTGGCTATTTCACACAACTTGTTTTCTTCTTGACCTGATCACTCCACCGCGTCGGAGGTTTACGTTCGCTGTTGCCTTCCACCAGTTCCACCTTCACCACTATGACTACTTTCTCAAGGTTGTTATCCTCGCGTCTAGTAATGTGGCCGAAGTATGACAGTATGCGGCGATGTCAGATAGTGGATAGGCAGTCTTTAACGTGGAATCTAGTAAGCATCGATGCACTAGTTCGTCTAGCTGTCCGCGTTATACGTAACATTCGCCTCAAGCACCAATTTCTGAATGCATTGATTTTCATTCATTATTTTGCCAGGATAGTAGCCCACGTCTCTACACTATACCATTTACGGGGAATACGAGCACTCGAACCAGTCTCATCCTCGTCTTAATCGTAATTCCCCACCTTTTTCATATTTATTGACGTGCTTTGCGTCTCTCCCCATGGCGATCAGACTTTTTTTCTGGGCACAGCTACCGTTGTTAGAGATGTAAAAATCGAGGATATGTGAAGTTGTTTACTACGTCGATACCCCTGCAATCCCTGCATACCGATGGTCCACCTATATTTTCAGTTCGGTCTACTATCAAAAGGTTAATAAGTTTTGTTTTTTTAAATTGAGTTTTGACTCTTGACGGATTTTGTGACCGAGATAGCTTTTAATACTAAACAAATCATATAATGAGTGTATGTAATGAGTGTGAGTATGTGTAATGAGAATCAAGTCACAAAACACGAATACTCTGAGGCTTCAGGGTAATTGTCTTGAAAATACTCTGTCCTTTGCGTATCTTGGAAGCACAGTAACTATGCAGGGCGGAGCAGATGCAGATATTGCCGCTAGAATAAACAAAGCGAAGGCTGAGTTTGCTCAGCTCAAACCAGTGTGGGAGTCAAACGTATTTACCCGCCGCATAAAACTGGGCCTTTTTGAATCAATCTTGAAGTCGGTCCAACTTTTTGGTTGCGAGACTTGGAGACTAACTCAAGGCTAACAAAACAAGCTTCAAGTTTTTGTTAACAAGTGCCTAAGATCGATCCTCCGTATCTTCTGGCAAAATAGGATTCGCAACGAGGAACTGTGGGCCCAGTGTAGACAAATCCCGATGGGGCAAGAAATCGCAAAGCGAAAGTGGAGACGGTTCGGGCATACGATCCGCCGCGGCGATGATAATATCGCATGCACTGCCCTGAACTGGAAACCCCTAAGAGGCGAAATCATATAAGCTGTGCATTAAAAGATGATTATTTTGTTCTTTTGATTTGCTTTTGTTGTAAAAAAACCTCGACAAATTATTGTATGGATGCGCACCATACAATAATTTGTCGAGGTTTTTTTACATATATTATGAGTAAATTCACGATTTTGTTAATTATAGAAGATTTTATTTGATTAAAAAGACTTAAAATACACAAATACAATCGTTATATGTGTTTTTTTGAAAAACCCCAACTATTCGAATAGTATTCGAATAATTCGAATATCTCCAAAAAAATGTCGAATATTCGAATATCTGAAGTCGTCGAATATTTGCAAGCCCTAGTCGCATTCGGGCCCATTGCGAGACTCAACAGATATTCTTACGAAGCCAGTTGCGTGGAAGATGGCCTTATAAAGTTATATTGTTTCTGTACCTAAGTAATTATGTAATTAACTTGATTTGATATTGAAAATACAAGAAACAGTCAGTTTACAAGTGATTACAGTTTAGCAAAACAGTTTTGTCAGTAACAAAAGTATGCCTATTTTTTCATGATTTTTTCAGTATAATTTTGACTTATCGTTTTTTTGTGATCTTACGTAAGAAACATAAGACTAGGGAGTCCACCCACCTTCATGTAAGAAAAAATAGAGATGGTCGACACCTCTCGCCCCTCCATCGCCTTAGGTATACCTAAATGTGAATAAATAAATGGCGCCCACAGAAAAACAAAAACTATAGAAGCATAACGTATGCGCGGCGCGTGTGGCAAAGGTAAGAGTTGCTACTCAAACCCTGACCACAGATATTAGTCAGTTCGCTACGGACGGCACGAGGCCACGAGCGGTTAAGCGAGGCTGATGTGTATATTGAATAGTGTGGAAAAAATACAATAGTACCTTATTGCGCTATTTTAGAGTGCATGAACGACAGCTGGAGATCTAATGTTACCCATGGAGGCATTTCATACCATCAATTAATCTTATTTCATTAATATTTTGATAAATGTTCCGTCCTCCGAAAAATATTTTTAATGCAGAGTACTAATTTCAACTTTACGTAAAAGGAATAACGTCGATACGAACTTTCTCGAATATGTCAACTATCGTGCACTACTCAAGCAAATGTAAGGGAAAAGGGACATGCCATCTGATTTCGAGTTGCACAATTGTCGAGTTGAACTTTAAATGTCGTAGTTCAGCTACTCGACGCAAGGTGACGCTACTTTGTATGAATATATTATTGTAAATTTAATTTCGACTATATTCCACTAATGGTAAAACTTAAATGATCGTAACGGGTTGTGGGTCATATTACTTTTTAGATAAGATATTATAGCCAATCATCTTTCAGATACTAAATGAAGGGTACACGGAAAGAACATATCTAGTCCCGTTTTTCGTAAAATGAGATTTTTGTATCAAAATGTAGAGCTTGCAATGAACTATTACCAACAACTTCTGTAACAGCTGGAATTTTTAACATAAATCCACTTTTTAATTCATAAAAACCATCTAGTTACGAAAATAGTATGATTAATTGAATCGTTACAAACTTTAAAACCGCTATAACTCAAAAATCAAAATGTTGTCAAAGTGACTAGACATGTTCTTTCCGTGTACCCTTCAAATACAAGTCAAGAGCATGTCAAGAGCTGGGGGGTAACATTACGCACACATATACACTGATGAAAGAGATGTGCGCATACACAATCGTACGCGTGCAATGAGATGCAATGACACATTTTCCCTCCCTCATCGCGTATACGGAAATTGTTGTTTGTCACCCTTTGTTTGTCACACTTCTGTCATCGTCACCATGGCAACAGAGATATTTTAGGGTGGCCAGTGACTTAAAAATCAATTTCCTATAAAGCTGGGTAAATATTGACTTACGTAATATGGAAAGTTATGTTTCAAGAGAGGAAAAAATATTACTTCATGAAGATTTTGACAATACGTTCAACAGATATGGCGTTTTATACTAAAATAGCTATTGAATTAGGCAATCTGGGTAGTAAATTAGATATTAATCTTGATTTTAATAAAAATGACATTTGGATTGCGCGGATTAAGATAGATTGTTGTAAATATAGAGCTCATGTTATAATTTGGAGATTTTTTCAAATATGAAAACTACAGTTATGATAAAACAATGGGGAAATTTCTATACATGTGGTAACTCTAACCCTATCTGTCAAAATATATCTGTCCCTTACCGGGTATACGCTGAGCCTCTGTCTATTCTATAGTAGGTCTATGGTCAAGAGCCATCATAGAGATAAAATGGCGCTCGCTTAAAGAGACGGGAAGTGCGCAATAGCACATACGAACATTCCACTAGTGCGAAAGAGATACACAAGTGTTCCAACTTTTGACTTTCAGAAAACACCACAAACACCACCGTCGCGACAGCTCATATTTTATCGCGTAAAATATCAAACAATCCGGAACAAAATCACTTGAAATGAAAAAAGTAGAAACGTGGTATCGTATTATGTACCTGATTCCAACATTAAACACAAGAAAAACCCAGGAAATTACTCATTTCACAGGCAAATATGATATTCCGATCGATGTCTTTGAAACCATATTTTACCGAATTAGCAAAATAGATCTTGAAAGTAAGCACTAGATACAATAGAATATTAGTGTTTCTTTCTTTGTGTGGTAATATTTTATCATTAAAGTTAATATTCAAGATTATTTTGTGTAAAAATTTAAACTGTTATTCTACGCTAGGGATTGACAAAACGTGATAGGATCTTATATCGATATCAGTTCGATAAAGAATACTGCCGATATCCACGTTGAAGTTCAAAAGCTACAAATTGCACCTGTTGCAATGGACAATCAACGGTATTTTAGACGCTAGGCCGTTAGTTGGGGAACTCAGACTTAATTATATAATAAGTCATCAAATTAAGTATTGAACATTTTATAACTTTAACAAAAAAAATACATTATTATTTTACTAATTCTAACATGACGTTTAGCTTAAAATATGAATATAAATATTATAAATGTGGGTGCATCTTATCGATAAAAAGTCAAATGTCGATAGATAATTAACCTGTTGTACTTGGCTGCACTATTTTTACACTCACATAGACAATTTACCCACACCAGGGGGGTACAACTCAAAGTAAATCTGTCAAAAAATTTGAGTTTAAGCGGTATTACACATTGCAACCTGCAGGGCCCAATCTGTCAGGTTGGTAGGTGTAATTAAAGGTAGGGCCTGTAGGGAGCTGAAGGAGGGGGAGGGAGAGGCAGGGTACACAACAGATTGGGCCCTGCAGGTTGCAATGTGTAATACCGCTTTTTGACACGACGTATCCGATACGTTTGCATAAGTGCGAAAAAGAACTTGTCATGCGTTAAGAAGGGACAACATGATTCGTGACGTTACGTGACATTACAGAGGTCTCTCTGTTATACTATTATTTACTCTGTGCCCACACACTTGCATTTCTTTTTTTGTCACACTTTTGATCATTGTCAATGGATCTATACTATACTAGATCTGTGATGGCTTCTATACAAAAAATCTGCTACCATAGACAAGTTTCCGCTACCATAGACAAATTTCCGCTACTTCCGCTAATTCCGCGAGGAATTCCGCTAGGTGTGTTGTGGCCCTAACAGGAAAAGTAAAAGCGGTATTAGACATTGCAACCTGCAGGGCCCAATCCGTCAGGTTGGAAGGTGTAATTGAAGGTAGAGCCCGTAGGGAGCTGAAGGAGGGTTAGGGAGAGGCAGGGTACACAACAGATTGGGCCCTGCAGGTTGCAATGTCTAATACGGGTTTAATAAGGATGAATAAAGTTATCTTTCGTGTCGTTCCGCTTGGAATAAAATTACCACGTTATAAAAAATATCTAGAACGCTATTGACAGGCCATGAAAAAAAAACAAGTCACGTAAACAAACGTCACCCTGACACTCAAAGCAAGTATTAACTAGAGCCCGCACACGTGTACCCCCGTATGGGATAGATATATAGATGCCCATAATCACTTCTACAGCATAAAACAGAACAATTTACCAATCTTTTCCTTAGCCGACACAACTTTCTAGGAAAACTAACAGCTTTTCTCGTAGCAATCACAGAAATTCTTGAAGAAATCGCGCATTATATCTGTTTGTTACCCTCCACTGCTAGAAGTAACGCGTGGAGGGTAATAGAAACTATGACAAGGACCAACGATAATAGCACCTCTCTGCCGTATCTATTGAAAGTGTAATAAGACCATCCCGTTCTATCTTGGTATTATTAGTTCCGTGTCAGATCTATGGATGGTATATCTATGCCCTGACAGCTTGAGCTTGACAGATCGGCAAAAGTACAGATAGTGTGGTACAGTTTTCAATTTTTCATGCAGTTTTCAAGTTTTATAAATTCATTAACATTAGTTTGAACTTCGTGAATACTTATAATGAGCCTTTGAGATTTTGACTCAGAAAATATGTCTCATTCTCTTAAATTATGTTATAGACAAACACATTGCTTCCTAAATATAACCACACCGGTGAGATGTAGTGCAAACCGATATCCGCTCCGGATTTTAGCTAGTAGTATTAGCTACCAAAATAATCCTGCGTGGAATACATTTAAGAACGTTAAGCGTATTAGTATATCGCCGGTACAATTAAGAAATTACGTTAAACCTGAAGGGAGCAATGCCTGCGACGCGCCAGAGAAACCCACACCACCACAAAAACAAAGCCTTTTCCAAAAATTTAAGGATATGTACAAAAACTACTGGTATGTCTTAGTACCTGTGCATATGGCTACTTCTGCAGTTTGGCTGGGTTCTTTCTACTACACTGTGAGAAGGTATCAAAAAAATATATGATGAAATAAAATGTAATAGTACTGTTTGTTCAGTCCCTATATTAAAGATGATTATTCTATTTCAGTGGTTTTGATATCATACCTATGTTAGAAGCGATGGGGGTCAGTGAAAAACTGATTGAACCACTGAAGAACTCCACTGCGGGCTACTATGCACTTACTTTTGCTCTATATAAAATCGCCACACCCCTTCGATATGCAGTTACTGTTGGTAAATATTATGTTAACATCTTTTTTATTTGGATCCCATCAGTATTCAAGTAGAGAAGGTGCTTAAGTGAAACTGGCACATGTTTGGGTATACTGTATCATGCCTGCTTTATTGTTAATAAATTATTAACTGATGATTTTTTTAGAAATTTTTGCCTTTTGTATATTTTTTAGTGCTTTTTAGCCATACCTCAAAAGGAAAAACAACCCCTATAGGCACTGGTCCCACCGCGAGCTAGTAAGCTATGAGCTATCGGCTATAAACACGAACAAAAGATAAGCACTCCCGTGTAAATAAAAGAGACACGGCGATATTTATAGCTCACCTCTGGGCGAGTAACTATAAATATCGCCATGTCTCTTTTATTTACACGGGAGTGCTTATCTTTTGTTCGTGTTTATAGCCGATAGCTCATAGCTTACTAGCTCGCGGTGGGACCAGTGCCATAGGATAAGGATCACTTTGTTGTTGGTCTGTCAGACAAAACATCGGGCAACTAACAAATAGGGGGGGGGGGGGGATATTCTGACGATGGGCAGCTGCTAGGAACCTAATTTCTTTCTAAACATTCAGACCAGCCCGTATATGTATGTTACAGTGAGTGAATTCTTAAATAAAAATATTCATTTTATTTTAGGTGGCACAACCCTTGCTATTAGAAAATTTACAGCACTGGGCTGGATCAAACCTGTTCCATCAAGACAACAGTTTAAGGAAATGCTACAGGAGAAAAAAGAAGGGTTGCAGGACCGATTAAACGAGAGTAAGGCGCGCTACCAAACACAGATTCGGCAGCAGGGAACTAAGGTCATGGACGAAATGCGACGATACAAAACTGAAATACGAAGCTTGAAGAATAAAGACAAGAAAACGTGAGACTTGCTCATGATTAGATGTAAGTAGTTTTGTGAGGTAGGTCTTGGCAAAGTCTTAAAAGGTTTATTAGGCTATTACTCTTATCATAGTAGCTTTGGTTTAAACTTTTAAAATTCAGCTGAGACCTAACTGACATTGCTACGCAAGGCAATGACTAAATCATCATAACATAAGCTATTAGTTGTTGTACGAGAAAGTGTTTACACTTCTGTGATGCACAATGTAAATTACAAGTTGTTCTTGAATTTACATTTTACAATTATATTTTAGTAAAGGTTCTACTTTTCAGTTAGTTCAGCAGGAGTTGGTACCATAAAATTCATGATATTATTTGTAAAGTGTTGTTATATCGTGTTATATCGTAACAATCGAATTCAAGGCAATGGGAATTTCATAGAAATGACTTTGAACCATTTATATATTTTTATGAATTTCACTGTTACTACATTGGGGAAGGTGTTGTGTAAAGGTTACTTATAAAATAACCTTTTTAACTATTAAAACAAATTATACATTTTAAATGATTTATTGTTTAAATATTATTATTTAAATATTAAAAAGTTATGCCTTAACAAATAATCTTTATTTTGTATAAAAAGGTTAAATAATCACATTTTTTCCTCAGCAATATGTACATATTATAGAACAACCTAAAATTAAGTACACAACAAGACAGCACGGAACTGGAATGTATAGGAGCGCCATCGCGAACATACAGACATACATACAGACATGACACTGAATTTTACCTTCGTTGCCTTGCCACAGACTTGTGGTCATCACCAGATGTGCTGTCGTATGGCGTTTTAAAATGTAATAAATGCATAGCAACATTGACGCCCTGTAGGGTCTTCAATATTTTCTAAAATTTTACATTGAAAGCTACAATATTGCAGATCCATTTTGTTGCCACAATAATATAACAAATAATAATGCAAAAACCTGTCTTTAACAGTTTATGTATGATCATAATTTAATATGAATGGCATAATAGGCAATGATAAAAAACTATAGCAGCAATTAACTTGTTATTCGCAGGTTGGATGTAATGTAATAGAAAAGTACAGACACTAAAAGTTATCTATTGGTATCACATCTATAGCAGGCAGGTGCCAGTGCCAATGCTGGCTCCAACTAATCACAATATATAACATTATCATGCAATTTGCTTTGTACAGGATGGATTTCCCAAATAAGACAGTTGCCAGATGCTATGCGACAATGGTCTTTGATAACCTACTCTAACTTCTTAATAGATGATGATTGGCATTTATAGATTTTTGAAAATATGTACAACAAGAAGATCTTAACTTATTCTAAAAAATTAATTGTTGATGATTGGATTCATTCCAGGATCAATTAGCATTGTCAATTTTTAGGGTTCCGTACCCAAAGGGTAAAAACGAGACCCTGTTACTAAGACTTTGCTGTCCGTCTGTCCGTCTGTCACCAGGCTGTATCTCATGGATCGTGACAGTTAGACAGCTGAATTTACAGATGATGTATTTCTATTGACCAGAATAAAATAAATATTTTAAGCTGTTTTTATAGATAATGGTATGGAACCCTTCGTGCGCGAGTCCGACTTGCACTTGGCCAGTTTTTTCTTCTTAATGAATGAACATTTTATCAAAAATCTAAAAGTCTATCACCGTTAGTTGAAATGATATCAAAACCACTGATATAATAGATTGCGTCTGGTAGCTGCATTTGTTGACCCATTTGGAAAATCCAACCTGTTTAATGTCAGATTAGCCTAGTTCTTGACTAAAATATAACAAACTACATTACGTTTTCATAATGTTAGTTTATATCACCATTAACTTAGCCTACGTAGGTACACTAGGTATGTACTAATATTATAAATCAATTCATTATCAAGTGGATCATATGCCGTTATTATTATTTGAGCCTTTTTAATACGTGTATAATATAGTCTTTCGTTTCACGGTCTTACTTTAAAATGCCAAGAGAGCAAATAACAAAGTATACTTTGATTGAGGAGCACATGGCCAACTGCCAAGTTAAAAACAAATGCATAAAAATATTACCAAGCTGCGCAAATAAGTCTTAAATTAGCAGAACAAACATCATTTGATCATCTATGGCTCAGAACCGGATATTAATATATTTTCTTTCCTTAATGTATTTCTAAAATTTCATATGAACATAGAGCAACTAAGAACTAAAAACTTAACAAAGAGACCTAAATGGACCACAATTTGCTAGTCATTATGCATTAAAGTTAGTCTCTTTCAATTTTCTTCACAGGGCTCTACTCCTAATGATGAATCGATGATAGATAAGATAACACATACATGTGTATAACTCCATTAACTCCCGAATTAAACTTTATGAGGGTAATACCTACTTACATAGTCATATCTAATTCATGTCAAAGGCAATTATCACACAGGCGCCGCAACCAGATGAGGCGACGGTGTAAGCGTGGCAGCGCTATAGATATGCATAGCGAGAGCGCTATCTCGTTCGCACACCGTCGCCGCATGCGGAAACCGCAGCAGTGTGAAAACCGCCTTAGTATCATAAATATTACCTTCAAATTAGAGCCCACAGAGGTTTTACAAGTATGCGGCGACGTCGAGTACGATATAACATTCCCCCACCATGCGCTAATAGCCGTGTCCACACCAGGCGCACCGCCTCGCGACGAAATTGCCGCGCGCGGCAGTTCGGCTAGTGTGGACGTGCCTCGCCCGAGACATTGCGGCCGCGCGTGCGTTTGCCTCGGGCGAGGCACGCTCACACTAGCCGAGCTGCCGCGCGCGGCAATTTCCTCGCGAGGCGGTGCGCCTGGTGGGGTCACGCCTAATATCAAATGTTACGGTATCAGACACATTTTTGAGGCAGAGTGGCAGTGGCAGCGAGGTCACCACACACTGGTGCAATTTTACAGTATAACAGCCCAAGTTAAATTTTTTTGTAGATATTTTTAATATGCATCGTCAAAAACGTGGACACTGAAATAAGCGGTTGTGCTCATGTACCAATTTACGGGAGTCAGGAGTCAGCCTATACGGAGGGACTGTGACCGGTATATTCAAAAATCGAAATAGCGCCTTGCACTCGCAGTATTCACCCAACACTCTAAAAATTGCCTGAGTAATCTGATAAGTTATTGTCCTTACCTGAGTTACATTTGAGGATAAAAAAAATACTGAAAAGTACTGCAAGTGCAAGGTGCTATTTCGCAAAAATACACGTTTACAACCGATATATCGAAATTGAATACCTCAGTACCCGTAATTTATATGATCTATGTGTGGTGACCTCTAGTCGTGTCATAAGCTCCATCTTGCAGCTGGGCACCCCAAACAACGTCAGGTGATCTATCGTCTACGGACTACCCCATGTACTGGTAGGAGGCGGGCGACAGGTGCGGCGCCGGCGGCTGCCCCGGGCCCGGCGCCGCGCCGATGGTGGCCAGATGGCAGCCGCGGCACATCAGCTTGCCTGTAACAATTCAGATGGTTCACAATATGTACTAGAAATACTCGCGGCCCCAAAAAGGACAACTAAATCAACAATCATTTATCTGTTAAGGTCAAAGGACATACTAATTTGATTGGAAACCAGCGACAGCAATCCCATGATGTCAGGCGATCTGCGCAAATTTACACCGTTTCCCACTGTTGCCACCGCGTATCGACTGCGCGCGGCTGCCGCGCGAGCAATGTTCGACCGCGGCAAACCTGCGTTTTGGTGCGCGAGCCAAATTGAAGCGCACATTTTCAAGCCGCGTATCGACTGCGGCAAACCATCGAACATTGGCTCGCGCGGCGGCCGCGCGAAATGGGGACGGCTCCGCCGCGCGCGGCAGCTCGAACATTGGCGCGCTCGAACGTGCCGCGCGGCGATCCAGTTCGTGTCGGTTTTTGGGCGCGCGGCAAAGGACCGTCAGTTCGCGCGCAGTTGGAACGGATGTTTATACATATATTGCAGTTGGCTCGCGCGGCAACAGACGTAGATAATGAAAAGTGTCGTACTTTAATTAAATTATACGGCGCTAATCAGTTTCTATGGAACAGTAAATGTAGTGATTATTGCAACAAATCACTAAGAATTAAAGCGGCAGCTGCCCGTTTACGACGTGATACGTCCATGGTTGCCACGCACAAAATGAATGTTTGTTCCGGATCGCCTGCCGCGCGCGGCTGTCGCGCTATTATGAAGCCTCGTATCGACTGCGCGCGGCTGCCGCGCGAGCCATGTTCGACCGCGGCAAACCTGCGTTTTATTTAATTAAAGTACGACACTTTTCATTATCCACGTCTGTTGCCGCGCGAGCCAACTGAAATATAAAAACATCCGTCCCAACTGCGCGCGAACATGACACTGACAGTCCTTTGGCGCGCGCCCAAAAACGGACCCGAACTGGATCGCCGCGCGGCACGTTCGAGCGCGCCAATGTTCGAGCTGCCGCGCGCGGCCGAGCCGTCCCCATGTCGCACGGCCGCCGCGCGAGCCAATGTTCGATGGTTTGCCGCGCGCAGTCGATACGCGGCTTAATGAACTTCGTCAAAGACGGAACTATCTGTTGACACTTTCCTTGCCGCAGTTCGCTACACTCGTAGCCGACCCTAGCGTTCCCTCTGTGAGGGTAGAGGAAAGCGACTACGAACAGAGAGCCCGACTAGCCAAACAGGTTCCCGGCCCGGCACTCTTGCGTTAAGAGCGTGCGTACTTTATTCATATAGTATCACTCGAATTACCGTCTAATTAATGGTCAGCGAAAGCGGAAAGTTAGACTAGCTACATTATGGTCAATTGACAGACCGAAAATACCAAATGGAGGTAGGTACTGACCGGCGAGTGGGTAGCAGCGCTTGTCGGGCTCGTCGGTGAGCTGCATGCCGCACACGCAGCACATGTAGCAGTCCACGTGGAAGTCCCGGTCCATGGACACCACGCGCACCGTCTCGTCCGTGCCCTCCACTGGGGTTATGCCTGCAATGTTACAATAGTTTAGTGCTATGGCCTTAACCCCTTGACCGCCAAAACCGTCAAATCACGTGCACGGAAAGTCGTGCCCGCAGCGCCAGGACGTGATATCACGTCCAAAATATAATCCGTTTGCCTTACGCGCTCGTGGCGCTGCGGGCACGATTTTTCCGTCCGATGCTTGGCGTTCAAAAGGTTAAATACAGATCCTAATAATCTGGTCAACTGGAAGCAAGAGCAGCAAAAGAAAGGTGTGTTCTTGAACGAACGAACGCGTTAGGCGGTGTCTATTTATTACGTCCCATATTTTGGGCGTCTTTTTCTAGCCGCGTCAGAAATACGCGCCCTGTTTGAGTTATTTTATGCGGGCTAATTACTTTTATTCAATTCTAAGAGGCTTTAGTCTTGCATATTGCATTAGCTTGATCTTTTACCTACATTTTAATATATAATTAACGTGAATCTTACTGACAAGAAGGCTGGTATCCACAACTTTAGTAGACTACCTTGATGTGTGGTAGGAAAATCTTTGCGTTTTGCTCAAAACTGAAAAATACGTTAAGGTCCAGGAGGATAATAGCTGAAGCACAGACTTATAAGTCAATTAAATATAGGTTTCGAAATATGCATTAATCTTCTACTTTCATAAAAATATTTTTTCATCAATAGGGATGATGACACATGTTGAATTAGGCAATAAAATTTAGTTGATAGGATGCAAAATGATCAAAATATGCAAATAAAGTAAACTATAAAAATCTATTGAAATGGTGCAAAGAAATGAAAGGCTTCAAAATTACAATTTTTTTCGAATTTTGAATGTACGAAATTTAAAAAACCAATGATACCATTCAATTTCTAATATTTTATTGTGAAATAAATTGTATAGCAACCATAAACGCAATATTTCACTGTAAAAATAGCAATTTCATAATTTTTCCATACTTTAAATATATTGTTAGGAGCGTTTTGAGAAACAAAAGCAAATCACAGACTTTAAGTCTCGTTTCTGTCTTTTATGTTGATTTAAGGCAATTGGCCCCATATAGACATTTGATCCTCACAACAAAAAGAATCGAATGATACCACGCATGAAAAAAAATCATCTAGCCTATTCAATTTGTTACTCTTGGACAACTACAAAAATATTTTTGTAGTTGTCCAAGAGTAACAAATTGAATAGGCTAGATGATTTTTTGTTGGTGAAGATATCTTCACCAACTTTTGTGAAAATTTATATAAATCATCGGCGTGTTTTGTTCTCACAACAATCTTCAAGTTTACAAGCATCTATAAAATACGCTATCTTCATTTTAAGTTAATCATAGTACCTATAGTATATTAAGCCTTCTCATCATGTCAATTTTTTTTGAATAAAAGCTTTATTATTTTTATCAGTAAAAACTCTTGTGACAGAACTTATGTACCTACATATTTAAGGAAGAAACATTTGACCGGACGGCTCTACGTGATTATCGCAGCATCTCTTAGCCGGTGCTGACGTAACCAATAGTGATAATATAAATATTCTTTGAGGAATAATATCTTATCATGGCCTTTATCGCGAACTTTTTGATGGATTGATCTCGTGAAGCCTCACATCTACAGTATAGATGTTGTGAAATAATATTTATGTAATTTAAACTCACTTAACAGACCATTACTAGGTATATCTAGTTATAACAAGGTTCACGAATTGCCAATTGTGTCGACTATAATCCTTTTTTTTTTTAAATACCACGACGGCGGCAAACAAGCATACGGCCCGCCTGATGGTAAGCAGCTACCGCAGCCTATGGACGCCTGCAACCCCAGAGGATTCACATGCGCGTTGCCTACCCTAATCTTTCGTCCATCAAAACGGTTTCAGTTGAAACCATCCATGAATATCTGTTGCAATAGCTGCTGAAGTTTGCTGCAGACGAGGGCGAGCGAGGAGTTTAACAGACTTACCTTTCCCGCAGCTGGCACAGTTTGGGCGCGAACTTTGGATGGTAGTCATTGACGCAGTAGATCTTGTTGTATACGTCCACGGTGAAGGGTACCTCGTCGATGCACACTACACACACAGCAGGTAGACTTACCTTTCCCGCAGCTGGCGCACTTGGGCGCGAACATGCGGTGGTAGTCGTTGACGCAGTAGATCTTGTTGTCCACGTCCACGGTGAAGGGTACTCCGTCGAGACACTCGTTGCACACGCAGCAGCGGAAGCAGCCAGGGTGGTATGATTTTCCCATTGCTTGCAAGATCTTAAAACAAGCAAAAGTCATGTCATAATGGTGCTAGCTAGCAGTGGCGGCGCGTCCATAGAGGCATAGAATACGATTCCCGTCGGCTTGCCTGATTTTCAGGTATTTGAGCAGTGTTCCTTACAGCTAATGAAGAAATTTTAAGCCAAATAAAGCTCCGGCTTGCCTAAGACATATTTTTACACACCGCCACAGCTAGCTAGTCAGCTGCTACCATTTGACAATCCTTATAGAAAAGAGATATACATATAGTAGTGTGACCAGAGTGGCACTAAAAAAAGAATCTTACTCATTATATGTGTATGTGTACCAAATTTTTCTTATTGGCTGTATATTCAGAATAAGAATTTTTTTATTCAGTAAGAATGAAATTGGTACAAAGATATTAAAAAAATAGCGTGTTTGAAAAGGTTAGCACTCAGCAGCAGCAAGTACCCTGCGGATACTTTAATGCTGGCCTTCTGTGGAAGCCTTTCCAAAAGAACACAACAGAAAATTATATAAAAAGAAAATCTTACGTCCAATTATACTTATGTTTACTCATACATAAAAATCTGAGACTACAAACGTAGTTTACATAATATTGAATGAATGTCTTTTCAACATTTAATTAACTTACCAATTCCATTATCAAGTGGCCGCATATTGCACATTTCTCTGCAGTCTGTTGGAATCCAGAATACTGAAAAAATTTAATTAATCAAAGCTCTTTAAGGATTTTTCAGCAGATATTCACAAAACTATTAAGCATCTCTCTGTGTTGTCCTTGTACAGTACATCCACAAATGACGTCTTATCAATATCTTATAATTTGAATTATAATTAGTTTTAAATTTCTTTTCAAATTATTGAAAAAACCTACAGGCTAAAGTGTTTGTCAGCTCGAGGAGGGTTCTTTTACTTCCCAAAAATGCGTACCGAGGATGTCGAATTGTTTCGGTGTTTTCACCAGAGCTGTGCGAGGTAGCTGAGCAGTGCGAAAACGCGTAGCGAGGGCGTGTCGCCTTTAGCAAACGCCGTCTAGTTGATAGTTTAGTACCTCGCAACACATTACTGGCAACGCATTCCTCACAGTTGCAACACATACCTCGCACACATGATTAATTTGTTTTTTATGTACAAAAACATTACTCCGCTGAGCTGTTTCCAGTGTTTCTATTGGGTTATTACAAACACATCCTTCGCAACGCATCCTCGCACAGCTCTGGTGGAAACGCACCCTAACACCAAGGATGACCCATAAAAAGAGTTACCAAATAGTCCTCCTCGCAGTACACCTTGCCGTGCACGTTGTAGAAGTCCTTGCCGCGCAGCGCCCGGCCGCACGAGCAGCAGATGAAGCAGTTGGTGTGGTACAGGTTGCCCATGGCCTGGCACGCTTGCCCGGCGCCCGTCACGCCTGTGCCGCATGTGTGGCAGATGCCTGCAATCAATTAGTAAATTTGTAATTTAGAATTATAAAAGTAAATACTCTGTGGCCATAAGTGCAGTACATTTTATAGGCCTGCCTTGTGCCCTTATTTGCTGAGTCATTTTGACTTGTAGCCCTTTTCACAGTACTTATATTGTATTTACTTTCAGTCAACACAATAATGGGTCAATGTGATACTCACCAAAGTATTCTCCTTCCTCATCCTGCCTCTCCATTTCCTCTTCTAGCTGGCGAGTAAGCTCTTCAATTTTACGCTGAGCCTCACTTGGCCCGGCAGGCCGAGGTGGTGTGATGCTATATGGCAGCAAGCTTTTTCCCCGGCCTCCTGAACCGCGCGAGCCTCCTGACACACCTGATACACCAGATACCGAACTAGGTGTTGGACTAGGAGCTGGTGATATTGCTGGCGAGCACATGGATGGCAGACCAGACACTAGATTCCGAGATCCTAGAGATTCGGAGCCTGATGACATGTTATCCCTGGCAGTGGTAACTGTTGTCGTTGCTGGGGTACCTCCACTCATACATACATAGTCTGATCCATTAGCATCATCCAATATCTGCATACGATTAACTGGTGGAGGCTTTGCAAATCCACCGTTTATAGCTGGTGGCTTGTCAATTCCTGGATTGGGCTTAGAGTGATAAAACTTGGGGTTTTGTGGAACTTCAGTCGCAGAATGAGCCTTAGGCCTCTGGGCACTCGGAGCTATTGAGGCATAAATAGCAGTTGATGGAACAACTTTACTGTCAAAACTGGAAGCGCTACCATTTTTAAGAAGAGCCGTGACATCAGTGTACTTAGGCGGAGCAGATTTCATGATGGTGTAATCACTGCTAGAGCTGTCTTGTGAGGAATTATAAGGAGGTGGTGGGGGAGTTTTATCTGATATGCCTTTGTCATTCAATAGTAACTGAGAAATGCTTCTGTTGGATGCCGTGTTAGGGACTTGTGGCCCTGGCATTGATCCTTGCTGCACAAAACGTTGCTCATTCTTCTGAATTGGTTTATATTCATTTTTCTTGTCACCATCTGAGCAAAGCATATTTTCGTAGACCGTGGGGTTCTGTTTAGGCTTGGCGTTGACAGGTACTTGTGGTTGGGCCTTGCTGTAACGCGTGTCGTAGTAGCCGTCAGACACGGGCGGCGGCGGCGGAGGCGGCGCACCCGCCTGGTACAGCTGGTGGAAGTACGGCGGCTGCTGAGACCGCTGTTCACCGTAATATTCTATGTTTTCATACACAGGAGGTGGATATTGAGAATTTGGATTTGCAGGTATCTCGTACAGATCCTCAGTTTGGTAACTGAGCGACCTCTGCGATTTACTATCGATAGATCGGGTAGGGCTCGCGGGAAGTGCCGCTGTGTTTATATCGCGTTTGTTGATCGACGCTATCGTTTCCACACGTTTAGGAGTCGCGAACTTAGAAGCTGCTATCACATTTGAACGTTCGTAAAAACTATAATCCTGTCTATTGCTCTGGGTGTTGTCCAGAACGAAGCTTTCGATCGCTCCCACAGGCCGAGCCTTGGCGAGAGAATTGGTTTTTGATGTTGCAGCCCCGTGCGCTTGCTCAGTGCCGTCCTCATCTTTGTTGGATAATTTCAAATCTTGTAATCCTAGGATGCACCTCTGATCTTCAAAGTTGTTTCTTCTAGAAGGATCCATTATTTAAATGAATTCTAAACGTTATAACTCCTTAAATAATAATTAACACTTCATTTAGATACGTGAATCATAATCTTTTGCTTTTGCAAAGAATACCTCAAACAAAACATCAAATCAAATCGGATTGTATAAAGGTCTTTCTACACAACCCCGAGAACTTTTCTCCGTCTGTTTGCTGCAGTTGCGTCCCCTACTGAGTCCGTAAGGTAGAATCGTGGGTAGAATAGTTATTAAATATTAAGAAATACGAGTTATATCAAGTTCTTTTAATTAATTAAGACTTTTAGTACAATTATTAATAACGTGCAGTCAAGTAAATGGTCTAAATTATTAATATAAATGTTTTGTTGAAAACTGAAACACCTTCCTGGCTGTATGTCTTCTGTTGGTAGTCACGTTACATTTAAAAAAAAACAATGTTACCATCATTTGAGCTTTTCTAAACATTATGAAAAAATTTGTCGAGATTTGCAGACTTGACTGAGGAAATTTTATACCTTTTGTCATTTTTCACATATAAAATTAAAAGTCATACTTGCGTGTTCAAAAACATTGATTAAGCTTTGATCTTCCTACCTATCTGCAGAACGCGTGCGTGCTTGCGAAACGATCGTCCAAAACAAAAAACAAAAAGGAAAAAAAAGTCGAACAAATTAGATTTAACCAAATGGTAACACTACTTGTCACCGCAATCCTTCATTCCTTTTATTTCCTTCCAAACGACGCGTCATTTTCGTTTCTCCTCGGCTCGGCCAATGGCCGGTTTAGCAATACGAAGCACACCGTAATACAAGCAAGAGTACGTTGTTTTCACTATACACCAAGGGATAACTGCGTATCAGCGCAGTTTTCCCTTTATTAGCTTCGGTTTCAAGCTTTAAAGGCTACAAATTTTAATTATAATCCCTCAAAATGTACGACACAGAAGATGATCAGTATGAGGAGGAAGACGTTGAAGAAATCTCATCTGAACTCTGGCAGGAAGCCTGCTGGATTGTTATCAACGCATATTTTGATGAAAAAGGTCTAGTACGTCAGCAGTTGGATAGTTTTGATGAGTTTATTCAGATGTCAGTGCAGCGCATTGTAGAAGATTCGCCACCAATAGAATTACAAGCTGAAGCACAACACTCTTCGGGAGAAATTGAGGTACCACCAAAATATCTTTTGAAATTCGATCAGATTTACCTCTCTAAACCCACTCATTGGGAAAAAGATGGTGCACCATCACCTATGATGCCTAATGAAGCCCGACTTCGAAATCTGACCTATTCTGCTCCACTGTATGTAGACATAACCAAAACGATTGTAAAGGAAAATGAGGATCCGATTGAGACGCAACATCAAAAGACATTCATTGGTAAGATTCCAATTATGTTGAGATCTACATATTGCTTACTTAGCAACTTAACTGACAGAGATTTGACAGAATTGAATGAGTGCCCCCTTGACCCAGGTGGCTATTTTATTATTAACGGTTCAGAAAAGGTACTGATAGCTCAGGAGAAAATGGCAACAAACACTGTGTATGTGTTCAGCATGAAAGATGGAAAATATGCTTACAAAACTGAAATAAGATCCTGTTTGGAGCATAGCTCCAGGCCTACATCCACCTTGTGGGTAAACATGATGGCTCGAGGTGGCCAAAGCATTAAAAAATCTGCTATTGGTCAAAGGATTATAGCCATTGTGCCTTATATCAAACAGGAAATTCCAATCATGATTGTATTTAGAGCTCTTGGATTTGTGGCAGACAGAGATATTCTTGAACACATTATCTATGACTTTGATGATCCAGAAATGATGGAGATGGTTAAACCATCACTTGACGAAGCTTTTGTGATCCAAGAACAAGGTGTAGCACTAAATTTTATTGGGTCTAGAGGTGCCCGCCCCGGTGTAACCAAGGAAAAGCGTATCAAATATGCCAGAGAAATCTTACAAAAAGAAATGTTGCCTCATGTTGGAGTGTCTGATTTTTGTGAAACAAAAAAGGCATATTTTCTGGGTTACATGGTTCACAGACTATTACTTGCAGCTCTTGGACGCAGAGAATTAGATGACAGAGATCATTATGGAAACAAGAGATTAGATTTAGCTGGACCCCTGCTAGCTTTCTTATTCCGAGGTTTGTTCAAAAACTTGTTGAAAGAAGTGCGCATGTATGCTCAAAAGTTCATAGATAGGGGAAAAGACTTCAATCTGGAGCTGGCTATCAAAACAAAAATTATTACTGATGGTCTCAGATACTCCCTTGCCACAGGTAACTGGGGAGACCAGAAAAAGGCTCATCAAGCTAGAGCTGGTGTATCCCAGGTGTTGAACAGATTGACATTTGCCTCAACACTTTCTCATTTACGGCGTGTGAACTCGCCAATCGGACGTGACGGCAAGTTGGCAAAACCTCGTCAGTTGCATAATACTTTGTGGGGAATGATATGTCCTGCTGAAACTCCAGAGGGAGCTGCTGTAGGCCTTGTAAAGAATCTAGCCTTGATGGCCTACATATCTGTAGGAAGTCAACCTTCTCCAATTCTAGAGTTCTTGGAAGAATGGTCCATGGAAAACCTGGAAGAAATTGCTCCATCAGCTATAGCCGATGCGACTAAGATATTTGTAAATGGGTGCTGGGTAGGTATTCACCGTGACCCTGAACAGTTGATGGCAACATTGCGTAAGCTTCGACGCCAAATGGACATCATTGTCTCAGAAGTAAGCATGATTCGTGATATTAGAGATAGAGAAATACGAATCTATACTGATGCTGGCAGAATTTGCCGTCCATTACTGATTGTCGAAAATGGAGCATTGTTATTGAAGAAAAAGCACATTGACAGTCTCAAAGAAAGAGATTACAACAATTATGGATGGCAAAATTTGGTTGCTAGTGGTGTTGTTGAATACATTGACACTTTGGAAGAGGAAACTGTAATGATTGCCATGAGCCCTGATGATTTGGCCCAAATAAAAGAGTATGCTTATTGTTCTACATATACCCATTGCGAGATTCATCCTGCTATGATATTAGGAGTGTGTGCTTCAATTATTCCATTCCCTGATCACAACCAAAGTCCCAGAAACACATACCAAAGTGCTATGGGTAAACAAGCTATGGGAGTGTACATCACCAACTTCCATGTCCGGATGGATACTCTTGCCCATGTGCTTTATTATCCTCATAAACCTCTGGTAACAACAAGATCCATGGAGTACTTGAGATTCAGGGAGCTGCCAGCTGGCATCAATTCAATTGTAGCTATTCTATGCTATACTGGTTACAACCAGGAAGACAGTGTAATCTTAAATGCATCTGCTGTGGAAAGAGGGTTCTTCCGATCAGTGTTCTACCGCTCCTATAAAGACTCTGAATCGAAACGCATTGGCGATCAAGAAGAACAGTTCGAAAAGCCAACTAGACAGACTTGCCAGGGCATGAGAAATGCTTTGTATGACAAATTAGATGAAGACGGAATCATTGCCCCTGGTATTCGTGTCTCTGGCGATGACGTGGTAATAGGTAAAACGATAACTTTACCTGAAAATGATGATGAACTTGAAGGAACCACGAAACGCTATACAAAGCGTGACGCATCCACGTTCTTACGTAACAGTGAGACTGGTATCGTTGATCAAGTCATGTTGACGTTAAATAGCGAAGGCTACAAGTTCTGTAAAATTCGCGTGAGATCAGTCCGAATTCCGCAGATTGGAGATAAATTTGCATCACGTCACGGTCAAAAAGGTACTTGTGGAATTCAATACAGGCAAGAAGATATGCCCTTCACCTGCGAGGGCTTGACCCCTGACATTATTATTAACCCCCATGCTATCCCATCCCGTATGACAATTGGTCACTTGATCGAGTGTATTCAAGGAAAAGTCTCTTCCAACAAAGGTGAAATTGGCGACGCTACACCGTTTAATGACGCAGTGAATGTACAGAAAATTTCATCCCTTCTGCAGGAATATGGCTATCATCTGCGAGGTAATGAAGTCATGTACAATGGCCACACTGGAAGAAAAATCAATGCCCAAGTTTTCTTAGGACCCACCTACTACCAACGTCTCAAGCATATGGTAGACGACAAAATTCACTCAAGAGCAAGAGGACCTGTGCAAATTCTAGTACGACAGCCTATGGAGGGCAGAGCCAGGGATGGTGGTCTGCGTTTCGGAGAAATGGAACGAGATTGTCAAATTGCTCACGGTGCGGCGCAATTCTTGCGCGAACGTCTCTTCGAGGTTTCCGATCCCTACAGGATCCACGTGTGCAACTTCTGTGGTTTTATCGCCATAGCCAACCTCCGTAACAATACCTTTGAATGCAAGGGGTGCAAGAATAAGACGCAGATATCGCAAATTCGTCTACCATATGCTGCCAAGTTACTGTTCCAAGAACTCATGTCTATGAACATTGCCCCTAGATTGATGGTACTCTAGATACATATAAGTGAAATTTTATATAAGACTTAACATTGTAATGGCTTGGTAATTAATAAAACGATATTTCAATGTTTATTCTAGTTTTATTATCACAAATAGACAACATTTAAATGCATCTTACTTAACACAACAATATAAAAGTGGACAATTCTCCTAAAATTTCTAAGTAACCGTCGCATGGGGCTATTTGTAACTTTAGCATTGAAGAGCTATTATTAAGTTTGAATTACTCTGAATTATCGTTACAACATTTATCGTTACTAAATACTTACAAATAATGTGTTCTCTCGTTTATTATCAACTGACAATTCATATAACCCTTATTGTAAGACAACATAAGATCCAACAAGGCAAGTGCTGTTTGTAGGTGGTGACAATTACACTGATACGTATTCGAAGCTATCGATTATTTTAGTCAGAAATGGCCCTACACGACGGTATGTATAATTATGTACTATAAGTACAGTATCAAATGCAATAATCAACTTAAGATCTCGAGGTATATTTTATATAAGTCGTTTTTATTTCATGGAAGTGCGTGATTTAATTATAATTTATCAATAGTAAAATACGAAACGAATAACAAATATACAAAACATGTATTAGAATAAACAGAATATATTTAACAGTCTAAGCAGAAATAACTACTGGTATATATAGCCCCAAATTTGGTTAGGTATACAATAATAAATAGATATAGTTTGGTCTTATGGCCAGTTTATGTTCCCAGATCACCTGATTGCGAAACCTCACCACACGAACTGTTATAAGATCATCAAGGCATGTAAGGGAAGGGAGAGTAAGCTCTTTAAACAATATGTTCCTTTCCGTCCGAGCATCATACTAGGGGGAGGAGTCTTGATTTTGACTTTGTCCTTATCATCTAATAATGACGTCATTACACTCATTACATTACTCCCCTAGTCAAAATATAAGTTAGACTTCTCTTCCGGCCTCACTAAAACTAGTGAGTCGGAGTCCATAATACAGAGTAAATGTACATAATTATATACTTCCATGCATTGAAATAAGTATCAAATGTCAACATAATCAAGTTAAACCTGATCGTGATGCAAGTTCGAGTGCTTTGCAATTAAGCTGCATGTCTGCAGATCGTGTATCTGTGATACAATGTTGGGTAAATAAGCTTAGAATAAATAAATAAAATAGGTGAGCAACATTTATAACAAAACAAGCGACAAGCAATAAAAAACAAAATTTACAATTACCATAAACTTTTTAAATGCTAATAAAGGAAACACTAGCAATTTACAGAGAGCTTATTCTTACGTTACCTACTGCGTATATTCAAGAAATATTTTATGCACTTAGGGTATTTTACAGAAATTGTATTTGATTAAAATCATAAAAATAGTATCAGGGAAAGAGATAACGGAAAATATCCGGGTAGATGTGAGACGCAAAAAAATTAAGAATCGTATATTTTAAGAAACTAAGCTCTTTTGATAAATAGCAAAGTAGTAATTGCGAGTCGCCACAACAAGATTGTGCTTGGACAGTGGCGTAACTATAGGGTGGCAGAGCTGGCAAAATGCCACGGGCCCCCAGTCTGAGAAGCTACGACTAAAGGAGGATCTTAACATTTTCTGTAAAAGGGGCCCCATGTGATGAATATGCCACGGGCCTCACTTAGCGTAGTTACGCCACTGTGCGTGGAGTTTTTGGGTGCAATATCTAAAGTGAACTAAGTAAGTATTCAAAGTGAATATTCGTAGTACCTATTCAGAATACGAGTATCATCTACGTATCCATTGAAGTACAGCAGTTACTCTTAAATAAGTTATACTGTACAACTTATGCACCTAAACACATTTGATTATACTAGCAAAGACGAGTAAAATTAAAAGCCTGGAAACTATTAAGCGTATTGTAAAAGTAATAAAATATTGTTCATTATAATAAATGTGGACGTAATAGTAGAAATGTTAAGTGAATTTGTTGATTTTAATAGTTGTTATAAGGACGACTAGGACAATCTAGAATAGAGACTAATTGATCATTAGTAAACATTCATCATCATTATACCTACCACCCAATGCTGGGGAACTTAGGAAGCTAGTACTTAGCTTAGGAAGGCTTTTCATAGTCGACAACTTTATAACTTATAAGTTATAACCCAGTGTAGGTTGGTAACTACGTACAATGTTGTATGAATTTCCTTACAAATAACAGTGTAAGGTTACCTCGCGACATGTCAAAAAAAGCTAGTAGTTAATGTGAAAATGAAATTATACAAGTGATTAGTGCCACTTTCAATCAGGAGGGCTTTTAACATTGAGATTCTCTTAATCCAATATCGTTGGATATTTTAATTACGAGTCAAATCATCTACTTCAACTATGAAATACCAAAACAGTTTGTTCTATAGAGTTCGTTAGATACAAAACTAGTTAGATTATAACCTTTATGAGTTTTGGTAATTTAAAAATCATCAAGTTCGCAAAAAGACGATGACCAAATTTTTTCCTTAAAACAAATTACACGTCTCCTGTCAAACAATTCAATTATTGTTTAACCCGTATGCAGTTACCACTAGCTTCTGTGGGCCTTATCCGGTCGCAATAAGGATCAAGATCGACTGATCAGCGACAGTGTTCAGCGCGGGAGCGGTGGCAGCGCGCGCTGCTCCTCGACCTCCTCGTCCTTGGGGCGGCTCCACTTGATCATGGTCTCCGGCGACCGGTACAGGAACACGAGTTTCGCGAATAGGTCTTCCTCCAGCGCGAGTTCTAACGCTTCACGGACCTAAACAGAAAATTTTAAGGGTCAGTTACAAATACCTTTACGTAATTTAATTACATTACTTGATCAGTACTTGAAATAAACTATTTTGAATTCGAAATATGTTTAAACGATTAAATATACCTAATGTATTTCATTGGCGGCGTCGGGCAAACGTAAGATACAGGTACATGTCGAGACAGAGCTGGAGCACGCGATCGGCGTTGGGCAGGTCGTCGAACATGATCTTGGTGTAGATACCGGAGAAGAACCCGCGCAGCAGTCGCGACGCCAGGAACACGAACGTCGTGTACAGCCCGATGATCCTAACGTAAGAGACAGTTTACCAGGTAGATGCCGAGACAGAGCTGCAGCACGCGGTTGGCGTTGGGCAGGTCGTCGAACATGATCTTGGTGTAGATGCCGGAGAAGAACCCGCGCAGCAGCCGCGATGCCAGGAACACGAACGTCGTGTACAGCCCGATGATCCTAACGTAAGAGACAGTTTACCAGGTAGATGTCGAGACAGAGCTGCAGCACGCGGTCGGCGTCGAGCAGGTCGTCGAACATGATCTTGGTGTAGATGCCGGAGAAGAACCCGCGCAGCAGCCGCGACGCCAGGAACTCGAACGTCATGTACAGCCCCATGATCCTAACGTAAGAGACAGTTTACCAGGTAGATGTCGAGGCAGAGCTGCAGCACGCGGTCGGCGTTGGGCAGATCGTCGAACATGATCTTGGTGTAGATGCCAGAGAAGAACCTGCGCAGCAGCCGCGACGCCAGGAACACGAACGTCATGTACAGCCCCATGATCCTAACGTAAGAGACATTTTACCAGGTAGATGTCGAGACAGAGCTGCAGCACGCGGTCGGCGTTGGGCAGATCGTCGAACATGATCTTGGTGTAGATGCCGGAGAAGAACCCGCGCAGCAGCCGCGACGCCAGGAACACGAACGTCGTGTACAGCCCGATGATCCTATAGGACGAAACGATTGTTCTCAAAAATGTACGGCATGGTTAGCTGTGCTGGTAATAAAGAAGCTAACTAGTATTTAAGTAGTATAGATTGAGTAATAACGTCCTACGTTATTGATTACTTATTACTCTATGCTAAAAAAATTATCGGCCGTTTCAACTTTGGTCGGCTAGATTAACGAACCCAGAACTAAAAAACTATTTAAATGTATTCAAAGGGTACTTAAATACAAAATATAATAAAGAAAATAGATAGTGGCTCCCTTTTTAAAATATTAATATAATAATTTATATAAACGCAATTATTACGAGTGGCGCTAGGGGCACGTGACCGCTCTTAAAGCTCAAGGAAAATTCATGGATGGTTTGGTACAATCACCTGCTATAAAATCGTATCTATCTTGCGCAATTGCACGTTTTTATTGCTCTTCTAATAAGTTTGCGTCAGACATTTATGTGCGCTTCGTTACGCAAGTTATTAATGCAAGTGTACGAGTTCCTGAAAGAGTACGTGGAAGGGAAGTGCGATAAAATCCATGTATAAAGGAAAGTAGTTTACCCGCCGCCGGAGATAAAGTTGAGCGTCGCAGGGAACAGCTTGTCGTTGAACGTGAACATGACCAGCATGTCGCAACTGTTCCGCGGTATATTCAGCAGCGCGTCCTGGAAAATATACTTCAAATTGTTACACCTATAACACAGATAACCTCAACCACTAGATAGATCATAAGTACAACTCACCACGTCACCTGTGCTCCCGTACTAATTTTGTATGAGAGCGCAACCGCTTATTTCAATTGAGTTAACGTTTTTAATTATTACTCATGTGAATTAAAAATATTCACAAAATTCAAGTTACAGTGGTGAACCTGGATTGTTATAATTACTTATAATCGTAGTTTTCTGTCATTCTGTTCGAATCGTAGAAATTTACGAATAAAATTGCGCTGCCTAAAAATGTGTGGTGACCTCGTGCTCCCTGTAAAAGCTTAATGATGAGGTGTCTGTGTATTCTGTGACCTACAATAATCGTTTAACACATATTTGTGCCTACTTTGTCCACTCTTTAGTAGTACTTTGTTACATCCTAGTTGTTTATTAGTGAAAAAATTAGGCGTCTTTGTAAATCGACAAAGTGGGCCCTTTCACTAAACTCGATCGATATGATACGATTTATCGGCATTCTTGTCAAGAGGATTACTTCGTAAGCCTATTCAAGATTTAAATCAGACTACCTTTCCTAAAATGTTATGAAATGGATTGTAGCGGTAACTCGCTACCTCTTCTGCTCCGCTTATGACGCTCAGACCACACGCCAGGCGCGCGACGACAATAGCGCTGCGCACACGTCACACGTCACACACGGCACGCCGCACGCAACACTCGCCGTCGCCCAGAGGCCCTCTCACCCTCACCCTCACCGCGCCGCCGCTACGTCACTTCACTCGCTCTCGGACTGCTCGCGTATGAACCCGCGCACTTGTTTTGTATAGCTGCCGCTTACGCTAATTCGAATTGTAACGTCTTTTAATCATTATAATTTTTAGTTGAAGCTTTGCTTATCATTTCTTCGCATCTTCACTATCGCTTAGCTTCGCACTCGAAAAGCATTTGTGTAGTGACCTAACGGTTCCTACAGGATCATAAATAACTTATATATTTTGAATACATTTTTGTTTTTTTTTTGTAAAATAATATGTATACATAGGTCTAGGAATTTATCTATTCGCTGTGTGCATGATTGTGGCGCCATCTCTTGGGCAGGTGTTCAATCTCTTTTTTTTTCTTTTTTATAAATAGGTTGTATTCCTTGCTTATATGAAATGTCACTGGCCGATTCACTATTTTGACAGCTGACAGGGACTTTTGCAGTTTCATTTCTTGTCACATTGTGCACTGCGATCGTTCTCGTTACCCCCACCATGCACTTCGCACATAGCGAATATCAATATCGTAAAAATGGCAGGTTATGTCACATACGGGTTCAAATAACAAGACTTCTGTGAGGAACATAATGACTTACCTTAGGCGTGCAGAATTCACGTACTCGCCAATACATGGTGCCTCTGTCTCTCTCCAGTCTCAACTGCACGTCGCGATACTGGGTAGATTCGTCAGCTATAACAATGTTAACACAAAAGTTTAATTTTTTATACTTTAATCGACTGCTTCACTTTTCTTTAGACCTTTGTTACCCATGAGGACGTCTAATAAGTCCAACTCGTTGAATTCGCGTGGTTATAAATATAATCCTGGGTTCGAAACTTAGTAAACTGTTCAGAGCCAGTAATAAAAAAATCCTCACTAATTTTAATCCATCTTGACAGACAAAAATTCGATTTAGAAAAACGCACTCAAATTGATTCATCAGTTTGGCTGCTTTATAGTCACATTAACAATCGTTAAATTAAAGCCGTGACCAAATTACGCGCCGCAAAAAACCAGCGAACACGTATGTTTGTATGTTCGCGGCAACCAGAATGAGAACCAATCATTTTATCCGTGATAAACACACAAACAACAAACGCATCCACACTGCTCGCAGCTGAGAACATACTTGCCGCGCGTAATCTGGTCACGGCTTTAATTTAACGTGTGTTAATGTGACTATGGGGCAGCAGAATACTGGACGGCTCGAATTGAGGTGGCGCCGGCCCGGTGCCGAGCGGATCTGTGCGACTATCTTAAATCGGAAGTTTTGTCTATCAAGATGGATTTAAATTAGTGAGGATTTTTTTATTATTGGCTCTGAACAGTTTACCAAGTTTTGAACTCATGACCATCAACTTTGTTCTAAGTCACTAGGCCAGCCAATCACTGAATGAATAAAGAACACCATATCATAAATTACTCACAAATTAGCAATAATATGTGGGCAGATACTTGTATCAGTATTTATGTTTGTGCGAGGTCATATTTTGGATCAGATAATGTTACCTGGGTTTCCAGGTATCAGCTGATAGGCCGGTTTGGCCGTTCCTTTGTTGAACACTTTCAAAAACTTGGGGAAAAGCATTCGGACGTTCAACCTGTAATTTAAAAATATACGCAGTTTAGCCGAAGTAGGTATACATAGTATCAAATCGAATTTTTATATACTGCTAGAGTAGCAAATGTTACTTGTATAAATGTATTGATCACACAAAGCTATGTACTCCAGAGAGTACTCTTCGATGAAAAAGTGCCATAAAAACTAATGGACTGCATCTCGTTTTCAATAAAGCTGACGTCATTAGACAATAATGCCGAGCGGACATATCAATAATTAAATGTACCATTTAGTTCAAAAATGCATGGGCAATTTATGAATGAATTCATTGATAAATTGGCCATGCAATTATGAACCCGATGGTACAACGAGTGCGAGTGAGACATCGACCTCTACTTTGGTGTCCTCTTTCTAAACGTTTCCTCTAGTTTGCTATGAATGCCTTGCTCGGTAAATAATAAGCTACTAGGTGGAGTATCAGTGCAGGTGACATTTCCTCTTACATTTTGGGTCTTTAGGTGGCTTTCACGCAGATGGCGCGATTGACTTGAACTTTTCTTAGGCTGTGCTGCTCTACTATATAAGTTACTCAATGCCATTAGTATACGCACCACGTGTCGTCTGTTGCGTTGCCGGCCAGCAGCTGCAGCAGCGTGTCCCGCTCCTGGTTTCGGTTGCCGTTGGCGTAGAACGCCTCAAGCGGCTGTCGTCTATGGTCGGCGGGTTCTGCGCGTTGTTGCTCTACTATACAAGTTACTCTATGCCATTAGAATACGCACCACGTGTCGTCTGTTGCGTTGCCGGCCAGCAGCTGCAGCAGCGTGTCCCGCTCCTGGTTTCGGTTGCCGTTGGCGTAGAACGCCTCAAGCGGCTGTCGTCTATGGTCGGCGGGTTCTGCGCGTTGTTGCTCTACTATACAAGTTACTCTATGCCATTAGAATACGCACCACGTGTCGTCTGTTGCGTTGCCGGCCAGCAGCTGCAGCAGCGTGTCCCGCTCCTGGTTTCGGGTGCCGTTGGCGTAGAACGCCTCCAGCGGCATCTCGCGGCTGTCGTCTATGGTCGGCGGGTTCTGCGCGTTGTTACTCGGGTGCGATATGATGAACGTGAACTTTATCGTTATCGAATTGTCTGGAACATTAGACAAAAACGTTATGTGGTATTTGATATTTTACTAACTTTACTAGAGTCGTCTGCTGAAATTATTTAACTAGGTGAAAAATAAAGGAATAAATAAAAACTGGGTCGATGCAAGGTTTGGTAACTCAAATAGTTAAAATGACTGGGCCAATGTTTCAGAAGGTCTAAGGCGGCCTATTCAACAGTGAAGTCAGGGTTGAGACTGATGACCGTGTGTGAAACATGCAATTTTTTGAATGACTCACTAGACATGGCCTCCCGCTCCAGCCGGTCGAGCTCGGGCTGCGAGATGTCCCAGTTCATGGTGGAGTTGGGGTTGAGGTTGATGACGGCCACGTCGTTGTACATGTAGTTGGAGAGGAACGTCTGCGCCGTGCGGTCGCGGGCATATAGGTTGCTTAGCTGGTTGTAGTCCTGGTCTGTGTACCTGTTCAAATAAGATACTTGTGTAACGAGAGTATAATTTAAGAGTAGATAATTAATCAGAAGGTGAGATTCTAAAAAGAGGCAGAATATAAATATGGCCGCATTTTGATTCTTGTTTATTCTTCCACTTCTAAAGTTGAGTCGCTAAATTTCAAACTCGGATGAATCCTTCTGTCAGATTATGCGATTTTGTTACTAAGAAAAGGTAATAGGGTAGATATTCGCTGAGAGGGTCGAATGGATTTATCTGAGTTTGAAGTTAATCGACACAGTTATAGGTATACTGTAAGACTCATTTAAATGAACTTATTCTTAGGCCTATTAGCAATTACATAGTTAGAATAAAAAATGAAACAGCGGTAACAGGAGAACATTGACTTACTGATAGATGTCGTGCGACTGCGCCGACATCTGGTAGACGGGCAGGAACGGTCCGATACGTATCTTGACGGTCACGTCCGTCGGCGGGTTGGGTTCTCCGACCTGGCACGACAGAACAGTAAGCATTCACGGAAACACGGTAAAAAGTTACCTTTTACTTATTGCTAGGAAACAGGATTTACTTTTTGTTACCATTGCAAGTTTTAATTGTGTGCTACTACCCATGTCTGTAACAAAATCTTGCAAATAAAACTGTATCTACCCAAGTCATTTTCCGGTTTTCCGTTAAGCCGAAAATTCGAGGTACATAATCATCAGTTATTGTTTTAAATGAAAATTAGTAACACAGCGGCGCCGGGTACTCGTCCTCCACGAAGCGGAAGCACTGCAATACACATCTCACCGTGTTGCCAAACGCGAAGAAGACGAGCGGGAACCAGATGATGGCGATGACGAAGGCGAGCACGGTGCCGCCGAGCAGGTACTTGGTCACGGCGGGCCGCTTCGTGCCGCGCGGCGCCGGGTACTCGTCCTCCACGAAGCGGGAGCACTAGAATACACATTTACAGTTATACCATTTAGACCTCGTTTATTTTACGTTTAGAAAAATAACGGCCAATACAATTTCGCCGCTGTATAGTCTGGGCAAGCCAAAAAGTACAGTAACAGTGGAAGTTATACGCTATACTAATCCCTTTTTTACTAGCGTGGGTACTAACGTAAGATAGAGACAGTATGATTCTCCCTGTCTATGCTTGAAGTAAAAAGGACCCTAGCCAAACTATATCTTTATTTCTTTCAGCTATATCAGGGAAAAGTTTAAATGAGGCTTTTTGCCATTATTAGTGGATACGCTTAAGCCAATTAGATGTAAAAAGGTGCATTTAAAAATTGTTTTCCCAAAAATCGCATGATTATTCTAATATAAAAAAGAAGTATAGATAATTTACGTGTTCTTCTATCAAGCAACGTGTTGAAGCATCGGTGAAGAAGTAAATAGCAAAATATGGATGGAGGTAATTGTAGCCTTGAAAATAATGAAGAAACCGGAGTAGAGAAAAGCAAGTTTCGTCACTTCTACAAAGACACGACTACCCTCATTTAGACGCCGACGCCCCGGTATTTAGGACCCAAACGGCAAAGCATCATGTCAAGGGAGGGGCATACCTTTAGTAGGAAGATGCTCGCGAATATGTCCTCCATCTTGAGCCAGTCCATAAGCGTCATGGACGTGTCCGTCCAAATCCAGTCCATCAGTGTCCGCAGCTCGAACACGAATGGCACCGCCATGAAACTGGAACCAAACAGTATATCGCTTTAACCTCGTACCGCCAACATACACAATTTAAACCAGCGAAATTTTAATCAATGCACCTTAAAGGAATTACAAATGACCTAAATTCTATTGCTTGTAATAAAATGTATGAGCTATACATTGGGCGGTAAGAGGTTGAATGTTTTTAACTTTGTTTTAGTTTGTTTACTTTACTTTGTACAGTGCTTTGTAAGTACAAAACTATCATTATGTTTTTACAACCTTTTAGTTATAGAAAACGTTTTTATAATAAACGCGAAGCTTTTGACCGAATTTGGAAGTGCTTGCACATTTATTCTAATGATTAGTGAACTGCGGAACTTAGTACTTCTATTTCATCAATCACTCTTGGAATATTTGAAAAATGAAATGGATAGTAGCGCGGATATCTGGCAGCTAAGACAATTATTTGTCAAAAATACTGACACGGTCGTTTCCTATATGGAACCCATAGACAAAGGCGCTTCTATCCTAAGAACGACTAACGCACTAAAGAGGTCGGTCTTCTGTGGATAGTACCCAAGCTCGATCTTGTGTGCAACTTTGCATGCTACTGGCGCGAAGTTGCTAATGTCAAGCATATGTTGTCACATTAGTCCTCGCCTTGCCTAGAAGGCCGACCCTCCAATACGCAAGAAAGTGTGCATCAGTTATAGAGCGGCAACTGTTATTGGCTTAGTTAGAGTATCCTGTTTTAGCAAGGTGGCACGCACACGTGCTATATACACGGTATTACGTACCACTTAAAGAAGATCATGTTGAGGAAGTTGTAGGACTTGCAGAGGAAGTTGCCGATGATGCGGCGCGGGTACCCGCAGCGGATCTGGTGCGCGGACAGCAGCAGGTACACGCACTTTATCATGTACCACATCGGAGGCGGCAGCAGGGCGTTGAACGTTCTGCGAGCACACAACCAATATGACAGGATAAGGAGGAATTACTATTGTAAAAAATACTATACTACCTATTATTGATGTACTGTGTGTAACGATCGATAACGACAATGGGAGAACGCAAAGATGATCAATTATTTTGATAAACTCATTCATCAATGCTTTTCTCCAGAACTAGGCATCGGTTTCTAACTATCGGTTTAATTGCTGTCCAAATACATAGTTTATACGTAACTCTGCGCCAGTGGCGGCGAAAAAATATTATAAGGAAGTCTACGGCTACTCTCATTTGGCTTTTACCACTCTCTTCAAGAGCTAGAAAGAAAAAAGAAGTTAGATAACAAAGTAAGTCGATCACCGCCACTGCTCTGCATACTAGCTTAACCGACGTGTTAGTGTGATGATGACGCATGGCACTGTGCTGAAATACCGGGTGCCCCAAGCAAGCCTGGATAAAGGATTTTGTTCAGGGGGGGCACTTCCTTCACAAAAAATCTTGCGGTCCGCCCGTACGTATGCCCCTGTGTATATAAAACTTGCGTGTCAGGGGGGGGGGGCTGGCTCCGCCCCTGACCCCAAGACACAAATATAGTCAGCGGCGCCGGTAAATACCACGTTTATAATAGAAGTCATAAGCATACATTGCCCACTTTTCAGTAATAAAGGGCAGCAGAAAGAACATCCACACATGTACTCCTATAATAAGCCCGCACTGGAACAGGATCTTGCCCAATATAAACTTGCGCAGGTAGAGCGCGCGGTCGATCACGATCAGAGCGAACTGCAGGATCAGCATCACTAGGATCAGGATCGAGAATGTTCTACTATAATCTTACCTTTCAGTAATGAAGGGCAGCACAAAGAACATCCACACATGCACTCCTATAATGAGCCCGTACTGGAACAGGATCTTGCCCAATATGAACTTGCGCAGGTAGAGTGCGCGGTCGATCACGATCAGAGCGAACTGCAGGATCAGCATCACTAGGATCAGGATCGAGAATGTTCTATTATAATCTTACCTTTCAGTAATGAAGGGCAGCACAAAGAACATCCACACATGCACTCCTATAATGAGCCCGTACTGGAACAGGATCTTGCCCAATATGAACTTGCGCAGGTAGAGCGCACGGTCGATCACGATCAACGCAAACTGAAGGATCAGCATCACCAGGAACGGGATCGGAACTTTATTTTCTTCTAAATACGCTTTCACGCCGCCGTCGCCTTGGTGAGTCTGGTAAATGAAAAAACTTATAAGTAAGAGTTCATTGCCACAATTTTTACAGCGGGCCAAAAGCTGGTTAGTGTAGTCAAGAACATCATATATAGCTCACCCAAGGAAGCCCACTAACTGCTCGATAGGGGAAATAATTCGTGTATAGCTGAATTTTGTCATAGTTGTAGATAAAGGTGTCTTACACAACATACTAAAAGTACTCATGGATAGGGGCGCCGCTAACGGGGAGAGGGGGGTGTAAAGGTCCCTTTTTTTGGCTTTTCATAAATAACTCAGTAGCGGTGGCTCATACGAAAAAATGTTCTTCTACTTAATTAATCCACAAATAATTTTCTACAAAAAAGGTTATATACACTTTTTTGCTGGGATCAGTGTATAATGAGATTTCGAGGAAATACGATAATCACTCATTGAAACTTTCGGAGCTATTATTTACGAAACTATAAGTGTTGTCTAAAAATTGTTTTAGAAAACCCATATTTATATTAAAAGACCTATTCAACGACACCCCACACATGAGGGGTGGATTAAAAAACAGAATTTACCTCCCACTTCATGTGTTCGGGAGGTACCCTAAAAAACAATATTTTTTCAGATTTTGTTTTAAAACTTTGTCTGCGTGTTCAAAACACATACTCATACGAAGTTTAACTATTCTAGTACTAACCATCACTGCACAAAGCCGTGAACGGACAGACGGGGACAAACGGACAGCGAAACTATAAGGGTAGGAAGTTGATTGCAGGCATCCATAGGCTACGGGAACTGCTTATCATGAGACGGGTCGTATGCTAGTTTGCCACCCTCGTGGCATAAAAAATAAAAAGTAAAAAAATACCCTCTTCAACCTTCTCAGTGATGGTTAGTACTAGAATAGTTAAACTTCGTATGAGTGTGTTTTGAACACGCCGACAAAGTTTTAAAACAAAATCTGAAAAAAACATTATTTTTTAGGGTACCTCCCGAACACATGAAGTGGGAGGTAAATTCTGTTTTTTAATCCACCCCTCATGTGTGGGGTGTCGTTGAAAAGGTCTTTTAATATAAATATGGGTTTTCTAAAACCATTTTTAGACAACACTTATAGTTTCGTAAATAATAGCTCCGAAAGTTTCAAAAAGTGATTATCGTATTTCCTCGAAATCTCATTATACATTGATCCCAGCAAAAAAGTGTAAAGAACCTTTTTTTGTAGAAAATTATTTGTGGATTAATTAAGTGGAAGAACATTTTTTCGTATGAGCCACCGCTACTGAGTTATTTATGAAAAGCCAAAAAAAGGGACCTTTACACCCCTCTCTCCCCGTTAGCGGCGCCCCTATCCATGAGTACTTTTAGTATGTTGTGTAAGACACCTTTATCTACAACTATGCCAAAATTCAGCTATACACGAATTATTTCCCCTAAGTTTTCCTTCGTTTAACGGGCTAATAGAAAAGACAGTCAACGCAGCATGTAAGTCCTATAATTCTTATATTTGTATACGTGGATTGCGTGGTTATGCACGTCGCTTAGACGGTCCGAATAAAATAAAAAGCACTTCCTCACTGTGTATGAGTGATGTTTATGTACTACAAATACAAGAGTTGTGGAGTATGTACATACAATGCATTGCCCATATTAACTTTGAATTATGTATTATGTAATGATTTTTTACTATGGTTTATTCAATACTTCCAAGTTGTATTCTGTACATTTATGATAAACACTGACCCCGAAGGCTGCGAAGCCGAAGATGACGACGAGGAAGTTGAAGAAGTCGCACAGGAACATGTAGGCGTACACGTCTGCTGTGACGCGCGCGCCCGGCGCCAGCATGCGCTGGAAGAAGCTCTTCATTGGCCGCATGTAGCGTTTTATTCTGTATATTCAAAGATTTTATTAGGTAATTAAGTGAGCTCGTTTGAAACCGCTAAGCCGTTTCTGCAATATATGTGGACCCTAGCCGCACGTAAATATATATTCTCAGCACCCGCGCGTGTGTACGTGTTTTCCGCGTGAGTGTTTGCTCAAACATATTTACATACATATTCGCTGGTTTTCCACGCATTATCTGGGTACGGTTTTAGTGCTAAATCATTTTATTTAAACAGCACATATTTCTAAGACAAAAAATAAACACTTACGACAACCACATTAGTTTAGGGTATTGTTGATATTTGTCGCCTAGCGTCGTCGTCACGGCGATAATCGGCTCCTCGTCGTCATTCACTCTGCAACAAATATTCAACCATTTTGATCGCTTATGCATAAAATTGCGCAATTATACGCAAACGTTTTTTGATGCTTTGTAAAATATTCAATACTATATTTTTTAAGAGTAGCATTTGGCATAGTCGAATATGATTCAAATACAACAACAGATATTTAGTTCGGGGTATGTACAAATTACAAACTTAAATAGTCGTCGCCGTCAACGGGCGCCCAGTCTTCAGCTATATTTTCTCTTTTCTGCTCTTCGTCTTCAGTACTAGGTTAGTCTGTCCTTTGGCTACGGTTCATAAGATTTCTTTCAATCACAGAAACATACTACTTAATACTTTGACCGCCAAGCATCGGACGGAAAAATCTTGCCATCAGCGCCAGCGCGGGCAAGCGTGCGAGGCAACTCGCTCATATTTTAGACGTGATATCACGCGTTGGCGCTGAGGGACCGACTTTACCTGCGCGTGATTTGACGTCATTGGCGGTCAAAGAGTTAAGGTATATAAAATACGAACTTGTAATGGTCGTCGCCCTCTTCAGGCGGCCTCGAGGGGCCGGCTTCCGGCTCCTCGTCGGTTTCGGGTCGGCTCGAGCTTGTCCTCTGACTACGTCTCTCTTCCTCCTCATTTATTCTGAAACATTGCGTAGCCTGTTGTTTTAAATAATGTTCGAAAACCTACCGCTGTCGGTGAAATCTTCTCGATTAGTAATATATGGCCTTCATACAAATAAAAATAATAATCTCAGAGAAAATACGTACAATTGTACATGGATGATAAGTTTGGATTTGATTGGGATAGGAAACAGAAGGGAAAATTGAACTAGGAGTTGTTCCCTAAAAGACTTACAGTAAAATTACCTAATCTACATTTCCAACATTACTTTACAAAATACAATAAGTATGTACGTGTTCCTACATTATAATTCGAACTATCTAAAATGTTAGTTGACATTATTTTATTAATTAACAAAATATGAGTATGTTTATAGTTACACATACACACACTACATACACTTACACACACACACACACACACACTTACATACACTTTTTTTATCTCTCCATATTTTTAAGTCTAACTTATTCCATAACAATCTACATTAAGTATTGTATCACGACCACATAACTACAAATCGCTGGTCAGTATTTTTCTTGCTCTAAAACACATACATACATAATAAAATAAAAACATTACATCTCGCTACTCAAACTACGGGTTGTGTCGATGACAGTTACTCGCTCAGCCGCCTGCAGCGCGACCTCCACGTGCAATACTATGTACCGTCTGACTCAACTACATGGAAACGTTACATCTCGCTACGCTAGCTACGGGTTGTGTCGGTGACAGTTACTCGCTCAGCTGACTGTGGTGCGGGTGCAGTCGCAGCCACGCGAGCCGTATGACGCGCGGGTCGCTGCAGGACAGGTGCAGCTCGGTCGCGGCCGCCTGCAGCGCGGCCTCCACGTGACGCAGCCGATTCACCAGCCAGTGAAGACTATCTAAGTCGACATAATACTATGTACCGTCTGTCAACTGTACCTACCTGAATCAATGTTTGTACTAAACAGAGAAATCAGCTCAGCTACATAAAAAAAAAACTCTGCAATTGAAAAAAGCAATGGGAATATTGACCACGTAGAATGAAATTCAAACTTGCGACCTTTCGGAACACCAGAGGCCAGGGCCCTATTTAATAAACATCACAACCCGACAAATATGTCAAAAAACGACAAATTTGTCCAATTGTGCTCATATTGCGTTCAATAAACTTTACAGATTTGTCACAGGGTGACAGGTGAACTCGTGTCAATGTAGCTGGTGAATTTTGTTTAATAAAATTCTGACTGCTACAAAATTGTCATTGTCAAATACAATTCAAAAATTGTCACGAATTTCTATAGAAAATGAGCCAATATAGAATTACATATAACAATTACAACGCTTTATTAAACACGATTATGTCCAACTGTAGTTACAATTAAACAAATTTGTCAAGTGTGACAATGACATATTTGAGGGTAGATTGTAATTTTTAATGAACAGATTTTTGAATTGTATTTGTGATTTGTATGTTTATTATTTAGGGCCCAGTTTTATAAAGCTACAAGTCACAATTTACAAGCTGAACTCTCTTTCTAACCCTATGTGTTAGAAAGAGACTTCCGCTTGTAAATTGTAACTTGTAGCGTTATAAAACTGGCCTCAGACCATTTTTTTTCTATTATTCTTTCAATTATAAAATTGTGCCTACCAGATCTACCTATATCTCGTTTGTTGTGTATGGATCTGCTTCAACAGGGATACCTGCACTATTGTGTCGCCTTTACGACGCGCTACAATGGCTCGTAAAAAGGCGGGTACCTAGTGTAAAATCTTTAGCGGACATTTTATTACTAATAAAACTTTTCCTATAGGTACAGTGAAGATGATCGAACAACAGACTAGATTTTTTTAAATTTCAGGAAGGTTTGGGGCGGATGGGAGAAACAGAGTGGACGTTAAGGATTAGATAAACATAGTGTTGATAATATAATATTGAAGCTGCTAGTGTCTGGTCCGGCAACCCAATATATGTAAGGAAAAATTGACTCTATTGGCTGGCCAGACACTGTGCCTATTCATATTTAGTAATATGACTACACTTACTTGGTTTTGATCATATATTAATTCGTTGCAATAAGGGAGATCGCGCATTGCTACTTTTTGTAGCAATACAGTCGCGATGCAGCAGCATTGTCATATGCGGGCATATAACAAGCGGCTGTATCGCGCCAATAGCGTGCCCGTTTTGCTACTGCATCGAGACAGTATTGCTACAAAAAGTAGCAATGCACGATCTCCCTTAGCGTCACATATACTTAACCTTTTGAACGCCAAGCATCGGACGGAAAAATCGTGCCCTCAGCGTGCCAGCGCGCGCGAGCGCACAAGGCAATCCGATTATATTTTGGACGTGATATCACGTCCTGGCGCTGAGGGCATGACTTTCCGTGCTCGTGATTTCACGGTTTTGGCGGTGAAAGGGGTAAATAATGGCAGGTTGTGTAACAGACAATACTCACGGGCCAGTTTGGTCGTGCAGCTTCACGTATTTCTCGCCGACCTCTTCAGCCCTGCCCTCAACGATCATTTGAGTGTCTTCGGGCGTTAACGGGTACTCCGAGTCTTCACGGAGATCGATCTCAGGGGTCGATTCCTTCCAAAGACCTAGAGATTTTAACATGAACCTGCAAGAATATGATGATTAGTTTTTTGGAAAGAAAGAAAAATAGCTTTAGAAATTAAATTAAGAACTCATAACCTCTAGCCGACCACAAATTTATTTATTTTTCGTATGGCTAAATGTTACTGGATAAAGATAGGCATTTCTCCTCTGGGGCAAGTAGGAGTGAGAAATCAGATGATGAAGAAAATCCAGTGGGTGCTGCGAGGTCCAGTGGCCTAATTAATAAAGCTACAAGTGACAATTTACAAGCGGTAGTCTCTTTCTAATACATAGGATTAGAAAGAGACGTCCGCTTGTAAATTGTCACTTGTAGCTTTATTAAATAGGCCCCAGCATAGATTGAACTGGTAATTATGTATCAATATTTTTCACTTCATTTATTCCAGGAACAAAAAAAGGAAAAAAACAAAATGAAGAAACCAAAGAAAGAGTAAGATTTGGACAACATGCTAGCCGCTAAACTTACGGCAATGGGTGAAATGGGTGGGACACGGACAGTGCAGATAATGACCACAAATTAAAACTTGATAAGGCAAATAAAAATTTGATTACTCAAAATAGAGTAGAATGGAAGGCCTTTTATAGGTCTCTGGAGAAGGATGCACGTTTTTCTTGTTTTTAAATTTAAATATAAAGTAATAGATATTCTGGTTTAAATTATGACAAAATTATGCATGGAAGAATATTGCGTGACGTTAGAACTGCAGTTTTAAGATACTTGCCTGTGTAAGAAAATAATAAGCAGCAATAGCAAATCGTAAAGGGCATAGTTGCCCTTGCGCTCAATACCGATGATGCGCGGCGCCGTGAAGGGCATGTTGGCGGGGTACGCCTTCTGGTTCCACGGCAGGATTTCAAATTGGAACATGCTCTTTATGAGGACGATTACCTGTCGAAAACATGTTTATAATGGCAGGATCGGTGTAGGTACAGTCGACGTCAAAGATATGAATCTTATTGCAATGGGGTAAGGTGGAAGAGTGTAAACATATCTTTAACGTCGACTGTACCATATTTCACGTTATGACATCTGCTGCAATCTGGAAGGAGTTTCGTTACAGTCGAGTTGAGTTAAAGTTAATAACATAATCCATATACACCATGCCTTAATTGGTCGTTTCTCTTGAACTGTTGGCAGGTCTTGCTTAAATATGATGTCACAAATATACTACAAAGATTACGAATTTTAAATAAAGCAAATGAAATACTAATACGTGGTGCTTTACCTCTGTATAGGCAATGAGAGTAACCCAAAACGTCTTGGTCGGACGGGGTATGGTGAGGGTGCCCCACAGAAACACCATCAACGGCAAAGGTATTGATAAAATCGTCGCTGACTGGATCTGTAACAACCAACGAACGTTACGTTTTTGCAATGTATATGTTTTCTTATATACCTAAATCAATGACTAGTATTTACAATTCATGCTATTTTTCCTTATGACTCCTCATGGCGACCCTGCCATTACGCCCACGTAACGCACACTAATGACCAAATGAGCAATTATTTTAAACAAAAAAAAGAACTGACTTCACTTAGGCTCCGGTTTTCTAAGAGGAAGTACCCAAGTTATTGTAATAAAATACTGAAAGTCACTATATGTGTGTCTATAATAGTTAAAGAGTTCCCTCGATTTCTGCGGGATCCCATCATCAGATCCAGACCTGGTGATAATGGAACAAACTGTGAAGTATACTCTTTCAAACAAAATACATTAAAAAAAGATACAGACAATTGAGAACCTCGTCCTTCGAAATCTTGAAGTCGGTTGAAAATGAGCAGATACTGAACTGACCTGGTTAATGAAAACCATGATGTAGCAGACGATGTCAGTGTGCGCCAGCACAGCAAACCACAGCGCGTAAGCGAGATGCAAAAACGGCGAGCGGCCCTGCTTGAACATCGAGTCTTCTTGCTCCTCCAGAATCGTCAGGTCCTTGCTGTAATATAACCAACATTATATAACTAAGCTTTCATTAGTGCTTATAGTAGCTAGGCGTCTTTAGAGCGCGGTTCTAGCTGGCTTGTACATAGAAAGGCTTTAAAAAAGCGGTCCAAACTGGCTTGCCCATGGATACATTTTGACGCCAAGGTACGGTGTTGATAGTGATAGCAGAGAGTAACTTATATAATAGAGCAGCACAGCCTAAGAACTTTTTGAAGTTTAATTCTATCACGCCATTTATCCGAGAGCCACTTAAAGATACCCAAAATGTAAGAGGAAATGTCACGTCCATCTAGTAACGAATAGCGCTAGTAGTATAGGTACTAGTCGTTACTAGATGGAGCTGATATTTCCTCTTACATTTTGGCTTCGTTTAGGTCGCTCTCAAATAGATGACGCTAAATACCTGGAGCCTCAAAAAGTTCTTAGGCTATGGCCGTCTATTATATCTTTAAGTCTGGTGGTATGGTGATAGGATAGGTGTATGAAATAGTTAAGTGTTATTTTGTAAGTAGCAACGTTGTTATGAGAGAATAAGTTGGAAGTGTAGTTTGGTGTTAAGTGTTTATTTAACACAGACATAATTGAAAACTTACCTGCTTGAAGAACCTAGAAACAGTAAACGACGAAAGCAGCGACACCGTGTCAGTACAATTTAAATATAAATAGTGGTAGAGGAAATACGACGAGTAGAAAATATAGAAAATTCAATACATAGCAAAGCCCATCGCATACAACGAAACGAACAACAGTTGAATGAACCCGCGCTGTGACTTTGTAGAGTATTACACTAACGATTAAACTAATCTTCTAGACTAAACCATAATGGCCAATCGTTGGAAAGAAGATACTTGTAGCTGTGAGTTGCAACCAGCAATTTGTTATTACTACAAGTGTCCCAACTTACGAGTACTCGTAAATTGGTATTAGCTGATAAATAGTCTCATTAAAGACACTAGTAAGTATGAAAAAAATAAACATAAGTACATGACATTAACATAACACAACATTTTGTACATAATCTCTATCATCATTATCATATATTTAAGAGCTAGAGCTAGGCTCTTGTCGGTGGAGCAATTTCCATGTCTGTCATTTGTCTTCTCTTTTACAGCCTGATACGACACGACGACGTTAATTTTTTCCTTTACTTGAGTTATGTATGCTCTTCTTGGCATTTCTGACTGTTCGAATAAACTTTAAAGTGTAAAAAAAAAACAACAAGTTATTTTAAAATCCGCTTTTATCTAGTTTGAAGAGCATAACCTACATTTTATTTTTTTGCTCGCTACACTCGGTTTAATAAGTCACAGCACGAATTCCAACCCAGTATTCACTACACCTCTCAGTACTCTGCAAGCTAAACGCGCTCTCGTGTTCCGACGTATCATCGTCGTCATCGCTGTCGGTCAGCGCCGGTGCCGGCGCGGGCGGCGACGACCGCCGCGACGGCGGCGTCGCGTCCAGTCCGCGCTCCATGCTCGGCGCGAGGATGCGGATCTCCGGGACGCTTATATCGCTTAACTTACGGCTGTAACGACCCGCCAGTTGTACTGGTGTGCGATTGATGTGCTAATGTTTATGTAATTTTAACAAGTTATATGCTTCCTATTGCTGAAGGCATGTCTCACGCAGGAGATATTGATAGCAGAGTCAAAACTAAATTTGAGTCATACTAGAATTATGTTTTATACAATGTTGAGCGCGCACGCTATTGCAATATTATATTTGTCTTCAACTACAAACTGCCTTATGGGAATACTTTTAATTAAGTTTAACACTAAGCATACTTAGTATCAAACGATTAACATCACTATAACTAAATTAGTCACATATACGAAACATGATTTTAAAAATTAGCACAATGAATTAATAATCATTAGTACACTGAACAAATACAACATTAGATGATATACGATACGAACCCCATTTCCACGTCCGGGGCGAGTAGGTTGTTATCAAACATTTCCGGTTCCAAGTGCACACTAGGCCGCATGCAAAGACAAGACACTACTCACTAATTTACACTAACTATTATCACTAATTGACACTATCTATAATCACTAAGTTACACTACTATTACTCTCTAAACTATGTCTAACTTCATTCGAGTTTCACTAATAAGTAATTTACACATGCACATAAGCTCGAGCAATACTTAAGCTTTACTTTTTTGTCATACTCTACCTGTCAATTACTACAAAAAATAGATGGACCGCTTTGAAATTCATAAAACCAAAATTCAAAACAGTTCAGTCTTTATATCTTTAGGAATCAACATGTACAAAACAACTACAATCTATAAATTTTAAGAAACGTGCCAATGCAAAAATCAACAATTTACTCACGGGTGTGCTAGGGTTTCGGGCAGAGGTTCCCAGATCATTTGCGAGCCCTCTCGGAGTCCGATGCCAAAGCCTTCTTTTTCCTGAAAACCGCATATTTAGTTCTAATCTTAAGCAGCAATTAATTTTTCAACCAGAATTAGAAATTTAAAAGGGATCTAGTTTATACAAATACACATAGAATTTTAAAAACCGGCCAAGTGCGAGTCGGACTGTGTGAGGATAAACAAATGAAGTGATTCTTTTGGTGCTTTTCATTTCACACATTACTCGCAACGCATCCTCGCTCAAATCTGGTGGAAACGCAGCCTAAAGCTGGACACTGGTTAGGGGTCTTACCTTGAGTATCTTCTTCTCCATGGACAGAGATCGTGAGACGTAGCGGTAGTCTCTCGAGAACCGCATGAGGTGCCGCGTGGCCGTAACTAGGAAACTGGCGATGAACACCCAGGCCGTGTCGGCGTAGCGCCGGACTTTGTCCACTATCGTTTCTTTCACTATAAAACATTCAAAGTTTGATGTAATAGTTTGTAGTTAAAGTCCATTTCATATGATTTAAAAAAATGGAAATAAAAGCCACGGTTACTTGAGACGTCCATCGATACATAAATAAAATAAATAAATAACCTGGTAAAGTGGTGATATTTGGTTACATTCCAGTGACGTCGCGTCTATACAACACGGTTCCCGTCGGCTTGCCTAATTTTTAGGCCCCTGAGCAGTTTTTCTACAGCTCATGAAGAAATTTTAAGCCAAATCAAGCTCCGGCTTGTCTAAGAAAAATATTGACCCACCGCCACTGTTACATTCTTTAAAAATGTCCTAGACATGGACTAGATAGAGGCGTTTTTCAAATATCTGTGACCACCTTGGCCGCTCAAGACAAATTATATTAATATGTATTTGGCCATCTATCTTTAAGATCGTTTTCTGAGTACAAATCGCTTCCTGGCCGAGGCCGTAAGAAAGCTTACCTGGTTCTGGAGCGAAATCATCTAATTCTGAGACGGCGTCGCGATCGCCTTCCTGCTCTTGCTCGGTCAAGTCACTCTTCTGTGCAATACTTTGCTGACGCGTCTGGTTACGAAATTAGGATAATTATTTCAGCATCGTAATTCAGTAATAAGGTAGAAAATAAACAATGAAAACAGTAAGAGTAAAAAAATATTTCAGAGCTCGGTTTTTTTACACTTTCTGCCTGCCATATTGAGTTATACTTATAGATTTTTGATTTTCGATGATAATGAAACGAAATAATGAAAGAAAATAATAATTCAATAAGAGATAATATTATGATAGTTCCAAAATGATATAAACATTCCGGGCGCTAGTTCTTGTAATACTGAATCTGCATTACTTACTACATACATACAATTTTAAATCTAACAATAAATTCAATAAATGTACCTAAAATAACCACAATAGATTACCTACATACTTAGTTTTTACCGTCATAAATACCATGCACCAAAATAATCTAAACCCAGCCACCACCCAACATGCGCAAATAACATAAATACCCAATAAAGCAATACTTATACTTACTGCCCTTACCCAATGAAGCACAAAGCATCTAAGCATATGCAGGTGATCATTGAATAACCACGAACGTGCTTCCGAGTTTATAATAACATAAAGTGCAACACATAGATTAATTACTGTTGGTCCTGTTATATAAATTAATCCCCCATGTCCTTGAAAAAAATCTGTGTTTAAATCTTAAATATAGAGCCTCCATTGTGGCCTCATATTGTTATATTAGCTGATCAATCCGAAGTACTGGTATAGTACCCGCATTTATTACTCGAAGTAAGTTATTTTTAGCATGAGAGAGGGCATGTAAGATAGAAAATGCTTCCTATGAAGAAGAGTCTGCTTCAAGTTATTTTCGTACCCGTCGACAGTAGGGCGCACCAGACTTGTCAGCACTTCAAGACTGCCTTAATGTCGTCGTTGATGAGCACACAACGGCCACGTTTACCTCGTGAGGATAATGCTTTCGGCGGAGAGTTGCCTGCTTCAGGACCGCCTTGATGCCGTAGGCTTGGTTACGTCTTGTGGGTGGGTACTCCCAGCAGACAGATGCCTGCTTCTAGTTTCACTTGATGCTGTCAAATTGTACGGCGTCCAGCAAGCCTTTAGCTTGGGCATGTTTACCTCGTGCGGGTAGGAGTGGGGAATGCTCCCGGCGGAGAGGCGGCGGCGCGCGCGCACGGTGGGCATGGACGCGCGGCGCACCGCCTGCCTGAGGTCCGTCTTGATCGCCGTCGACAGAAGCTGCGCGATCGTACGGTAGCGGGCAAGCAAAGTTATGAAAATAATTCAAACGTTAAATTTTGAAAAAGACCAAATGTTTTGCCCGCTGCCTTTTTTCTTAGGTAGGTACCAATATACAGAAAGTAACTGCTGTATGTACCCTTGCTTAGTCGCTTCAATGCAAAAGGGTATTCGTCGCGACCTGACGATTGTACATGTACATCGAACATACCATACTCAGAGCTGAGCTTCGTTGGTAAATGTATTCCGGTCAAGAACACAAGTACCACACATGTAAAAAAATGTGAAAACGGACATGTCTGTGCAATAGTTACCACAAAACACATGTATGTTAGTTAACGAAAGCAGCATAAAGGCAAATATAATCTGGTCTACAGATACCCAATCAAACATCCAGGGAATCAAAATGCCTCTAAAACAATTATATTCTAGAGAAATTTAAACATGCTGATATCAACCATTCCATATGGAAACTTATCTATGAACTGTAGAGTTCCATCCAGCCTGCAAAAGCATGCTCCTTTATAACCAAACCACCACACAATCACAATACATACACATAATTCCAGTTCCCAAAAAACTCCACCAATCATTTTTTTACGTCACTAACGGCAATGTTCGGGTTCAGAAGAGGCTAGCGGTCTCGCAGAGTCATGTCAAGTTTTTACTGCGGGACTCTCAGTCAAGCGAGGCTGTTTCTAAAAGGCTAAGCCTTACGGCTGAGCCGGAACCTTTAAGACAAACTAGGCAATTCTCGAATGACCGAGCATTTGCCTCACACGGCGACCTCGACGACACTGCTAACCCAGTCTGAACCTGACTAATTATCTATTTACTAGCATACAGTTCAATCTAGATCTGTTGTCAAAATCTCTGCTAAAGCTAATTTTACCGTTTTTAATAATAGCTGGGCAATAAAACTCTAATGTTAGTCACTTTAATAGGCTAGCACTATGGTACTTGTGGTATACGTAGACGATCTCTAAAGTTATCAATTATCATCAGCTCATACCTTGCCCAATCCCATTTCTTTGGGTGCATCTTCGTCTTCGCTAGTATCCTCCTCCTTGAGGGGCAGTTCGGTGTCGTCGAAATCATCGAACATGTAGTAGTCTCCCGACCGGACAGCTATATGGAAAATATTGTTTAATATTGGGTAATAAAGTTGAGTGCAAGTTACCAAAAGCGCCCATTGTAATGTTAACAAAAAATTATATTTGTTTTAAAAAGATTGTATTAATCATATCAAACCATTAAAAGCGAAAAAACTATTTATTATTAAGAAAATGTATCTAAGTGCATTGGCAAATATGTACTCATATATAAAGTGCTTACACCGAACGCAATGTGAAATAATATATCTGTGTAAAATAAAACTTTTTTTTCTTATTTCAAAGCATCAGGGGCGAATCCAATCGGAGGGTTACCGTTATTTTTATGTTATAATATTTGTAAGTTACCGGTCCGATGTTTAATTAAATTAATTATTAGTATTTTTACAATCACGACCATGTTATCAATACTTTGAATTCGCTCCCAAGTAACATTTATATGTGGACACGGATGATACAGACAAATACAAGACAAAAACAAAACACAATCACAATGCACGATCATATCAGAAGTGGCATTCACATACACATGCGGACATGCAGTCTGAAGAAAGCAACATGCGAAGCAACAACTAGTGGGTGGCGCATTCTGTCTTAGTTATCATATTTACAGCATTTACAAAACCAATACCAGTTGACATATAATCAAGACAGCCCCCGCCAAAGTTCCAACTTGCCTAAATACCGTCAGTAGAAGCTAGAGATTAGTGAAGCGAACACAGGTTACACGCGATAGACGGAGGCTAAACATTACCCCTCTGGTGGCTGGTCGGCTGCTTGTACGGCCTCTCGGGCGCTACAAGAACAAAGCACAGCTCAACACCACAAGTCACACACCGCGGAATACTCAGAGCTTTGTCGCTCACAGGCTGTACGGTCCAAATCGAAAAATAACACCAAAAACGATACAGGGAGCTGTTATTTAAGCGCGCTTTTAGAAAATTATTCGATGAACATCTGATGATTCTTATAGCTACATCTCGTTTACCACTGTGTGAATTAGTATAGGACATTTTTTGTGCAAAGGAGACAATCACCTTCCACACCAGCTCAATAACGTTTCAGATATACCTTTAAACCTGTTTGTGTGTATCCGTCGCTCATATAGAGGACGCTCACTTTCTATTCCTAATGAAAGAAAAAACACAATTAAAGATAACCTGGAAATGCTTTACATTATATACAGGGTGAGACACGTACACGGATCTAAAGGTGCTTTGATATTGAGAAACGTTACACGTATGATGAGAGTTGGGCTCGGCGCGGCTCGACTGCGATATGAGAGAGGTGCGTAGCAGGCTGGGGCTCGCTACCGTGTGGCGGCGTCGGATCGGAGGCGGGGAGAACACTGGGTACGATTCTTCTGGGCTTTGAGCACGAGGGAGAAGGTCTGAAGAAGGTGGGGATTCGAAAGATATGCGTCGAGGTTCCAAATACGCGTCCAAAGACACAGTCATTAACGCCGAAGAAGGTGATGGCGGACCGCCTTGAGAGCTTGGAGGTGGCAACGCAGGAAGGGTGAGCGGTCTAGATATAGGCGGAGGGGTGTGGACTCTGGAAGGAGGCGCGGAGGGTTCGCTGAGGGGGGTGTGGAAGCCGCGGGGGGAGGCGGGGCTGTCGGGCGTGTGGAAGCCGCGCGACTCGGAGTCGCCGCGCACGAGCGGCACCGCCTCCGTGTCGCCGGGCTGCGTGTCGGAGTCCTCCTCTTCTGTTTGTGGTTAGCGGGATGGAACAACATTCACCGTTTCCATGACCAGTTTACAAGATATTATAGACCGTAATTCGTTATGCAGGTACATATTATATTTAACACCTGCGTTATATGAAAAAAATTTTCATTACGCTATTACCAGTCGTTTCTACGACTAATATGTTGTCGTCTTACACGTTATAAATCTTGGACTAAGTTTTTTTAAATCTTGGATTATGTTTTTTAAACGTCTGATAGGTAAATTAAATCTATAGGTTCATACGTCCACTCTCATACCTTATTCATGTTGTATTATAATTTCTGCGTACAGTCGCCATCTAATATATCGGAGCTGCCAAGGTACTCAAAAATATCTGAACATGCACTTTATCGCCTTGAAAATAGAGGCTTTATTCAGATATTTGTAAAAACCTTGGCTGCTCCGATATATCCGATGGCGACTGTACCAAAATAAGACGCGGAGTTTACGTTTCGATTACATTTAAAATACAAACAATTCAAAAATACCAAGATGTTACCTCGATCATGGTGAATCGGGTCCTTATTCAGCGCCCCGTGGATCTTTTTCTGGTTAGCTTTAATTCTTTCCATCTTAACTTTAATCTTTTCCAATATTTTGGTTTCTTGGGCCTCTTGAAGATTCATTTGTTTTTGGCGCAGCTCCTCAATAAGCTCGGCTCCCCTGTAAAAACAATTGAAGTTGAGCCATTCCTTTACCGTGGCGTGGTTTGGAATAAAAATTGGTACTACCCTGACCCCGGTAGTAGATTGCACTTTTTATCAACCGACTTCAAGATTTCGAAGGAGGAGGTTATCAATTCGTCGGGATCTTTGATATTTTTTTTAATGTATGTTCACCGATTATTCGAAGACGGCTTGACCGATTTGGTTTTTTTTGTTTGAAAGAGTATAGTTGGTCCCATTTTCACCAGGTCTGGATCTGATTATGGGATCCTGGAGAAATCGAGGGAACTCTTCAACTATTATAGGCACACCTATAGTGATTTCAGTATTTTTTTACAGCAATTCGAGCATTTCCTCTTGGAAAAGCGGATCTTAAATGAAGTTGGTTCTTTTTTTGGTAAAATTATACACACCATCAATAAGTATGCCAATCATAAACATGTGTAGTACCTACTCACAGTTTAATATTGATTATAATCGTTTAATTTTCTTTACAATATTTGAACTGCAGCTACCGACTATTTGTCTGTATTAGAATGGCAATCTGAAAATTTTCTTTTCTAGCCTCAGCAAAAATGCTGCCCGATATTTATTTCCACATCTTTGCGCATGTCAAGTACAGTCGCTATCAGATATATCGGAGCGGCCAGGGTGATCACGAATATCTGAACAACGCCTGTGTTGTCAAGTCGATAAAGTGCATGTTCAGATATCTTCGAGTGCCTTAGCCGCTCCGCTATATTTGATGGCGACAGTACCTACAGCTGTTGGCTGTACTTATATTTATGTATATATATTTTAAAACGTTTACCTGGAGGCCAGAACGGTGGTGGCCTTGCTTTCATCGATGACCCTGTAGAAGTAGTAGCTGTGGAACAGCCTCCGCTGCAGTATGAGGAACGCGAAGCACACGCCGTCCCAAGCCAGCCCGATGTCTTCTTGAGGCACTGTACATTTTGTTTCCTAGAGAATAAAATAAAAGATGCATAAATCATACAGTATGTTACGTTTGCGATAATCTCGCAAATGGTTTTGTGAATGATGCGAATTGCCGTTTGACTCTCTTTCTAACGTAGGTATAAGTTAGTTGGGAAAAGTGCAAAGTAGGCAAAATAACTCACGGTGCGTCTTGTAAAGCTACAGGTGCGTCACGCACCTCACATGCCATCAATACCTAGATAAGTTTATTTCTATACGTTACTTTAGATTTTTTTCCATTTGTTTTGCAGCATAGTAGTCACGAAGCTAGATTGTTGGGCCACTTGCCATTATTCGTAATTTAGTCGTCTAATAAATAACTGATCGTAACTGACAGTTGACAGCTAGTCGATAACATCGACCATTCATAACACTGCTAAATTACGAACAATGGGAAGTGGCTCAACAATCCGGGTTTGTGACTGTACCGTACTTTAACTCGTAAAATAATGAACACATACCTTGTTATAAGATTCCATCTTAATGAAGCTTCCGATGGTGCCGGCAAACTTGTCCACGCACCCGATGCCCAGCAGTTGCACCAACCAACACGCGTGGAGTTGGGTCGCCTCGCGGAACAGGCAGCCCGGGATCTGGAGTACCACCTTAACCACCACTATGGACACGTTGTAGCGGACGAGCCATGACCACCTGCGGATTAACAATGTAACTTTCACTATACGATTCTACGACATATGTTTAAAAAGGTTTAAAATGATAGGTCAAACAATAAAACGAATATTCGCTGTGTGCATGATTGTGGCGCCATCTCTTGGGCAGGTGTTCAATCTCATTTTTTTCCTTTTTTATAAATAGGTTGTATTCCTTGCTTATATGAAATGCCACTGGCTGATTTACTATTTTGACAGCTAACAGGAGCTTTCGCAGTTTCATTTCTTGTCACATTGTGCACTGCGATCGTTCTCGTTACCCCCACCATGGACTTCGCACATACCGAATATAAAGAACTAAACAAACTATCATCAGCATTCTGCTATGTGTTTAAATTTTAATACATCAAAAGAGTACGCACTAAATTCAAGTCATGCGTGGGTACTCTAAGTAAAGGGATTGTATCTCGTTTTGATCAACGAGGGGATATGTCTAGAGTTGTACAAATACGAATGACTCGGAGTGGGATACTATCCCCTACTTTGATACACTCTTTCGGATTGCACGTTTTGTTCGAAAAACTATACTAGATATACCTCCCTGGTTCTTTGGGTGTGTTCTAATTATGTTCATAATGTAACCCCAGTATCTCATCTCATCAGTTGCAACATTGATAGCAAACTAAGACCCAACTATACTAAATTAACAGCCATATAAACTCACCATTGTAAAATCGCATGCTTCGGTCTCAAATAGAAATCAGTCCCCTGCCACAGGAATATGAAGGATCCGATGAGGTAGCCCATGGAGAACAGGTTGACACGGTTGGTGCCCGTCAGGAACATGATGGCCAGCGTCACCCACAGCATGCCCAGGAACACCATGCGCTTTACCACGTCTAGCCAAGAGCTGGGCGAAAACAAATAAAAATAAAGAGCTAGTGCTGTGGACAAGTGGATTTATATGAAAATTTGTGACCCCATATAATAATACCATAGACTTAAATATATAGTAGACGGCCATAGTCTAAGAACTTTTTAGGCTCCAAGTATTTAGCGCCATCTAGTTCAGAGCGACCTAAACAAAGCCAAAATGCATGAGGTAAAATCATCGCCACCTAGTAACGACTAGTGTACTAATAGTACGTTATTCGTTACTAGGTGGCGCTGATTTTACCTCACGCATTTTGGCTCTGTTTAGGTCGCTCTGAACTAGATGGCGCTAAATACTTGGAGCCTCAAAAAGTTCTTAGACTATGGCCGTCTACTATATATTTAAGTCTATGATAATACATATATCTGCTTCAGGACGAGCAAAATCCTTATTTTTCGTATATTAAAGGTTAGTTCATTAGAGCGCCTCGGCACCCGACCCGCACCGTCTCACCTCGAGCGGTCCTTGACAACGAGTGGACGCCGAGTTGATGTAGTGAGCGCGTGGCCATACGCACGTAACGCAGTCAACTCGCTAACGCTAGTTGAAAGTTTATATGTAATGTAATACTATATCCGACTCCACCAAGAAGGTTCGATCCCCTCGAAGCCCCGATGTCCTCGCTATTGAACCCGCGAGAATAACACTCATCCCTGCTTTCAAGTCTAAACATACGAGTATGTAGAACCACTAGCATCAGTAAAAGAGTTTACATGTAACACATACCTAACTACGCCAAGGAAGTCCGGCACAGGATTGACGAAGCTCGGCGTCTCCCAGTCCTGCCCAATATCCTCGCAATTGGACCCGCCCGGGTACCCCTCGCCCCTGTTCTCGATCCTGAACACTCGGAGCTGGCGCGACGCGAACAGCAATAAGAAAAAGTCGAAGACGAGCTTGGTGGCGTGTGGCGGGTTGTCCGGGTATGGGAGGAACAGGAACGTTCGGAGGTCTTTGTTGCGCTGGAAATAACCGCAGATGAACATACGTATAAATATTCAGTCAAGCAGATTTGTAAGATAAAATCAAGCTTAATACAGTTGGTACGATAAATTAACACTTTGGGCAGAATCAATTCGTTCACAGTTGCCAGTGGGGTTTGCAACTGTGAACGGCGTGGACAGATGGCGCCAGCATAGCTGGTACCTGTCACTAGTATTGTTGTATGGGATTTGGCTTAAAGGCTAGCCCATCCGGGTCAGAAAATTCCAATCAAAAAACATGATTTTGACACTATTTGCAGGACTGACAAGTACAAGTTATGCTGGATGGCGCCATCTGTAAAGACTTTCGACCGGCCAACTCCATTGTCATTCCTGTGGTGTCTGTAGTGAGATTTTATTCAATTTATATAGTTCCTGATAGTATACAAAATGGCAAACATGGTGGAACCTGAGTTTTTATCACATTGAAGTCAGGTAATACCTACCTGTTCGTTGACAGTTGAACAAGTACCTACTGTAAAAATTTTGACAGCAACTTAACAACTGAAAACATAACTTTTTAAAACAAAAGACGCGCGTTGGTAGTAGCTGCCCGCCCGAGTGCACTGCGGAGGTTGGTAGTCCTGTCGCCTAGACTTATGATTATACTTACAGCATCATTCGTTCCCCACGGATAAGTGATGCAGAACTGCGGTAAGAATCCAACCGCGATCATGTACTGTATTGGCAGGAGCACAGTTATGAATAACGTGAAGGCCGTCCATAATCGAGCTTGGGTCGGTCTCTTTATGGATACCAGGACTAGAAGCCAGAAGGAGTATAGTACGGCGTATATGTCCATACGCGATCCTATTACACCTATTAGGCACATTAGGGTCACCTGGCAAATAAAAATAAAACTTTCAATAAGCGAATATGTACAAAATATAGTTTTTTTTGGCAAACCGTATACCAGAGATATTAGAAATCTTTTAATTGAATACAAGTATATCCTCCTTTTTGGGAAATCGGTTAAATACATGTATTTGTATAGGTATTAAAACCGAAAAGAAGTGTACGCCCAACGTTTGAGGGTTCGTTGATGTCTTTTGTGTTATAGTTTAGTTTTGTCTCGTCCGCGACGCAACGTGATTACAATATGAATTCGTAATATTTTAATCGGGAGCACCAGACAATTAAAATGATTATAGTGTGTATACGATGTTTTGATCCAAACATTAACAAACAACTGTAATAATAATTTTCATACGGCTAAAGTAAAATAGACAACCTTTTTAACTTACCTCAACACCAAATTTGTAAAAACCATAGTTGATCAAGTACTTTATACAGTAAACTAAATCTATGTCTGCCTCCTTACGCGTAACTTCGGGAAACAGAACCTTCTCTTGTTGACTGGATACCCAGCCTTGCTCCCTGTAATCATAAAATCAAAATACACATTAGAACAATAATGGTTCAAGTTTTCTTATTAATTAAAGCCACCTTACAGAAATATTCAAATAAATTAACTTGTTTTTTTTTATAATAAAGATACGCTTTAGAAAATAGGAGATATATGTTTAAGCCAGTTAATAAATTGTTTTCATGGAAAACTCAAAGCAACTTCGCACGTTTTACCTGATCATAATAAAGCGTAGTTCTTCTGTTTTTAGGAAATCATAAAGGATTTTAATAGCAACCATCCAGCCACGAAGGGTGTACAGTTAGCAGTAATCAGATGATTCAGATGTAACTAAGCTAGGTAAAAGGCTCTTAGCACGGCCTTATGTTAAGAGAATAAAATCGAGTTAAAGCCATTTTTAACACCTCACACGCAAAACTACTTCTACGGTTGACTGTACTATTCTACAGGGTGTCCAGTAAATAATGGATAACCTTCTAACCACCAATAGGCCACCTTAGGCTGGTCCAGAAAATAGACTTTAGGGTTTAGTAAAAGTCCGCTGGTTTTCGAGATTTTCACACTTGAACAAAATGTTAGTCTAAAAAATTTTTTTTTTAATTAAGGCCTAATTTCAAAAAAATCTGTATGATTATGAAGACTCTTTAATATCAGTTACTTAGTAGCACTATTAGAGACAATTTTTTAAAAAACAGATCGGAAAAATCATTACATTTCTCGTTACCACTTACCACGATGATAACAGTCAAATTCAGAGTCAGAACCGAAAACTTAAAATTATGAAAAGTGTGAAAATCTCGAAAACCAGGGAACTTTTACTAAACCCTAAAGTGAATTGTCTGGACCAGCCTAAGGTGGCCTATTGGTGGTTAGAAGGTTATCCATTATTTACTGGACACCTTGTATACAAGCTTCCGAGCTTGTATAAATATAAATTTATTTACAAATATAACAATATATACCTTTTCGTTTGCTGCCGGTAAGTGACAAGGGAGTGGATAGTGAACACAACTATAAGCCCTATGTAGTCTTTAAGCAGCACAGCCAAGTTACGATTTTTAGTGAAACCGAGCCATTCTGCGTTGTTATATGTGGTTTCCTTCGTGTTCTCATAGTTCTGAAACAACATCAGTATTTTAAACATATTTATGTACTAGATATATTGAAGCATTCTACCAATGTCGCTTACAGACGCTACTTTTTTGCTTTTTGTTGCTAAAATTCCAAATTTTAGTGAGCCACTTTAAAAAATTAGCAATGTAAAAAAATATCTTAAGACCAAAAATCGGCTTCCTAGCATTTTCAGAAATATTTTAAAAAATTGCTCTAATAATCGTCTCTTTGCTCGAATGTATGGAACATTCCAAAATATGCAGTGAAACGTTAATTTAATTAAATGCAGTATAGGCAGTCGTTTGGTCACGATCTCACCTGATGGTAAGTGATGATGCGGTCAACGGTTAATTTTTTACGTCAGTCCAGCTAAGTCTAACAAGTCATAATGTTATACAAATACTATGGCAATATAACTTATAAATATTTTAACGCCATCGCCATTTATTGGGCTTCAAACAATCTTCTAGTTAATACTTACGGTACAGTTGACATCAAACACACTGGGCCGGATATATTCTATTTGGTAAACCATCTTCGCCATGAAGTAAATCGTAATGAGCGTGGATATGAAGAGAATAATGAGACGTTGTTTCCTAGCGTTTAGTAGTAGCGCGGGTGCCACGATCAGCATTATTGGTACGTGCATTGCACACACCTGAAAAATAAATAATTTATATACCACAAATTGGAAACAGATGTCCATTACAATGAAAAAATTAACTGCGAACTACTCTTGAACATTACGGGATTCGAACCCGCCTCCTTCGGATTGCCGGTCCGACGTGCTTCCAATTACACCAAACGTCCACCTATCCATCACAGCGAATTTTGTCTTGTAATGGTGAATTAGTCACTAGCGACATCTGTACCTTATGTTTAATTTATATACGTGAGAAACTATTCTGAGGTCAAAAACAACCTGATAAACATATGGCCAAGTGTAGAGAAAAACGGCCCACTTTGACGGTATCCAGTTACTAGTACTTCCTAAAACTACACAAATGCTATCCAATTATTAAATTAGATGTCCTTGTAAATCGACAAAGTGAGCCCTTTCACTAAACTCGTCCACATATATTTTTTTAGAAACACTTCGATGAAACACACCGCGTGTATATAAAACTTCCGTGAGACTAATTAACATTGTACGGTCACATCTGAAACTATTGATACAATTAATGTAACAAAAACATGTATACAAGACTACACTTTGGTAATAGAGTACATATTTTTGTCACATTATATGTATCCATATTTTCAGACGTGACATAATAATTACTAGCTTTTGCCCGCGACTTCGTCTGCGTGGAATTAGTAATCCCCCGTTAAGGTATGAATTCTGGATATCAAATATTCTATATCCTTCCCCAGAGCTCAAACTATCTCCAGCATTCAACGGTTATCGATTCCCCATACAAACTTCCAACCCCCTTTTCAGTCCCTCTAGGGTTGATTTTCGAGATGAAAACTATCCTATGTCGTTTCCTGGGACTCAAATTATCTCCATACTAATTTTCATCTAAATCTGCTCAGCGGTGAAACATTTTTCATATAAATTTTCAACCCCCTTTTCACCCCCTCCAGGGTTGATTTTCGGGATGAAAACTATCCTATGTCCTTTCCCGGGACTCAAACTATCTCTATACAAAATTTCATCAAAATCCGTTCAGCCGTTTTCACGTGATGCGCGGTCGAATAAACAGACAAACAGATAAACAGACAAACAGACAAAAATTCTAAAAACTGTTGGAACGTGTTCTGTTATCGATTTTAAGTATCCCCAGTCAACTTTTTTTCGAATATCTTCCATGTACAGACTTTCGACCCTCTTCAGCTTTATTATATGTATAGATGTATATTAAAACGGGTAACGTGGAGTGCTCGGTCCCGAAGGGCTGCGAGCTGAGACACGTAGTCCTCATCGATCGGTCAGCCAACGGGGAAGGCTTATAATTAAGCTTCTTGTTATGGAGCGAAACGTGTCGAGCAATATTCGACTTAAAAGCCGTGAGTTGAAAAACGAACTTACCCGCGGAGTGGAGCGCGGCTCTGTGGTCGTTGGGGCGTAAGAGCGCGACCGAGATGCTTTCCTTACTTTAGAGCGTGAGTCATAACCAACTTACCCGCATAACACAGACCAGCGTAAGCGAGAGGAACACCACTTTAGTGAGGTGCAAGTACAGGTACATGAACACGTATTCGATCCACACGGACAAGCACGCCTTGTAAGAGACAAACTTCTGCTTGACCCACGTTCGGAACGTTGTGGAGCGCGCCTCCGTGATCGTTGGGGCGTAGGAGCGCGACCGAGATGGTTTCCTGTACAAAGTTTACATATTTATTCCCATGTTACAAACACAAATGTTATAACGATAGGGGCAAATGATTATCTAGAGCATGTCTCGTTTGGCAGACGTGTATGAATATGAATAACACCGTTAGGCTGTATATTCAGGCTTATACGAAGATCAATCCTCGTCATTTCCATTAACAGCAAATATTGTATAAAAATGGACGATTATGTGAACGAAATATTTCGTGAAATCTACATTTGTTAAAAAGTTGGTGTGTGGATAAAAAGTGACCGGTATAAATAAAAACATTATACCATCCTAATGTTTCTGGATCTAAGCATTGTCGAGATTCGGTAGGTATATGCTTTTCTATATCTGTATAGAATAAGATACAATAATAAAGGAAAATATACCTACTTAATTAAATAAATTCAGGTTCAGATTGCATTCGGATTCAATACGAATTTAACTAATGTAATCTTTCAATTTATTAGACTTTATACAAAATGTGACATTTTCAAGTCAAAGGTTTCATTGTTGATTGTCAATAAGCCGTACAACGTGTCAGTACAGCCATATAAAATAATTTAGAAATAAATTCTATTAACAACCGACAATGATCTACCTTCGACATGAAAACGCTACAAATGTTACCAAGTATAAATTACCATGTGATTACCTGTGCATACTACGTTTAGTATTATACGTAGACATTGATTGGTCTGCTTCGGTGCCAGAGCCTAACGCGGATTCTTTGTCCGCCTCTTCTTCAAGTGGCAATGGTGGCACCTGCAAAAAGAGAAAATAATTACACTGAAGTAATGCTACCAGCGCGTCAAATTATCGAACGAGCGGAGCGTAAGCGAAGCAAAGTTCTTACAAACAACTTCTGCCTACTGAGACGTCCCGGCATTTCGATGGCTTTTTGATGTTGACAGTTTGCTCCGCGATAACTTTAGTAACGTTTTTCTGATCTTCATGAAATTTGTTGGGGTTGTAGCAGAAATACGTATAATTTGAGAGTTCGTATATGAGTAGGATAGATTAAGGTAGGTCATGGAGCTGAAAGGCGCGAAAAAATCATGATAAATGATAATGGTCTTGTTATATTGGTCATCTCGTTTCGCGAGTTCTCAGTTGGAGGCGGACTACTAGTTATTTAAATGACTGCGAATACACATATAACTCATGGCATATCATAAAGTGCAGAAATGACACGTTTTGAAAAGAACATGGGGTCGTTTTATTCCTCTTGTCAATGAAACCCTTTTCGTACACCTTTAGAGCGTTATCATACTTGCGATTTGCGAGCGAGTTTTGTATGGGAGCGAACACGCCGCGAGTTTTGTATGGAAAACGCTTTCAAATCGCTCAAGTGTGATAAGGCTCTTACAATGCCAAATTACTTAACTCTACTCGCGTATCTAATCAACTTGTAAACAAAAGTGTCGATGAACGGGCGACATTTCGCGCTCTTGCCGCTACGCTGCAAGCCTGCGCCGACACTTGTCCTGCCAGTTTACGCCCAATTTTCGTTTGATCGAGACAACTCTACACTAGATTCACCAGAATAATTAAGACGATCCAATATCGCTCACCTAAAGTCATGTATAATATGTTATAGCTGACTTTAGGTAAGCGATAATTAAAAATCTACAATAAAAATCTACAAATCTACGTTATAATAGCATATGATAAACTGTCATCTGACAAAGTTTCATCAAGGACGCTATTATCATTTTTTAAAACGATTAAATTTCTCCAGCTTCTCCACCCACCAACGAAGCGGCAACTGACTTTAACCAGGCTTTTTTTTCTTCACACTTCACACGTTATCGCCTGGGACACAATCGCCAACGAAATTTGTTTCTGGCTTACGGTCTAAAACTGACCAGTTTTCATTGCTCTTGAGTGTAATTTAGAATGTATGAAATGGGAGAAAAAATCTTATACTTACATCGTCCTTCATGGTGGAGGCGCCAGCGTTGCTAGGTCGGCTCGATTCATTTCCGTCTTTGGCTGTACTATTTGTATTTGTTCTGTAAAAAAACGAACATTTTAGTGCCTGTCATTATCTTATCTGTGTTTTGGAATGTATTGCACGTGCACGGCGTAGTTTACTAATTGCCCAGGGGCTAACACAGGTAATTGGCCGTACGAAAAAAAACTTACAACATTAGACCTTATTTCTTTTGCAATAAAGTTTACGTAAACCCGTTAAAAAATGTTCGCAATAGTACAATTTCTTCTCGTCAGTAACATTATCTATCTTGTTTTCTGTAGTGTTCAGTGCAATGCGAGTGACTCCGGCGCTGAGTGTCACGCAAGTGAAGTCATATTGTTATGGCAGCTGCGCAGAATTGTTATGAATACTTTAGAAATGTGGTAGAGCGATATAAAATCACAGAGATTTACTTAATTTATTCTCGACTTTGATCACCCATTCGTGAAACAACTCATTATTATGATTAAGTTACTTACAGTTTTTTTAATCGTTCGATTTTTACCATAACATAAGTAGAAAATTCTTGATATTTCAAAAGACGCCGTCCAATATTTGCAATATCTACAGTTTTAACTCGAGTTATAGAAGTTCACTTGATTTTTATCGTCCATTTCAAAATGTTTTTTGGAGCAGACGGTTCAGATTTTAAGATACAAATGATTTAATATAACATACCTATACCCAAATAATAACATACCTAGTATTCGGGTCCGACAAGGCCATGAAGTCTTTGTGGAAGTAATGCACCTGCATTATCGTAATGATCAAGAAGCAAGTGGGTGTCAGCAGCTTGACGAACAGGTCTGCTGGGTGGTATGGCTCCAATCCGAGGTCGTTTTGCCTAAAATTAACCCAAAAAGCTTAAAATGGTTTAGGTATATTCAAATAATATTTAGTGTGGTATCTACATGGATGTTTGTAATGAATATTTATGCTGTCTTACACAAGTGTGTTTGGTTTATTAATTCGCTTTTACCAGGAAAAAAGATTTAAAAACTTTAATTTGACTATGGTGATTCGTATAGATACAATTTCATCCTTTACTAGGCTAGGCTAGAACAAATCAGTACTTTTGATACTACCGCTGAACTCAGGGTATAAATATACCGAATTACAAACTGAAGTTATAAACCTTTCCGTTGTGAGTATTTAAAGATATGAAAAATATTTATAAAATTCAGTTTCAAAACTTACAGTTGTACGGAGATGTGAAGATACGTTTGTATAGTATTGGGGAATCCGTCGAACTGATATATGTATATGAGAATGAGGTTGATCATGGAATATATGATCACTGTTATCCAAAAGACATACATCAGCCGTCGCCACCAGTACCAGCTCATCTGTTACAAATAATGGTAAGTTACAGACAGTTACAGGAAATCTTCTGACGTCTAAAATCTATGTAAACATTAACAAAATTAGGATTCAAACTTACTTGGAACATCAATATAAATCCAAGGCACAAGAACATGTAGACGATCCGGAAGATTGTCATCCTGGTACCCGTGATACCGATGACGAAGAGCATTATGACGACCACGTAGATCCAGTATCGCGCGCAAGCTGCTTTGAGGAAATCTCCGAGCTTGCTGAGCAAGCGGGAACGGCGTTCTCCTTCGCGTTGAGCTTCCATCACTGAAAAGTAGGTTGGCTTTGAAATGCATGCGGCTTTATTATGGTACTTGGTTTGAATAGCGATGGAAATGTGAGGGAACACCTTACGGGATAAATTAGGCCCTTCCCTGACTCCTCGGCAAAAAATCGAAGTGATGAGCTCACGAGGGAAATGGTAACCTATGACTGCCGCTCGCTCGCCGCACGAATTCGTGGCCAGTCGTTAGCCTGATTAGTGATTACCTTGGCTGGAAGGGCTGCACTGCACCCCTGAATACGTGTCAGAAATAAATTTTACACCGAAAAGTCAAGAAAGGGCTTTATAAGAGTGCACAAGCATAAAATCTTTGTGATACATTTGCACTCGGAGAAGCGGATCCAGCGCCGTCCCACACAAGTATGGGCAACCGGCTTTAGTAAGACAAAACAAGCTTAATAAATAAAGTTTGATTTATGACTTGACTTAGCTTTTGCAAGAAAGCAGATAAAGTTAAGTATAAAATAACGAAAGTAACTAAATAAACATTATATACGCATCTTTCAAGTTATAAGAGCAGTGCAATCACTCTGTAAAATGTATTTAAAGTACTTGCATTATGATTCAGATTCTAATACATGTATTCAAGGGTTAGTTTGACAATAAATTTATGAAAACGCAGTTACAAAATTTTTTTAACAAAAATCAGTTTGAAGTTGAGCATATGAAATATTTTTTAGGAAGATTGAAAAAAGAGAAGACAGATATAGGGCATGTTGAAATATTTACCACCGGCTAGACCTGATGCGTGGATGGCATAAAATAAACTTTTGGTCAAAAAGATTAGGCACGCATAATATTACCATATCACATGCATATGATTCACTTTTACTGAGTAAGTAAAATATAAACGTTGTCATATTTGAACAGTAATAAAATGTACCATTTAAAGCCGCCAGTAAAGTAGATGATTTAAAATGAAAAGAGGCACGTTTAAACCATAAAAGAGCTTTATGGTTTAAACACATAAAAACATTAAAAACACTTAGTACGAGTACAACACACATTTTATCAAGTATAATATATTTTAGTACACTTCGTCCACCTACGGTATGCATCATCATCATCATTAGTATATTCCTCAGTGTTCAGAATTGCGAAGTCCTTCTGTTGAAGACCAGGTTCCTCCAAAGGTTTTGCCCTTGCTAAGCGCATAGCCTCCTGCTCTCTCTGCTGGACATAGGTCCAGACTCATACCAGGCTGGTCATAGACCAACTGCTGTAAGTTGATCTCCTAGAGAAGGTGATAAAACTAGAACTTACCACTGGCCGCCGTAGACACAGTCAGCTGCAGCGGCGCGGCCATGTCAGTGATGACGGCGGACTGCCGCCGCTGCCGGATCTCCTGCACGCGTTGCCGCAGCGTCACCCAGAACATGCAGGTGAACAGCGACTTGATGAGGAGCGGCACGAGGGGCATCCCATCTGCTGGGCCTATGCCTATCTGCTGTAGGTTGACGCCCTAGAGGAAAAAAAAAGAATTAGAAATATTGAGTTGTTCATAAATGTTTATCAAGCCTACTTTCATTTAGCTGTCATTAAAGTTCCTTTCATTTGTTACTTTGTCATTAGACAGTTGAAAAGGGACTAATTATTTTGAACAAACCGCATGGTATACATCACGGGGCTGGTCTTTAACATGAAGGAGCGCCGGTCCTTGCACAGTCATTTTATATATATTTTGGCCCACATCATGAACGCGGACGTCAGCCACAAAAAATACCTGCGCCATCAAATATACTTACTGTTTCATTATAAATGTTGGTCGGGAGTTCAGCTTCCGTCAGGTTGAGCCCGTAAATGTACTGAGCCAGCAACAGCAGCATGGCGTACAGCACGAGCACGGGGCTGGTCTTCAGCATGAAGGAGCGCTGGTCCTGGCACAGCCACACGATGTTGGCCCACATCAGGAACACGAACGTTAACCATGAGTGGTACATTATGCTCCAGGCCATCATTGTGATCGTGGTCGCTATGTATGATGATCTGAAAGTTGCAAACACAAAATGGAGAACTACCAGTTTGGATCTTGGATACCTACTCGTATTACTGACGTGGGACAAATAAGGCTCGAGTAGTCACAAGAATATTAAGGGACGGAAGGGAAGATATTAAATAATGCTTTGTTTACCTGATCACAACTTGGAAGAAATCTATTATGGCAGTTACTATGTCATCCATAATATTTGGCTCACGGAAACCCGCATTAGATTCTGTAAGGAAATAAAGGACACTAAAATAAACCAACAAATATCTTCTCATTTTCAACTACAGCCCAGGAGAATCTTTACAGTCATACCCGCTTATCCATAAACGTATTTCAAACCTTATTTAACTAAATCATCTTTTGTCCTCATCTGTCACTTTGACAGTTTTGTTTGATAGAAATAGACAAAACATAATTTAAAACACGTCAATGAGGTTTGAAACACGTTTATGAATAAGCGGGATATTCTTTAGTATGACAGGCTCGCTTGAATGTAAGAGTTGTCAAAGACTTTAATTGCCTTGTTTTAGGATAGCCACTTTGGTGCTAAAAATTAAACTAGTAAATATGATGTAGGGTAAATCGCCAGTAACTGGCCACCCTCCGGCCCAAAAATGAACTCTATTTACCTACAGACAGAATTCATTTTAGTATAACTTGGCCTGTTGTTGAAAGGTGACAAGTAATTCAAACCTCATGCTAAAATGAATTCTGTTTGTAGGTGGATAGAGCTCATTTTTAGTTTGAGGTGGCCAGTTACTGGCAATTTACCCTATTATTTATATATATATTGACGCTTTGACAAAGGGTCGGAAAACGGTAAACGGTACACTATAATAACACAAAAATGTCGGTTGTTTTCTGGATTAGTTTTAATAACCCCCAGCAATAATTATCGCAGTACTATTTCTGTACTTGACAACATGACCGGAAACGCCACGATGTATTTGACGTTAAAATGGTTAACTCAAATTGAAATAAGTATAAACCGAAAATATATTTTAAAATTACCTTCATCTCGAATAATGACAGATCCGGACGCGTCCTGATACAGCCTTCTTATTGAAGAGCGCGACCGCCCGGTCGACCACCGCTTGCTTGGGCTCATGTTGCGAATTAGCTATATACGAATAAGATATTAGAATGTTGGTCTAAAATCGTCTGTTACCTATGTAAATTACAAATCCACATTACTTATTCTGCTGTGTACATTTTAATGCTACCTTGCTGTAATTATATTAAACTTTGTATTAGGTTGTTGTAAAAATGGGGTCTACTACGTACAGTCGCCATCAGATATATCGAAGCGGCCAGGGTGCTCACAAATATCTGAACAACGCCTCTATTGTCAAGGCCATAAAGTGCATGTTAAGATATTTTTGAGTACCTACCTTAGCCGCTCAAATATTTGGTGGCGACTGTACGAGAATTTTATATATCGTCTTGTCAAACAAATCGGTTATGATTGACTAAGTCAGTCCAAAGAAAAGCTGTTTCGGTTATTTACATACAATATTTAACATCGATAGTTCAAAACTTCATCAGTTCACTGGAGCTAAGTATATCCGTGGTTGTGGTTATTCAAAAATATAGAAATATCGGTGAAAATATACAATATAATCGATAGCTAAGCATACATACCTGCAGAATATATCTGACATCATTTTAATAACCCCTTTCGGTCCCACCAGATTGAACTAAGTAGGTAACATGCTACAAGTACCGAAAGGGTCAAAGCTGCATAACATTAAAACTAATTACGACAAACACACTTAAACAAATTCACTACAAACATAACAAACATACATATAAAGCTAACAATCAAATTGTAAAGGTGCATAAACTACATAATATGATATACGATCAAGCATTACAATGCATGGAAATCAATTGAATGCATGATAATAAGATTAATATCCCATGAGCATTTGAACGCAAAGACCTCATCGTATTAGACAACAGTATGTTATGCTGGCCATACACGATCCTTCCTATAGTCCAATCGGCATGACGCTACCGATTGGATCAGTTAGAATTGATAACTGTCATGCCAATTCACTCCCACACACAGTCAATTCTAGCTGATCGGTAGCGGCATGCCGATTGGACGATAGGAAGGATCGTGTATGGCCAGAATTAAGTAAGAAGATTCTGCTTTTCCAATGCCGTGGCAAAAACCAGCACAGCGGGAAATTGTATACAATATACCTTGTACATCGTCGCCGTTGAGTTTCGTTATGTGGGTGGAAAAGCATCTCACTGTCGAATATAAAAGTAACTTTTCCACATAATTTGAATGTTATGAGAGTTTGCATGCCGCCGTCACCGACAATAACATAAACTCCAATTTTGTTAATCATAACTGTGCTGATTTTCGGCTCGTTTTTAGTGAACACGAAGCGTGTTAGCCACAACTAGTTACTAAACGGTAGTACTTGGTGGCTGCTAAGCAAAATAGCTTTAATTAAGAAGGCACTTAGATCCTATTGAGCTTGCATTCGAATACGTTGAGGCCATTGTTTTGTTTGCATATGCAGATTATGCGGCTATAAATTTTGATGCAAGAGTCGTCTCAAAAACTCTTTGTGCGTTTACAACATTCCAATCCCCATAAAAAAGTAAAAAATGATACCTACAGGAGTGTTCTCACTGGGACTGCCACGAGGTGTATCAGAATCTATGTAGGAATATGCAACCTATAAAAGAATGAAAGCAAATTGCAAAAAAGTGAACAAATCAATCAAACAGTTTAAGAAGAAACGAAAAACAGAGTATAAAATGTCGATTGCCCATTCCGTGTTAAAAAGCGTTCATGCTCAAGTACTAAACCGTTATTGTTTAAGAGATGTATCATCTAGTAACTATCTTTTCTACGTTACAGCATGCTCAATGCTACAGTGATGTTCTATGTGTGCACATGTGCTAACTAATTTTACTTTACCAAACTACTTACATTATCAACATAATATCTACGTAATATCAAAGACATCTAAACTAATAGACGTGCTATGCTAGGTCAATTGAAAATTATGTCATTTTAATTGACAGCTTCATTAGATAGTGCTGACACCTCCAACTGAAGTTAAAATTAAATTAGCTGGACATCGACAACATTATAGTATTAAATTATTAGTGAAATGTCTCATAGCGCAATGCTAGCGGTTGTAGAAGACTTAGCCTGTGACGTATGTCAGTCAGACATTCAAAATAATATCATGGCGCCAAAAAGCGCCACCTACTGAGCTAATATAAGTACGAAACAAAGTAGTCCTCTAACTTAGCATGTCTATAGTTCATCTGTCCAATACCGAAGATAGCATTATATGTATAGCGTTGTACAGTGTAAGCGTGACGCACTCGTGCGCTTACTCGGACCGTCTTAGTGGCGCTCATCCACTTTTCCTTAGGGTTGAGGGAGGCGCCGCGGTGGAACGACACTCCCCGCACAAGCGAGCCATTCAGCTTCCCCGCCTCTACTCCGGTCAGGGCACTCTTTTTTTTCGCCTACATCCATTTGACAGCATACAAGATAAGTAATTACACATAAAATCTACTTTGTATCTTCAAATATTGCTGGCATATCGGGTTATAAAAAGTCAACGCTGATCACGATGCAATGGACCAGTGCTTACTGGGCCAGATTTTACAATTATGACATGACACAGTTTCATATATCAGCACATCGTGGAGCGCTGCCCAAAGCGACGTTATCAAGGCGACCCGGAGGACCTCTACACTAACTTAACATCTGACGCGATAGACTGGCTGTGCGACCTGGATATCGATTTATAATAGTATCATACAATGTAAAATACGCTATACGATAAAATAAATAACAGTTTCATATCAATATCAGGAGTGTCGCTTGCAAGCATTGTACTGATGCGAGAAAGACTGAGTTTAAAATATGTAATACCGTTCAGCACTGTATGAAGGGATACTTAGCGAGTGACCGTGCCGATAAAAAAAAAGTTATCGTAACGCTATCTCAATTTCCTAGAGAATAGAAAGAGATAAACCATAAAGCTTTAAAATTTTATGACCCTATATGCCATTAGATTTTTTAAGAACTATAAGAAAACTATAAACATAATTACATCGAATAATATCAGTCCCCATCCGAAGTGAGTGGAGACTAAATATCCTGTAGCGTGAACAGGCAGGCTAATATTCTTAAGGCACATGTCTACCATACGTTATATCACTTGACAAAGCATTTTGTTAATAACCAGGTTAGTCAATAGAAAACTGAAAACATCGTTCATTCTGAACATTATTAAGGTGACGTGCTCACATACCTTGGGTTTGAATAGTTCTCGCGTCTCTACTGCGAGCGCGTAATAAGTGAAGAGTATAACCAGTGGGCTAGCCACAGTAGCCCAGGAGTACTTGTTTTCCGTGTCGTAGGTAAAACTCGCAGGGATGGTCTCGGTGAGGTTTACCAGTTGTGTTAGGCCGAAATACCTGAACAAAACAACATGACATGCTCAAAAATGGAGATGGTGTAAAGTCAGATTACGTCCATCTGAGTAACCCAACTCGTGAGTTTTTGTATGAAAAGAGTGCTACTGCCCAAGCTCAGATGCTGGGCAAAATACCAAAACGAATCTATAAAATAATTTTAAACAAAAAAGAAACGACTTCACTTAGGATCCGCTATTCCAAGAGGAAGTGGCCGTGTTGCTGTAAAAAGTAGTGAAATCACTATAGGTGTGCCTATAAAAGTTGAAGAGTTCCCTCGATTTCTCCAGGATCCCATCGTCAAATCTGGACCTGGTGACTATGGGACCAACTGTGAAATACTCTTTCAAATAAAAAAATATTTTTCCAAATCGGTCCAGCCGTCTTCGAATAATCCGTGAACATAAGTACATAAAAAAAAAAAACAAAGATCCCGAGTATCCCGACGAATTGATAACCTCCTCCTTCGAAATCTTGAAGTCGGTTGAAAACAAAAACATAAAGAATCACTAACCTCGCAAAATTCATATCAGGCGGATATATCAGATGCAGCCACGTGCACTGATAGGCTATGAGCACTGCTATGTGCACCGCCATAATGCCCATGAGGCAGCGGCCGATCACCGCGAAGCCGCGCTCCAGCGGCTGCCCGAGAGACCACGCCGTGGCCGCTCCCATGAACACCAAGAAGTATATGCCTGATGTCACGCTCGGCAACATGATTCCGGAGAACATGATCAGGAAGAGGCATAGGTATTTGCCTGGAATCAAGGAAAATTATTTCATTCGTTTAAACAACTGATAGAGTGATCAAGACATCTCATCTATCTGTGGCGCAAAGTAGAGTCTGTCTGGAGTTTGGACAGAGCACAGAGAAGGGTTTCTCGTTGAGGGTGCACCAGCTGTGGTCCCAGACTTCTGGCCGAAAGGTGTCGTGTTTCGGCGGTTCCGGGGCACTCTACCGAATCCTACACCAGATCGGACGACGCAACGGAACCACGCAGTTACGTCGCCTAAATCGAACTAGTTTTAAATATTTCTGTAAATTGTTTGTATTGTAGTTCACAGTGCCTTGTTTTAATTGAGACTTCTAATCATCATAAAATACTGAAAACATTTTTGCTGTAAGTAGTATAACAAAAAGTAAAAAATAAACAACTATACCTGCACTTGTGAGGCGCGGATACCTCCGATGCTTCGAGTCTATCTTGTCTTCTTTGTTTGGTGCTCGTGCCAGTAACTTTTTCACCACAACATATACCAACGGCGAAACGACAGACATTAATAGCTGAAATAAAACATCACTACATAATAATTTTAAACAAAAAAAGATCCGACTTCACTTAAGATCCGATATTCCAAGAGGAAGTGGCCAAGTTGCTGTAAAAAATAGTGAAATCACTATGGGTGTGCCTATAATAGTTGAAGATTTCCCTCGATTTCTCCAGAATCCCATCATCAGATCTGGACCTGGTGACAATGGGACCAACTGTGAAGTATAACTCTTTTAAACAAAAAAAGATTTTTCCAAATCGGTCCAGCTGTCTTCGAATAATCGGTGAACATACGTAAAAAAAAGCAAAATAAAAACTTTTTACAAAAAAAAGATAAACCGACTTCAAAAAGGATAAAATGAATCATCATATTATTTATATGCGTTACCAACTGATATGTTTGAAGTCGGTGCCAAGCCAAATTTGGAAGTGTTAATACGAACGAGGCGATGTGTTCAGTGTATTGTTATTTTCACTATACTTATAACTAATCTAATACGGTATGAATCGCACGTAGATATACATTCGTTTCGACCATGCGTTAACTTTAAGGCAAGTAGGTACAGAAAGTATAATCATGCGTCCTGTTTGTTTGTTAACACATTGTTGGGACTATCCGTATGTCGAACGAAGCCCGTGGTTCGGTTTAAATTATTTATCCCTATTCATCTAAGGTTTAATCCGAAGTATAAAGGAATTCAATTGCTAGTTTATTTTTTCTATACTCACATGTACCCAGTACACACGCCGTGCCAGTAAAAAGGCACGATATTCAAATTCTATATGGAAGGTCAATCTTACGCGTCTACATTTTTTTTCTATTTGCCGCCTTTTTCTGATTATTGACAAAGCAGACGTGTATCAGAATATATATATCGTTGTCGCTATTCATCAAAATATTAGTAGTTTAGACATGATAATGTAACACATGAAATCGCATTCACCTTTGCATTATTAGTACCGATGTTTTGTGATGTTCACACTTAAAGCTGATTTGACCGGTTTTGTAATTTGTGGCTTGGCACCGACTTCAAACATATCAGTTGGTAACGCATATAAATAATATAATGATTCATTTTATCCTTTTTGAAGTCGGTTTATCTTTTTTTTGTAAAAAGTTTTTATTTTTCCATTTTTAGTGGTATATATTTATCAAAATTGGACAAAAAGTCTCGGAATAATCGGTAAAGATATATAAAACAGTTCATAATACACCCATTCTATCTAAGGAAAGGTCCACGTATAATATGTGGACTTCATCATCCGGTCCGCTCCATTAAATTGGTGGTTTTCGTGAGAAAATGCTTGAGTAGCTTAAGAAAACACCCAAATCACTATACACGTGCCTTTAAAAATTGAGGAGTTCCCTCAATTGCTCATGGATCCATCATCAGAACAGCACCAGGTAAATGTGGGACCATTTTCGAGGTAGTTCCTTTCAAACAAACGAAGAATTATTCAAATTGAATCACGGGTCTCGGAGTAATCGCTGAACATCCTACATTTAAAAAAATCTTCATCATTATCATCAAAAATCAAAAAAATCCACATCATCAGGTCCACTCCATCAAATTGGTGGTTTTCATGAGAAAATGCTTGAGTAGCTTAAGGAAACACCCAAATCACTATACACGTGCCTTTAAAAATTGAGGAGTTCCCTCAATTGCTCATGAATCCCATCATCAGAACAGCACCAGATAAATGTGGGACCATCTTCAAGGTAGTTCTTTTCAAACAAAAAAATAATTATTCAAATTGGACCACCGGGTCTCGGAGTAATCGCTGAACATCCTGCATAAAAAAATCTTCATCATTATCATCAAAACAATCATCATCATGAGGTCCACTGCATCAAAATGGTGGTTTTCGTGAGAAAATGCTTGAGTTGCTTAAGAAAACAGCCAAATCACCTTACATGTGCCTTTAAAAATTGAGGAGTTCCCTCAATTCCTCTTAGATCCCATCATCAGAACAGCACCATATTATTATGGGACCACCCTGGATGTAGATCCTTTCAAACAAAAAAAGAATTACTTAAATCGGACCACGGGTCTCGGAGTAATCGGTGAACATACATAAAAAAAAACACCAAACCGAATGCAGAACCTCCTTCCTCAATGGAATTGAAGTCGGTTAAAAAGTCCTGATGAATTGATAACCGCCTCCTTCGAAATCTTGAAGAATAAGAACTTGCAGGTCAAAACTAAAATAAGTGAATGTACTTCACATAGTTACTTCTAACTACAAATCTAAAAATAAGTTTTAATATAAAGACACAGACTTTTATCGCCGACTACTGCAGTTTACATGTAACAGTTATCGGCTAAACTTCGAAAAAATAAAAAAACTCAGGGAGTTTGGATAACCCTGTACATATTGTCACTGAATTCCAAATTTCTATTAGACAATGTGTAACAAAAATGCTGGTGATCCTTTTAAATGCATTATTGGTATCGTATTCTTATTATGAGAAACTAAAAATAAAATACAAATTGCACGCGAAAAACAAAATTTTGTATGGAGGGTTGACGGGCTGGGATCACGTGTCCCATACAATAAAATGTTTCTACTTGTCCTCAGACAATACGATACCATACCAATTTATGCCCTTAAACCGTTCACTAGTATTTTTGTTATATTCAAGATTTCAAGCCGGGAAGGTGCCATAAAAAGGGTTTACGGCGCTAATTACTCTTAAAAGTGTTAATGAATTTTTAACTCTATGACTCTAGTCAGTAAATGCAAAATATGTTCAACTAGCGACACCGTTTACCTGATGTTATGGCACGCGCCGTTCTGGTACGTGCTGGCCCCACGCAAAGCATGCTTTAACTTGCTTTGCTTATTTTGTATCTGATGTCCTAGTCGTAAAGTTGTTAATACATTAGCAATAATTAGCGCTCTGAATGTTTTTTATGGCAACTTCCCGGCTTGAGATTTTGAATACAATAGTGAATAGATAATCCTAACAAGCTCAGGGTCCAGCAGAGTAACTATACATCTTGTATTTGGCACCTATCTCGGTGTCATCAGTCTTAATACTAATATTGCGTTATCATTATCACTGTTCAGTATCATGAGTATTTACCGGAAGTGTTTTTATTTAATTTAAATAGTCTTTAACTCAAAAGTGTTCGTACCTCTGGTGCCAGATAATGTATGGCCATGCTCGGATTTATTTTGGTATAGGGCACCAGGCCCAAATTGCGTCCGATGAATTCTATGAGTCTGTTCTCTTCTACTAAAGACCCGTACGGCGGGAAGGAGACCAACACTATATGCCATACCCCGTGCACGAGTAGAAGAAGTAATGAAACCACGGCGGTTAAACAAAGAAATCTTCCCGGCCATCCTGAAATTAATAAATAAATAAATATTTGGGGACAATCTTACACAAATCAACCTAGTCCCAAACTAAGCAAAGCTTGTACTATGGGTACTAGGCGACGATATACCTACTTATATAGATAAATATATACTTAGATACATAGAAAACACCCATAACTCAGGAACAAATATTCGTGATAAACACACAAATAAATGCCCTGACCAGGATTCGAACCCGGGACCTCCTGCTTCGTAGGCAGGGTCACTATCAACTGGGCTAGGAGGCCGTTGAAATTAATTCATAATTAAATACATTGTATGACAAAGTACAAAAGTCAAACGTACGTAGAGTCTGTCCAAGCTAACTCTGCACGGACATTGCAGGTGACTAAGTATATGGGAGTTTCACGCTTTTTCTTTGCTCAACGATGCAGAGTTAGTTTAGACTGACTCTACGAGGGAAGCCTGATAAGTCCTCAGCCTAAGGCATTAAGTGAAAGAATACTTCAAATAAAACGAATAGCACGCATTAAGAAACTCTTCTCAACATGAATTATGATTGCCATTTTGACAAAAACCTATTGTATTATTTTAATATGGACGGTTAATATCATCATGTCTTTCGAAATCGAGTGCTCCATATTTATTTTTAAATTATTTTGATATTTTAATCTCGTCTCACAAACGAAACATAGCCTTAAGAAAATTTTGTTTAGTAGATTAATATTCTCCAGTTTCTCAGCTTTCAGACAAGTAAGTTATTTTATTAAACTTGCTTAATTCGAAAAGGACATAAGCGTCGTAATTATTGTTTCCGCCCTGAGGTCTCATTAGGGTGATTAAGTAGAAAAACAGAAAAAAAATCTTATAGTCTAGCAAAATTTAAAAATAAAGCAGTTATAGCATGAGTCATAGATCATTTAGGACTAGTCACAAAAAATCTATTTTGATATTTTCATGTAAAAAAAAATATTGCATGGTAGCTGCCGCAAATGAACTTGAGCCGCTTCGCTTGACGGGTTAAATAAAGACGCGATAATTTTGATTGTGATCAATTTCTTAACTATATTTTATACTGGGTTAGAGGTCTAACAATTTATATTCTTTAAATTAAAAAAAAAGCTAATGTGCAAAAACTTCTGCCAAAAATAAAATCGGGTCGGCCTTTTTTTAAGCCACATTGAAAACTTTTTATTTTGCGTTATTGAAATACGGCGTGCTGAAATTATTCAGTGCATTTTGCTGAGAAAAGACTATATTCTAAAAGAAAAATATAAATTTTAAGGTATTATTTCACTAAATGCCTTAGGCTGAGAATTTATCAGCCTTCCCTCGTATATACCTCTAAAAGCACTTGCGTCGATTTATGTCAGGGTTTTTTTTATAATTCAATTATTTATAGGTCTTTTAAATTCGCCTCAAAGTTAATAACCCAAAATAAAGTCACCCATGTTGCAGAATATAATGGTTTATCCTGATAAATCGAATGGATCAGTTTAGTACTAATGTTTACAACTATTTTTCCAACGTATACAAGGATCTTTAAACCCGGCAGGTTATGTGCATCACTCCGACTTATAAAAACTCCCGACCGGCCAAAGAAAAGATTTAGGTATATGGCTTCTTCAAATAAACTTCATTTTGTGCAAATTTAGTTACGAATTTCAACAACGTGCACTATGAGAATGACTCTACTTTTCTATTAGTAGCTTGTGTATACTCTGTTTCTTTGATTTGAGGTATGCAATAAAGAATATGTATGCCACACCTGGCCATAAAGTGGCTTTTTCCGCACGCGCGCGTACGGAAAAAGACGCTTTCTGGCCAAGTGTAGACATAAAAATGATGTACACAACATGGGAGGTAATAAAGAAAGCCCTCGATCGCATATTTACGTTCCTCGCTTGCAGCTCGGGCCGCAAACTTCTGCGATCTCGGCCTTTCTTTGTTTTACCACCCTAGTTGTGTAATGTACTATTATGTTATGTTTATGTTATAGTTGCTTACCCCCTATCGTTTGCGACGATGGCATATATGTTAGAGGTGCTATTAAGTAGAGGAGTAGGTATATAAATGATAAACCAAATGGCCTTAGTCCTATACCTGTAACAAAAAAAAAACATTATTTACTACCCAACAGAGTCTTATTTGAATAAGGACTTGTTGTACCAAACCAATGTTAACGTTAAAAAAAAAACTAGTAGGAAAAATGTGATGGGTTTTCTATGAAATCGACAGCTACGCTGCCATATTTAACGTTGACCAGTTCAGTCTAGTTCATCCTTAACATGTCCATCGGGTTCATAATTGCATACCCAATATCAATGAATTCATTCATAAATTGGGTAGGTATGCAATTATGAACCCGAGGGTACCTCTAAATAGAGATCAAATGTGTACGCTTAAGCTTACGTCAAGACGTTTCACAGATTCAATATTGTATGCGAGCAATACAAGCGTAAATGCCTACCGCCAAATGTTAACTTTCCCGAAATAGTGTCACAAATCTTTAATAGCTGGCACTGAATGTCTAAGATAATAATGATTGAGTACCTTAGTACAGTTAGTACTAATACTACTAATTATGGAAAAACGTGAATTTCCGCAATCAACTTAATAAGAATAATACTTTCCCGTAAAAGAACTAATCCCCCGATACGTAATAATCTATTACTGCACGCCTAGCACATGACTGATGCGACAGTATCTCGTGCGCGAGATAGACTACCCGACTCTTTTTAATTGACACAGTCAGAAAAGGACGGATAGGATAGACTATCTCGCGCGCGAGACGCTGACGTGTCAATCATGTTCTAGGCGTGCTGAACAATAAAAACAATAGAGAATAGAGCGGTAAAGAAAAATTGGTCATAAATCGAATGAATACAGCCAGAATGACATGATAAATCGCCCCAGCCGCCCATCAAGTGAAGTACGTATTCGTGTAATTTTCAAACGTATTGTGAGAGCTGCTACGGAATTTTATTTCACGGCTTTATTCGTAAGATTCATTTTTGAACAAATACCGAAATAGACATACAATAAAGTGCTTATTTATTATAGAGTTAGAAGTTGACTGCTCTTCAGTTATTCTAATAGATAGTTGTTATGTTATTGAGATGCCTCAGACGAAAATATCTGAAAGTGCAGATTACAAAGATAACACTCAAAAAAGTCAAAAATTTGTAAACATTTGTAAGATTTAGGCGATTATTATCACACTGGTGCTGCAGCCGCATGCGGCAACGGTGTGCCAGCGTGACAACGCTATACGCATGCGAAGCGCTATCTCGCACGCGCACCGGCGCCGTAATTATGCGCAAACCGCAGCAGTGTGAAAGACGCCTTATTGAGCTTACTGTGGGGCTAGGTCGATTTGTGTAAGATAAGATTCTCCTATCATATATTTATTTAATATAATATTTATTTTATTTAGATTGGCTCTACATGAGGGGCCATCATAGGGACGTAGCTATACGACGGAACGAGAACGCAATATCGTTAGCTCCCTCTAACGCATAGCTGCATCCCTATGATGGCCCATCATGTACAGGAGCCATTACAGATTTACGTACATAATTGTTCAACAACACCCAGCAATGGGCAAAAGTTTATTAAAATAATAGAAAAACATGTCTCGCCAAGCATAAATAATTGCCGCGGCCACAAAATGCCACTGTAACATTTAGCCGGATTGTTCCACTCTGTTTTATATTCGCCCCATTTTTCGTCCCAGACGGCCCACTTCAGTCAGACGTCGATATATAACTTGGTTCGTTCTTTTGCCGCAGTAAAAGCTTAAACGTGCCATAACAAACTTATTAGATTTAAAACTAGATCAAATAACTATGTATTTCAGTTTAACTTGCCAGGAAATGAGAACGACAGCCAGCACACGAAGAGAACAATAGCATATAACACCGCCATCACGCCATCAGATATATAGGAGCGGCCAAGGTGGTCACAAATATCTGAACAACGCCTCTATTGTCAAGGCAATAAAGTGCACGTTCAGATATTTTTGAGTATCTTGGCCGCTCAGATATATTTGATGGCGACTGGTACCAGACGTAAATAAATGCAAAAGTAAAAATTTTGCCTGTCTGCGCGTTACCTCTCACAATCGTTACACTTTATACATATAGGTACCCGTTATCCATATCTTCATACGTTTTATAAAAAAATTGCTTACATTTGGCGATGATAACAATAATAAGATGAATCCGCAATCATACGAGTAAATATACACAGTAGGTACTCCTTGGTAATGTACACGTTATTTATGAGTACAGGGTACGAGTAGTCGCAGGTATATTTTGCTAACTAGCATTATGGAAATCAAAACACATCGATATTAAGAAAATGGTTCTGAATTTGATACGTTATTGATATAAATATCAAACAAGATAAAAACCAGGGGACAATTAACAAAATAATTGATAAACATTTTATTTACAAGAAACTATCAAATGCGTTAGCTTCATTCATTGAAGGCAACAGATTACTATTAAAGTATGGTATTTTACTACGATCAGATACTATTGTTTACTAACATGTGATTAGTACCTACCTAATGTGACTACATATTTACATAGCTACACATCTGTGATGCTTACCGATACCGGATTATGACTAATCATATTATGTAAAGTTTACAGGTATGATATCGATCGATTGTACGATAAGGTGTTGGAATTATTTATTAAGTACTCATCAAATAGTGCACTAGTACTCTATATGTGCAATCTCGTAAATAGATTTACCTAATTATCTAATTAAATCAAATTCCTAATCGGATTGCAGTCGTATTTATGGTTAAAGTATGAGTTGGGTTGGGTCTAGCGTTTTAAAAAGTAAACATTTTACATAGGTAGGTACATTTTACATTTTATATGTAGAGTCAAAATTACCTACAGCTACTCTGTTTACAGTTTACAAGGTTTTTCATTTAAAAATCGTCGTAGATCCGTACATAATATAGGTATGCAGGTTAATAGAGTCAACACCCTCATTCATTGGCTTTTAATGTGAGTGTAAAGTCCAATCCAGTCTAAAAATAAGTAAAAAAGAATATTTACCTGACTATACCAGCATAGACAGTCTTTGGAAAATAAGTAGGTTATCTGATCTTATCATTTTGCACCGTTTATCTAACAAGTTGTATCTATAACGTCTATCGGTAATGTTGACTTTTAATAACAAACAACGATTAGCAAAATGATTCAACAATTTAAACTGGTTTCTTAGAATATTTGTATAGATAGATTAGATAGTTGATAGATCCCAGAAACATTGATTGGTAGCCTGTACTAGGAGTATTCCGAAATCGGAGGTTATAAAAACATGATACCAAGTTTAAGTTCGAACTGTATGCGCTGAGATTAGTACAGTACCTAGCCAATGTAGCCATCAAACATATCGGAGCGCCCAGAGTACTCAGAATTCTCAGAAATATTGGAACATGCACTTTATCGCCTTATAAATAGAGGCGTTGTTCAGATATATGTGACTTCCTTGGCCGCTCCGGTAATCCGGTATATCTGATGGCGACTATACGACATACCTATATCAGGTAATTCAGGTATCAATATCATATTTTAAAAAACGCATTGTAGCTCTAGCAACTTGCCCCAAAAAACTACGAAATCAACTCATTAGGTATATACATATTGATTGAATTTGCATTAGTTACTGCTGAATACAGGTTACGGTCCGTAAGAGATGGAAACTAATTAAATTCTACAAATCACATCTTAGATTATTTTTAATTCATTATGGCCTCATGTTGCCTTGACAAAGCCAGCGTATGAACGTGTGATTTTTCAAAGTACTTAGACAAATTAGTAGGTAAATACTCAGACAATGGGTGTGCCCATTCAGCTGAGCTGTCAAGGATAGCATGCTACGCTACCAGTTAATAACTTTATCTGTTTAATTAAAACTATTAAAAATTACTTAACGTACATGGTGTGCCATGCACCAATGCAAATAGCTAATGAATTGGCAAACATTTGCAGGCAACCGTATCTAGGTAGTAGGTACGAGTATTTACTTAGCATAAATAGGTAGTTAAATTCTATGTTTAGTATCAATCAATTCAAGTGGCTGCAGTACTAATTTAGAATATTATGCTTACATACTGACGATAATTGAACTGGTAAATAAAGCTATGTAAATGGCTGTAAAAGTTATAGAATGTGAAATACGAAATTTATTACTTTGTTTTAATAACATTACGTCTACATATTAGGTATCACTATGACATACAGAAAAATAAGTTATTTGTTCCGTACCTATAGCCTAGTTCTAATACAATACCTGGTAATGATAATATTACACAAAATCATACATGATACATGCTTGTACTAAATGTAATGATGTTATGAAAAAATCCAGCGCCTAAAACAACCAATAATCCATCATTCCGCGGTTATGCTAACACTGATAACATATGAAACCTGTTTTACTACATTTTTAGAATAACGGCCGATTCGCCCTACCATACCAACAATTTATTTTTAATATTAAAGTACGTTTATCCAAATGGTAGTGTTAGAAAAGTCTACCATTATATAATACCTGAATAGTAAATGGGCTCTACCGGTAATGTAAAATGTAGGTAAGCTGTGTCTGCTTCCTTCACTGCCTAATTTTCCAGTTTAACATTTCGCTGTGGGACAGGGACAGGACAGGAAGGCAGCTAATGACAACATGATGTCATTGTACAAGGAAATGCTCCAACCAGACGTCCTCTTAGGTATGTTATGATATGACTTAAAAACCGGCGCAGTCGCTGACACGAATATGGGTTACCTATAAATACACTGGAATCTCAAAAGCGGGAACGATTCTAAACGTTTATTTAGCTCTCTTTAGATTTTACATGAATAAGGCGAAGGTATTAAGATGCTAATGTTACTCATTTTATTACTCATGTGCTCTTAGTCAGTATACTCAGTATAATGGAGCAATCGCAGTTGTTCGCCTCGTGCAAAAAAATGTCGGTTGCCTGTTCACTGGCAACCTTATAATTTGCATTCGGCGTCTACCCAGTGTGGTGTGGTAGCGCCACAGGCTACAGATGGGTTGGGTTGGGTAGGTATAGGTATACTTGTACGTAGGTATGTCAACCGATTGACTGGACTAGAAGTTCGAATAAAGTGAAAAAATTAATTGTAAGTATGTACATGATCACCTCTACATGATGGCACATATTATTATGGCTGCTCTACATGATGGGCCATCATAGGGACGCAGCTATGCGTTAGAGGGAGCTAACGATATTGCGATCTCGTTCCGTCGTATAGCTACGTCCCTATGATGGCCCATCATGTAGAGCAGCCATAATATGTGCCATTATGTAATTTTGTAGACACGACCTGACCAGTCCTGTTTTACAACTTTTAAAACATTTCTGCTTATCTTAGAAGTTTATTTTTAAATAAGCATGACCTCTAGGTAGGTATTTAATATATGTGTAGGTATGTATTGATTAATCTGTGTCCGCTCTTTCCGCACGTTGTATTATACATTGCATCACAGCTACACAGACTGACCGGGTAAGCATGTGTCGAATTAAAATATGGGTACTTACATTTTAAAACAAACAATGAATTCTCTTGAACATATACTTATATAATTTCAGTAGGAATGAAAACGACCTAATATGCATAGGTTTTTTTGAACCCCATTGTTTAATTGTTATGATCCTATAGACAATTAATTTGAACTGTCTCATATATTATCAGACAGTCACATACTCTCTTGGACTGACTAACGAACTCTTCAGCTTATCTATCGGGATCAGATACTCGATCACTACATTTTATTTGAGTACAGCTACCTCTAAACTACTGCACTGCACTAGCACTGGATATGTAACGCAGAAATTATTTTTTAAGCGGCCGTAAATGCTTCCCGCTGCCATTTCCCTCAACTCTCTTCAAATTTTAGGTTAAAGTCGATGTTACAGTTCAAGAATGATCAAATTCGACAGATAGGAGCGTGCATCGATGAGATCATTGTTATGTAGGTTGCCGCTACCCGGTTAAACTGTGACCTTGTGAATCACTCCGATAAGGTAACGCGCCGAATGAGTTGAAACGGCAACCGACAGTCGAACATACTAATGATACACTGAATAAGCACAGACGGGTTGGTGGAATTCACGTTTAAATATTAAAATCCGAACCACTCTTATATAGAATATAAAGAGTATTTAAGAGTAAGCTAAACAACCACCATTGATGCGATTGACATGTCCCTGGAGTTAATGGCGAAAGACCTTTTAAAACAAATCGCCGCTTTAGTTATTGTATCCAAGATCTCCTTTTTAAAGACTGTTTGGCAGGAGTAGAAGTGGCTAAAATGTAACAAGCAAAAGTGTAACCTTAAGAAATTTGATCCCTTTACACGAATATGAAGAAGAAAAGACTGTTTGAGAAATCATGCAATTACCTATACTTGTAACCTTCAATCCCCTTTATCTACTTAAAAAAAATGAAACATTAGAATAAGTTTCAGATTTAATATATGAATATGCTTAACTCAGCAGCACCCGTCTCCCACCAAGCTACAAGTGTCTATAAATAGTAATGGTTATTCAGAACAGAGAAGATTACATAGCTAAATAAGTAATAAGGTATTCTTCGCGCACCGCACTGTCTATACTGATGATTAAATTTCCTTGAACCCATGCAGAAATCACCTCTATAAGTAATTAAGTAATAAATCGAAGCAAAACGTGTTAACGTAATTGAAATTCAACGCTACTTTGTGACATTTGGTAAAGATTTCATTGTTTTTCCGCGAATAGATTGTGTGTTTTAATATAGTTAAGTGAAACGTGTAGTGTAATTAAGTGGTGGATTATATGGGGCTAGGCTGGTGCGTGAGCGTAACGATTACTCCGCGAGGGAGTGCTCGCGAATATCCTAATGTATATGAACTGTTATAATCCGGACCCGTTTCTATTCCAGAGAGATCGAGGAGATCGCACTGAATAAAGAGGAACAAGTCGAGTACCGTCAAGTGCTACAACTTTGCTTACGAGGCACAACTTTGCCTGGCTTGAAAAAAATGATGGTTTTCTTCACCAAACAGCTATTTATATCTTATTCCTCACATGGGAGAAGAGCGGCCATAGCAGTTGCCGGTACTGAATGTAAAGTGAAAAGGTACAAGCAATATAGACATAAAGAAGAACAAGTGGATAACTATTAGTTGAAGCTTGCATTTCCGAGGCGTGAAAGGAAGATCTGTTCCAAAGGTTCAAAACATGCTTCACTGCTATGCTGCGACTATGTGTTAGAAAACGAATCCTATTTGAGCTACCGTCAGAAGTTAGTCCTCACTTACCTATCCTTAGATTTCAGTCTAAATTACTTTAACGCTCCCCAAATTAATATTCTACATTCTAGATTTTTTTTTTCAATTAGAGTATTGATTGTGAGATGTAAAAAAATAAGTCACAAATGGCCGTATCCTTTGATTGTGTTGACTTGCCACGAAAAGCATGATTTTTTTTACAGCATCAAGGGACCGCAGTCATAATTATTTTACTATATTAGATGTTAATTTAACAGGCGGACAAAAAAGTGATCCTATAAGGATTCCGTTTATTGCATACGGGTAAGGATCCATGCGTGTTTTGGTGAATTAATTCCGAAATCTTGACCTTTATCGCTTTAAAGTTGTGCTCGACTGTTTCAGTTTGCAATTCGTTTTACGTAGGGATTGCAATCCGGATTATTCGAACTTCGAAAATCCGGATTATCCGCCAATTTTTCAATCCGTTTCTAAATCCGGATTTTTAAACTCAAATCCGAATTTTCGGATTTTTTGTTAAGCTATTATACAATTGCCTTTTGAACCGTTAAAATGTTCTGATTACTGAAAATACGCGTCAAGCGGGTAGAGGGGGGGTTGTCTGGCCGTGCCGTAAGCAGTTACCGTAGCCTATGGACGCCTGCAACTCCAGATGATTCACATGCGCGTTGCCTACCCTTTAAGAACTTATACACTCCTTTTTTGAAGAACCTCATACTTGTAGCCCTCTGGGAAAATCTCGGCAGGGAGTTCATTCCACAGTCGGAGCGTTCGCGGGAGGAAATTCCTCTTAAACCGAGCAGTGCGCGACTCTTTCGGCTCCAAGGTGTGAGGTTGAACACCCTGCCGACGGCGAGCGGTGCGGGATAAAAAGTTGCCGTGGGCATCATATCAAACAGTTCTTCAGAGCACAACCCATTGTACAAGCGATAGAACACACATAAGGAGGCGAAGTCCCTCCTTAGACTCAAAGGTTCAATATCGCTCGTGATTTTTGGATCGTCGACGATCCGCCGCACAGCCTATGCACCGAGTCAAAGGGCCCAAGCTGGTACCCAGGTGCTCCAGCCCAAAGGTGACAGCAGTACTCCATATGGGGTCTGACTTGCGACTTGTAAAGAAGCAGTCTCTGCCCCGGAGTGAAGTATATCCTCGCTCTATTGAGCACACCGAGCTTTTTGGATGCCAGCTTGGCCTTCCCTTCAAGGTGACTACGGAATTGGACGTCACTGGAAAGTCGGCACCGAGGATCCCAATACTCCCTGATATTGTGAGAGTTGTGCCTTGGAACTGAGGGGCCCCAGTAAATGAAGTTTTCTTAGCGGTAAACGCGCAAACTTGTGTCTTTGTGGGGTTGAATCGGACTAAGTTATCCTGACCCCCCGCCGAAACTCCAGTAAGAGTATTCTCTATATCGGACACAAGTTTTTCACGACTCTCTAGCACAACGGATCGAGGGATATTGGCACGGCCCGTGTAACATGCATCCCCAGTACTGTCGTCCGCATAACAATGAATGTCACCACTAAGACAACATATTATTGATATGCAGCAAGAACAGCGTTGGGGATAGTACAGAGCCTTGTGGGACACCTGCGTTTATGTCCATGCTTTCAGAGCAACTACCGTCGACTATGGCTCGTATGCTTCTGCCGTACAAAAAGCTGGCAACCCATCTGCACAATCCCTCGGGCAGTCCGTAAGATGACAACTTCGACAGAAGACCTCGATGCCAGACCCGATCGAACGCCTTAGCTATATCAAGGCTGACTGCCAATGCCTCTCCCTTGCCAGACCCGATCGAACGCCTTAGCTATATTAAGACTGACTGCCAGTGACTGTAGGATTCTTAATTAAAAATATTAAAGATATTTTTTTTTGTTCCAAGTTGTTTTTATTATTGATAATTATATCAGTTATATTAATAACTGTAATTAATATAACTTGTTATTTGATCATAAGACTATCACAGTAAATAAAAAGACTAATTTCTTATTAAAAAGTCGTTTTTTTGTTCAATTTATTCCTAGTACCAAGAAAGCATTCCCTAAATCCGGATTTTATTCGAAGTTCGGATTTCGGCGCGAAAATTATCCGAAAATCCGGATTTTGTAAAATAGATTCGGATTTGCAATCCCTAGTTTTACGCACGCAGCGCGCTCAACGAAGGAAATTACTCTTCTCTAAAGATTTTATAATAAGTTAGCAACCCGAAAATATGCACTAAGTATAGTATAAAGTAGTGGTTAGCCAACATTGCTTGACTTTCATGGGCACCAGAAACCAACGTTATAGGTGGGTTTGTATAATATTTTCAGTTCAATCAAACATTGAAAAGACCCATTTTTTGGTAATCAGTACAGCGTCTATTACGTCAAGACACAAATGGTTTAATTGAGGCTTTTCGTGAACGGGGTGAGGCCCATTAGTTGTGCAAACATTACCTCTATACACAAACCTGTACCTCCGTATTTTACAGCTAATAGCCCTAACTCGATAAGAGTCATTCTAGTTGGTGTTTCATTTTCCGTAATTGCATCCCCTAGTTTAGTGCAGAACAGAGGTGAGGCGAGGTCGGTGACTGGCCGCATTACGATTAGGAGTTACGACTGATTGGTATTCTCGTTCCGTACTGACCACGGGCGAGCAATCACTTGATCAAAACCAGTGGAGGATTGATCTCCGAGACACATACTTGTTACAGTGCTCGATCTCGTACTTGTACGAGACCACGCGCTTAATTTAAATGCTCGCATGCGGTCGGGAAGCAACGGTGATACTGATAAGACCCTGATCGCGGTCGACGTCCGCAACTGCCGAACGACACACATTATGAATTTATGACATTAAATATACTTACGTATATAATTTTGCTTTGTTATGACGAATATGCACATGCATGAAAAGATGATGTTAATGAAATTTAATAATAAATTAAAAGCTACATAAAATAATTTACGATAAAAATAATACAAGCGAAATATTCACGTAAGATTTCCAAACTGAAACCCCAACTTGCTAATCGGAGCACTTCCTAAATGTTAATTAAATAATAAGTAGCCTCTTGGCCTTCAAACAAACACATAACCATTAAGTGTGTTTTATAAACTAACCAGCGTCGTAAAACTAAAATAGAAAAATATCGGTCCGATGTGGAAGAGCAATTATTTTTTTCTGCTACATATTTAAACGTTTACTAGAGTTCCCTAAATAAGAATCTAGAAATAGGTATCGCAGACAGGTGTTCAAGATTTCTTTAAACGTGAGTTATCGCAGCAAACAAAAACCAGCCAAGAGCATGTCGGGCCATGCTTAGTGTAGGGTTCCGTAAACTGAGACCATTAATTCAAAAGGTCGTTTCTTACGGGAAATTTGGCAGCGCTTACGCATTTTTACTTACGTCCTTTCACTATGGGTTTTTGAATGATAACTCAAAAACGGCTCAACCGATTTATTTCAATATAGTTTTCATTGAAGGTACTCATTAGGCCTCAGTTTCATGATTTTTTCAAAATTTTAGGACCCACGATTCAAAAGTTAGATGGGGGGGACGCCCTGTTTTAAACTTTCGGAGCTATTATTTCCGAAAGTATTAGTTTTATCCAAAAACTGTTGTACAAGACCCTAATTCTTTTTAAAAGACCTATCCAACGATACCCCACACAACTTGGTTGGAATGAAAAAAAAAATTGCCCCCCACTTCACGTGTACGGGAGGTACCCTAACAAAATATATTATTCGCGTTTTTATTCTACCGTTTTGTCGGCTTGGTCAATGCACATATTCAAACCAAATTTCAGCTTTCTAGTGCCAACGGTCACTGAGCTAGACCGCGGACGGACGGACATGGCAAAACTATAAGGGTTCCGTTTTTGCCATTTTGGCTACGGAACCTTAAAAATGGTTTTCTCTGCGTCTGCCTCTCCGCCCGCCGATTGGACACATTAGGTACACAACACATATTTAAGCAAGAGTTTTCAGATTACATTACCTACATCCTATCCTATTACTGCAAAGATGACGCCAACTCTCTGAACTTTCAATTCCAATAAAGAGGGAAAGGATTTGCTGTAAAGCCGGTTTCCTCACGTTACTCTCCTTCGCCGAGATGAGATAGCCCATAAGTATCAAATAACATTCCTTGCACCAGTTCCGCAAGATTCGAATCCACGACGGCCACGATCTCCGCATTGAAAATCACTCAAACCGCTCGACTACCTCACCCACAGGTTACCAAACTGAAAACGTTTACAATTCGAGTTTAACGCAAATAAATCAGTGAATGTTAGCTATACTTGGCGCAGGAATAAACACAGGGCCGGGCAGGTGGATGTTCTAAATCGTCCGATTTATGGGCCACGTGGGTAATCGGGTCACGCAGGATCCTTTACGAGTATAGCACTCATTTGACCTACTCATTTTCATGATCTAAAGCCGTAGCCGTACAAAAACCTGGAAAGGTCACGTGAATGCCGTGTGGATATCGCTATGGTTGAATGCTATTCTCATTACGCTGAAGGCGTGACTCAGATTTCACCACACTGAACTCTACATAAGTTCATGTAAGTTAGCATTTTATGTATGACTCAACTCATTCCACTATTAATTTTCAGTTCCCTTAAAGACGCACTTTGTTGGTGCAGGTGCTAATTGAAAATTTCAATACGCGCTTCGAAGAAATATGTAGATCTTTTGACGTTTTTTATGCTACAATTGAGAACCTAATAACCTATTCTGATTTCTCATTATATCGGCTTTACATAGACTACAAATAATATACATAGGTATTTATCCGTCACTCCTGCTGACTTTTTGTTTAAAATTCCCTCATGGTTACAAAAAGATAGAACCAGGATCAAACAAATGAATCAACAGAAACATACAACCACGAGAAAGATTGAAAAATCAATCCATACCTACAGGACATTATTGGTTAAGTGTACTGTAGGAGTTTCTTTTTCATTATCGACTTAAGGTGCCAACTGTACGCAACTACGCAGTTAGGTTGAAATCAGCGCTAGGGGTAGCGTTGCGTGTTGTAAATGGCTTGCAAATTTTGTGATTCGGAAGGGCTCGCGGGCAAGGCCACTGAAGTCGGTCACCGGGGGAGAGTAGGTACTGCCGAGTGCCGAGCCCTGAACCAGGCGCGCCCAGAGGTCCTCTCCGCAATGCGACGCGTGCACAAACATGAATTACTCTTTTTGTTTATGACATGCCATTAACATGTCCGCATAGTATTCGTAATTTCCGTGCGAGAAATGATGCGTAAAGTAAATCGTAGGATAAATAAATCAATGTTGTGCTATTCGCTGTTCAATATAAGATTTATTAGCTTTATATACAACTATGTAGGAAGTTTGAAAAATAAGTCTGGAATAAACAAGCTACCTGGCCCTGCGGTACTTGGTATTCTTACAAATAGGTATGTGTTAGGTACATTACTATCTTTGCAAAATGCTCTGTAAGATAGTCCAGAAAGCTGGTTTAAATCATATATTTTATGCCTACAATGACGATAGTCCGTGAAACATAAAGGGCGCCTTTTTGGAGTAGGTATGTGTAAGTAGGTAGGTACCTACTTAAACATGTTGCTTTACTTAACTTCGCTTGGGGAAATTTTTAGCCCCAATGTGTATTTCATGTCGACTAGTCTATAAATTTGTACGCCTACCTACTCTACCTAGTCCCAAAACGAATAAACATTAGACACTAATGATTACATTTATTGCCACGGTCCTTAACACGACTATAGTTAATTATAATAAATTAATTACTAAGGAGGGGCAATGGACATAAAGTGCACTGCATTTGCTTAACTTATAATAAAAGTTTTGGAGTCGTAGATAAACAGGGGAGATACCTACGTATCTATATCTATCCATGGCTTTAATCGGCTTGTCAGACAGTTTCGACTGATTTGTGGGGAGGTGTAATAATTGCATACCTAAATGTGTTTGATTAATACATTTATACATTATACCTACTTACACTTATTATAATATACTAGATATTCTATTATACAATGATGCGTAGAGACGAGCAGTGTCGGGAAGCTCAGCGAAGCTATACCTATTGAAAAAACCGCATCAAAATCGGTTCAGCCAAACGCGAGATAATCGCGAACAAACATACATACAAACATACGGGTCAAACTGAGAACCTCCTTTTTTTGAAGTCGGTTAAAAAGTGAAAATTGACCTCGTAGGTACCTAGTAATTCGTAAAACCAAATGTTGGTATGTATGTAAGGTATGGCTAATAGTTTCTAGTTTTCCCTCATTGCCTCATTAGCAAGATCACCCTTTATGGATGATCCTTGCGTTACGCTTACGCGGTGTAGGTACCTAATTTACATGTCGACCAATGTAAACAGGTATGACATTGAGTAGGCAGGTGAGCATGTGATTAATGACCGCAGAGTGCGTCTTGAACGGAATAGTAATGAATTCTATCATAAAAACCACAATCATGACGGCTAAATTGTAAAAACTTAAAAGTCGGTGATGTAATAGCGAGTTTTGACAGCATGCATAACAACAGCCGAATCGACTGGTGGCCGCCGGCCGGTTCCACCGCAGTCGTGATAAAAATATTATAGCTAGGTACCTAACCAGTATTTTAAGAGTTTCCTAGAAGCTCGCGAAATATCGAGTATCGTACGTTTCCTAAGAACGTACCTAACCTACCTACCTACTAACATTTTCTTATCAAACCGAGACGGAATATTAGTTTCATTTCGTATATGAAGAATTTTTCACTAATAATTCTACGATTTAATTGTCGAAAGTAAAGGGAAATGATCAAGACTATTCAACATTTCACACACAAGCTTTCACACATTTCGAAGCGGAACAACCGCACGCCGCGGAGCAGACATCGAGTAAATACCTACCTAGTTGTCTCAAAATGTCTCAATGCCAGATTTGTTTTTGTTTGCAAAAAACGAGTTGAGCGCGCGCTTCCGATCAATTTAATCAAATCACGCCTAGCGCGAGCTTGTGGTAGCTAGTGATACCTATTTACTATACGTAGGTTTCATATTCGCCACCAAAATTCTGCTTCTTCCGGGTTCCTACCTATATTAACAATATTATTACATTATAAAGTTACATCAAAATTTAAGGCAAGCCTGTGCGCTAACAGTCCTGTCCTGCCCAGGTCCGTTGCATTTGAACTCCCAGTAGGTATTTTATTACTCTTCAAATTTAAACCAACCACTCCGCTCTGCTAAATCTCGAAATTGGCACACGAGCACCAAATTCGCACCGTGTGGATGCGATAAGCGCCGTCCAGGCGTTTTAGTACTTACGTAATTAATGTCGTGAAGTTATCAAACCTACCTATATACTTCCGTATATTTCTTACCTACCTACCTCCTATATAGAAAAGTTATCGTACAGCAGCTTGAGTCGAGTATAGTTACTTGTACTATATTTATTTAATTTACCTACCTTTTGCAACAAGCGCAAGTGCGTCGAAAATTAAGTCCATTCCTACCAACTACCAATCCTACCCTACCTATCTATAAGTACCTACATAAGTATGTACATGTACCTACCTACTTGCGGTATAGTTTTGTAGAAGGTTGAAAAAAACATGATAACATTGATAACAAATGGCCGTAGGTACAGTCAGCGGGTAGAGTGTTCAAAATGACCTACACACGCTCTTATTCTCTTAACAATAAAGTCGTGTCACTCGTGTCCAGCGCTCTTCCATGACTGAAACTAGGACTGTAAGTAGGGCTGCCATCTCTGAATTCGCCGAACCTGGACAATCATTTAAAAAACCCGGACATTTGGCGTAAATCGCATTTTTTCCCCGGACGTGTCCAAATCAATAATGGCACTAAATAATTAAACTCAATGGTTTCCTCACATAAAAAGTGTCCGGGTTTTCCCCGGACACTTATTGAAAACCCCCCCGGACGCACCCCGGACGCCCTCCAAACTAGGACAAATCCGGGAAAACCCGGACGGATGGCAGCCCTAACTGTAAGGAATGTGCTAGGTATTGGCGTACGTCGAAAGTAAACGATTGTCCTGCACAGTACCGTATTCCGTGAGGGATAATTTTTTTTTGCGATTATATTAATCACAGCTGTATTTACCAACACGATCCAGATGGCGTGCATTTTTATGAGTGAAAGAATGTAGTGTATTTTTTTTGTATGAAACTGTACCGCGTTGCGTCACCCTGGCAAGTTGATACCCCCAACATTAAATTAATAGGTGACAGTTAATTCGCACTTACGGCGGTACCAATTTAATACCGGCCAGTTTTTAAGGTCATGAGTGTCATGACATTAAATGTGGCATGTGAAATTAAATAATGACTGACTTTTACAGGCATTTAGAGCACTTTAACTGAATAAAGTCCTGAATAACTTTACTGCTATTAAGCATAGTGCTATTGTAACATAATTCTTGACCTAAATACCTAGGCAGCACGTATAGAGGCATTTGTCAATTTTAGTCCCAGTTAGTAATTTGCAGATATATAGGTACATATTGTTGCAATAAACTAATTCTAACCAATTCTCTATATACATAAATATAAATAATTTACCACAATTGGTATGCCCAGATTCCTGCCAAACAAAATTAACATAGTGCACAAAATGGTGCAAGGAATTAGGTGAATTATTTCCTTGAAATAAATATTATATTAAATACAAGGTGTAACAAAAATACTGGTGATCCTTTTAAGGGCATAATTGGTATCGTATTCTTATTACGAAAATTTGGGAAAAAAATTTTTTCGCGCGAAAAAAAATTTTGGTTTAGTATGGAGGGTCGGCCGGCTGGGACCACCTGTCCCACAGAAAAAAAAAATTTTTTTCGCGTCCATAAATTTTTTCTCCTACTTTTTCTTAGTCGTAATACGATACCAATTATGCCCTTAAACGGATCACCAGTATTTTTGTTACACCCTGTATATATGATATTAGGGACCAAAACAATGCTCATCCAATACTATTTATATAATATACTACATACTATACAATACCTTCGTAACTTAACCTACTGTCAATAATAATTAGAGGATGTACTTACTGAACAGCATTGCAGCGGGCAGCACAAACCGCACCAAAAGAGTTACTGGTACATTTATCTTCGCCATGTTGTTAACTGTAAATTAAGAAACCAGTTATGTTTGCCTTGCCTTATCATATATGTATACATTATGAATTGATTTATAAGACTATAAAAAGTTGTAGATAGGTTGTGTGGAAGAAAATTTGCGGGATATTGGAAAGTACACAAATTGAAGAATGGAGGCAACTTTATGTCTGAGGGTTGTGACTGTCATAAGTCGCTCTATGCTGTAATGATCTGCTTTGTGGCCTCTTAATTTCTAAAGGATCCCTGGAATCTGACGTGTGGAATGTCTTCAATGGCATTGGACCAGTGGGTGGATATCCCTCCCTGCTATAGAAATAATGGAGGCAAGGACCAGTTTAAATGGAAAAACTCTGTAGCTGAGGCCAAAACTGCAGAAGCCCCCACAGGATCAAGAAGTATAAAATTAAAAATATAATCCTATTCCAAGAGAGAATTATTTACTTTTGCATTTAAACTTTTGTTAGATAAGGTAAGATTCATTGAGAAAACTCTTACAGTATCATTATTGTATATATTATAACCGACCGACAAATACCGCTTTAAATAAATGAGGCATGATACAGTCTATTACTCACACCCAATTTTGATTATTGCTTGAAGTGCTTTGATGTAATTTGAGCACTAATAAATAAAATATAATTGTACTAAAACTAAGTAGTTGAAATAATATAGCCGGTATAACAATTTAAGAATTATAATATATTTATTTATTAAACTGACATAACAACACAGCCGTTTTATAATTTTATTGCAAGAGTATTCCATCATTAAAGCAGATTTATGAACAATGGCTTTAATCGAATTCGTTGGATAGTTTCACAAAATATAACGTTAATAGATGCCAAAATACACTGCAGCTTTAATTAATTAGCATATTTAGGTTTAATTTATTAGAAGATAAGAAAACTTTAGAACTCCATAAAACATACCTTAAAATAAAAATCCTGATTATGGTAAACAAATAATTAAGTCACCTCAGTAGCACACAACCACTTTAAACTTAAAGTTATAATATGGAAGTCTTTGATAAGAAAAATTAGCATAATTTCTGCACATTTTACGACATAACTACGTTTTTGAATAACAACACTACCGACCGACGCACTAACCAATCCACGCCCGAGATGACACTATTGACACTTCTTCGACAATGACACCGCTCACACCGCTGTCAAAATTATTATTGCCATAAGCGCTTTAATAAAGCTACTAAAATATGCCAAGCAAATGCCACAGACGAGGTAGTATCTCTTTTCACTCATTTCAGCTTCACTTCAAGTGGAACTCTCTTTCTATACAAGTGACACTTGAATTATCCCCGTCATTGTTATTCACCCAATTACCCAAATCCTCATATGTAGGGCTACATTTCAAATGTATATCCGAATGTTATAATACATTAAAAAGCACTCTACAACTCTAAACACATAACGGAATTCAGCTATTATATAGAAAAAAATCAGCCATAGGCTCAAAACACACCTAGCTGAATGGAGGCAGTAATGTATGGTGAAATGTATGGAGACCATAGACAAATTTAAGCTACCATACACAAATTTAAGCATTTTCTCTATGAATTGACTTAATTCAGTCCAGGTGTGTTTTGAGCTTTGAATGCGGAAATTTGTCTGTGATAGTGGCAATTCGTCTATGGTAGCTGAATTTTTAGGCTCAAAACACACCTAGCGGAATGGAGGCAGTAGTGTACGGAGCTTTGTCGATGGTAGCTTAAATTTTGTCTATGGCCTTCATACATTACTGCCTCCAGTGCCTCCATTCCGCTCAAGTGTGTGGTGAGCCTTATATGGAGTGGAGGCACTATTTGGCCATAGACAAATTTCCGCTACTATAGACAAATTTCCGCATTTCTGGCTGTTTTTGTGTATGAATAACAACAATCAGCCGGAAATACGAATATTTGTCTATAGTAGTGGAAAGTTATCTATTGTGGCTGATTTTTTGTATGGAAGCTATAGACAAATTTCCGCTACTTTAGACAAAGTCCCGCATTTTCGGCTGATTTTGTTTATGAATAGCTGAATGTTATTATTCACTTCAATTTGCAGACAAATTTAAGAACATATTTCCATCTGATTTAGTCTATGAATTGATTAATTCAGATCAAGTGTGTGAAGAGCCTTAATTAAATTCTTTTCAGTTGGGACACCATACACCAATTAAGAACATTCATAGACAAAATGCTTAAATTTGTCTATGAATTTTCTTAATTCAACTCAGGTGTGTGGTGTGCCGTAAAGTGGTGTCTCATAGGAATCAGCTTATTTTTTTTGTACCAATATTACCAAAAAACTAGTTTCTGTGTGATGGCAACATTATACCTTACGCAGTGTTGTGCTGAATTATTATGAATTTCGGTTTTTATATTAAAATATCTATATTTATTTATAAAATTACATTATGTTAAGTGTCAATAAAATATATTATTTTAGATGCACCGACTCTTTTTTTATATTTTACGTAAAATTATGGAAAACACATATGACAACATATTTTAGCGATTTTTAGCAACACTATCAATTTTATTTTTATTGCGAATTAATGGCGTAGCCAGGTGAGTTTTCTTGTTTATTTCCTATTTTCATAGTGTTCTATGGCATTCATTTGTTTTGTCTAAATGTTTTTCAACGAGCAAAATATTATATCTCCATAAAGTCAAAATTTTTCCAGCTAATCTGTTTTTATTGCATATAAAACCATTCTAACGAGTAATGAACACGTATTGGATTTGTTCCGAATTTATTCGCTAGGATCATTGTCATCACTTTCACTTTTCACGCGTTTTAGTGGTTCTAGTGTGTATACGCTGCAACAATCCGCAGTCGCCATGGATGAGTGAGTTCCCTTTTATTTCGCATCGCATTTGCTGGTTTCATTGTGTATAATTATGACAAGGTTACTCATCACTGCTCACTCGGCGTTTTACATTAGCAGCGATGAAACTCGGCGCTCCTATATTTTCTTAGGCATGTAGTGAAAATGGTTTGTTTGTTTTCCAGCACCATGTCGACTGTAACGAAAATGACCCGCACGGTTAAGAAACTGGAGGTGCCCAGACCTTTGAAATCGACGACCAGTTCTGCTCATAACCGCAACTCTGTATTAGATGTCAAAATAAATTCTGGTGAGTTTAATTTCTTTGATACCAATTAGAATCTTATTTGATTGTCATATCCTTCAAATACAGAATCATCAATATTAATTGTAAATTTAAATTGTTATTCTAATTTTATTTTCAGTGGATGATCTTATAGTGTTGACGGAAGCAGTGGCATACGAAATGATGCAGGGCAACTATGACCGTGCGCTTCAAAGTAATGTTTCTACCATGTATTCTAACTTAAAGCTATATGGGGCCCAGCTCGAAGCACTCTACAAAGATTTCCTTGATAGGTAAAAAACATTACCTCTTCTAATTCTGGTTTTTCCAATATAATAATAAAAATAAAATATTCATTGTATTTTTTTGTTTTCAGATATTTTGTTGTGTTCCGTAATGGTTCGCAGGACGAACGCTTGGACAAGAAAACAAGGTTACATCTTCTTGAGTTGATTGAGCTGCGTGCTAAGCATTGGCAGACTTCAGACTATATGAGTCAGTATTACAGGCACCGTGGCACACATGCAGAGGTACAAGTTAAATAAAAACAATATTTTTTAAACTAGACATTCTTAACTTTGCTGATCCAAAATTATACCTGTTTTATCATTTATCTTTTAAGATAAGTAACATTTTCATATTAATCCTTTAAAGCCTACAAACAGCTAAGGACATGATCACATGAGTTCAAGCCTTGGCGATCAATCATCATAATGATTCTGGGTAGGAAGAAATGCAGAAAACTCACTAATAGTTGGAATTGTTTCTGACCTAAAATTTTCAGTGGAACAAAAGTTTCATAGATTCCTTAAAATATAATTTAGTGAGTGGGCTCAAACAAATTCTAAAGTAAGAGCTCATTATGAACTTGCATCTCACCATGCTAATGCTACAAAAAATTAACCCACTTACAATTCTGCCCAAAATAATCTCAAGTGGCCCACTTAAGAAATACAATAACCATTTATGTTAGCTAACTATCAAAGATTTGTTGACAAAATGTGAACCATTTACATTCTTGTACAATAAAAGTATTGTTTCTCAATCCAAAACACGGTTCCTTTCATCTTTGCCTACATTTTGAATATGATTCCTTTTATTGTCAGTACAATTTTTGTAGTCACAACCTACAGTTGTGTGCAATATATTTACAATGTCCATGTGCATGCAGCCACTACTGGTGCCGACCATGGAAGGCGCGGGCGGGTCCGTGTCCCCGACGCTGGCTACGCCGCCCGAGCCGCCCGCGCTTCTGCAGCCGGGGGAGGTCATCAAGCCCTCCGGCAAGTTCCCCAAACCGACTAAGATCCCCGGCAAGAACTACTCAAAGGACGAGGTCGTTATTAGAAACGCTGATTCTGGAAAAGGTATGTGAATTGTAAAAGTTTTAATTTAATATTTTTATATATATTTTTTTTAATTTAGTGGATAATACCACAAATTGGAAACAGATCCATTTCAAAGAAAAAATGAACTGTGAAAGAACTCTGGACATCATGGGATTCGAACCCATCTCCTTTGGATTACTGGTCCGACATGCTCCGAGTTTACACCAGACGTTCATCTATCCATCACAGCGAATTTTATCAATGCAATGGCAGACTAGCACTACTAGCGACATCTGTACCTTATGTTAGGTTATGTGAATTGTAAAAGTGTTTTTCTTTATTAATTTCGTTTTAAATGCTGTCCCTGCACTAGGGGTGGCTCTGTCACTAGACTCAAATCCTAATAGGAGCATTTAAATTAGTGAAATATGTATTTTTTGGTTACTATATTCTTTAATGTACAAGTATTTGAGTATGCCCTCAAGAAAATTAGATCCTAAACCCTAAATCAACGTCTGTTTATGACTGTTATAATAGATTTACAATCTGGATTGACACAGTTTTCATTCAGATTGCTAATTTGCAATCAAGTCTCCTTGATAAAGCCTTAAGGTTATTGTTATTGAGGAAGTTTAAGATTATCCTCTGACACTTGAATGTTTTAATGATTTCGTCGAACTCGCGGAGCGTAAGCGAAATGAGTTCTTACAAACAACTCCAGACAAAACTGTCACCTGGCTACTGGGACGTCTCGGCATTTGGATGGCTTTTTGATTTCGATAGTTTGTCCAACGATAACTTTAGTAACGTTTTTCTGATCTTTATGAAATTTCTTGGGGATGTAGCAGAGATACATAAAATTTGTAAGTTCGTATACGATCAGGATCGATCAAGTGGTTATGGAGCTAGAAGGAGAAAAAAATCCTCCTTAGGGTCTTGTTATATTGGTCAACTCGTTTGCAAGTAAATCGTTAGTTCTCAGTTCGAGGCAGACTACTAGTTTTAAAAATAATTTAGTAAGTAATAAACAAGAGAGACAGATACTCTGCATGGTACTTGTAATTATCTGAGTCAATAAATGTGGGAGAACAATGCATGATAAATACTATGTGAAGCTTATCTGTCTGTAGTTTTATCTTTCTGTTGTTAAATTGTTTAGCTTACTTTTGCATGTTGATAATGATAAGAATTATCTTATTTTGTTCTGGAGGTTCTCATAAATTGATGAATGGGGTTGGGACATATTTCTATGGAACAAGTAGATTTTATTATATTTTTAACGAAATATATTTTACGTATTTTATTATTGATTGAAACTTCGCATGTGGGTAATACTTGTTTGTTTTGTTACGTAAAACAGGTTACTACAATAGAATAGATACGGCTGTATTTTGTTTATTAAATAGAGTAGTTACCTGACCATTTGTATCGCCTATTGCAACCGCATAAGGTCTAGAGATGGTCAGTTAAGTGTGTTGCTGTTTGTACGTAAGCCAGGTCAAAGTTTACGAATAGGTAGTTATTATGAAAGTAGGGGTCAAATAACAATAGGTATGAGTGGACCGAGACAAGCAAGAGTCTCAAGCAGGTGGCAAGCGGCGAATCTGAAGTTATGTTGTGGTTTGCAGTGATGGGTATCAAGGGCAGGCGGGTGCACATGATCGAGGAGCTAAGCGACACGATCATATCGTTTCAGCGAGGTACGAACACCATGGAGTGGCTTGCATGGTGACTGGGCTCTGCGATCTTCCAACCATTTCTCTATGCCTATATTCAATGACATTTTGGCGACAGCTTTAGCCTACTTTCATCTTTTGCGTGAACAAAATAACACTATGTCAGAAGCACGTGTCTCTCAGGACAAGAGTAAATGGAGAGCCACATGCTTGGCGAATTATTCCCCGTTCTTCGGTAATGATAGCAGAGGCATTTGCCTCGCGGAAGCACGTGACTAACCTTAATGTTCTTTTTGCATGGGAATGTTGGGTATTGGTTTAATGTTACTAATAATATCGGTAATATCATGTAGTCTATTAACAACAATAACATCATAATAAAGTTATGGCACCTCATAATAATAAATGCATTTTCAGAGACCTTGGTTGAACTAATTCTAGTTTGTGTTTGACATACGATTTTTTACTTTGCCAAAATAATATCTCGTGACCAGTGGCGTGGCGAGCAGCATTCGCTGTCGCCCAAAACAGGTTAAATAAATTTTGAACATTTTGATAGTGCTGCTTAGAGCGGCGGGTGTGAGAAGGGCCCCAGCGTCTCGATGAAAATGTATAGTCTTGCATGAACCTGATTCGAATGGCAGCAGCGGCCACTAGCCGTGCCGCCGTTCGCGCCGCCCGCCGCATTGGTGTACGCGCCGTCCGCCGCGCTCCTTTTGTGTTTAAATAGAAAACCAAATTATCTTAAATCGTCTGTTATTTACCTGTCGATTACAAACTAGAAGTTTTTTTACCTGTTAGGTATATAATCATGTTTCACACCAACCAACCTAAAGATGTAAAAACCACTTTCAAACTTCATAACATCCATAACATGTACTAACGTATGATTTACATGATAATTCGTGTTGTAATGGAGATGTGGAATGTTTTTCAGTGAGCCCTGGCGCTAAGGAGCGACTCGTCCAAATCACTGGACCCAATGAGGAAAATGTCAAGTGAGTTAAACATACCTAATAGTTTACCAATAAAATTCGTTGCATAAAAAACTGCAAAGAATGTAAAATGTCTATTTTCATCAACATATATGCCTACACTTTTTTTTACTTTTACGGTAGAGACATAAGTATTTCGTAGATGACGTAGATCACGACCATCTTTGTAGTCTATAATCACGGTGTTCTGGTTTGCAGCCACGCAAAGCACCTGATCGGCGATACGATTCGTCGCAACGCGTCGCCGGTGCGGCTGGAGGGCGCGCTGGAGGCCGGCGCCGCGCGCGACGACGACAACGACGAGAACGCTGACGACGAGCCGCACGTCAGGGAGGTAACGAGCCGGACAGGTTGTTTGTACTAGTGCCGGTGGCGGTGTAGCGACACGAGCCGCGGCTAGAGGGCGGGAGCGACGACAACGGCGGCAACGTTGACGAGCCGCACGTCAGGGAGGTAACGAGCCCGACATGTTGATTAGATCATCAATATTTACATCGTCACACTAGGGAATTAACTCGTAGGTGCAGTGCCTTGGCTTCCCCGGAAAAAATCGCTCGTCCAGGAATTGGAGTCTTCTTGGCATAAACCCCAAAATAGCCCAATATTTTGAATTAATTTATGCTCTTTATCTAGAACTCAATCATAGAAGTAGGCAAAGACAATACACGCAGTATTTTGGCGGTAGCAAGTAGCAACTTTGACGAAACCTGCGTCGTGGATGTGAGGTGTGTAACATTTTTTTTTCTTGTAATAAACTTTTTTTTTAAGGATAAATTTGACTCTTATAGACGGTTGTTTTATTTTTCCAATGTTTCTTGTATACACGCCAACATCTCAATTAGTGAGAAACAAATTTAAACCTTATCTGTCAACAGCAAAATTGCTTTGACAGTGTCTTCCATAGCCACTTTAGTGGTTGTTGGCGTGGTAGGCACGACAGTACTCGACCATTTAAATGCCTCTTGGCGTTCAAATGGTTAAATTGACCAAAGAACGACAAAATAACGTTAAACGTTACGTAATAACGTTATACGGGATTTTAGTAAGGAGCAAAAAGTTCCGAATCCCTGAATGTATCATTATTGAAAATTTTGTTAAAGTAATATTACTATTATTTTATTTTTCAGAAATCGCCACACAACAATCGAGCTTTACTTCATAGTTTTTCAACGAACGACGCAGCGTTAGGAGAATATAAGTACACTGTGACTTTTGGTCAACATTCCATCAAAATCACGGGGCAAAATCTGGATCTCGTCAAGGTACCTTATTCTTTATTTAACTTACAATTCATATTGGAATAATCTGCCCAGTTGTTTGCATGGGTTTCGATTTATTCTATTATTAGGTATTCGTGAGCTACACGTTAACATTGTTTGCGTATGTTTATTAGCGCAACTTTTGTATTAATAAACGGAGTTTAAATTGTCATCTTATCAGAGTCGACGGAATATGAACCCCCTAAACAGTAGTCACATTAGAGATGTAAATGGCAATGCTAATGGCTGTGAATTGTGGTGTGACATTGCTGTTGGATGGAACGTAAATACCGTATAGAAGGTTAACATTGTTTCGAGTAGTAAATTGTCGTTAAATAGTTGTATTTGTTGGGGTAGACCGCGAAGCTGGTGCTGGACGAGTACTTCGAGAGCGCGGGCGCGCTGGAGGCGTGGGGCGCGGGCTCGGGCGACTTCTTCACGCTGTCGCAGCGCCCGCAGGCCGCGCTGCTGCTGCGCGACAACGCGCTCAACGGCGAGCACGACGACGACGTGTTCGTGCCCGACGCCGCCGCCGCCGCCAACCAGGACGACACCGGTATGTACAGTCTACTGCGCGAGACTATCTTAGGCTACGTCAATAGTGGGCCACACCCAACGAGCCGCCTCGCGAGGAGACAACCGCGCAAAGCAATCGACCAGTAATAAAAATAGAATAGAAATAGTTTATTCGTAAACACATACACATAAAAGAAAGAAAAGGAACGAAGACATAAAACGAGGAAGTGCCACGAAATAGTCTCATCTCAGCATGATGCTGGCGGTTGTCTGCGCTGATCTTCCGGTGAGACCATCTGGTGAAAACTGTAGACTTGCCTCGCCTGAGGCATTGCGGCCGCCCGTGCGTCTGCCTCGGCCGAGGCATGTCCACACTGACCGAAATACTTCGCGGGGTAATTTCCTTGTAAGGCGGCTCGTTCGGTGTTGTATAACCCGTCTAATGTTGTACAGTAAGGTCGAAATATCGATGCGATTTGTTGGACGAAAATATGTGACAATTTCAATTAAAAGGTACTGGAGCCGATTTTTAATAAGACACTGGATTGTCCAAATACCTCTATGAAGGCAGGTACCAGATCAAATAATGACACTCAAAAATGGTCTTAGGTAGCCTAGCCTAACTTTTTAATTAACAATGATTGACACTAACATAAAGTAGTGAACGTCGAACGTCGTAATAAAAAAATATAAACTTTGATGTCGATTGATCCTGTTTTTACTAGAAGTCTCTTATAGAGTACCCAGATTAAGGGAGTAGAAATGCCACAAGCCTAAGATACTTTTTCCATACATTTTATATTACATGCTTTTTATGGCGCCAATAAATCTTATTTCGCTAAAATGTCATTAATCATTATTTTTTATGGACATATCTATAACTCTGACATATCTATTAGTCTGCAATAATCCAGCTTTGTATTCTAGTTCTTTTGCAGAGTTAGTAGACGTCGATGCTATCTATAACATAAAGGCATGAGGTGGCGTTTCAGACACGAGTCTAACGTAGCATGTATTTTGAGTGATATTTTATTTGATAAGTAAAGAATATACAATCTTGTATCGACTGACTGAAGCATGTAGTGACCTAGGTTTGGAAGTTGGCCATGACTTCGTCTATCCACTGTACAGAATGAATCAAAAGACGTCTATTCCGAAACTGTACCTAAATATTGTTTGATATAATGTTCCGAAGTTGTTGATTTTAATCATGGTTTTTCTGTTGCTTTTGACACGGTATAACGAGGGACGAAACATTGATGATTGCATGGTGACAAGGGTTAAATTGCAATTGTATTTTTCTCCCGTCTTTTCTGATCACGTCTTTTGAACTACTCTGTATTCGACTCATTTAATTAGCCACGGTAACAGTTTGTGTTTCATTCATGTATATGGTGTCCAGGCTCGTGAATCAAATATGTATTTATGTGTTATTCATGTGATATATTAATATTGTATATTTTTCAAATCGACATTCGATCACATCAATCCACGGTCGCGGTAGCGGGTCTTCCAAATTTATCGCATCCACTGAGGAACATTTTTAACAATCATCCATGATCGCTAGAACCTGCCGTGCCTCCAGCAGGTGTTCAATTAATGATCAGTAACAAATCAAATCAAATCAAAATCGTTTATTTCGTGTAACTTTTAATGATCAGTAACGATCATCCCGCTAAACACATTGAACCGACTACTCTACAACCTCTCTCCTCTCAACTCTTGCTTAGTATTTTTATAGCTTCCTCTGAAATACATATGTATAGCAAACATTGCCATTTGCCATATAAATCATTTTCTTATTTTTGCATATTTATTTTAGGAAAAAAAAGCCTAATAAATCAAATGAAGGTGAAGCAGTTGAATGCTATTTATTTTTAAATATTAATTAATATGAGATGTGTAATCAAAGCAGGGACCTTGCTTGGGTAGGATTGGATGTTATTTAAATGCCGTTGTGGTGTGTGATAAGATAAAATAAGCCCATCATATAATCATGTTCACCTACGACATACGAATATGATAGTCGGGTTTGTCGTTCCGCTATAAACGAAATAAACGCGACTATCATGGGCGTTCCAAATCCGAATGCATGTTCTGGCAAGTGTGAGAATGGAGGCTGAGTCGGAGCTCGGTGCTAGAGTAGTCGTGTCGTGTTCGGCCGTGTGACTGCGATGTGTGCGTGTCGTGTGACGTCGCGTGGTGTGTGTCGCAGCGGCCGACGACGCGCTGCCGCGCCGCCCGCGCTTCTCGCGCGCCGCCTCCACCGACAAGAACCAAGGTCAGTGCAGTAGGACACCACACCACACCAGTGGCGGCAGGTCAACTTTTCTTAGGCAAGCCGGAGCTTTTGGCTTAAAAATCCATCATAAGCTGTAGGAAAATTGCTCAGGTGCCTGAAAACTAGGCAAGCCGACAGGAATCGTGTTCTATGGACGCGCCGCCACTGCACCACACTACGACTTGTTGTCTAACTTCGAACATCAACATGGAGCGTCTTTAGTTCAGACGCGAAGAAAAACGGATAAATGTAGTCTTGTACAACTTTGAAGTGTTCGAAAGTAGATTTCTTGTCTAAAAAGACGTGTCTCCTTATACGGTGGTACTTGCTAGTCACTGTTGAGTGTCCACTACGGTGAGTGAGGTGTCCCACCTCTAGTACGAATGTGAGTTACGCCGAGAGATTATGAGGCGCTAGTTTAATGTCAGTGTTTAACTTTGTTCTCAGAACGCGCCGCTTACCCCCTAAAATGTTTTTTAGTTTGCGTCTCTAGGTACTCAAATACTGTGGCGTTTCCCTTTGAAGAAATACTTATTGGTTTATGATAATTAGTACAGTACAGATCTAATTGAACGGAGTATAATATGGCTTTTAATAAAAAAATATGCACTCTCGATGTAACTCATATTGGTTATGCTACTCGCCTTCCAAGTTCCTAGATCCGTCGTAATAGAGCGCGGCATGATACGCCCCACTTAGCAGAGATTGCGCACCACGCCCGCGACTTACTGCAATCGGACGCAGAAAAACCAGAGACGCGATAAGCACTCGGTAAAGTAATGCAAATCGATTAATTGATCATTAGTTTCCACTTTCGTGCGGTGATCGCGTGTTTTTCACGTATTCCTGTTACCAGCTTATGGGAATATAATGATTAGTATATGTTACTCTTTTTTTTTACACAAAATAAATCGTCGCCACTGGCTATTATTTACGGTATCAGTAGTCGTGATCTCTGTCAATATGGTGTTGTCATCCGTTACACGTGTTATATATAAGCTATATGTTACTATAAAATACTGTGATAACCCTAACAACTCTAGCCACAGGAGTGGTGGTCTTTCTTCGATTAAGTAACACTATAAATTATTTTTTAATACAGTTGCTCAAAAAAGTGCTTTTCTTGTAGTGGTTTAGCGTGCGGAAAGTTTGATATCGCGCACTAGTGCTTTTTACTTTTCCAGCCAATCACAGCTAATGACAGTGACAGACAGCCAATCACAGCGCCGCACCGCACCGCGCGAAGCGTTCGGATACATGTACTAAAGTAACCTCAAAGTGAATAATTGACAATTTTATAATTTTTTCGCAACTGTATTAAAAAACGTCATTCGATACTCGTGCGTAAATGTCATTCTTCAGTAATGACATACTTTCCGCACTAATATCGAAATGTACTATTTCATAACATTATGAATATCTTTACATGTCGTGCATTTCTCCATTTCATCCATGTTGACCATTTTTAATGTACCTTCATGTCACGTAAAAACAGTAATAGTATGCAGAAGTCAGTCAATAATCAGTTTTTTTTAGTTGCCTGTGCTTGCACTTCGGCTGATAATGGATTTTAATTTTTACTTTTTAAACTCTTTGTTTTGAGCTGCTGTTGCTTTCAGCTACATTTTAACTGCAAGTTCCTCTCACCCTAATGTTAACTTTATTGGAGTATGTATACTAAACAACATGCGTATGAATAACATTTCAGACCTATATTTATGTTGCACCCGTTTTCAGTGTTCGTTTAGCTAAGAGCTCAAATGAGCTAAAAAACCAACTATCCGTAAATAAGGAGTAAGGAGTACACTTTGTACACCATGGACTGTTGAAAGTTTGTCTCTTTCCGATCGCATTGTAAATATTGTGCTTATTTGAGTGAGAAATGATATCCTAATTTGAATACTACTTCGTCTTCTAATCGTTGAAATTATAGGGCGTTAATGTTGAGGGATCAGCCTCGTGGCGTGTGCCGTGTGCCGTGCATTGTGTTCGCTAAGCGGTGTTTGGTGCGCAGGGCCGGGCGGCTTGCGGCAGACGTACACGTACGAGACGCTGGTGCAGTACGCGGACTCGCCGCTGAGCAAGCTGCCGCCGGCCGGGCTGGCCTTGTTCCCGCCGGAGCTGGCGCGCAAGGTAACGCACTGCGCGCGGCGCGCCGCGCCGACGCCTGCTCCGACGCGCCGCCACGTGGCGCCGCTGCGGGTGTGGGCGCCGCTGCGGCACCCCAACTACCTCGCCGCGCTGCTCTGCCGCAACTTCTACTGAGCAAGAGCGCCGCCGAACTCCGAACGGTTCCCCCTTCGGCTGCGATGTTCATTTTTTATGGGGATTTAGAAAGTTTTCTATCGGGGCGATAGTTTAGTTTTCTTTTGAAGTCGTTTCGACGGCGTCTTATTTTTATTTGTGGAGCGCGGCGAGGGGGCGGTCGTTCCGCGGTTAGTCGCCTAGAGCCGCGTAGAGTCTGAAGCCGGATTTGCCCGCAGCCGGAGGGAGCGGGCGCGGGCGCGGGCGCCGGGCGCGGCGACGAGTACTAGGGACCGCCGGCCGCGGAACCTCTCTCCTCCCGTCCGCGATCCCATCCCGTCCTCCCGTCCTCCCGTCCACGCCGCCCGACGAACCCAAACCTTCTTTATAAAATTGTTTTATAAGGTAGTTTGAGATCCCACCCCAGTCGCGTGCCGCTGGCGTCGGATCGGTCCGAATGTAAAGTCGCTTGCATGTTTTCGGCTTCGGTTTGATGGCGTAGTTCCGTCGTGAGTTTTCTAGTTCCGTGACCGGCAACTGAGATTAACTATGACGCCGGGTGAAGTCAGAAATGCACTGAAAACATTCAAACGCTTTATAATACGAACTTGTAGCATTGATTTACACCCGCTGTGCAACACTAATTCATTTGTACTAATTAACTACGCACTGAGCTTGTATGTTTGCATTTCAATTACTAACCTATGTAAAATTTAGCTTATGGGCTTAAAAATTCTGGTTTATGTGTATTCATAACAAACCTATTGCTTTAAAAAGTCGGTTTACATATTGTGATTAACTAGTCGATTCCTTCAATATGTTAGCACTTTTGCTAAGTATAAATGTTGATAATTACCTCAAGTGTCCTGTGATTTAAATATAATAGGTAAGAATAGTTTAGGAACATAAGACTGACTCTAGCGTAGTCTGACGTACTAGCTACAAGCTGATCTCGGTGGGCGCTGCGGCGGGCTCGCTCGGCGCCCGCGGCTATTGTACACAAGTATTATTACTATTAGGATACACAAATTATCTGTTGATTGAAGATCTAATTAGAATTTGAAAGACTGAATTAGACTTATCAGAGCTATTTTTGTAGGTTTATTAGATTAAAATTCACTTAGGTTTTTTACTAGTAAATTGTTTAGACTTGTTAAATTTTATATGAATAAGTTTACATAAAAGCTTGTTGACAATGATGCTATGAAGTGTTTACTAAACACGAATTCACTAATTCAATGTTTGTGTCGTTTTCATGCTACTCGGACAGAATGGGTACTCGAGAGGGGTTCGTTACAGGTAAACAATACTAGGATTATTCGAATTAAAGACGATCTCAGTGAGGTTCCAAATTACGTTGTTAACATTCTATTTAATGTTAATTTATTTAATTGGTATTATTTTTTCTTAAATGTTAACAAAATTATTAGTGTTATATCATTTTTTCTTGTCAATTCGATTTCATAATAAAACATGAAACAAAACTGTCTTTTCTTGCTCGTAGCTTAACTATCTCTTCTTTCTCTAATGCTTCGGACAAAAACCATGATTGAATATAAAAATATTTTGGTATTTGAAATAATACTTGATATTAATGTTGAACGGTTTAATTTTCATGCAAATAAAGAATCCTCAATTATGGTTCTGTGTCAGCGTGAGTAACTTTGTTGCACTGTGCTAGTAATAATCTAACGATTCAACGTCGTGCGTCACTAACACACATTTTCATTTGCTTGTGCAAAACAATTCTTCCGTGTGGGGTAAGACCGTGGCGTCAGGTTGATATCGGATGCATCGTACAGCGTCACGTTCATAGATATGTTGCCTTCCCATGCCCATACACTTCTGTACGCAAGCGAACGAATACTACTAAAAATAAGTTTATTGTGGTGCTGGTACACTTTGTCGCTGCCAAGTGGGCAGAGTTGGGCAAAAATTATCTATTTACGATAAGCGGGGAAGATAACTAAATCATCTTTTTACTTCTCATGCTCGTAAAGTTTCACTTTATGCTGGGTATAGGCGGACTAAAACTCAATTTTATGCACAAGTGCATAAAAAATTGCCATTGTCAAAATAGCCTTAGAAGAAGTCAATTTTTTATGCACTTGTGCATAAAATTGAGTTTTAGTCCGCCTATACCCAGCATAAAGTGAAACTTCTTATGAAAGAAATTCCTATTCTTTTTATTTCCTCACAATCGAAGTAAAAAGTAGAGTGTATAACTCGTCCATAAAACCCCTTTTACGCTCGTACTTTATATCCATCCTCGCTCGCAAGCTCGCTCGTATGGATAAACGCCTCGCGTAAAATGGTGCGTTTTATGCACTTGTTGTACAATCTACTATTTATTTGAAATAAGTAAATAATCAGTCATTTGTTATTTTGAATTTATCTAGATCAGTTTCATTTTTATCTAGATAAATTAGTTGGGATATTAAATAAAAGATGAAGCTGTTGACTGATCATGTCGACACTTAGATGTAATTTGTATACAGCCTGTTTTGGCCTTTTTTTATGCAGAATAGGGTTTATTTTATTACTTCAATAACAAACGAGGCCAGTTATCTTCATCTAGATAATTTATCTAAATAATAAAATTGTCAACGCACTATTTGTGATTGAATTTATCTTCGAATAAATTTATTTCAAATGATTTTATTTGAAATAAGAAATTATCTAAATAACGCCCAACTCTGCAAGTGGGTGTATAAAATTGGGGGGTTTTTAGTCGGTGCAACTCCGACATAACTTTCGCGGTGCTCCGTGGCGCGGAAGTCTCCATAAAAGAGTTTCCCCTCGACAAAGGTGTACAGTGTAGGTATACATTGGTCGGTAGGTATCTTGCGCTTGGCGCCAAACTAGTTTACATTTTTTGACATTAATTGGTATTATTAGCAGTTAAAGCACGGTTAAAGGTATCTTTCACACACATTACGCAGCATCTAACGGAACGGCAACCCTCTCCTTGTCCACCTCCTAACTAGGCATCGCAAATGGTGGGGCCCGGGGGGTGACTAGCCAAAGCCATACCGTAGACTTAAAGATATAATAGACGGCCATAGTCTAAGAACTTTTTGAGGCTCCAAGTCTTTTGCGCCATCTAGTCCAGAGCGACCTAAACATAGCCAAAATGTAACAGGAAATGTCACCTACTCTAGTACGCCAGTCGTTCCTAGATTGCGATCTTTAGGTCGCTCTGGACTAGATGGCGCTAAAGACTTGGAGCCTCAAAAAGTTGTTCGACTATGGCCGTCTATTATATCCTTAAGTCTATTGCCATAAGGTATGCATTATTTTTATATCCCATATAAATGACAGTTCGATTGCTCACTTTGTCCAACCGAACTCTCATTTCAATAACGGTTTTATCTGGTCTGGGATATCATAAGAAATATTAGTTTAAGATGAGGTGATATTATTTTGGCGCTTATGACTCAGGTGTTCAATGCATGTGTTTTCTATATGGAGCAACTTAAAAGAGTGATGGTGCTGGTTGACGAGTGAGTAAACCTTACTTTCACTGTCAGGAACCCGCTAGGTGGGTTCATTTTGTACAGTTGCTATCAAATATATCGGAGCGACCAAGGTGGTCACAAATATCTGAACAACGCCTATACAGGTGGCCCAAAAATACGTTGACAATTAAATTAAAAATGAAAACTGCAGTGTTTTTATATTTTACACACATTAATTGTCTTCAAAATGTGTAGGAATATAACAGAAGACTAACTGAATTCGAATAGCGTTCAATTTCAAAATTATTACTTTTTAATTTTGTCAACGTAATTTTGGGCCACCCTGTATTGTCAAGGCGATAGTGCATGTTCAGATATTTTTGAGTACCCTGGCCGCTCCGATATATTCGATGGCGACTGCACAGGGAGCTTGGCTCAAGTGTTTAATTTAACTCTACAGAGCTGCCTGGAGTTCGACAGCGCCAGCTACCTGAAGAAGGTGCGCGCCGCAGCCGGAACTACCGTGGCCGCCGTGGACGCGCCCGACTCGCCTGAGCCCGAGTAACCGCCCGGCGACGTTCAGCAGCTCGCCCGCACCTCACAACACGACTCTTGTTCACTATATTCCACATTCACTATTCTACACGTAATGTACCTAATATGAGGCGCCTCGTTTTGTGAGTAGTTTTGAAATCGCCCGTCAAAAGTAGAAAGGAACATTATTAATTCATATTATTGGAGGCTTTTTACCTTTACGACGACCGGGCAGCATTAAAAAACCTACGAGGTAGCTAAAAAGTCAAAATACTCATTTAATACAAATTACGCTTGCAATGGGCAGCTGTAGGGCACAGGAATAAGGAGAGACATTAGGTATAGTATAGGATGATTGAGAGAAGAGAAGTGTATCGAGTGTAAACATGTTAACCCGTTTAGAACTACTGATTGCCACTTCTTCTAGATGCGCAACACTAAACGAAGTCTTCCTTTTATATGCACTTTAGCTGTGCACCTTTATTACTAAAAGTATTGACACGCCAAATTAGAGGGTATAGGTATTTATTTTCCTTAATTAGTATTTACCTCATATCATTAAAGTTGTTTTAAGGATGCTTTGAACTTGGTTTTGGACACTCAGGCCAGAACGCTGTTCACAGCCATAGTTGATCTCCTGAAAATATATTTTTATTAAAATGAGCGCACTCCATTTATGAGAAGCCTGCTCATTCAGAGATGAGAATCTGAAAATGCTGCTGATCTCTACGTATTCACGTTTGTCCAATACTTTCACTAGATGGCGTCACTAAATCAAATGTGTGAAACGTAAATATTATATTAGCGGTTAGAGCTACGATATTATATGCGCATTCAAGAGAAACTATTGGAGGAAATGAAGATTAGTAGTCGTTTATTATTTACTCGTCTCTGGCCCATTGTTTCATTTATACAAATCTGAATAATAACATTTCACTTAAATTGAACACATGTATTTCGTATAAACATTATATCCATTTAAGCTTGTGTCATATGAGAGGTATGTACAGTCAGCAAAGATGTAAATTGATGATGACTAACGATATCTTTAGATCAAACCTAAGGTGACAATCGTAGAAAACGAAACGAAGTTCTATTGGTCTCTATCATAGCGATAGAGGGACGGATAATTCGTTTTGTACAAGCGATTGTCATATTGTCTAAGCTCCCTGATCTACCTAAGTATTTTTCTTCTTGCCTGTTATTTACTGCTGACTGTGCTTATCAGGCAATGACACCGTCATTATAACTATCTTGACTGTTCTGTAGTGTGTCGAAATGTTTATAAATACATCATAAGGACTATGAGGAGAATGATATAACATAACGTAAACAGCGCAATTCTGATTAAGGTTAACTCGCCGACTGACGTGACGGTCTTCGCCGAGTTGACACCTTACATTACAGTTTCGATTGAAACTATAGTGCGAGTCCTTTTTATTTACTTTTGTATATATTGACCGCAACGGACCTCGGTCCGGGTGTCAAGAGTGATTCCATTTACTATAAGACGAATGCATGCATTTCTTTTGAGTGTCTGTGTGATCATTTTCAGACTTTGTAATTAGTGTCTAGTCTCGACTAGTAGTTTTATCGATTCTCACTATTTCGTAAGTGATATATCTATTTAAAGAAAGTCTGGCAATTCAATATTATAAATATATATATTAAATTACTGTGGGAGTTCGTAGAGAAATAACGGTATTAAAGCATAACATTTTAGATTTAGATTTATTTTTAACTAAAACCAAATAATTGTTGATTGCATAAATCTATTTAAACTAACATGTTTATTTCTTATTGGAGTCTATTTATTGTTATGAGAATTGGCAGGCTTTCTTTATTTTAATACTATGTTTTTTTTTGGTTGTCTAATTAAAGAAAATGTTTATTTTAGTAAGACTGTTATTTCAATTAAAAATTCAGCTTAAACCTCATCATCATCAATCGACGTGGGTTGTACGATGTTTTGTTTTTTAGTCGTGTGGACATCCTTCGGGAGTCCGCAAACACAATTGCACAGTATATTTTGCAGTAGATTAGTAACTTTATATTCGTTATAAATTATAATATACTCGGTCGGTGCTTTGAACAAGTATTATTGTCATTCAAGGGAATACCTATCCACATATTCTATTTATCTTATGTAAAAAAAATACACTGTATAAGGCAAAGCGTTATATTATGTAAATTACTACTAAATTTTCTAATAAATGTGCGTTTTATTTACTTAATATTAAATCACTGTATTTCCCAGTTACCATGATAGTAGACATAATGGAAATCAAAGACAAACTGCAATTTTATAAAGTTGAGAATAGAGTCCGTATTCAAATTGTTGCAAAATAAAACAATAAGTAGGTATGTTAAAAAAAGTCATGATTACTTTTAAATGAAACTGCCACCAATGTACAATTAGTACTCTATATTAATATTTACAAATTCATTCACAATAAATATGTTTTTTCATAATTTACTGCTGCACAACTAATTATTTTGATTACATGCTATTCAAAAGATTTTGCTAATACAATTTTATTTATACATTTAAAACTTTATCTAGCGAATGCATATTGTCAATTTCATATCTATGAGAGTAAAATGTAAATGCTTAGCACCTATTCATATAATTTCAAATCTAATTTTGATCAAATCAGAGAGTTATTTAATACTTAGAATAACCATAGACTTAAAGATATATAATAGACGGCCATAGTCTAAGAACTTTTTGAGGCTCTAAGTATTTAGCGCCATCTAGTTCAGAGCGACCTAAACAGAGCCAAAATGTAAGAGGTAATATCAGCGCCACCTAGTAACGAGTAACGTACTAGTAGTACACTAAAAAACAATCATTCAATTAAGTCTATGGAATAACTACGAATAGTCGTGCCTCGAATGTGACCGAGGATAGCACTCTATTGCTCCGAGTTAAGGCGCCCCACCCGCTTAAACGGAATTCAGGCAATCATAGGCAAAAATCAGCAGAAAATAACAACTTGAGGCTTAATTTTGTCTGTGGCTCCTTACAAAAATTCAGTCGCCATAAACGAAATTAAGGGGGAAGTTAGGCACACCACATACCTAAGCTGAATTAAGACAATTCATAGACGAAATCCTTAAATTTGTCTATGACCTCCATACAAATAATCAGCTACCATATACAATTTTAAGCATCCGTAGACAAATATAAACATTTTGTCTTTGAATTGTCTTAATTCAGCTCAGGTATGTGGTGTGCCTTAGTTTTTTTTCCCGGCTGATTATTGTCTATGATCGACTGAATTCCGCTCAAATGTGTGGAGCGCCTTATGCTGTAACTAAACTATGGTTGTTAAAAGTTGACGTTTGACAAAACATGGCATCGTTCAGCGCCATCTGCTGTCAAACTTGAGTCACGACTTTTCTTTGTGTTAAGAACTTTTGACAATCAACAACTGCTTAATAAAATTATACTAGCTGCCGAAGCACTAGATTAGGTACAATGTTGAAATTTAGCAGTTTATTAAAATGCCATAGAATCAGCACTTTTATGGGTAAAAATAAATATATATATTTTTTTATTTTAATATCAGGCGGGCCGTATGCTTGTTTGCCGCCGTCGTGGTGGCGGCAAACAAGCATACGGCCCGCCTGATATTTTTTAAATGCCACAAACAATGATATATACAGTGTGTTTCTGTAATAGGAGCAATAAATTAAAACGTAGATTCTACTCCTCAAACCAGGAAACGTTCGTTCAGCGACTTTTAAAAATAACGTATGGTTCGATTTTTAGGACACTTTAAAGTTTTTTCGAACACGCAATGTATTCCGAAATTGACTATGTCTGTAGGGTGACAAGCAATGTCAATAAGACGGATTTTAACGTTCATTGAAAATAGGGCAGATGCCCCGGTTGTGGCCACTGTGCCGGTTTTGGCCAGTTTCAACTTTGAATTGAGTTAACTAAGGTATAGACAACTTTACAAGTCTATGGCTTATACTAAATACAAGAGAAAATTATGGCAATACAGATGACACTGTCATCTGTCATGTGTCAGTTGTCATTCAATTGTCAGGAGCTATGTTGTGTCTGGTTACGTGATACATGCTATTTGTTAACCAAAACAATAAGGTTTGGAAGCTCCGTAATCCGCCATTCTTTTGGAAATCCTTTTGTATTTCTTTGAGCTTATTATTTAATGTACATGTCAAAAGTGTTGTCTAAGGCTAAGTTAGGTTACTTTCTTGGCGCGCCTTTTAGAAATTGAGGTATGCCTAATGGCCAAAACTGACACCTTGATGTCGTGATTTCACCAATTGTGGCCATGTCTATGGCCATAACTGGTTCACATACTAACCCAGTTTTGGCCACCTAGGTATCGGTCCTAAATTTTAATATTACCTATAATTTTCTTTTCTCCAATATGTTCGTATTACTATAGAAAAATTATTCAAGTAGGTACGTTGGGTTAAGACCAAATGGATTTTAGACGCCCTCATAGAAAATTGTATACCTACATCTTTTTGGCATACATAAATAGTACATTGTTGTAGAGGCTGGAAAGTAAGCTATAGGTGGACCGAGTTAGTTCGAGGGTCGACCCGCCAGGGGAGGCCCTCGAAGATACGAGTCCACCTATAGCGCTTTCGGCCGAGACATTACATAGTGCTTTTCACGACTACTGTGAGGAAATAAAATAAAAAATTAATTGGCATATACAAACACTTTAATAGATACTATTTATAGGTATATTGACGGTTCATATGCTTTTCACAAGCACGATAAAGTAAACGACATGCATGTAATTTTCTGCAAATAAATGCTTCTTTTCGCCATCCTTCCATAATATGAATTGTTCGTCGGATATTATATTGTATACAAAATATCATTGTTCATGGACCTTCTTATTTAGGACGCGATTTCACTGGTAACAAATTTCTACGCCTGTGCAGTTTCTTGAATTTCGGTGGGCGCCAGCGTATTAATAACATTTTCTACACTTATTGAACTCATTTTTACTGCATAAATACAACTTTCTTGTTTTTTAGTCAAACATTATCCAATTCAATATAGTTTGGCCAGAGTTTGTTCCACTTCAAGCATAGACAGGGAGAATCATACTGTCTTTTTCTAATGCTAGTACTCTCACTACTAAAAAAGGGATGGGAATAGCATGTTACTCTGACTGTTACTGCGCTTTTGGTTTGCCAGACTATATGTATTTTTCTCGCTCCACCTTTATTACTTTTTTTTTCACTTTTAAGAAGCGTTTTACGATGTTTGCTTCAATCCGACTCAAACGGCTATTAGACATTGCAACCTGCAGGGCCCAATCTGTCAGGTTGGTAGGTGTAATTAAAGGTAGGGCCCGTAGGGAGCTGAAGGAGGGAGAGGGAGAGGCAGGGTACACAACAGATTGGGCCCTGCAAGTTGCCATGTCTAATAGCCGGTTCACTCCTTACCCACTTTTTGATAGAAAACCACAAACGGTTAAAAAGGTAAAAACGCCTTAAGGGTGATCTGAATGATTTTGACGTTTCTTTTTTTTAAACAAGTAAATTGGTTCGATAAACAACCTTATTTCATTTTAAATGAAAAAGTGGTGCCCAAAAAAAGACCTTTTTAATGTTTTAAATGATCCTGATTGGCGGGTCCAATGCAATGACATTTCATTGCTGCAAAATAGCAATTCTTGTAGTGGTAGTTCAGATGCTACAGCAATTGCTTACTTTCCAGCTTGGATTTTGGTCTTCTTTTGCCACATTTCCGAGCAGGTGGCGTGAAATAGTACATTGTTGTAGAGGCTGGAAAGTAAGCTATAGGTGGATCGAGTTAGTTCGAGGGCCGACCCGCCAGGGGAGGCCCTCGAAGATACGAGTCCACCTATAGCGCTTTCGGCCGAGACATTACATAGTGCTTTTCACGACTACTGTGAGGAAATAAAATAAAAAAATAATTGGCATAACAATACAAACACTTTAATAGATACTATATTAGTAGGTATATTGAAGGTGCATGTGCTTTTCGCAAGCACGATAAAGTAAACGAGCATGTAACTTTCTGCAAATAAATGCTTCTTTTCGCCATCCTTCCATAATATTAATTGTTTGTCGGATATTATATTGTATACAAAATATCACTGTTCATCATTCATGGGCCTTCTTATTTAGGACGCGATTTCACTGGTAACAAATTTCTAGCGACCGCCTGTTTCTTGAATTTCGGTGGGCGCCAGCGTATTAATAACATTTTCTACACTCATTGAACAAATTTTTACTGCATAAATACAACTTTCTTGTTTTTCAGTCAAACATTATCCAATTCAATATGTATTTTTCCCGCTCCACCTTTTTAACTTTTTTTTCACTTTTAAGAAGCGTTTTTACGTTGTTTGCTTCAATCATGCTTCAATCCGACTCAAAGCGGTATTACACATTGCAACCTGCAGGGCCCAATCTGTCAGGTTGGAAGGTGTAATTGAAGGTAGGGCCCGTAGGGAGCTGAAGGAGGGGTAGGAAGAGGCAGGGTACACAACAGATTGGGCCCTGCAGGTTGCAATGTGTAATACCGCTTTCACTCCTTACCCACTTTTTGATAGAAAACCACAAACGGTTAAAAAGGTAAAAACGCCTTAAGGGTGATCTGAATGGGTTTTGACGTTTCTTTTTTTTAAACAAGTAAATTGGTTCGATAAACAACCTTTTTTTATTTAAGGATGAAAAAGTGGTGCCAATAAAAGACCTTTTAATATGATTCTCATTGGTGGGTCGAATGCACACATAACTGGATTTTACTTTTCTACTATGACATTTCATTGCTGCAAAATAGCAATTCTTGTAGTGGTAGTTCAGATGCTACAGCAATTGCTTACTTTCCAGCTTGGATTTTGATCTTCTTTTGCCACATTTCCGAGCAGGTGGCGTGAAAAGTATATTTCAACCGACATCAAAAAAAGGAGGATCTTAGTTTGACCCGTATGTTTATTTGTGTATTTGTATGTATATTTGTTTGTTCACGAGTATCTCGCGTTTGGCTGAACCGATTTTGATACGGTTTTCAGAAAAGTATTTGATACACTCTGGAAAAGGTTTTAGAATAGAAAAGGGGGTCGTCCATTTATTCCGTAAGCCAATTGTTTGCCACTTTTTGACCCCCTTTCGCCCCTACGTAAGAAAAAAAATCCTCCTCTTTACAGTAAGGCATCAACCCCCCCCCCCTCCTAAATTTTTTTACGTAATAAATGAATGGCACCCAAAAGCACCCGTGACGTCGTCCAAATGGATCCGTTATTAAGCGATATATTAGTTCAACTCGACCGATTTTTAACCGCATTAATAACTATAAGCAGAATTCAAATAAGCTTGAAAGTCTTCATCATCGTCTCCTTCTTCTTCTTTATCATCAAATTCGTCTTATCTTCTGCATCGTTTTTGCTTCTTCTTCATCGTAGTCTTCTGCATATTCTTCTTCTTTACCTTCATCAACATCTTCATATTTTTCATCGTCTTCTTCTAGTTCTTCATTTTCTATCCTTTTGAGTGCTATTCATTTATTACGTTAGACAATTTAGGCGGGGAGGGGATTTATCATGCCTTACTTCTACTCACAAGAGGAGGATTTTTTCCTTACGTACGGGCGGAAGGGGGTCAAAAAGTGGCAAAAATTGGATTACGTAATAAATAGACGACCTATTTTTCTATTCTAAAACCTTCTCCAGAGTGTAACAAATGCTTTTCTGAAAACCGCATCAAAATCGGTTCAGACAAACGCGAGATAATTGCGAACAAATATACATACAAACAAACATACGGGGCAAACTGACAACCTCCTTTTTTTTGAAGTCGGTTAAAACACATTTGTTCCAATTCTAATTCTAACTGCGGTCTTTTGGGACATTATCGGTTTACCTGTTTTTGAGTTATCTTAAAAAAAAAAACTTCTACGGAACCCTCCATTATGCGTGGGCCGATACGCACGAGGCCGGTTTTTTTGTTCATTTTAGCAGACGGTAAGTCGTACTGAAAAACTTACCGTCTGATATTAATATTTTAAACTTTTCAGTCGACTAAGAAATATGATTGGAAACATTCATATTTTTAAATGTGACCAAAACTGGCACAATAGTTGTGGCCACAACTGGGTCAAAACTGGCCAAAAGTGGCTCCTGGGCCCCTTTCTGATATTTTATTAAATAAAAAATAAGATCCAATGACAGAATCTTAACAGCGGAGATTCATATAAATATAGTAATATATTTTCAATGATTCTGAATATAAAGAGTGTCATAATTCCTTATTGACACAAAATGAAGGACATCTGAACAGTCAAACTCTCCTTAAAGTGGCCAAAACCGGGGCATCTGCCCTACTATTTAGTTTGTATGAAAAAGAGACAATCTACAAAATACATATTTTTTTTAAGTTGTTGAGCAAAAGTTTTGTAGTTTGAGGAGTAGAATCTATGTTTTAATTTATTGCTCCTATTACAGAAACACACTGTATATGTATGTCGAAATGGAATGCAAGACGATTCATATTACAATACACGGACTTTAAGGCAAAAATCGCCAGCATGTAGGAGCTGAAATATCAAAAACGCATAGGTATACACTTTTCACTTACAGCTAATATTGTACGTCATACACTCGGATCATGTAAATATGCTATAAACTGAATTATAGACCTTAAAACCTGGCAATAAGGTGTACTTTACAAGATTTAAGTGGACACTCTTATACAGGTAGATTTGGGAAAATCTTGACAGTACTTGTTTTGTGGTGTGGTGGGTTACAGTCAGAGAGTATGTATTTAATAGATGAGTAAGATGAGCAGTCAAAGAACTTTCTGAGGCTAAAGGAGGTCTGAGTTGGTCAGATGGCGCCAGCAGCATAGGTTGTACAGTCGCCATCAAATATAGGGACCGTGCGCGTTGGAGAATCTGCCATCTTTTGGTCTTAATCTAAAACTAAAACTATGTACTTCACGCCAATAGACAGTGCTGCCTCCAACGTACCCTTACAGGTTGTAGGTCCTGCCATCTACTGGACTTAATAGGCAACTTTAACGTGACATTTCTACTTCGCGCCATTAAAAACGGGCGTCCTGTACGGCTACCATGAGTTTGACATTGTCATTTTTCGTTAACGAGTAACGAATTTTCTATCTGTGCATCTCGTTGAGGGTCAAAACAGACCTAGCGGAAATCCTCGCGGAATTAAGCCAATTCACTATGGTAGCGGAAATTTGTCTATAGTAGCGGAAATTTTGTCTATGGCTTCCATACAAAAAATCAGCTACCATAGACATTTTGTCTATGAATTGGCTTAATTCCGCTGTGATTCCGCTAGGTGTGTTGTGACCCTTACACTAATATGTTACAAGCAAGATGCACAGATAGAACACTCGATACACGTTCTCTAAAACGTCAATATCATAATCATAACTCATGGTAAGCGTACTGTGCTGGCCTCTTCAGTTTACGCACGTTCCCTATATCGGATCGGCCAAGAGACTGAAAAATATCTGAACATGCACTTTATCGCAATGACAATAGAGGCAATCAGATATTTTTGACTACCTTGGCAGCTCCGATATATGTATATGATGGTGATTGTACCTGTCACTAGTGGTGTTCTATGGGATTTGGCTTAAAAGACTAGAATCCACGCAAGAAAATCCCAACAAAAAACAAAAATAAGGACACCAAACCAACTACAGGGTGTCCACTATAAACCCCCAAAAAAATTCCCTGACTTTTCCCTGATTTTCCATGACCATTTTTTGAAATTTCCCTGACCAAAATGTCCATCTACAAAAACATTTTTACTATTTTTAGCTCAAGGTAGTCGAATTTCCATACGCAAGACTTTAGTATCGCATTTTTTTGTGTCTCCATTTCAGTGTTTAGGTAAATATTACTTAACGTAATATATGCGCATCCTTATTAGTCTGTCTGTTGAATTTTTACAAAATCGAATCAAGTTTCAGAACAAAAGTATCTATAGAGACCAATTTTGAATTGTTAGTTTTAAGTATATGGACACGCTACATTTTTTGTACAACGGCGGTGGCAAACAAGCATACGGCCCACCTGATGGTAAGCCGTTACCGTAGCCTATGGACGCCTGCAACTCCAGAGGTGTCACATGCGCGTTGCCGACCCTTTAAAAACAGGAGGATTCACTGTGTTGACGGCTAACGGAACGAGAGGTCCCTCGTCGTCAACACACTGGGTCCTCTTTGAGCTCTTTGGTTACTATACATATAAATTATAAACTTAAATATATGTATGTCATAAAAAGCGTCCGGTGTCCAGGAATGAGATCGAACAAGCGTCTTCTGCATCGCAACCGGGTCACAAACTCCTACTAAAAATAACCCGTTAGCCTAGGAGTTAGGACTCCTGCAGCGAATGCTAAAGACGCTGGTTTCATCGCAGCCCTAGGCACCTAGAGACCTTGGTCACTTTTCCTTTGTAAGTATACGTTCCGTTGTAATTTTTCCAGAGTCACGCAATATTCCTAGCACAATATCAGCATATTGTATTGATTCCGTATATCTTACAGCGTGCAGCGTACGAATCAAAACGAATCGGCCTTTTTTTCAAATCTTAAATAATAGCTGAAGTTATTCATTGCATTTAATTATTTTTATTTATTTAATTTAATGCGTTAAGCTTCGAAACTCTTGTGATAGTGTTCTGTGACAAGTACATTTTCGGTGTTATTTAAATCGATGTTATAATATCTTCAGGAGACAAAGCGTCGAGATCTTTCGTCTTTACAAGTTCTCCATTAGATTTATTTATCAAGTCCATTATGGCAACATCTACGAATGACGCTAGAGGTTTGTTGCTTTGAAATAGCCATAAAATGGTTGGTAATCCCTTTTAATAAATACTACGTTTACACTTGTATGTTCGCATTTGAGTAGACGCTCGTCGAAACGTTCTAAGTACGAACCATTCGCGTACGAGTGCCAACGCGAATGTCCGTTCACATATTCGGCTCTGTGGGTATAACTCCCCGACGCGACATGTATAGACAGTCCACGCGCTATTCACCGGTTTATTCGCCTCGTCACTCCCACAAAGTATAAACGCGTTTCAGTCGCCATCAGATATATCGAAGTGGCAAAAGTGGTCACAAATATCTGAACATACACTTTATTGCCTTGATGATAGAGGCGTTGTTCAGATATTTGTATATCCGCTCTGATGTATCTGATGGCGAATGTACAATAGATCCTACGATTGTCAATGGAGCTTTAAGTAACGGATTTTTCATTACAGTAAGGTTTTTTGTTTTCGCTCATTAAAAGCAAATTCTCGAACCTGATGCTTTTATAGATCTGTCAAGGCATAGTCCATTTTCAAGCCACCTTATCAATGTAAATTAAATCGCGAATTCTGTACATCCAGACATAGCATGTGTGCTATTCCGTGATTGGTCACATACACGACTTTTGTCTTTCCCATAGAGTTGTTGAATGAAAGCAATCTTGCTATCTGGGAACATTTTGTTACGCTGTATTTTAGTCCCGTCCCCCTCGCAAGAGTTTTGGCAGATTTTGTTCAGTTCAGGACTGCATTTAATGTTGGTACAAGTTATTCTAATGTTTAATTAGTGGTCAACTGATGTTAGTTTCAAGATTTTTGATATTATGTTTCGGACCTTTTCTATGTAACACTACGGCTCGCTCACTCATATTCCTCAATTTAAATATTTGGCAACATCGTCTAAAATTAAATACGCTGAATGCTGATATTATGATCGCCTACGACTTCAATATGCAAACTCTGGACTCACTCTTAGATTGAGTCATACTTTATTAAACGTACAATATTTTGAACTCATTTCATTAGTCATATTCACTGTTTTATGAAACTCTAACACATCACTGTAAAAAAACTGTATGATTTTTATTATATTTCATATCCTAAAAGCAGAAATTTAATTATAGTACATTAAATCATAATGTTGTAGATCCTTGCTACACTGAAATACAATGCTATGAGTCTGGGTTACTAGTCAGCTTGAGCAAAGGCTTTCTCATTAGCAATCGCTGAGAGGGTTTAAGATTTTTTAAACCTTAAAAAAATATTCTAAATAGAGAAGGTATGACGCCATATGAGTAATTCTATGAATTCTTTGGATTCACCTATAACCAAGAGAACAAAACTTTTGTTTTCCATAATATTTTATATTCCTTAATTTTTTTCCAGGTCCATATTTTTCCCTGACCTCATTATAATTTCCCTGACTTTCCATGACTTTCCAGTGCCATTTCGAGCTTCCCTGACTTTTCACTGACTTTCCCTGACTTTCCAGAAAGTGGACACCCTGAACTACTATTCATTATTCAGTGGACATACTATTGGCTGGACTGACATGTACAACCTATGCTGGCGCCATCTGCGATACTGATATAGGATTACGCGATTAAAAAACGTGGCTATTTTCCAAGACAAGGGAAAATGGCTAGATAAGCTTAAAGCAAGTGTTAATTAATGAGACATACCATAAATATGTACATAATAAACCGGCATGCCTCTATAGCATTAGGAATGTCGTAATACTCCTAAATACTTATATGATTGTTCTTAAATGAGCTCAATAAATTAAATCTGAATTATAGCTACAACATGGATTATTTTAAGGCATTGGCCGTCTAAGCTACCGATCGTTATTACTTCTTACATAGTGTGTTTTACATTACAATATCCCTTAACCTTAATTAAAGCGGCCGTTTTGTGTAAATGTACTGCTGCCGTTATACTTCTAAGGCCAAAATTCCCAGCGTTCTTGCTTTTCATTCATTACTCTACCCATTAGGCAAGTCGGTTTGGACTCAAAATACTATAATACGGGCCAAAATAACGTTCCGATTGAGTCGAAACTCGCTAAGCTAGACATCTCGCTTACCCTCGCTATCTGCAATCGCTTCGCGGCGCTGCGTTTCTGCTTTATTTAGCCATACCGGAACGCCTTGGGCTGTAGGTAGTATAGTGGGTCACACGCGGTCGGCCAGCTTGTCGGTGATGGCGGCGGCGCGCGCGCGGGCGTGCAGCATGACGTCCTCCGCCAGTTCGTCGACCGTCGTGTAGCGCGAGCGCTGGAAGCTGAACAGGTCCGCGATGAAACCGACGATTTCCGCCTGAAACGACAGATGCCACTATTACTTAAGGTTTACATCTTAAAATGCAGTTGATGCAAATTTAAGTTAGTCAGATAGCAACGGATTATGCACGATATACATTAGAATGAGCGTTAGGACATAGGTGACATAACTCTTACGAATTAAAATGGGCAGTGTTAGGGCTAGTTGCATGAAGTCCGCCGGCTAACGTAATCGTTAAAAACAAGCGAGACTATGTGTGACACCGAGGGATGTGGATTGTGGAGGACTATACTAATCATAATCCTGGGTGATTTATTTGTGAACTAGCTTTCGCTGTCCGTGGCCTGCCTGGGATTAGTGATTCCCTATATCTATAAAATTCCACCCCCCTAAACGATGGTTTCTAGAATAAAAACTATCCTATGTCCTTCCCCAGAACTCAAACCGTCTTCAAATTAAATTTCACCTAAATCCGTTTAAGCGTGAAGAGTTAGGTAACAGACACACTTTCGCTTTCATAACATTAGTAGGGATGGGTGAGTGGTTACCTGGAAGGCGCGGCAGACGTCGCGCAGGCGCTCGTGCGGGCCGAGGAAGCCCCACACGAGCACGGGCAGCAGGTGCTCGGAGATGGAGTAGAAGTGCGCCATGAACCCGTCCGGGAACTGCAGGTAGCGCCGCTTCGCCTTGATCACCGACCACACCGCCGTCGTCAGCGCCTGCAACAATACATTAACAATCATAATTTGCGTAGCCATTATAGACCACTGCCTCCCGTTACCTCTCTCTCTCCTTGGCAATTATTATTCCCATCTGATGTGGGGTCACTATCCGTAGCAGAACCAAAGTAACCGACATAGCCCGTCGGATCGCTAAACTTAAGTGGCAATGGGCAGGGCACATTGCACGGAGAACCGATGGCCGTTGGGGCACTAAGGTTCTCGAATGGCGACCATACACCGGAAGGCGAAGAGTTGGTAGGCCCCCTACAAGGTGGACTGATGACCTGGTGAAGGTCGCTGGAGTCCGCTGGATGCGGGTGGCACAGGACCGGTCATTGTGGCGTTCAGTGGGGGAGGCCTATGTCCAGCAGTGGACGTCTTTCGGCTGAAATGATGATGATGATGATGATGATGTGGGGTCTGCTTTCCTCGGTTTGCTCCTTCCACTTAGCCCGGTTCAACGTGTCAACTTCAGAGATAGATAGAACACAGGGGTTTGAGGTGATGGTAATTTCAAGATACGTTCAGGAGGTCTTCTCTGTGCCTTATTATACCAAAGTAGTCGGATCTCCTGTAGCTTGTCACTGCCGCCCGTTACCTACGTACTACGTACGTATTACGTATATTCACAAGCATGTAATAAACTACATCTAAATCCACTTATAACCTCGAAATTTTTGCGATATGAATTTCACGTGTATTACGTCCAGCAGGAGATAGACTTGTAAAAACATATAGGTACTTACGCTCTCCTTGAACCCGTCCGAGAGCCACCGGTTACGCACGACGGCGAGTACGGAAGAAGGCGGCGATTCTAAATCCTCGAAGGCGTCTAGCAGGATGTAATCCAGCACCACGTCGTAGAAGGACAGCACCTGCACAAACGGTGATTGGTATTTGCAGTCGCCATCAGATATATCGAAGCTGCCAAGGTGACAACGAATATCGGAACAACTACTCTATTGTCAAGGCGATAAAGTGCTTGTTCAGATATTTTTAAGTACATTAATTGGCCGCTCCGATATATTTGATGGCGACTCTAAAGTTTTACACGGTAGGTATGACCTCCACAGACCAAAGAATTTCGCATTTCGGCAGTTTTGTTTATCTACCAAAAGTGAGGGAGTTGATACCACTTTTCCTATGCGGTTTATCAATAGAACGTGTAGGCGTCATATATTGGCTGATCCAGAAAGTAATAAGATACCTTTAAAATTACCAAAGCTGAAACTTACTTTAACTCCTTTACTGGAAAGTTCACTTTCAATTGTGACCCAGTTTGCTGGATCCGTTGTCCACGTAACCATTTCTTCATATGCAACTAGAAACTCTTTAGGTTCCTGCAACGCCAAAAACGATTAGTTATTGATGGAGCAAAGGTTTTTCCAGAAATGAGATGAGTATCACGGCAATCACGTTACAGAAACGTTTCGATAGGTTCTCAAGATCGATCTGTACTGTGCCTCAGGTTATAGATAGACCTGTCTTATCTACTTTCACGCCATATCCCGCAGTCACTACTCAAAGCCTAAATTTTCCATTTGGGTTGCTAGATGAGAAGATACTACTACCTTAGAGTAACTTATATAGTAGAGCAGCACAGCCTAAGAACTATTTGAAGCTCAAGTCAATTGCGCCATCTCTCCGAAAGTCCCCTAAAGATACCAAAAATGTAAGACGAAATGTTACCTGCACTGCTAACTTCACCCTAGTAGCTACTAGTGTACTACTAGTACGCTATTTGTTACTAGGTTGAGTAGCAGTGCAGGTGACATTTCCTCTTACATTTTTGGTAACAACAAAACAAATAGCATACTAGTAGCTACCAGGTGGAGTAGCAGTGCAGGTAACATTTCGTCTTACATTTTTGGTATCTTTAGGGGACTTTCGGACAGATGGCGCAATTGACTTGAGCTTCAAAAAGTTCTTAGGCTGCTGTGCTGCTCTACTATATAAGTTACTGTATGCTACCACTTAAAAATAGTGTAACACTAAGGGGATGGTGATGTATCCAAGTCATGGCGCGACGTGTTACCTTGTCCGCGTACAGCAGCATGTCGGTGAGCACCTGCCGGCCGGCGTCCACGAACCACGCCCAGTTGGCCGGGACACGGAACACGGCGTGCAGCGCCAGCCGCAGCGCGTGCAGCTTGCACAGGAACTCCGAGTCCGAGGCACACTGCACCACGTCGGTGCGCAGTGTTCTGCGAATGTTAAAACATTCTATTGATTTTAAGCCCGGCCCCCACATTGGGCCAAGGTAGGCCAACCTAAAGGAACGCCATGGAACACGAACGCAATACCGCTTGCTGTCACTAACGCCTAACTGCGTCCTTTAGATTGGCCTGTGTTGGTCCAATGTGCGTTACCAAAAAGGAACATTTCAAAGAAACTTACCTATAAGGAATGCCGATTTCTAATTGTTTCACACCTAATTGATATAATTCTAAATTTTCTACTTCAGGCAGGTCATCTTTCAACTCGTCGAATTCTCTTAAATCCGCTACCTGGAAATATCCAAAAAGCACAAGATGAGATAAGGTTGAAATTGTTGTCGAAGTCAACGTAGGTAGTTACCTTAATTAAATTTATACAACGTAACACTGTCAAAGTCACGAAGAAGCAATCTAATAGTTTGTTATACATAGAGCTCTAACGCTCGCTTTTAGTATCGTTGCCACAATGTATTAGCACCATCAGTTCTTACATGCTGACGCGTGACGCTGGATACGATATAAGCAAACAGAGTGAAGATGGGATCATCGGACCGGTACAGACGGATCGCTGGGTCGACCAGCAGACACATCCTAGATAGAGTGAGTGGTGGTGACCTGGTCCTCGGCGGACGCGAAGGACTCTGCGCTGGAGTGGTGGTCGCGGCGGCCGTGCGAGGAGCCGGTGTGCGTGGACAGCAGCCGCGAGCGCCGCCCCGCGCCGCCCGAGCCCGCGTCGCCGCCGCCGCCGCCGCTCTCCGACCGGAACAGCACGGAGCGCTGGTCGAGGAACAGGAGCTCGCACCGCTCCTGAAATTCAAACATAGACGCGTACAGCAATAATAGAACTTGCACACTTTGTGAAGTGGTCGAAGTCCTGGTAAAGGCAAGATTCAATTATAGATCTTGCTTGACGTTGGAACAAAACAAAAGTAAGAGAACACAAAATGTATTGCCAAGTGTATAAGATCATGTAGATATATTTGTCACTTCTTCAATATATGTATACAACATATATTTATGCCAATTATGGCCTATGGACGAGGATAGCGCCAACGTGCCGTGCCCCATGTCCATCACGCCAAACCGAAAACGAGAACAACGCTTCATTCAAGTAAAGTCAGGTTAGTCAGGGCTCAGGACCCAGCGAGAACGCACCTAACGCGTCCTCCCAATAGTTGATGCTGGTCTCCAGGGCCTCAATGCCTGTAAGACAGTTGGCAGACTAGAAACCTACCTGTAGCAAGTACGCATTCTGCAGGAGGTCCTGGATCTCTCGACAGAACTCCGCTTCCTCAGGTGAGGTGAGCGCCAGTGTGCCCGACACGCCGCCTCGGGCGCCCAGCGAGAACGCAGCTAACGCGTCCTCCCAATAGTTGATGCTGGTCTCCAGGGCCTCCATGCCTGCAACATAAAAGTAGAATTAGATTGGACCCTAATTTAGGTAGACGAGGTAATTTAGGTGTCAGTGATCGAATGGCTATCGATCGTTATTCATATCGGTGTAAGGTATTCAGGAGCAAAGCAATTAGGCGACTTCATAAAGTGCATCGAAGGAAAGGAAATTGTTGTTACGAAACGAACGAACGTCAAAACGAGGAAATGATTTACCCTTTGACCGCCAAAGCCGTCATATCAAAGGAAAGGGAAAGTCGTGCCGCAGCTCCAGGACGTGATATCACGTCCAAAATATTAACGGTTTGCCTTGCGCGCTGGCGCTGAGGGCACGATTTTTCCATCCGATGCTTGGCGTTCAAAAGGTAAAAAATATATACAGGGTGAAATTTAAGTCGTGAATCGAAATATGGTTTTCTAACTCTATAAACAACGAACAATTTAATGCCCCGACTTTCACTAAAATCAAACTAGATTTTTTTATTTTTTTAAATAATGTTGTTGTCATTTGTTTTTCTTTCAAAGGTGATATTGTAACATTAAAACGGCTGTTAAACATTTTTAAGATGTAAATATTATTTTTCGCTAGGATAAATTACTAAATTTATGCTAATGATCTTAATAAGTCGGTTTAATAGCATGAAACTGCCATTAAAAAAAAAATATATATATAAACGTAATTTAAAAAAATATAAAATCTTGTTGATTTTAGTGAGAGTCGGGGCACTAAATTGTTCGTTGTTTATAGAGTTAGAAAAACATATTTCAATTCACGACTTAAAATTCACCCTGTATAGCGAAAACCTGATGGAATGAGCTAGGAATAGACGGAACCTAGCAAATGAGTCTGGAATTTGACCAGTAAAAGCCACATGGCTGCAACAGCTGCCCTTAGGTACTACAACAGGGGCAATTGCCTCCCCCTGACACGCAAGTTTTGCATACTATGGGGGACATTTGGGCGGACTGCAAGATTTTTTGTGAAGGAAGTGCCCCCCCCCCCCCCCTGAACAAAATCCTGGATCCAGGCCTGATACCTTCATGCACATGTAGTTATTTGAATAAGAAACAAGTCGAGTTTTTAATTCTATTTTATTATGCAGAAAACACATCGTAAGCCAGATCATGCCTATTCAGCCCTTTCGCCGCCAAAGACTTTTATAACGGAATGTAATAAGGTTGATTTTAAGCTGAAACCATGCTCTATAGCAGTCGCCACTGTGGTGTGGCGTGATACCCCAGTACCTCACCAATACCATTTTTCTATGGCGGCGAATGGGTTGAATAAAATTAAGTACTTACATTTATTTTAGAAACAATAACAGAATAAGTATTGTCATATTAAGGACCAGCCTTTCATTGTTTTATTTAATGTAGTAATAACTACATCAACATGACATTTTATATTGCTTATTATTTATTAAATTGGTACAGCATTTGTATTCTTCGTTTCATTTATTATTCCAAATATAAACGCTTTTTAATTATGTTGACTAGTCATGTTTCTATACATACTTGTGTATTTCATAAATCATCAGCATTTAATGAGGTTTCAATTTCATTGAGCCTAAGGCGGCTTTCATTTCACACTGCTGCATTTTCCGCATGCGGCGGCGGTGCGCGAGCGAGATAGCGCTCTGCATGTGTATAGAGCTGTCACACTTGCACACCGTCGCCGCATGCGGCTGCGGCGCCAGTGTGATAATCGCCTAACCCACCGATTTATAACTAGTTACAATAGTCTTTAGTTTTGGAACCAAACTAAAGTCAACCAACGTTTTATAATTAATGCATGGATTTCACATATACAAAGATATGGTTTTTTAAATGATTCCAGCGCCGTCTCCGCGCATTTTACGCGTTTATCGCCATTGATATGTGTGACAGAACTACTGTATCCTACCTACCTACTCCTCGTATTAATCAGTTAAATAATATTAGTTTGTAATAGTTTATATGAAAACATGATCTTTTATATCAGGCCCATTTGACTGAACTGGCTGTATCCTTTCTAAGTGCATAACTGCTTCTTGTACTCCGTTATTAAGTTCTTGGAAACTCCCTGCCACAGAAGTTAAGGTGTCTGCTATCCGTTCTTCGAGCATGGATCTCCGTTCTTCTTGTAGCCTCATGATAGATGCTATGGACTCTAACGCCGCTGCCATGCGCTCTTCTGCTGCTATTCGTCTTTCTTCCAGCTCTAAAGCCCATTGAGGAGGTGGTGTTCCAGATCTGACGTCATCTGGAAAATGGAAAAAAAAAATAATCAATTTTGTTTCTTTTGGTAAATGGCTAAATTTTGACAAGTGATAGAATTTATATATAGCTATAGTTAAGTCACCTGCATTAACAAAGCCTTAAACAAACATCTGAGAAATGTAATTTGTAGAGTCATAAGAGAGTGTGTTGTTTTTGCAGCCTTCATTGTGCAAGATATTTTTTTATATACGACGGTGGAAAACAAGCATACGGCCCGCCTGGTGGTAAGTAGTTACCGTAGCCTATGGACGCCTGGAACCCCAGAGGATTCACATGCGCGTTGCCTACAATTTAAGAACCTATACACTCCTTTTTTGGAGAACCTCATACTGTAGCCCATTGGAAAAACCTCGGCAGGGAGCTCATTCCACAGCCGCAGCGTTTGTGGGAAGAAATATTATTGCAGGACTGATGACTGGACATTTACAAATTTTACCACTATCATCTAAGTATGTTACTTAATTGAATCTACCAGTACTTATATAGTATTTAGAAACATACCAGGTGCTGCGGATCCTTTGGTTGAACTTCTGCTTTTATGAACTTTATGTATTGGCAGCGGCTCAGCTTTCACCGTCTCCGGAGTATGGTACCCAATGGGATCACTGTCAGAGTTGTCAGCCAACATGTTTTCTAGTTCTTTAATAGGTTTCGACTTTGACCGCACTAAGTTGCTGCCGCTTAGTGCTAACACCCTGACTTCTAAGTCATTGAGTGGAGCGAACCTGCTCGGACCGCCATGAGGATTTTCTTCGAACCTTCTAGCATCATTAGCCTTTTTTCTGCTTTTGTGTCGCCACTCAAACCAGTACTGTAAAGATGAATTTTATACATAAGTTATGTATAGTCAGTAATAAAACCATTAAAAGAAATATATATTTAAATTATAGTCAAGAACAAGGTGATCAGGAAAAAACTAGAGCATCAGATATAGCTAAACAAGTAATGCAACTTAAATGGAGGTGGGCGGGACACTCACAAAGAATCGAAGGTGAACGCTGGTCTAAAATAACAACTGATTGGATAGGTACCAAAGGGAAGTAAAAGGAAAAGAGGAAAACTATTGGCAAGATGGAGCGATGATATTTAAAAAATAGCAGAGAAAAATTGAACAACAACAGCCAAAAATAGAAAATCATGGAAAGATTTGAAGGAGGCTTTCACCGCTCTAGGCGGTCCTTATGCTGAGGAGGAATAAGAAAAACATTTAGTATAATAAGTAATTTATTGTAAAAATATGCTAAGGAAATAAAAGCTTATTATTATTATATTTAAATACCTTAAAAAGTAGGTACCTTTTTCCAACCATCCGCAGTCTTCAAAGCGCCCCCGGGCACCTCGTTGAGTAGTTTGCCGAGTTCGGCCCAAGTCTGCCGCACCGCGTTGTGGGCATTGGTGGCCGTGGACGCGGCTGTCCCGCTTGACGGGGTTCCCATACACATTACTTTATTCTGCTCTAGGAAATCTATCATCACCTCCAGCTGCTCTCTGGAAATTCTACGTGGTGGAGCCATTTAACTATGTTTCAAATTACAATTTCTACGAGAGCTTTCATGGATTTGACCTTTTTTATTTATTTTATAGGTATAAAACGGAGTTGACTCGTATTTTTTGTAGTAAACAATATGGTTCTGTTGAATTTATTAAGTACTTAAAAATACAAACTATAATCTCGCGCTATTTTGTTTGACACAAGCTATTTCTTTCACAAATCGTTATCAAAGGAATAAATAATCGTATCGTAATCACGATATGTAATGGCGACTTTTCTTACGTCAAACGACGCGGCGACGCGAAGTTAGGCACAAAATGGAACAAAGTAAAACAAAAAAATGCACATAAAATGTTAAATGACACGTTGTTAAACAACTAAATAATTATTTGGTGTCATATTTTTATAAAAGGAGAATTTACAATAAATAAAAGATTGATGAGATATTCGCAATCTGAAACCGCTATCAGCGCTACCTAGCTACACCTAGCGCCGAGTAGCTAAACTGCGTCAGAAGATTTTACTCATACTATAAACAGATGGCGCTAATTCCCCGTAACGTAGTTCGCGCTTGTGGCGTCCCCTACAGCTGCAACGTAGATTCTGTGTTGAATTCGGAACATATGATTTTTGGGATTTGAGCGCTCGAATTCAAGAAAATTAAGCTCGAAAATAATCGCACACAAAAGTTTGTCGCTATTATTTTCATATTAAATTAATAGTTTTAATAACCGTGATTTCAAATTCCTATTACTGTTATTTTTAAAACACCATCGCTTTAGGGTCACCACACACCTAGCGGTTTTCCTCGCGGAATTAGCAGAAGTAGCGGAAATTCATAGACAAAATCCTTAATTTGTCTATGGTAGCGGAAATTTGTCTATGGCTACCATACAAAAAATCTGCTACCATAGACAAATTTCCGCTACCATAGACAAATTTCCGCTACTTCCGCTAATTCCGCGAGGAAAACCGCTAGGTGTCTGGTGACCCTAATACAGAGTTTTAAACCCCAAACGCTCCATTTCTCCAAAGCGCTCGAATCCCAAAAATCACCCCATAGCAAAAGATGTCGAAAAGTGACGTCCGCTTCATCCGCTTGTATTACAAGGGCCCCAAGCATCCCTATAACGTGGCTCTAATTAATGCGTATTTGCTGCTTACCAGTGGGCCTGCCTTAAATTACCTATTTAGTGAGATTTTATTCAACTTTTAGTAAGTGTTCGGACAAAAGACATAAGATTTACATGCGTATTAAAAAAAAGCTATGATTTTAAAATAAATTCTAATGAAGTTTAATAGAATCATTATCTCGTTAAAAACAAATGACTAATTACGCAAACACTCTTCCGAATAGGTGGCACCTGCCGGGCCGTATGTAAATCGCCGGCACTCGGGTGTCAGCTTACGCGGGGCCTTCCTTAATGAATTTACCCTGAATTTTATATCCCCGCGTGATAATTAATTTAACGAGAAATGCCCACTAACACTCAATGTACGTGTATTGAAGCCATTTTGAGAAGTTTTATGTATTATAAACAACACTCGTAATTTATTTATATAGGTCGAGCAATGGGGAGTATTTATACCTACGTAAGAGCCTACATAGTACATAGGTAGGTACATTGCCTTCAACCGTTGAGGGAGGAAAACGGCTTTTATCCATTGATGGTATAATATTAGCTGCGGCATCACCATTATGCACTAAAACTGGAGAAACATCATGGTGCAGTGTAGCAACATGTGCATGATGGCAAATGACACCGCAATCCGCATATTACGGCGCACTTAAGTTACGAGTTACGATCTTAATCGTGTAGGTTATAAAGTTTTTCTTGCGTAATATCTTTCTTATTTTATTTTCTACGGTTATAGACTAAGATTAGCTGGTAGTGCACCCTACCTAATCGGGTAGCAGGATTCGGCATATATAGGGGGTAGCACCTTAAAGTTATGACTTTTTGTATGGTACACTATGAGCCAAACCTGGAGCATTCGGAATGCAGCCTGATTTTAGGGTGCCAGAAAATATCGAAAAATACCTCATCGGGTAGCAAGATGAAACTAATGCCAAATGAAAGTACCAATCATCCTGTTAATAAAAAAAAATGGTAGTCAGTTCTAAACCTGGAGCATTCCAAATGCAGCCAACTTTTGTGATCGAACAAAAAACTCATCTGATACCATTACAACCTAGAAATGGCCCCAGAAGATGGTTCAAAAGATATAAACAAGCTTATTTGATGGAATTTATCACAAAGTGCCAAAAATATTAAGTTTACTCACCCAAACTTATCACTTTCGTGATTTGGCTTAATTTTAGGGTACATGTAGATTTAAAAAAATACCTTATTGAGCAGCACAATAAAATGTATGCCAAATGAAAGGACTTATCATCTTGTTAATAAAAAAAAATTGCAACGGGTCCTAAACCTGGAGAATTAAAAATGCAGCCAACTTTTGTGATTGAACAAAAAACTCATCTGATATCATTACAACGTAGAAATGGCCCCAGAAGTCGGTTTAAAGACATAAACAAGCTTTATTTGATGAAATTTATCAAAAAGTGCCAATAATATTACGTCTACTCACCCAAACTTATCACTTTCGTGATTTGGCTTAATTTTAGGATACCTGAAGATTTAAAAAAATACCTTATTGAGCAGCGCGATAAGATGTATGCCAAAGGAAAGGAATTTTATTTATGGCTATTTTTTTTTATTAACAGGATGATAAGTCCTTTCATTTGGCATACATCTTATCGTGCTGCTCAATAAGGTATTTTTTTTAATCTTCATGAACCCTAAAATTAAGCCAAATCATGAAAGTGATAAGTTTGGATGAGTAAACGTAATATTTTTGGCACTTTTTGATAAATTCTATCAAATTAAGCTTGTTTATGTCTTTTGAACCGTCTTCTGGGGCCAATTCTACGTTGTAATGGTATCAGATGAGTTTTTTGTTCAATCACAAAAGTTGGCTGCATTTTTAATTCTCCAGGTTTAGGACCCGTTGCAATTTTTTTTTATTAACAAGATGATAAGTCCTTTCATTTGGCATACATTTTATTGTGCTGCTGAATAAGGTATTTTTTTAAATCTACATGTACCCTAAAATTAAGCCAAATCACGAAAGTGATAAGTTTGGGTGAGTAAACTTAATATTTTTGGCACTTTGTGATAAATTCCATCAAATTAAGCTTGTTTATGTCTTTTGAACCGTCTTTTTCTACGTTGTAATGGTATCAGATGAGTTTTTTGTTCAATCACAAAAGTTGGCTGCATTTTTAATTCTCCAGGTTTAGGACCCGTTGCTATTTTTTTTTATTAACAGGATGATAAGTCCTTTCATTTGGCATACATCTTATCGTGCTGCTCAATAAGGTATTTTTTTAAATCTTCAGATACCCTAAAATGAAGCCAAATCACGAAAATGATAAGTTTGAGTGAGTAAACCTAATATATTTTGGCACTTTTTGATAAATTCCATCAAATTAAGGTTGTTTATATCTTTTGAACCATCTTCTGGGGCCATTTCTAGGTTGTAATGGTATCAGATGAGTTTTTTGTTCGATCACAGAAGTTGGCTGCATTTGGAATGCTCCAGGTTTAGAACCGACTACCAATTTTTTTTATTAACAGGATGATTGGTACTTTCATTTGGCATTAGTTTCATCTTGCTACCCGATGAGGTATTTTTCGATATTTTCTGGCACCCTAAAATCAGGCTGCATTCCGAATGCTCCAGGTTTGGCTCATAGTGTACCATACAAAAAGTCGTAACTTTTTAAGGTGCTACCCCCTGTATATGTCGAATCTTGCTACCCGATGAGGTAATTTCCGACTTTTTTTGGTACCCGAAAAGTTGGCTGCATTCCGAACGCTCCAGGTTTGGCTCATAGTGTCCCATACAAAAAGTCATAACTTTTTAAGGTGCTACCCCCTATATATGCCGAATCCTGCTACCCGATTAGGTAGGGTGCACTACCAGCTAATCTTAGTCTATTAGCCCAGTTAGCAGCAATTGAGAGGCGATGATGTTATGAATTTCGGCACACCCATAGAGCACCCTGTCTATACTGTGATAATACTGATAATATTGAAAATGTCGAATATTTTCATCCCAACAATTCAATATTTTCTAAACAGTCAGTGTTCATAATTCAGATCATTATTAATGAAAAATTAATGAGAAATACTTACACGTTAAATTATACTGAAAAAAAAAAACTAAGTGCTGAACTAATTTAGAATTTAATAGATAGATACTTTGAGAAATTAACCGGACTGCTTAAATTACCTCTATCCCTACGAGTATGTGTTATCTCAAACATAAAAAAAAAGAATAAATGTTAATCATGTATTTCTGCAAGGCACTAAATTATTGGTATTGCTATATTTTTGTTAAATATAAACTTATACATTTATAGGTTTGGTAAGCTTACTGCGACACTTTATCAAGAGCTGAGTACCTTGAGCTTGGACAACCTTCATACAGCTCATTAAAAGTTAGGTAATGCAATATAACAATAGTGACATGCTTAAAAAAGTCTAATAAGAGAGTTCTTGTATAACAACTATAAACATTTTTCCTCGAACTTAAATTAAGTTACTTCGCTTCTTATCGAGAATTCAAGTGATATAATTTAAAGAGCCTGAATGGTTTTTTGCGCGAGTCGCGACGCTACGGAATTTCCACGGTCACGAATGGTGATTTTAAAGCACAAAAACCGGTTAACGATGACGTCATCTGAAGCCCTGCTAAAGTTAAGCCTTGTAGCTTAGTTACATTACCATACCTGCCTACCTCATTAGAGTATTTGTTTTGTTAGAATTATGCATTTCGTTCGAGTGAGTACTCCAGTTTTCCATTACCGGTGCCTAATTCTTATTGGAATCCGAAAACATTTTAGGAACACAGCCCAAATGATTTAAGTTATTGTAACTTTAGTTAATTACTACCTATGTACCTACATTAAGGGCCGGTTGCACCAAACTGTCTGTGAACGTAATCGTAAAAAAAATCTTGTATGAAAAGTTTGACAGTTTTCTATGGGATGACAGCTCCGTCGCTATATTTAACGTTGATAAGTCTGTTAATTGTGCGTGGTGCAACCCACCCTTAGTTGTATTGTAGCTATAGGCGCTTTTCTTATACGTTTACTGGGAAAAAGGAGAAACAAAGCCGAATAAATATTATTTACTTGCATGTATTGAATGCTAGGCTTACGATACGACGTTTGTTATTATTGAAAGGATGTAATTAATTATAAAGTAAGTAAATGCGCATAGCGTTTCATGCCTGTAGGATGCACAGTTGTATAGTAGAAATGACGACGGATCCCTTGGGCGATTTCGCGGACGGGCGGACCCGCGACGGCGCCGCGCGCGCTCCGCCAGTCGAGTGGAGACTCCGCACTGCGGCGGTACACTGAACGCAACGCTCCTTACTCTTACACATTCATTTACCGATGTACCTCATCTGTCATTTGTTATCGAAGGATCGGCATTAGTTATTGAATATCAAGTGCTTCAGCGAAACATCGCTAGTGTAGTGAGTGACCGAAAACCCGCGATTTGTGTTTTCTTAGAGGCTTCATTTCATCCCGCGCTTATTGAGCCTGATTCGAATCAAATCAAATTACAGGTAAGGAACCTAAAAGCAGGACTCTGAGCGTGAAGTCTCGTGCTTTGGCTCGGTTGACTAATCTATATTGAGCGAGCGGTGTATTGACACGAATGAAATTTTGTTTGTTATTTTTAAATTATCTAAATACGCACACTTCTTTCAGCAATTCTTCATATTTTCTTAGGGTTATTTGCTGAAATAAGTATTGTTTTTCAGAAATCGATTCAAGGTATAACGTACGATTTAATTTTAGTCAGGTATTAGCTCTATTTGAAGTTTGTAGGTAAGTAGGTACAAGTGTTTTGGCCATAAAATTACGTGCATTAGTATGAATGCTGAAGAGGACCTCCTAACACGTTTTTGTTAAACCGGTTCCTCCGACAGTGTTTCGTCGGTGAGACTTATGCAATCGACAAATAAATCGATTCACGGACTAATAAGCGAGTGTGTAGCCGTTAAGCCTGTTCAATGCAAGTTATATACCTGCAATCCTTGCAGGTAACCTGCGTGAAGAATGCTTTACGCAACACACATATAGCGTGAAAACGAAAGTTGATTAGAACAAGGACTATTATTGGCCAAGACTTCAGAGTACAGGATAATCGCCATTACTTTACAACGTGTCTGGACTCAAGTTAGCATCTAAATGTCGACTTAAAGAACCAGTTTAGGCTACGAGTAGATAAAGCTGTTGCAGGTGTATCAGATCGGCTTAGAGTTCCAGTCATGAATTAGAATGACTCAATAAAATAGATCGTTTCATTAGATCAAGGTTATGGAACAGCATCATAAAATTATTTATCTGATACTTATTGTATAATAAAATATCAACCTTGATATTTCGACATTTCTGGGCATTATTGGAAGAATTATGCATTAGGCGTCGTATTTTCCGAAGGATTTATTTTATAACAGGTAAATCGCTCATGTTTAGATTGCACATCGTAAACTGCAGCTGCGTCGCCACGTGTCTCGGACAACAATACGTCATAAATAAAAAATACCAGAAAAAACGTATACTCATAGCAGATACAATTCAGCGGAACCGTTTATATCGGCATGCGCGTGAGCGATTGTCGAGAGTATTGTGTCGAAAACTTTGCATTTTATACACAACTGTGTATCCAGGTGTCGGCGGGATTCCATTTGTCATTGTGGCTATATCAACATTGACGCGCAAATTTCTATGAGACGAATCCCTATCACCGTGACTTGGGTAATGTTTTACACCCTTATTGTGTTATGTCACCATTAGTAACCCCTCGCGACCTAAGCTCAGCATAGCGCGTGAGTGGCATGTATCATAAAAGGCAATAAATAGCAGGGAAACAGTCCTATATTTACACACAAGTTGAAGGTCATGGCTTCAGCGTTGAGCTGGCTAGGCAATAACAAAGCAACAGTTCGGAGTGTTGAACCGTGTTGGCCAGGAGCGAGCGGCGTGAAGGCGCCTCGTATCGATCTGCCCATTACCGCCCACGGCATGGGGACATAATCCTCCAACAAGTAAACAATTACGATTTGATTGACCAACGCTTTCAGCACACTTTACCCCAAATGATTTGTCCCTTTTGTACCTTTCATAAGCATAAAGAGTAACTAGTTTAGCAACTATAAATAAAGAAATGCGGAGTTTTCTTTGCGCGCCACCCTCATTTCAGGGCTGCAGTCGTATCGCTTTACCTGCTTCTCTCATTTCCCCGACACCACATCTATTTGCGAGTTCTAAGCGAATATAAAATAAATAAAGCTTACCCCCAGACAATACGGTATTACGCGTACTTTTCGGTGTTCTGAACCAGTCGGCGCTGCGTATGTAAACACAAGAGAGTTGAGGCGTAGAATAACGAGTATTGATTATCGCGAAAGTCTTATAATATAAGGTTCGATAGAACCTTTAATGTTTTGAATGTTACGATACTCTAAACGGATTAAATGACGGTTTCCTAAGGTGTGCTAAATTACTTTCCTGCATCAACTCGACTCGACTGCAGTTGCCTATTTCCGTAGCTCAGCACAGAGTCCTACCGTTAATATAATGGCTTTATGTAGTTAGTACATACCTGCTTGTATGTCACACATGTCGTGTCATTTTGCTGTCAATGGCCTCACCATTCATGTCATTCATGGTGAAAACGACTGATTATTTGATTTAATAAAATAATTCTGTACAACTTATTTGTTGAAATGATTATCATAGGGTACCATGACTACCATGCCAGTCTTAATTCTAAAGGGCTATTTAGGTTAGTAATTTGCTAAACTTTCTTATTATTACTGTCATAAAATAGCTATTTGACCCCTTTTTTATAAAATAGTTATTTGATCCCGATTTACCTGATTAACCGAAGCTTCGCAAGCAACGGTTAGGTTTATAACATAGAATTGTATTATCTGCCTTGCCTTTTGGTACAGATTATACAGATACCCAGTGAGTTTCTATTATACCGTGTGCAATCTAAGAAGCGGTATTTGACACCTGTCATCTCAGTACATTTTATAACCTAATAATCGATTTAAGGTTATAAAATATACTCAGATGACAGGTGTCAAAAACCACTTCTTAGATTGCACACGGATAGACACATGCGTAGGTATTATTTACATTACAACTCTATAAACAAGCTAAAATAGAATCAATATCAAATTAAACTTAAAACAAAATGTGTGCCACAACTTTTCGTACACAAAGCGTGCTCCATTAGCATATTAATTTCTTGAAGTTTAATAATGTCACGCTCAGTGTCGGAATTTACACGCCTACAAATCCACGGGACCCCGCTCCGTGTTCTTATTAGGCAGGCTGGGAGTGGGCCACGAAGACATTCGCGATGCAATAAATAGGCGAGTTCTCGGCCGGAAAATTGCGTCAATTTTCAGGGCGGGCTCGCCCCCCGAGATGCCAAGATATAATCAGTTTAATAGCCTCGACAAGGAAAACTATGTAAGAAAAACTGGGGCGAGTGAGAGAAAAAATTAAGTACCCGTACCAATTTCTACTGAAGAGCCGCTTGCAAAAATAAATAAATACAGTATTGAACTTATACACTATACCTACTTGGAACTATACAAGTAATAAGTACCTACGCCTCTTCTCATCAAGTGTCCAATTATTAAATCAGAACGTACGGTCCCGTTATTGACTCAGGGTGGATGACGTCATCCAGACGGCGCTTCTTCAGAAAATATTTCCTTTAGCTTATGTCATAGTGTACCCGTGACCTCATCTTGGGGGTTCTAGGTGAATGTGTTGTTCTTTTGCAATCTAAACGAGGTCGTGTCGTTGGGGAAATGTAAAAGCTTTTTGCAATTTACCCTTGGTTTTACGCGTCACAACATTGAGGCAGAACGGCTATGTCATCTTTACTTTTAGATATTAAAGCCGCTATTGTTTTACTCCGACGTTAATTGGGTCTGGGGTTAGGTCACTTAGTTTGAATGGCGCGTGTTACAACTTAATTACGTTAGAAGGTACGTGACACAATAATGTGTGATGGCGAGGACATAACACAGCGAGGTGGCAGTGCTAACGAAGGGCCAGGGTCTAGTGGAAGTTGATAAGGGGCTGCACGGGGGCTCTTGTATTCGTATGCAGGCCGCGCGGTGCCGCGATCGATACGCGCCCGCGCGACGCGCCACCCTCGCGACTTACTAGCTCAAGTCTTTAAACGCAAATACACCTTCGAAATTCAATCAGTCTTGAAGCCCAATTGCATCAAATCAAGAACCTCCGGCTTTCTATGTCCCCGAATTACAGAAGATGGCATACGACATTTAAACAATTCCCATTTTTTTTATATGACGACTTGCCTTTTTACCTATACATATATATGGATTAGGTTATTATATTTCGGGTATATTATGAAAAAGGAGTTTCTCAACTTTCAGCTTCCCTTCACAATTTTATTTGTTAGTTGTATATTCAAGTGTCAGAAATTAAAGAACTGTTTCACTTACCCATGGCAACATCTCGTCTAAACTCTGCCACTGTATAATTTTACGGCCATTAACCCGTCCGACTGAGGGTAGTTTAAGTGATCATTTTGAGACAAGGTTCCGGACCCACTGCCGAATCCGACGTGTGCACTGGACTGCCACTTACAACACACATTAAATATACGCTCCAAGGCACCTTGCATTTTACTCCAAGATAAAAACTGAGCCAAGCAAAGTCAAAGTATACGAGTAGTAGCCCGTTTAACTACTTACAGTCAAGTTGAGATAAGAAACAATACTTGAATGACATCATCGGTGTCCAAGCGACAACTGGTCAAGTGAAAAAAGACGGTGTTGACACAAGAACTTGAAGCAATTTAATGTAAGCATGTGCGCGGTTCTTCGGCCGCTGACCGCGTGGCCCTGATCTTGACGAAATAAGCGTTCAATGAGACCGCGGCATTGCGACCACGTGTTACCTACAATACTTAATGAGATAACTACTATTTATAAAGTAGGAATAAGACTAATTACAATTAAAAAAACATGATAAAGAAAGAGTAACTCATTTCATGCTGAAGATTTATTACGCTGACGGGTTCATTGTATAGGAACCCTTTATGCTGTACTAATTGTTTACTAATAGTTTAATGTACTTCCAATGGCTGTCGGAACGGACAGATATTGGGGAGAAAACACTGGGAGGGAACTACCGCTGCACGTTGGAGGGTGGCATAGGTACAAAATATGCACTGTTCCAGTAAATTTCACACAAAACTATACACATAAATAACCCCATAGTGAATTGAGTTATTTTAAAATAGTACAAGTTACTATAACGAGTAATTTAAATCCGAATGGCAAACACGTGTCTACTTTTTTGAACCGCCCACGTTACTCGTACTCGCACTGGTAGGAAAGTATTTCATTGTGCTCTATTTATGAAGCATTGTGCCCGGTTTGAAGGAACGTCGCGTAGATGTGGGTTGAGATACGAACCCGATGCATTCAACGATTACGATCTGGCCCGTGATTATACTGTGTATGTTGCTTCGTCATACGGCTTCAAATTATCAAAAACAAGTTTATGAAAGCGTGCAGGTACGACAGTAAAATTAAATGCGTGATTTTATCTTGAATTTGACAACTCCGTTGCATATAATTAATTTAGGCAGAACAAACAATTTAGTTGGTGTAGCAAGTGGTTTGAAACAAACAGTGATTGCAATTTGATTCATCAGACTGGAAACAAAGGGTACCTACCTATTGTACAATTATCGAATGCACGGGAGACAGCGGAATCATCATATGTGAATGAAGCCGCATTGCAAAAACATTGGACGCATCGCGAACAGTTAACTGGTCATTGACTACCCGCATGTAGATACGCTTTGTAGTACCTACACTGAGAGAAAAAACAACCAGGATTCACGTTCGTTCAACCAAACTCTCATTTTAAAATAGCGCCTACAAGCTCTTTGGTTAAAACTACAAGCTCGATTTTGTTACGTTTAATTAGTTCATTCTACAAGTAACTTGTCATTTTAGTTGAAGTGTTATTTAAATTAACAACTCTATTATATAAAACCAACATGGCACATATTGTTTTAAACATATATTTGGCTGATTCAATCCTAATCTTTTAACAAGTTTAACCTTGTTGTTCGTACAAATTCGACTTGTATTATCAATATTGGTGATCGATTCCGTTTACTAAAATACTTTAGTTTCAAACTGATAAACACGCAACAAGTCGAATTTGTTAGACTCACAAAGCAAATTTCTCTCAGTGTATAGATACTCTTTTACTTAGGCATAGTTTATGTCAAGCTTACGGCACGGCAACTAAAAATAACTCATAAGAAGTGAATTGCTCGGGAAATTGGTTATATGCATAGTCAATTTGCGGTCTCACATCTGTGCACTACATTACTTTTTTCCTTTAATGTAGGTAACTTATAAAGTGTCAAATGTATTTCTACGTGTGACCACATACCACATACAAAAATATAAATAACTAATTGTCTCGGCGCACCTATTAGACACGTTAAATTATTTATTAAGATTACTTTCTAAACTTATAATTGGCTACAAAGTTAATATGTTCCAACTAAGGTATTCCATGCGTGGGTACCTGGATGCGTTCCCGTAATAAAGTTTTTTTTTAGTGCGGCCATTACTCCCCGTTTTGGACGACCCTCTGGCCGAACAATGATTAGAGTCGAGTCGAGGGGAGAGCGAGATGCAGCTGCTCTTTTATTTTTCCTTGTTGAGAAGCTCAAGGAAGTTACCGGGTCGCAAATAGATGCTGATTTCATAAGGATATAAAAGTTGAGTGCAGTTTTAGAAAAAGGAAATGTATCTAATTTGTTGGGGGTATCTATGAGAATAATGTTTAGGTAAAGATTTAGCAGTACTGCATCTTAAGCAAACTTGTTACGTTTTGTTGAAGTTACTCAGAAAGTCAGGTGATTTAAACATTTGCATGGAAGTACCTTAGGTACTGTGCTATTACCGAGTTATATGCATATGAAATCGCAGAAAATACTTGTCATAACATTTATTCAAAAGGTTAGTTGTACTAGTAACTCGATTACAAATAAGAATATCGAACCAAACCAACAATCGCTTAACACTTGAGTTCTATATTTGAAAGCTGTACCAGAGCGTTTCTCGCAGCAAAAAGCGGTCGTGAAGCGTCTGCGCAGCCTCCAGCATTTATGATGCAACGTGAAACGTCGAGAAACGCAATGTGGTTCAGATTCTTAAAGTGCGCAACTTTTTCCTAGGCGCCATCTCTCGTCACGGCGTCAGCTGTAGTTTCTAGCTCATGAATAGTGCTAATTTTCTGGTGTATGCCGTCTGGTGACATACCTGGTTCAAATTATGTTGTTAAATACTATTTAAATACGGTGTCGAGAGAACCGTTTATCTTTCCAAATACAACATTATGTAGGTATTATTAATGTATGTATTTACTAGTAGAAGCAATTATGTATAATCATTTGCTATATTCATTTGTGAGTGAATTGGCATAAAGTTTAATATTTATCTTATCAATTTTCAACCAAATAAGTGAAGCGAGTGGAACGAAATATGTCGCAATAGTTGTGAACTTGAGGCAGGTATTATTTTAAAAGGCTTTTCATTTCAGGTAAGAGAAATACCGTTCGCCAAGTGTTTAGAGAAATAAGAACTAACATTAGTTTCTTCCGGGATCGGGACTTATAAACCGCTTCCGTATATAAATTGAAACGGAAACAGAAACGTAACATGTAATGGTATGTCTCAAGTTAATACCTATACCTACTGCGATGTTACATTAATATTATTAGTTTAAATAGGTACCTACTTACTCATACAGTTTCTTGTAATACATAAAATTTCATCTACAGGCAGCACATTTAGGTTCTTATTTAGGTAGTATATTTAAACATACTAAAGAACCTTGGTCAGATTCTTAAAAGAATTGGGTTTAGGTTAGGTACCTACATTTAGGTTTACTAGACTAAAGTACTCGAGTTTCACTGACTGACTGTCCGTACCGTAGAGTGAAGTAAGAGTAAGTATACTTAAATACTCGTACGTAGTATAAATGCTTATGGATTGTTATGTGTCGGCGACGTGTTTGTGTTATTAAAAGTAGTCGTAAATAAGCACTCCAAGAATAGTCTTGTTACAAAATCTAACAGGGTCTCTGTTCTAAAGGGACGTAATTAAGCCATCTCAACAGCACACATAAACGAAGCTCGGTAAAATTAATTACTCGCATTGAACCAACAAGCTGGTATCGCGGTCACCGCGAGGAAATTAAATGAACACGCGGACGCCTCTCCGTAGACTTTTCTTATTAGAATGCAGATACGGACGTAACGAATGATGCACTAACAAGAAACACATATTTGCCGAGGTTTCACATGTTTACCTGTGAATGAATTGATCAATCGTTGAGGCGGGATTGTATAATTAACAGGTTAGAAAACATGAGATGATGTTGATGTGTGTATTGTGTGAGAGAGGACACCACTTGTTTAAAAATTTAGTAGCTTCACCAAACATCTGTTATTGACCTCTGGAGGCAGACTATGATCACAGGGATTTTCAGATACCTACGGGTAGTACGGGTACCCATATTTAAAATCATTGTCCTAGATCGATCGAGTGTTACAAAGGAACAGTTCTACCTTTTGTTCTACTTATAACAAACTACACAGATAGAAATAATATCTTAATTCAAAACGCAAAACTCTCTTGCACGCGGTTTCCTAAAGAGAGTAATAAAATTTAGGGCTCGCGGTCGTGTCCGTGATTCGTGAACCCGTAGCCGTGCACCCGGTTTCGTGAATCACGGCAACGGTTTTCTGGTCCGTTCCGCACGTGACATTCGGGTACGTGAAATTAGGGTACGTGAATCCGTGTAGATCCGTGTAGGCGTGATCACTAGGGTGGGTCGAAAAAATTTTTTTTTTATTTACGATTTCTAATAGCGAAGGTTTGATGATGCTGATAATAACAAACACCATACAATTTTTTTTAATTTTTTTTAACTACGTTATCTACCCGCGCATCGCGTTTTAGTTTATTGAAAAACACCGAAAACGTACTTTCGAAAATAGATGTCAAAGTCAGTTTTAAAATTGATTTAAAACTCTGTCAATTACAAAAATAATATACAAATTTAAATAAACAATTACTGTAAGCCACGGTGACATACAGTAAGCTGAGGAGTGCGGGGGAGAGTCGCAAAGTTCGCGATGCGCGCGTAAATCACGAGTATCATGCATAGGGTTTCTGCTCGAGAATTCTCGAGGCGAGAAATCTCGAGAAATTTGTCCTTCGTCGAGACGGGAAAAAAAACCGCAATGCCTCGAGAATTCGAGAAATAAATCGCAAGAGCGATAAGTAAAAAAAAAAACACGTGTTTAACACTTAATGTGTCTAGCTTATGCTGTCTGTGCTCTGTGCTTAACCTGTCGGATGAGTGGGACTGTAGGACCGGCTGTCCAGTCCAGAGTGGGGTCGCTAGAGCTGCGTTCTCGAGGGTAGATGTGGAAACCTAAGTGGCGAGTTGGCTATATTATATGTTTAAAGTCTAGTGACACCTCTCTACCCCCAGCCCCGCACCGGTGTTGCCCTTGAGCCATCTTTGATGTCGCTTTTTATGGGATCCCATCTTGCGGAGGGCGAGTCACCGTCGTCTGCCGGAATTAAAATTGGATACAGTTTTATTAAGCAGGCGTCCGGTTCTTCACCCCAAAGGGTTAGCCCATACTATTCACCCAATAGCCTAGTACATTTTAGACTCCATTAACTGAATAGTCCTTACACCATGGCGGGCGCTGTGTCTGCGTGCGTCCCATGACACGGGCAAGGGCAGCGTCCTTTTAGTGTATCCCTCACTTTTCATTAAATTGTCTAAAGGGCCTTTGCGCGTTGGCTTTGGCTCCGCATACGCCTTCCAAAGGTCCGGAACACCATTGTTCCGTGGTCGGAATAGACCTTCTAAAATTTCTCGAGATACTCGAGAAACTCGAGAAATCGTGGTCGAGAATTCCCGTGCCTCGAGAAATAAAAAAGGTCGAGAAACCAGAAACCCTAATCATGCATGACGCATTGTTTTAGTGACACCAAGTAGTTACAGATGAAAGGTTGCGTTACTTTTTTTGGTCGATTCTGCTATTAATTTTAAACGTTACTTTCACTATTATTATACCAAGTGTTATTTATTATGGAGATAAGCAGAAGACGTACATCAAATTGTCGTATTTTTGGTTCGTTTGATGAGCTTAGCGAAAACCAACTACCCACTTACAAAAATGTTATGAAATATTATGAAATGTTATGAAATGTTATGAAATGTTATTATGTTATTAATGTTATGTTATTATGTTATAACGGCCTCCTGGTAAGGGCATTTATTTGTGTGCTAATCTCAAATATTTGTTCCTGAGTTATGGATGTTTTCTATGTATATAAGTATGTATTTATATATCTAAGTATGTATATCGTCGCCTAGCACCCATAGTACAAGCTTTGCTTAGTTTGGGGTTAGGTTGATTTGTGTAAGATTGTCCCCAAATATTTATTTATTTTTTTATTTATTTTATTATAACCTCGTAAGATATCGTCTTAAACTCGAACAGAATTCTAAAAAGGAGCCTACCATTAATGCGATTTCCGAAATAGTAACCCAAAAAGTCGAAAGTTTATGGCTAAAGTCGTCCATACCAATAATATCTCACAATCGTGTATTGCAACTGTTGAAAACATATCACAATAAGTGCAAATATTTTATTAAGTCTTGGAAACGTCTATCAGAGGATAAGAAGCAAAATTTTTTGTTGACTTCCGAAAAACTGCTTGATTTAAGCGCATGTAAGTGCAAAAACTTTCAATTTTGTAAGTGTCCTAAAGAAAAAAAATGCCCAATTGCAGAACAAATGTTTTTAAGTGACCAGAGAACAAATAGGAAAATGGTAATGGGACGAATTGATTTGACGGCAACTCGGAAGAATATCAAATCCATCGAGCGAAAACAGAAATTGCAAACGTATTACAGTGCTACGAAAAAAACTCAGAAAGGCCCTCTTCACGAAAGCCCTGATAATTCCATGGAATCCGAAAGCGATGTAGAAGTGGCTTCGCCAGAGCGTTCATCGGCTCCGCCACCGGAAAAAAAATGTAAAATTCAGTCACTGAAGAACCTAGCAAGTATTAGTGATCGCTACGGACTTTCAGACAGAGCCGCTGCTGCGGTTGCTTCAGCCGTCCTGCACGATGTTAAGATGAGTGACGATATAATTGATAAGTCAAAACTACGTCGGGCGCGACAGAAACTATGTCAAAACACTGTCACTGAGGCGCAGGTCGTGAGTATTCCTGCTATATATTTCGACGGACGAAAAGACAAGACACTCAAACTTTTAACCAAAAATGAAAAAAAATATCGAACTACAAAAATAGAAGAGCACATTTCAATTATCAAGGAGCCCGAATCGATTTATATTGGTTACGCCGTTCCATGTGACGGAACTTCGAAAAGTTTAGAGTTTTCGATTCACGAAACCCTTATCAGTCAAGGTATATCTTTGCAGGATACAGTAGCTATTGGTTGTGATGGTACTGTCACAAATACTGGAAAATATCGTGGGGTCATACGGCTATTCGAACAACGTCTGAATAGACCTCTTCAGTGGATTATATGTCTTTTACATATGAATGAATTGCCCTTAAGACACTTGTTTTCGTTTCTTGATGGAAAAACTACTGGACCGACTACTTTTTCTGGTGCAATTGGACACCAACTTGACGACTGTGAAAAGCTTGATGTTGTGTCTTACGAACAGATAGAAGGGACATTACCAGACATATCTAAAGTCCAAGATCTTAGTTCGGACCAACGTTACCTGTATGACATAGTATCAGCCGTTATAAATGGCGAATGTCCTCCTGATTTGTCTCATCGCTCTCCAGGGAAAATGTCTCATGCCCGATGGCTTACAAAGGCTAACCGAATCATGAGGCTTTACGTTTCAACCAGCAATCCATCGCACAATTTAAAACAACTAGCTATGTTTGTAGTCAAAGTTTACGCTCCCGTTTGGTTTGAGATCAAAAGCCACCCATCGTGTAAAGACGGGGCAAGGCACTTGTGGAGGTTAATTTCAGATTCTAGATATCTTTCTGTAGATCTGAAAAAGGTGGTCGATCCCGTGATAAAACGAAACGCATATTTCGCTCATCCTGAAAACCTGCTCCTGGCTATGTTAGCCGATCCACAGAAACACGTGCGAGAGCTCGCTGCCAGGCGTATTTTGAAAGCCAGAAATTCCGGTAATCTTCCTAGCCCTCGAGTGTTCCAGGTGCCAAAGATAAATCTAGACGCTGCGAGCTATATTAATTTGATTGACTGGCAGGAAAAATTCAATCAACCTCCGATACTACGCGATGTTACAGATGAAGCCCTACTTTCTATGGTGGAGTCAGGGGGCAGCGACGAAATACTTTTCCTACGGCTGCCATGCCATACACAAGCTGTAGAGCGGGCGGTGAAGACAGTTACTGAAGCCTCTTTACAGTTATGCAACAAAACCGCCAGGGAAGGTATGATAAAGGCAAAAATTCAAAGCCGAAAAATCATGCCAAAATTCGAAAGCAAAAAGGATTTTAACGCTTTTTGAACGATATATATGGCAATGTTATAAGTATGTATACTATGTTTTTTTGATTAAATACACATCTTATAACATATAACTTGCATTTTATATATTAAAACACCTAATGTAATTGATAGAATTATTAAAAAAAAAAATTAAGATTTTAGTGAAAATCAGAATTTTTCAAAATTTCAAAGTCATTGCGCGGGTAGATGGAAAAAACTTAAAAAAGTTTTTTTTTCAAAATTTTGAAGCTATATAGGTGGGTCAACTTTTTATCACTATTAGAAATAAAATGGACATAAATAAAAAAAACCCATACTAAAGCGACCCACCCTAGTGATCACGGCTTCACGTATCTTAAGAACACGCCGGTTCGGTCCGCCCGCGACGTTGAGTGAAGATACGATGCGGTCTCTAAGAGCTACGAATAAAAATGTATCGTGAGTTTTTTGTTCATAGCTCTAATAGGGATGATGACACATGTTGAATTAGGCAATGAAATTTAGTTGATAGGATGCAAAATGATCAAAATATACAAATAAAGTAAACATTAAAAAATCTATTGAAATGGTGCAAAGATATCAGGCTTCATTTTTAATTTTTTTCGAATTTTGAAAGTACAACATTTTAAAAAACCAATGATACCATTCGATTTTAAACATTTTACTGTGAAATAAATTGTATAGCAACCATGTACATAAACGCAACATTTCACTGTAAAAATAGCAATTTCATAATTTTTCCATACTTTAAACAGGGCAACTATGAAGCCATGACGTCACGGCTTTATATCATTTTGTTAGGAGCGTTTCGAGAAACAAAAGCAAATCACAGACTTTAAGTCTCTTTCCTGTCTTTTATGTTGATTTAAGGCAATTGGCCCCATATAGACATTTGATCCTCACAACAAAACGAATCGAATGATACCACGCATGAAAAAAATTCATCTAGCCTATTGCGTTTCATTACTTTTGAATTAAAATTTATTTCCAATAGTACGGCCTTTTAAATATTAATCAGTAATAAATTTACGAACCAAACATTAATTACAATGAATAGCTACTTTAATAAAAGGGTTAAATCTCCATATCCAACTTCTCTTCATTGTTAATAGTTTAAACACACTATTAGAGTAATAACAAAACAAAAAATAACGAAACATCAACAAAAACAACTTTAAATTCACGGCTAAATTAAAACTTGAAGACCAACTATGATGTCAGGAGTAACTAATGACAATGAATATGAGTTCAAAATTCTAAACTGCCCCCTCCAGATCAAATAAAAAAATACCACGAATTTGTAAAACAAAATATCGCGGTCACTTCTTTCAACTTCACAAACAAAAGGTAAAGCCCACGGCTACTTATGTGTATTGTTTGTTTCATTTTAATAAGTCGCTCGCAAATCTTATTATCTTTGTCTGCACGTGCAACTGCACTTCTTATCTACAAAAAAAAAACCCGGTAGGTTGGCTTAGCTTGTTAGTCATACAATAAAACACTCTAACAATAATATGTCATTATTACCTTCAATCTAGAAATAATCAGTACTCATTAATGTGCCGAAAGTTCGAAACTGATAAGAACTGCAGCTGCGTACTTTTTTTTCCGTGGCCCCGTACATGTGTTTTTGTTGAATTTGTTTACCTGTATTACCTTTATCATACCTACCGAAAATTTGCAGAAATTTACCCTTTTGTTTCTTTGAATTAGGATTGCCTTGTTTATAATAGTACAGTCATTTTATTTTCACTTGTATGGGAAAAATGACAAATTTAGAAATAATTCATAATAGCAGATGTATTTAGTTGTATGGCTTAAAAGGCATGTTAATCAATATGTAGACAGAAAATTCTACAAAAATTTGACCTTGAAAAAATCCTTATTTAATTAATTTCTAAAAAATCGCTTAAATAAATATATATATTTTTTATTATTTATTATGGTTCCTTAAGACACGTTATTTATGGATGATGGAAAATCGGACAAAAAAAAGAAACCCTTCATATATATTTTGATGAATATTTACTTCCCGATGGAAAGTTTGTAGGATTTTTCATTCAGTCATCTTATAATGACATTTTAAAGCTATATAAACAAAAAAATCGCTATTATAAATTAATGTTTGAAAAAAACGTATCTTTACTGGAGTATTATATTTAGGCTACGTTATATTATTTGATAGTAGCAAGCTTTTACAAGTGTTTCATTCATTTAATTAATACTTAACAGAAAAAATGTCTTCTCTTGATTGAATAATAACAACCAGTAGCATAGCGTTGCTTAAGTTCATAATTATAATGATACTTACTAGGGAGTTTTACATTACACCTTATATTTATATTAGTGCAATGTAACGGGCAGGTCGCTAGTTTTGACTAAAATCGATAGCTTATTATACAGAAAACACAATAACCATAGACCTACCATAGAATAGACAGAGAGTCAGCGTATACCCGACAGGGACAGCTATATTCTAACAGCTAAGATTTGTGATGCCACATGTAAAGAAAATCCCCCATTATTTTACCATAATTCTAGATTTCATATTATTATTTTTTTCTCCAGATACTAAAATGACAGCTCAATCTGGGCAATCTGACTCAATCAGCCCAATCTGACCTTCAAAGTAATTAAAAGCTAGATATTTGTCTAAGTTACTACCTAAACTACCTAACATAACAATTATTTTAGTAAAACATATTCATTTAAATGTTTGTCAGAGTTTTCGTGAAATTCAATAATTTCACTCACACTTAAAGTTTAAACTTTCAATATTACCTAACACAATAATTACCCAACTTGATGGGTAAAGTCACTTTAAAAGCACTGGCCACCCTAAACTAGGCCAGTGACAGTGACAGTTTGATGGCAGACACCCGGTGGCAGGCAAAAAAAACGCATACGCGATGAGGGACGGAAAATGTGTCATTGCATCTCATTTGCACGCGTAGGATTGTGTAGGCGCACATCTCTTTCATCAGTGTATATGTGTGAGTAATGTTACCCCCCTGAGAATAACCCCATAAATTATTTCTAGATATAACCAAAAAATACAATTTAAGTTTAATTGACTCGTAAATGTTTGTCCGAAGAACGTCCCGTATTCAATATACTAAGTGGTAACTCAATTCAATAATACTTAGTCCTTATTTATTTTTCTCCCGGGCGTTTCGAACCTACGAGACATGCGATAAGTATCCAACGGAACCGAGCCCGAAGCTTACGCAGGTACGGGCTACGTATCATGGCGTGTCACGGTCACGGCGTGTCACGTGAATCCGGACGCGAACGCAGGTACGTGGTACGTACCTTGCCGTGTTCGTGAAATTCGTGATCTTAGTACCGCCGGGCTTAAGAACCCGTAGCTACGGATCGGCGTGTATCACGGATATCAGGAGCCCTAAAATACCTTAGACCAATAAACATGACTTCAGTTAAAAATATCATGATTTTTAAAAGAAGAATTAAAATTATTCAGCTTTAGCTTTACCCATTTTTAAAGCGAATAGTAATGATTTGAGTTAAGATAATATTTATTTACGGCAAAAAAGCTCCAAAATTTTCCTTCAAGAGTTTTATGTGTTTACGTCAAAAGCGATAAGTTCTTGGTTTGATGTTTTCAATCTATAGCTAAGAGCCAAAGCTACAATTCAAAGAAGTAGCGCCAAAAGTTTGATTTGAGATTTTTAAGTTTTTAGGCAAGAGAGATTAATTTTTGCTTTGATGTTTTCAACCTACAATCAAGAGCCACAGCTATTCCAAAGAAGAAGCACATAATTTTTGCTTTGAAACATTCAAGTTTTGGACGTTAGTTACCCTGCGCATCAATAGATGTCTCTGCGTGTAGGTTAGAACACGCGAACGTTTGTTCGACGTAACTTCATGACCCTCGGCGCTTTACCCGGGCTTATTTGAGATTCACAATAGCAATCTCAGCTCTAGTTAATACGATTATAAATTGTGAGTATATAAATAATCATAATTTGTATTTGTATTATATACTTTTAGTTAAACTTCCTTTCTTGGGATTAGTCCCGAGAAACACAGTTTCTGCTACTAGCTTTTTAAGTAGTGCACTGAGACACTAAGGCGATTATCACACTGACGACGGATCCGCATGCGGCGCCGGTGTGCGAGCGAGATAGCGCTATACACATGCAGAGCGCTATCTCGCTCGCGCACCGGTGCCGCATGCGGATCCGCGCCAGTATGATAACCGCCTTAGAAAATGTTATTATTTATTTCAAGTAATCGATTTCATACGCCAAGAAATTTTAGATCTTGGTGTGAAAATATCAAATTTTACATCAAGTAACACATGCTCTTGAACTAATGCGTTTTCTTGTTTCCGTGGAGAAATTCAATTCTCAATTTAAACTATGAGTCTTCATCCAAGAAACAAAGTTTCTTGGCTTAATTTCTTTATGTATTGCACTAAGACACATAAAGTTCAATTTAAAAAAATACAATACAAAAACAAAATTCAAACGCTCTTCGTGAGAATACATATTAAGCTATTTTAAAAAGAAGATTTTTATATCTCGGATAAAGTATTGAATTTATTAGGTTAAGTAATAAACTTTGAAACATTTTATATCTTAAAATAAAGAATTTTATGTTTTCCTTATATGGGAAACTGGATATCTCTTGATTCAAATAGGTTTCTTTGGTTGAAGAGATTTTTTCTATCTGTGTAGAATTAAACGAAGGATATCACCAGATCAAAGTTGTATCCAACAAATAAAACCGAAATAAGTAATATTTCCCTAAAAAAAAGTAAGTAGATTGTTTTCTCATTGCTTATCCATCAATGGTCATAGTTCATAAGTTGGGGTATATAGTTCGTAGTAAAATCGTGTGACGCGGGTGTATCGGCCGGCGCGGAAGTCCGGCGCGTGCGCGCACCTTGTATCGCCTAATTGACGCGCCGACACCACACGTGGCTGCGTACGCGCATAAACAACTTGCTTTATAGCTCGTTTATTGTCATTGCCGGTTAATATGAGAGGAAATGTTAATGACTGTTAACACTCAATGAAGGGATACTACAACTATATTAAACGAGGGCTTACCTACTGTTTTTGAGTCATGCCTCGACGCACATTGTAGCATTATTTTTTGTAAGATCATGATATTCATGATATCTTAGTACGTGGCCGCCTTAAGCCGCCGAGTGTTCCGCTGCTGGCCAAAGGCCACGCGGTTATCTAGGCCTCCCCCATTGATATTATTTATTTTATCCATTTCATCATAATGTCATCTTTCATAGACACAAGTCGAATTTTGACTTGACCTTTTAAAGTATCTTGCTGTGGCTTCTGACCGGGATTCAAGAAATTTACATTTATAACAAGAAAAAAAGAAAAAAGATGCAACACGAAGTCAGAATCCCGTCAGAATAACTTCGGAGTATATTATATTTCGGAATCGGAGTGCTCTCTGGTACTTTCACATTGTATCACTGCACGATGTTCTCAAATCCACAATGACCGTTGATAATTGGCTCGTAAAACTCAGTCCACAATGGAGCCCGCACTTCACTGTCCGGCTCTCACCGGCTATAATTTAATATCCGCCCGAAGCCCGAAAATAATCCTATTTCCTCGGTAATGCCCTTGACAATACCGTGTTAGTTCTGATACTCGGAATTACTTCATATTTGAAACTCTTTTCCGACATCGAATGGACTGAAATCCTTTATAGAGCCATGAGTTTCCTAGCGTCTACGAATGAAATGAAAGGCTTAGTATCAACGACAGGAAGAATTTCAAAAAGGTGCGGCGCGATATTTGTCGAGAGTACACAGACGAAAGCGATAACATTTCCAAGACAATCGGTGGAGTCAAAGTGTTTGTGTTGACAAGTGGTATTAATCGATGAGAGCGAGCCGAGGACAAGCGTCTCGTATGATTGATGTCGTGACGAAAGTGATGCATCGCCTGACATCCGAGAACCGTTACGAAGCTCGGAAGCTAAAAGCTGCAGTTATCTAGGCAGGCACAGGCCTTTGGTATGTAAATTATTACCTTAATATTAAGAAAGAGGAAACATTAATAAACGTCTAAGTTGATTGATAGACAAGTAATGGAAACACTATAGGTAATGTAATGAGCCATAGCAATATCAGCAACTCCTCATTTTGCGCTCTTGTCAAATACACAGAAATGAGCAGCAAAATACTGGTTTATTTAGTCTCTAAACTGTAAATTTTAGAGTTAAAACGTTCCTACCTAAGGTACAAACATCTGATTTGTAAACAAAATTTACCCGTTTTCATTATTCCTGTAATAGTACTAGCGGTACGCCTTAAACATGCTGCAAACGGTGTTAAAAGCATGAAAATTGGAACGATTGATCTTTAGGCCAAATTAATCGATTTGGCCCGAAGCAGTAAAAAAAAAAACAGAGTGCAGTTATGACGTCATCTTTTTTTTGTATGGAAAAAAAAAAAATTTTGTTCTGAAACCTATCGTGTGTGGTATCAAATGAAAGGGCTTTTTGAGCCTATTCTAAAAATATATCATATCATTATATTTATGTCACTTGTTTCAAATGAAAATAAAAATAATTTTCAAAACATACCAAGTTTGGGCTCCTACAAATACGATACGGTTGAATATTTTTTTGTAAAACATACCTTAAATGATACCTGATATCCTCATTTCAAACCCCAAGAAAGCAATTTTGAAAATAATTTCACTAAGTATTTTTTTTTAATTTTTCATTATTACGAATGTGGGATCTAATAATTCTCGGAGTAATGAAACTCTGTTTACACGTTCTTTTGATATAACGTGATAGGTGAGCTCGAGGAACCCAGGTTGCACATATCAGGATTTTACTTACTTAAAGCGAATTAAGTTTATCCCATTTTTTGCGAACTTGAGGGTGGGTAAAGTAATATCGAGTTTTACCCAACATTGCTGAAGTCGATTTGCGCTTAAATAATGCGATTATAGTACTGAAACAAGAATTACAGCAAATCTCTAGGGTAATCCTATCATTCCCTTTAAATAGTTCAGCGATAAGTACGTGAACTTTTGTACAAATTAGGTGGGCAATGATAGGTACGCGTTTTTGATCTTTACGGTACAAGGTGCATACAAGCATTCCAAAGTACAAGGGTTGTCTCATTTGACTTAATTTTTTTAATTTAGTCATGTTTTTATTTTTCAGGCATTAGTATGTATATTAAACAAAACATAATTAAATGAGTTATATTTCATTATTTATAATAGAAACAAATCATAACGAACCTATCTTAGTAATGTTTACAAATAAATCGGCAGACAAAAGATAATTATGTATATATTGAATACTATGGTTTCACATTAACAATTACATTAAAAAAATAAATAAACAGTTCCAAAACGTCATATATATTTCAAAAACAATAATCACCTTTTTTTGTGCCGAGTGGTTAATACAAAAAGCCGATAGCCCTAAGATTTTTTTTTGTCTTGGGCAAAGTTGGCCATCACTAGTTGTTACATTACAACGTAACATTGCCCACATCAAGACTTCTTCATTCATTATCCTTTTGAAATCGAATTACGATATAAACAATCTAGAGTAATGGCAACTGTCACAATACTCTAAAATGAAAATGCTGAAGCAAAAAGGTATAGGGAAACAATTGCATAAGAAAAGCCTTTTAACTGTACATAGTTCCCGTACATTGTTAAGGACCATTCATCTTTTGTTTCTTTTCCTCATTGTATGGAATCTAAAAGAGCGCCCTCTACAATAAGGTTTCACTGGCTTTCCCCATTGCCTTATTATATACAGGTATAAGTATAAGTATGGGTTTTACTCACCATGCTTTCCCATTTTGTGAGATTCACATCAACACTTGCCCGCACCAGAATACTATACTATGGGTTGGCTGGAAGAGATCCCTTTTAGGGATAAGCTCGCCTTTGTGCATATCTTTTTTATTTTTTATTTTACTGTTGTAATATTGTTAAACTTGTTTATGTGCAATAAAGTACATACATACTATAAAATTACGTAAATTAATGAATTTGTTCAAAATGTTGGGCAAAGTTTCGCCTGGGGGCAAAGTTGGAGGATATTACGGTACTCGTACTCGTATTGAGTAATACGACGCACTTTGTAAACATTAAAAATCAGAAAAAAATACTAAATGTAATTATTTTCAAAATTGCATTCTTGGGGTTAGATATGAGGATATTAGGTATCATTTGAGATATATTTTACAAAAAAATATTGCTTGGTGTCGTATCTCGAGGAGCCCAAACTTGGTTTGTTTTGAAAATGTTTTTTATGTTTATTTCAAACATGTGACTGAAATGTAATGATGTGACATATTTTTCGAATTAGCTCAGAAAGCCCTTTCATTTGATACCACACACGATAGGTTTCAGAACAAAATTTTTTTTTTCCATACAAAAAAAAGATGACGTCATAACTGCACTCTGTTTTTTTTTTTTACTGCTACGGGCCGAATCGATTCATTTGGCCTAAAGATCAATCGGTCCGATTTTTATGCTTTTAACACCATTTGCAGCATTATACTGAATTTCGGCGTGTACCGCTAGCACTATAAATCAATATAGAGTAAATAAAATCAGATCGAGCTTGTATACACTACACACATGCAGAATTGAGTTTTATACATACCTATAGCTATGTTGATTGTTGACATTTATTACAAAGACATGGTAGCAAATGAAACTTCGAGCCATTAATCATTAAACTGAGCATGATGGAAGTGCGTCTTAACTTGTCGTGCAAGGTCGTCTCGGAACCATTTTCCGTACAAGGTTACCGAGGCCTCGCCCGGATTCAGCGATCGATGTCCTTGGCCTCTTCTAGGCTATCCAGGCTCTCAATCGTTCCCTTTTCTGCATGTATATGCTATATTATAGTCATAAAGTCATTTAAAAAGAAGGCTTTAACTCTGAACTTAACTTAACACTTACGGTATAACACTTACGGAAAGAGAGTTACCAAATAGGTAAATTAGTATAGCTAGGTGCATACTAATTGACAGCTCGAGTTACCATTGATTGCAAACTGTAATTAATTAGTTGCTCAAGTATTAACACGGGTGAAATTCCGGAAGCCGTTGCAGTTCAGTATGTTACACTTCCGGCGTTAGTGTACGTCCCTTTTTGAGGTCGCGCCGTTCGCTAACGGTATTGTATTGTACTAAATTATGGCAAGTACTATTAAATACACAGATGAATGAGCCCTTGATGGTATATTAATAACAGCTTCAAACCAGCTTCATAGTCACGTTGGCGAGTTTGCCTTTCCAAGCCAGCCACTAAACAAACAAGTTAAACATGAGTTAGATAATAAAGCAGACACAATACAACACGGAACGGGCCTAACTTGAGTAAAGCGAGACTGCGAGCGACCTTTTCGTCGGTCGATAGAAGGGTTTGGGCGGGAGTGCAAACAAATATGTTTCAGAAGCCAGCGAGGGGACTGCTATTTAGATAAGCAAATTGCAAGACTTAATTACACCGTCTCATTGGTGAACAACGTAATCAAGTCGCCGATATGGTGCAGGTGGCGAAGGGACGCGAACGGTGCAATAAAATCCTGAAACCGTGATTGATTTACATGTGAAATATTGTTCTTCTGTTGTAACACGTTCTAATGAAACAATACCTGTAGTTGCAGCAACTTTATTACCCAAACAATCGCTCGCGTTAAACGCATAACAAACAACCTGAGAACCTTCCATTAAGAGGGGGCTAAGGCAAAATAGTGCTTCTTAGATTCAATTTAAACATGCATTAACCAAAGGGAAATGCCATGGAAATATTCATACTGAAACTAGACTATATTTGCCACCACTGACATATTGAAAAACATTAAAAGATTAAACTTGGCTCGATAGAAAAAAATCACGAAAACATGTCTAATTTTAATTTATTTTCAATACTATGGCGCTATCTTATATTATACCATATCATTATAATTATAGTATAAAATAGCGTGTAAGTTATACCAGCAATTTTACATTCAAGATAATAACAATGTGTAATACTTTTAAAGTTATGGAGGAATAAGTGATTCGGCGTTTATAACCTTTTTATTCCGCGCGATGAGCCTTTCGTCGACAATCTTCCATCGCAAGTTGCGCGCGTCTCGCAATATCTTCTGTTCCCGTCCGCTGTGGGTGCGGCCTAGGGGGCCAGTCGCGATCCCTCCGTTGAGACGAGAAGACTACGTCTGACGCGCTCCCGACATTGAACTTAATTTAAATCGTCAACAAGAACTTATTTCATAATAAAAGTGAAGTGTTGTGATTTTTCGTAATTATTACATTAAGCTCCCAATGCATGAAACCTTACCTCACATGGTGGCAGAACAGACACATACTATAGATTAAGCTCCCAATGCATGAAACCTTACCTCACACGGTGGCAGAACAGACACATACTACAGCGATAAATGGGCCATTTTATTTAAAGTTGTATATTGCACTTTTTTTTTAAATTTGGAAAATTTTTGGTGGTTTCGAATCACGAGCTGTATGTGTCCTAACAAAATCGAAAGAGCTCGTGATTCTGAGGTAGGCATAGCCTGGAAGAACATATTTTAATGCAAACCGTGATATTTAATTAAAATCTACATATTGACTGTCTTCTTGCACTTCATACGTGTTGAAATAGGGTAAATGAGCCAGTTATGGTCATTTCTTACTAATTATATAGGTGACTACTGGAAAACCTAGACTGCGGGTAATATTGAGAACGCCGCGACCGTAAATCATCAGTGTGTGAGATAAAATTGCTTCCTCACCTCATTTCCGCAGTCTCCTATATCCGCTTCGCTTAAATATGATCAATCTGTGGGTGAAAAAACACCCTGACTTGTGCACTTCGACTACTGGGCGAGGTCATAATATATACGACCGACGCCTACTAGATCACTCTCTACTACTGGAGGTTAAGCCTCCTTCATGCTAAAGACTAAAGGGCACCTATCCCTTGGAAATAGGCCGTGCCCGCGCATCTACCCATAAGGCATTCCTGCCTTCAAAAGGGCTGTGGGAGGACTTGACACTCAACACATGGGCCTATGGGAGATTTATACCTACCCCCACGCTGCCAGTCCCCGAGGTACCACACTAGTCACAATACCGCATATGGGCGGTACTTCGCCCCGTCACTACCGCTATCCAACAAGGGGGCCCTAAGAGAGTGGTCAATTCACCCGCAGATGGATGTGCATGGCTTCTGCACCCGCGTACGATAATAACTGCATAAACTAAGGGGCACTAGATATCCATCGCGAGACTATGGTCCGGGCCCGAAAAACTTAACTTTCGATAAACCAGCTAATGTAATCACCGTTAATCCATGCGCCACGTACTGCCCCAGATTCACTCTGTCATTGTAGGGAGACAGCCAACCTTCACTAAGTCGTACGCATAGACATAGGATAAAAGGTAACGACAGGGCATGCAAATAATAATACCAAGATCGAACGGGATTGTCTTATTAGACCTTCAATAGCTGCTACAGAGAAGGTGCTATTATCGTTAGCCCTTGTCATAGTCTCATATTGTTATTACCCTCCATGCTATTACTTCTAGCAGTGGAGGGTCACAAACAGATGTGATTCGCAATTTCTTTAAGTATTACTGTCCGCGATCCTCAGCAGTGAGGGAACGAGAAAGAAGAAGAAGTATTACTGTATTTGCTACGACAAAACCAGATATTTTTCTTTGAAGGTTATGTCGGCTAAGGAAAACAATAGTAGATTGTTCTTTGTTGTGCTGTAGAAGTGATCGTCATCTATGTCCCAATCCCTTACGTGGGTACGAGTATACGTGCTGGGTTGTCGATGGTGCGTTATTCAGGACATAAAAACCGACCCTACCCGTGAATAATTAGTTCTTGGAATTTTTAAGTAGACTAAATCAGGCTCCTGCGTATATTCGAAAAACGGTTTTAAACTTGAAATACCTACTCAGCCATTTTTGATTTTACAGTAAAACCGTGAGGACAAAAATTGTAGGAAATTTGATTCTCTATAAGTTTGGTCTTCACAATTTTTCTTATAGAATCGATATTTTGGAAATTAAATTTGAAAAAGCGACAAATTCAAAATATTTTGGGTCAATCACTGCGAAAGAGTCCCTGCGGTCCTCACGGTCATCATTGGGGCCGATTCCAACGTACATCTCCCTCTATGGGGGATGAAGACCAGCAACAACAGAGGTAAGTAAGACACTAGTTAGTTGTCATAAGGCACTTACTTCAATATACTAAACAATAAACATAGGTTGGAACAAACATTCGTAAAGTGAAGGTGCATTACGATTATAAATAGACCTTACTATGTCCTGAATAACGCACCGTCGAAAACCCAGGACGTATGACCTCAAAACAAGAATTTAACTAGACCGCACGCGCGTACCCACGTAAGGGATTGGGATATAGATGACGATCACTTCTATAGCACAACAAAGAACAATCTACTATTGTTTTCCTTAGCCGACATAAGAAAAATATCAGGTTTTGTCGTAGCAAATACAGTAATTCTTAAAGAAATTGCGAATCACATCTGTTTGTGACCCTCCACAGCTGGAAGTAATAGCATGGAGGGTAATAACAATATGAGAATATGACAGGGGGCACCGATAATAGCACCTTCTCTGTAGTAGCTATTGAAAGTGTAATAAGACAATCCATTTGATCTTGGTATTATTATTAGCATGCCCTGTCGTTGCCTTTTATCCTATGTCTATGCGTACGACTTAGTGAAGATTGGCTGTCTCCCTACAATAACAGAGCGAATCTGGGGCAGTACGCGGCGCATGGATAAACGGTGATCACATTAGCTGGTTTATCGAAAGTTAAGTTTTTCGGGCCCGGACCATAGTCTCGCGATGGATATCTAGTGCCCCTTAGTTTATGCGGTTATTATAGTACGCGGGTACCGAAGCCATGCACGTCCATCTGCGGGTGCAGTGACGCCCCCTTGTTGGATAGCGGTAGTGATGGGGCAAAGTACCGCCCATATGCGGATAATGTGACTAGTGTCGTACCTTGGGGACTGGCAGCGTGGGGGTAGGTATAAATCCTCCATATACATGAGTTTCAAGTCCTCCCACAGCCCTTGTGAAGGCAGGAATGCCTTATGGGTAGATGCGCGGGCGCGGCCTATTTCCAAGGGATAGGTGCCCTTTAGTCTATGCGCATGAAAGAGGCTTACCCTCCAGTAGTAGAGAGTGATGTAGTAGGCGTCGGTCGTATATACAGCCTTGGCCAGAAGTGTTGAGCATAGGTGTTTTTTCTTTACAATTTTGATGTTAAGCATTATTTTTATTTCCCTATCCTAACAATGTACGGTAGCGGTAAATGTTATATTTTATTTATAAATATAGAAAACTTCACTTAATAACACTTTCAAGGTACTTAAAAAATATGAAAACAGAAGGTACCAAAAATTTAAATTTAAGTCGGTGCGACATATTGCAAATATTCTATGCAATTACTACTAACTTCAACAAAACATGCTTATTAGTTTAAATTAATTTACAAAATAACTTAAACAAAGATGGAAACGATGGACTAAACTTTCCAGTTTTGTATGAAAATCGCATTGGTGCTCAACACTTCTGGCCAAGGCTGTATTATTACCTCGCCCAGTAGTCGGAGTGCACAAGTCAGGGTGTTTTTTCACCCACAGATTGACCATATTTAAGCGAATCCGAAATAGGAGACTGCAGAAATGAGGTAAGGAAGCAATTTTACCTCACACACTGATGATTTACTGTCGCGGCGTCCTCAATATTACCCGCAGTCTAGGTTTTCCGGTAGTCACCTATATAATTAGTAAGAAATGACCATAACTGGTTCATCTACCTTATTATTTCAACACATATGAAGTGCAAGACATGTAGTCATGTGTCAATATGTAGATAATAATTAAATATCACGGTTTGCATCAAAATATTCCTGGTATGTTAGCATCTGTACATGAATTTCTCGTTGGTCCAAGTTACTAAATCGATACTTTGAGGTGGCTGCCCAGAAAAACTGCTAGGTTGATGGCAGGCAACCCTATATATTCGTGAATGGCACGCCTAGGGCTATCGATCTGCATCAGTTCCAGCTTGCCACCTGATGAGGTAAATTACCTCATTTTTAGGCCTCATAAAACATGGCTGACCTTGAAATCTACCAGGTTTGGGACAGGCAACCTATGTGGGTTCGGGTCACCAAAGGGGTCTCTTTCGATGGGTAAAGGTTTCGATCTACCTTATGATGTAAATTTTGGTAAAAATTGACGTTTTAGAATTTAAAAAAAAACATAGTTGAAATCAAACATTATTTTAAACTAATTATACTATACACACGAACATGTCTCATCTGACTCGTTAGGTTACACTATGCACAACCGAGCGCAGCGACAACAGGCGTGTCCAAGTTTCGCACCGCCCCGCAAGTGCGGGGCGCGCGGGTGAATTCTTATTTTTCTCTGGGTTTACGCGCACTCTTAAGAGTGCATAAAGGAATATAACTAGCGGAGTATTGAAGCGGACAATGCGGCGCGGTAACGGGACCGGGCACTAATTGTGAACCGAGCTCTTCCGTTACCCGCGGCGCGGCGCGTTGAGAGAGACTCCCGGGAACAACCCAATCTGCACATACCGCACTACACGGCTTTTCCTGACTCGGCTAATGGTAAAGCTCGCCTTATTGGATTCTCACTACACTAAGTCTGACTCATGCCTAATGCCTAAATTTGAAAACAGTACTGTTTGACAATTTTTCTCTTTTTATGTTCTCTGTAATTGTAAACACTTTCGCTTGCCAGGAACAGGGCTCGGAACCGGTTAAAAAAAACCGAAATAACATAATATATTTAATTATTTGATGGTCTTTACGTAGAACTCAATATTGTATTTAGGTAATGATTTCATATTATAAGATTGTTATATTAAATATGAAATAGTAAGCGAAAAAACAAGAAGGACGGAAAAAATACCGGTATTTTAGTATGGAGTAAATACCGGTTTCCGAGCCCTGGCTACTTGGCTAGGAACACCCTACGTGAGTGTATAAGGTTTAAGGAGCTTGGCACTCATCGTTAAAAATGAATGCTGAGCTAGCTCGCAATTTACAAAACTTTTATCAACTATTAAGTAAAGAAGACGCTCGCTCCGCCACGAAACGTGCCCAGACTACCGAAACATTTTTCTTATTTTCGTTGCCGAGCACGAATTAGGAACAGAACACGTACTCTGTACTGTCTCGAAATTATACATAATCGGTTTCATGGGAACATCAAATCAGATATGAGAAAATTGTTAAGTAATATTGAATAATAAGATTGAATGGACGTGGTTTATTCCGTGTGATAAGAAACATTTTTATAATAATATTGGTAGGTACTTAATTTTATCCGATATCGTAATGTTTATGTTGTACAAGAAATGTAATCTTGTAATAATTATAATATCTTTTTATTTAATATATCATACGAATGTATTAAGTCATATACCTACAGTACAGTAGTAATGTTGTTATGTAATAGTAAAGCGTACGGTTGTGTTGTGGGGAAGCAAGCTAAACGCCGGCCAAACCGCAACCGCAAGGCGCTTGGCGTCAACACCTCACGACAGTTCATAAACACAAAGTTTACATACATACAGTGGTGTGCTTACGTATATTCAGTCACATTCAAGGTACGTAAAATAAGTAGCTTTTAATTTTGTGGCTTAAATAATACACGCTCAAAAATAAAACGTTCATTTTAACAGCATGCCAATCACAATCAGTTATCGCTTGGCTCATACTCAGAAAGTGTGCTTAGAGTTTTTGGTAGCTGTTGATTTAATTGGTCAACAGATGCCTTTTAAGAGGTTCTTTACAATACTCGAAAACGTATCCAAACGCCACTTAAGGTACGAGTAGGCCGATAGTAAATACAATGGCACTCGCCCTCGACAAACAAAGTTCCACAGGTGTTCGATCTTCAAAGCCATTTAAATGTGATTTTTTACAACGCAAAAACTTTCACGAGGTTTAAATGATGACGAGCTCTATCAAGGCAATGTAACTTAATAAATGTACGGGTAAATACACAAACAAAAAGTGAAACAACCGCGCAAAGAAAGCTTCGAGTGGTCTAGGCAGGTGCTCCTACATGTCCCGACGTCTTCAGTGGAGAGGCTGTTGAACAGCACTCTTCTTACTTCAAGAAACCTCATGTACGGTGAAGATGCTCAGACGCGAGACAAACGCAAACATCGCAGACATCTCTCTTGAAACAATACACAGCTTTAAATACCTTCCGACATGCACGCAATAGAAACAGATTTATACAGTTGGTAGGAATATTTCCATGATAATCAATTAGTTTATTGCGTAATTCGTGCAGGGGTACTCGGGGTGGGTGAAATGATTTATTTGTGTTAGCATTACTCGTAAACCTGCTCCACTTGAGATTCAATAAATAGGTTGAACGCACGCAGGCCACCGCCTATCGTAAATCGTAATAATTGTAATATACCATTACTAGTACTCTATGATTGGTAGTCATAAACGAGTTTGTGTTATTAACTTAAACCGACTTTAACTAATATATTTATTTATATGAATATACTTTCTGCAAATCTTTACAATTTTATAAATGTATAAAACTACCTTCTCTCGCCCCAAATGCCCCAATCAAAGTTTATAATAAGGCTATTTAAGCCCTAGAATAAACCTGAATATAATTATGAGCGCGAAGCTTTGTGACTGAAGATAAGGGTAGGCTACCTACCTACAGTAGCGTGGATGTCGTGACAGAAGCTAGATGTTAATCTTGCAAGCAATTCTCTTATCCTGTGCTATTTTTTGCAGGAAAAGGCAAATTATCATAGTCGCCAGAGATAAGCCGTTTACTAAGTTTTAATGCTCGCAGCCATATTATGTTACCGTCTCTGAGATATCAGATGCACTTTAAGTGTGTCTCCCGTTAATGCATGGTCCACCAATCGTCAGCTCGGGTTACGAACTAGTAAATCGAACCTTTTGTACTTTGATCGGCGTGTGAGTCCTAATTAACACAAAACATTGACAGATACTGACTGTGATAAACACATTTTTATTTAAATTTACTATTTTAATTAACCCTAGACTCCGTCGCAGGTGGCTCACTGGTTTAAAGAAAGTTGTTCACTCTTTCCCGGGAGATCTAAATCGTCTAAACTCTTTAAGTATCATAGTAGGTATACAGGCGACGGGAGCGAATTCCATTCCATATAACAGTTTGAATTGAATCAATTGGCAGTCAATTTACCCAACCAATTTCATACTTAATCAAAGATGAAAATCTCAGAAATAGGTAGGTAATTTACATAGCAAACTATAATTGTTTTCAGAAAGAACTGCAAAAAATATAGCTATATAATTAATTGACTAAGTATCTAACGACCACGCACAGACTATGTAGATCGGACCGGATCGTACTACTTAAAATGGACAGGTACCTATCAAGCCACGTAATATAGTAGCTGTATGTAGTAAAAAATGCACAGAAATCAAGCGGAAGCCTTTTGTCCAAGCGATACGAAATTATTAATCAGTATATGTACATTATGTATGCCATTTATAAGTATAAGTATATGTGTATTACGTGACACAATTGTCGTAAGTGAGTGTAACAAGTAACAAGTGACACTGTACTTGTAGTAAATTGTTTGGCGACATGACCTCGGCCGAATCGCTCGCAATTACAAATATTAGGTACAATGATTGAAGGGTAAAAATTACAGCTACCGCCGAATTACCTCTGTATCTGCCTCTAGTAGTAGGTACCTTTATATAAATTATATACTTATTTTGTATTTTAAACCAAATAACTATAAGCACGTACTAGGTATAGTAGGTACCTATGTAGTTGTTTAGTGATGAATACTATGATAGGTGTTAACAACTATTATCGTCTACATCGAAAGACTACATGTAAATTCCAAGGCCATCAGATACTCCTAACAAGATTATGTATTTAAATCAAATCAACTTGTAATATTCATACAATCTACAAACGGTTTGCGATATCTATACATGTCCATAAATGAAGGTATGTACTTAAATGCATCATAAAAGACTCGTACGCTACATGAAAATTTGAATACAAAGAGAAATAGGTCAAGTTTGCATAACCCAAATAACACAGCCCGTAATTGAATGGAAAAAGCGCTCGTTTAGGTAGCATTTCGTTTTTTAGAGCTCATATCGTATGGGCACGGTTTTTGTTTTCCAACAAACATTTCCAATATTCACGAGACGAGTCAAAACAATTAAAGATTAATGGCGAGTAACAAATTCACGTCACGGGGTAAATTCTATTACAGCCTTGGCCAGAAGTATTGAGCATAGGTGTTTTTTGTTTACAATTTTGATGTTAAGCATTATTTCCCTATCCTAACAATGTACGGTAACGGTAAATGTTATATTTTATTTATAAATATAGAAAACTTCACTTAATAACACTTTCAAGGTACTTAAAAATATGAAAACAGAAGGTACCAAAAATGTAAATTTAAGTCGGTGCGACATATTGCACATATTCTATGCAGTTACTACTAACTTCAACAAAACATGCCTATTAGTTTAAATTAATTGACAAAATAACTTAAACAAAGATGGAAACGATGGACTAAACTTTCCAGTTTTGTATGAAAATCGCATTAGTGCTCAACACTTCTGGCCAAGGCTGTATATTGTTTGTTTTTAATACGTATAACATTTCGGTCAAGGATAAAGTAATGTAAATTGGTCAGTTCGAGCTGTCCGCGATTAATAACATTATTAATGGTCTAGTCGCGAGGAATGCAGACTCTTACGTCATTTCGCAGTTGCTGCACTCAATATAATGCTAAACTCATGCTCACTGACCAGGATCCGATATGAAAGGTTAACTAACGTAGTTCAAATGGATCTCTCAGGTATGTGTTAAGTGTAGTGACAAAAAATGGTAATGTGCCGTTTGCGTGCGAGTGGCACGTTCATCACGAATTTATCTTTGGTTACGTGACTGAGCAGTGTTAGCGCTTTCGTCTCCCGAAGGCTCGCGCCCTTGCATTTGTGCAAGTGCAGGGCTGCGCTGCTGCTGTGACTGGTGACTCAACCGAGATCATCGACCTGCCTGCATGCAGTGTAGTTATCCTTAAAGTTTTCACTTTCCACGTAAAACAATGGGGGTGATGAACTGACACCCATTAATTGCTATCAGTTTGAGACTGAAAATCCCTCAAAGAATAGAAATGAATCATGTGAATTTATGTCTTCAAGGAATGTCAAGTGACAAGGAAGCCCATTAAATCAATAATCAAATTGGACCTATGAGTTTGTGATTGTGACTGAGTCAACTCCGCGTTGACCTGACGTCATTTAAACTGTGACTGGATCGCTGCTGATTGTACGAGGAGTACCATGCCGAATGACTCATGAGCCGCAAAATATAATTATGAATTCTGCAAAAAACAAACCGATGGTTTGCTAACTGTATTTTGTGCCCGTCCGCACAAACTTCTCGCTTTGCAAACAGTTCCGGATTCCGGATGGCGGAATTTCAGCGGCTGAAAAAGCGTTTAACTACGTTTATTACTTTTGAATACCGGAATGGAGTAAGAGCTCCTCAAAGGGGTTTAATTCATTAACTTTTATCTTTTTATTTAACTGGACACGGTTACCGCAACTGCAAGTACTTGACGTTAGGCTTCCAATACATGGTAAATTGAGTAGGTAAATTAAATAGGAAACTTTTACAACTTGGTCGGTTATTTGTGTAAGCTATAGAAGAATGTTTATAAGGCTTTAATTAGTTGAGGCACAAAGCTCTTCTCATCGTTTCGGAGTTTTCTCCTCGGCAGCTATAGCTCAAGTATGTACATTAATAAGAATAAGTACTTACTTACTCGCTAAAATCGGAAACCTTAATAATAAGTATATCGTACTTTTAATCATTGTAAAGTAACATTAAGTATATTTTTTTTAATAACGTTAATAGCCATAATTCGAATTAATTTTTTTGTCTTCCGGGAAATGTTTTTGAAGAGACCTCCACATTCTCCACAAGTCCGTATGTGCGTATGCCATTAGTGCTAAAAGCGCGCTCGATCCGACGGAAACGATAACCGCAGATTCATTACTTAACAATCCACCAATAGAAAATACCGGTCTCTTATTATTGAGAGCTGCCTTTATATGATATCCGACAAATTAACTATCGTCGTAGTCGCTAGAATAAATAATGGGACTGCTGATACCGATACGTGACTGGTTAGCGTGCGATTAGAAGGAAGGGAATCGTGAGGTGCATCTGTATTCAATTTTGAACTAAATTGATATTTAATCGTTGATCAGACTCTGTTTCCGAGATGCAAATAAATAGTGCGAGCGCAGAAAATATGGAAGATACTAATGATTTAATTACCATGCCTTAATAAGTATTCAATGATGTGTAGTTTCCTTCGGAAATACTAATAATATGGCGATGTATGACGAGTAATCATTTATAATTCTTTATTTTTGTTGCATTTAGCATAGGAACAATTTTTTTGTAAAAATAGTCACAATAAATTGAATCATTCGATTGTTCTTTCTTACTCAGTATAGTCAGTATAACCTAACCTAAGCATGAATATTATATTTATCAATATTATTATTGTTTAAAACCGCAGCTGTATTTGCAGACATAAAATTAATTAATTCAACTAAGCTTAAACTGCAAACATAATTATATACGGCGACATAAAATATTCTGATAATTAAATATCAGCTTGAGCAATAGGCTGAGCAATGAATAACTGAGTTGGTTGAATTATGATGAGAATAAAGCATAAACAAACTACCGGTGGGCCCCCTGGACTGGTTCCGTATCCTTCGGGGGTACTAAAGCACTGAATAAATAAAATGCAATTAGCATAGGGTGTGGTATAGAGCGCGAATCACGCCCCGCGGAATGACGCCGTTTTATAAACTGTTATGAAAACTCTTATCACAATTGAAAAGGAGGGGTTGGGTTGTTTAAAATAATTCAACGTAGGTGCAGTTGCATACCAAGTGATGTATTGAGACATTACAATACAAAAAGGTGATATGTCAAGTTCAAAACGTACGATAGATAAGTTGCATGAGAATATGTACTTACATATAGCCCTAAAACATCACAAAACAGTTGAAATTAAACTCATGAGCAGTTCGTCAACCCATTTAAATACCTAAGCAACGAAAATCTTTAAATATCTCGTTGTTGTTGACTGTACTCATATACTTACTTCAATAAAGGATCGCGTAGTTGAAGTTTCAAAACAAACAAACGAGATTGATTGGTACCGCGAACGCGATATAACACGAGTGATTACACTCGATGGAATACCCGCGGTGTAATCGGCTGACACAAGGGTTTAGGTTTACCCATGAATTGAAGACGCGTGTTTCAGGCTGCTAATTCGAAGGCAGCGGCGGGTCACGTGCGGGGCGTAGCCATGGCAACCGAGGAAACTACGTCGTTTCAGACCCCCGGTGTCGGGCCGTTCCGCGCTTTGCAATATTTTTAAAATATTGATATATTTTTTTTTCTTTTATTGCTGGGGCGCGATTTCACATTTTTATAAATCTTATGGCCTGCACCGCATTTTACAACATTCAAAACAAAAATATATCTTTAACAAAAATTACATTTATTCAAAGTTGAAACAATCACACCCAGAGTATTCTCAATTGTTACCAGTGTCAAGAATGTCACCATCAGCCAAAATAATATTGTTTTGAAGCTGTATCTTCATCAAACCAGTGGCCCGTAATAATAACTCTATTGAACAAAGGGTCGCAGGATTTTGCCAGGCAATTTGAGAGCGCGGGCGGGGTTTATGTTATATCATATCTCTAGGCATAGCAATCGTATGACGAGACATAGGGCGCAGACCGAGCTTATGGGATTTGTGGATACGTTGACCACGAAGCTTTGATGTGATTCACGATTTGCAGTGTATGATACCTCAATTGTCCGCCTAAACAATCGAATAATAAAGAAGCAGGCTCACAATTTTGACAAATTTATAAGGACGTGGGGAAATCGGTGTTTGGGTTGAACTTTACGATCCACTTTAAGTAGTCGTAAAATCCTCCTCGAAAAGTTTGAGACAGAGGTCAACCGACACCCCCGGATCGCTCCTTATCTTCTTAGTTATTTGACCCCTGTCAATATGCAACGGAGGCCTGTCCATTAGCCTCCCCCCTTCTATTGGAAATTGCTGCTCCTTTGCCCGCTTGCGCCTGCGGTTAACTCGGCAATTTCGTAGAACGGGAACTCGCCACAAATCGAAGTAGCTTTCGTATTATGAAAATGAACCCGTATGCTACAAATAAATTTCCATTGAAAGGTTTGTTTAAGTGAAATCGATACGCGTTTTAAACGCATGCCCGTATTATGTATATATGTATACCTATTTCACAAATTCATCCGGTAGGTATGAAAACTTGAATTACCTAAATATGAAATTGTTAAAGGAATTAACAGCAACATCAGCAACTTCCTGTGAATGGATAAGGCGCGCCTAAATATCAAACAGAACTCTTTGCAGCTATTACATTTTTCCAGTTTTTGTCCGTCTTGTCATATCAGCTATCAGCCAATGTGTACATGGAGCGGTGGCAAAAAGGAAAGTTTAGCTACATTCATCCGAGTGGGATAGGGCGGTAACTGTCCATTAACTAATGAACCAGCCGATGCCGCCGCTGCGTCCGGTCGGCAGCTGTATCACGTAAGAAGTTGGCGAATCGATTATGACATAATGTGACCACTTCGTGTAATCAACCGTGTATGAATACAGCGCTTCCTGTGGGCATCGTATCCTAATTACTTATTAAGAGGCTGTCGTATGTTGATAGTAGACACTGAGATCCAGTTTCCAAGTATTCATTGTATGCACTTGTTACAATGGCTCCGTTGCCGTGGCGAAGGACGACCCACCGCCGCATAACGGCTGCATTATTAACCCGCACTAGCACCTACTAATGTGTCGCAGCTTTGTAGATATCGGGCTAGAATACAACTTGTGATTTCAAATATCTTAGATGATAATTTAATATGTACCATGATGTCCATGATATTTCAGTGTAGGAACATGTTGTTGAATCAATTTAAGCAGATACAGAGTATATTCAGTGAGCTTTCTATTATAGGCATGAATTGATGAGGTACGCGTAATTTATCTGACACCGAGATACGTAGGTACCTAACACATAGTTGCCAATATTATTAAGTTTTATTACTATACTGATAAGTAGGTACTCGACAAATTACCTACTATTGAAGTAAAGGAGATAAAATGTAGGTGTTAACTGCTACCGCTTTAAAAAAAAGATGTATTCTGCGATTAGGCCTGCAGCTGCCGACTGATGGTAAACCCGATATCGTGCATCTGTTGGATTAAGTCGACTGGCTCGTATCGTAGACGTAGGTGGAATTAAGTGATACAAAGCGCATCACGTAGACAGCTGCATTGCAACATGTTTGCAATGATTGACGCTAATAGTCTTCATAATAATTGCATATTCTGTATGTATGTAATGTAATGTGGGTCTGTTACTAATGTAGCGTACGCAGTTAGGTTATAGGTACACGAAGTATAGGTACCTAGTGCTTATTAGAATATTGAAACGATTTTATGATTTTATGATTGAGTTGAGTTGATTGAGAGTATTGAGACATGGTTTTTTCCACAACGACCAATCGAATGAAATGTTTGTCGTAGAGATGTGTTCTCGAAAATTATAAAATGTAATGAAAAACAATGTTTCATGTAAAATAATAAAATAACCTAAGTTT